>CM036883.1:8996320-10199513 GCA_020796165.1 Pantala flavescens
ACTATTGTTTAATTTAGCAGTTGGTATCGTGGCTTTTTCTTTTATTGGCATAAACAAGAGTTCTCGTATCATTTCATGGCTATTTGATTACACACTTCTCCTTCATTTTAGCGTGAACTCAATTAATTAAGTAAATTAGCTCTAAATTTACGATACTATCATCATCAACCTTATGACCAGTTTAATTTCACGCTTGAAAACTCTCTTGATGATGCTGAAATTTCGTTCTGACGAATTGTAATAAATGAATTAGCTTTCTACATTTTTCAAACCGATAAGTGTGTTTATTCGTAAGCACTAAATTAGGATCGAAAATTCACTTTTTATTGTCATTATCAATTTTACATGAAATGCAGTGTGATAAATTTATATTTTAAGACTTAGGGAAATATTTAATACGTTCATATACATTATTACCTTTTATCGATGGATTTATTTTCTATTATTATTTATTTTGGATAACGAAGAAGAATCGCTCTCTTTGTCTTCTGATTTCACACATTCTCTCCTCGCCCATTTATTTTGCTCGTTTTTTTAAAGATTCAAAATTTTCATTAAAACTTTATATTTAGAAATATTTTTATATTGGGTTCTCAGATTTTATTTTCCTAATTGAATCTTCATAAATCATATGTTTTCGCATTGGATTATTTCCATAAGCTTTGCATTAGACTTTTGGAAGACCAAAATATATTTGAATGGGAAATTTTTAACGAATAAAAATAATTTATTAAACTGTATTTTAGTGGATATTAATAATAATCCTTATTTCTCCATGATGACGACGCATGTTTTCCTGGAGAAATCTGCATTTGAGAGAACGAAAATCGCAATCATCAATAATTAACTAACTGACTGCAAGGGTAAAATCAAGGAGGAGGAAATAGGATGGTAAACGTTTTTTGGCTCGCAAATTTTCCTCGTTGCTTATTAACGACTTTTTTAAGCGATTTATTATTTAGGCTTCAGGATGTATCCTTTCAAATCGGCGTTGGATGTTGAGGAATGCAGCTTGACTGGCGATGGTTTCAAAGACGAAAAAAAGGTATACGCAGACAAAATGAAGAAACGGACCAATGCTGAGTCGATCTTGAGATGAGTTGTATTCCTGTGGTTACGGTCGCGGTTCACTACTAAATTGGTGACTTTTCGACTCGTACCTGAAAAAGAAAGAAAACGATATATCAAAATCTATTTCACAGATTCATTTCCGAAGCTAAGTCGTTGAGTGTTTGGTGAAATAAGAATCCATTTAAATTGCGATGCTTTATTTTCTCTTGACAAGAATTTGCGGTTTTTAATGTCAAATGTCACTTTGAGTTTAAAATCGCTTTGAGAAGCTAATTACAGAGAAGTGAAGATGAAAACAAATTTGTTTAACGATATGTAAAAAATGATTACACATAGAGAAGAAATGATGATTTCAGCTAATTAATATTCTTTATTCTTTTGTTTTATACATAACATATGAATGCAACTAAATTATATTTGTTAAAACTAAATGTATAATTGAAGCCTAAGAAAAAACTTTGTTGCAATGCAAGATGATATGATAAATTCATTATAGAAAAAATATGGAAGGAACAAGATATAAGTAATAAAAATAAGTTATGAGTCTATTATAGGCAACGGTCTCAAAAGAATTCTCAGTTAATTCTGTTAATCAGTGGAATTTAGGACCCTAGAACGTATAAAAAATCATGAAATTCGTAGAAGAAATTGTTTTAGATCATCCGATGGGGATAGTGAGGAAGCAGAGCGCATTTTTCTAGAGATCGCAAAATGAAATGTGTTAAGGGATCGAATTTTGCCAAGAGAAATTTTCATTCCAATTCCAATAGAAAATAATGAATTCGATGAGTTGAAATTATATTCATGAAAGCCGATGGGCAAAATATATGATGTTGATGGAAGATTTCTATGGTCAATGAATTCCAAGGCGTCAATTTGTGCTCTGCAATACTACAAACTGTAATATTTCCGAGGCTATCGTGGGATAATTTTGTACAAATCTAGTAACTTTATTTTAATATTTTAAAGTCCTCTTTTGGAAGAATGGATATTTTAGTTTCTTCAGCAAATTTTAACTCATCAGCAGCATATTCTATAGCTTTTTAGAAATACGTCAAATGAAGGACATCTAAAAGGGAATGCGAAGTAAATAATAAGCGGTACAAAGTTATCAATCTGAATTTGTGGGGGATAATGCACGTACCATTTTATTTATAATTCATTTAGATTTATTTCAGTGAATACACTATTATGATATGCTTATCATTCAAAATTAGGACAATTTGTTTTTTCTTATGTTATTTAATCTTCACTGTTTATTTAGAAAAATCATTCTTGTGCATCATTCACTATATATATATATATAGTGAATGATGCACAAGATAATTAATATTATATATATATAATATTTATGACTTCCTGATTTACATGAAATAGATAAAGCGACTGTATGTTAGATATCACTCAGCCGGAGAGGAAATACGTGTACAGTACACTTAAATTAGAAGCATCTTACGTACATTCGCATTACCCGATTCACTCTCTGCCCTTGTTTATAGGAGTTTCGAGGCATGAATCTCGAGCATCTTGATCTATATTAATGTATTGCGTTCTCTTTCTATGCTGGAGAGCAAATCCGAATGAAATGTACACAATTGTTACTTCACTTGTGTTCAGTTACAAATGTGCTCGTTGAAGTTGCTAGAGTTACGAGATTTAAAAATTATAATACAGGCTGAAGACTGACAATTTAAAAGAGTTATTAATGGTTATTGGGAACCAAATGTATTTTTTTATTATACAAGTAAAATTATAGGGATCAAAAAATAAATAGATCAAATTTAGTGATTGGGGTCGTAGATTGTGCATTATACTTTATATTATTTTGCTGCCAATATGGAATATTAGGTTGCTGTATGGGAAAGTTAAAAAGAGAAAAATTTGTTATAGAAATACATGTTGAGAGCCAGATTAGCTGAATGTTGGTGCAACGGCTCTTCCAACATTTCTGATAACCAATTCAATTTATGGAATTTCATTCGATAAATTGATTAGGACAAACGAATCCGGTTTTTGAATACCCAAAAATGGGCGTATCATTGGTTTCTTGTCAACAATTAAATTACTTTAAAGAGATAAAATCTCACTTTGTATTATCAACACAATTTTACAGGTCGGTGCCGCTATTCAACTTATTCTCTTTTTTGTTGTTTATTTTGTGAAAGCTCTAAAATATTCTTTTGGGTAGTAAACCCCAAGAGAATGGGGGAAGGTTTATATGTAAAACCCTATAATTTAAGAACAACAAATGTTGGACCATAGATCTAGCAATCTGTTATTTGAATTCACGTTTATAATATATTTCCACGTTTGTAGAGTTACTATAGGTAATAGCTTGAGTTTTAGCTCCGCATAAAAATCTCTGGTATTCCACATACGAATCATATAAGAATTATGACTGGAAGATATTTTTCGAAAGAAATGAAGACATTCATATTAAAAATTGTATCACCGTGATTTATTAACGAATGCTTTAACTGAAACGTGCAATTGATGTGATCAAATGAACGGGTTTGGAGACCTATTCTTCGTAATTAATCTACGGAATGGGCCGCAGTCTTGTTGGCCTGTTCATTTCTAAGATAACTTTTAATGAATCAGTACCATAATTTTCATCAGCAGTAGTACATTTCATTAGAGTACGATTATCGCTCCTTTCCTCGCTTGTGATCGATGTCGCGACGATTTTACTTACAAACCTTTGTAAACTGACCTCTGCTATCCTTGTTAATATAATTCCTAAAAAGTTATTCGAAATACCGGAAGAGATAGATAAAACGATATTTCAAAACTTATGTAATGTACTCATTAATTGGTTTTCACGATCAGAGTATAATAGCGTAGTGGCTTAAGGAGGGCAGAGTTGGTGTAAGCCTTTTCCATTTAGTACGAAATGGGAGTGGTGCATAACATGCTTTGAATATTTCGAAATCGGTAAATGGGGCAAAATTATTAAATCATACCTTATGCACAAATTTATTGTAAAGGTATAAGTCACTGATTGTTCCACCGTTCATTATGTAGAAATTCCAAGATGTCAAAAACGAGTAATCAGAGAGTGATATTTCGAAATGGTAAAAAATAATACATCATATCTTTAATGCAGTCAAGAACTATTTGATACCAAAAGAATTCTTTAATCATTGATCACGGCCATAGAATTGAGAGAGATAAGATGTAAGATGAAAGTTAGAAGGATAAGTGCGCAAAGAAATGCCGTGCGACAGCGGATAAGCATTCCGCCATTGAATTCCTAATCCCGAACAGTCATTCGAAGAACCTGAAACGAATTCATTAGTCTTATTACTGTTAACATAATAATAAAATGTATATAATCATTTCGAGATAATGGAAACAAACACATCATAACTTTAATGCAGTCAAGATGGATTTGATACCTAGATCCCTAGATGATTGATCTAGGCCATGTAATTGAGAGAGATATAGTGAGATGCGAGTAAGAAGGATATGTGCACAAAAATTTGACATGGTACCGTGGAAAATAATGCAGGTGTCTGAGTTTCTGCAAGGGAGAAGGAACCTACAGGAATAAATAAGCTTAACAGTGGCCGATTAAGTACGGAAGCATGCGACATGAGATGAAAAGAAAGCCGAGTAGGGGTGCATCGTTAACAGCTGCGACGAAATTGATGAAAACCTGAAGAGGGCTACACGTAAATGAATAAGACCCAAAAACTGATGATTTCGTGGACTATTCGCGAAAATAATCGCTTTGGGAAATAGAGTCATGGTGCATGCACCCCCTGCTAAACGCCGAAAGGAGGCTCGTTGGGTAAATATGTAGATGTAGATTTTCAATTAAGGAAGGGACACGGATTTGGGAAAGAATGAAATGATCTGGAGCAGATATGGTCTAAGAAGATATGTTGATGACCATTAGAGGAATGCTGCAACAAGTCTGATTGTATAATAATGAGGGAAATTCAAAAATCAGAAGCTAGTCTAGAGGATTAACTTGGTCCTGACAGCAAAGGAATCAACAGAGGATAGAAAGATGAATCCATAAATATGCAGTCTTTTCTTTCCCGCCCTTCTCTATAAAGAAGCTGAATTATGCCACCAACCTCTTTCATCGACCTTCCAGAACATCGATTGTAATCCATGTTATAAATACATATCTACGAAAAAAACTCCGTCGATCCTATTTCGCCCTTTTACTTCCAGCAGGGGTCGGCTCAAATCCATTTCACGTTCCTTAGTTTTGTCAAAAAGCATGTCGATAAAGACATCTATCGTGACGACGAAAGGACGATAGGGGTACGGTTTATTCAAAGGAATCACAAAATAAAATTCTCGAAGCAAACGTTTGTATTCACAGGCAAAGGTCGTCGGAAATATTGCGCTCCTCATGTACTCAAGGAGAAAGCTGGGCAAGAGGTTTCGTCCACAGTCTGAGTTCAGCTGTGTCGTCCGTAGGAATTCTCTGTATGATGCTTAAAATTTTGGTTTCCATAAAAAATCTTGGGGATCAATTTGTAACATGTTCTACTGTTGTTTAAGAAAATTTTAAAAAATGTTCGATGTTCTTCACCGGCTCATCTATGCCGGAAACTACATCTGAAGGCGTCTATGGCAGAGAAGGGTGAGGGAAATCTTCAAGTACGTCTCAGTTCCTTTAGAAGGCAGCGAAATACCGAAGAGAACGTGATTTTCATGAACTCGATATGGCGAATAAATTGTGCGAATTTTCCCTATGCCTAGCAGAGTACGGCGACGACCGATGCGTTCCAAATGAATAGAATCATTCGTGAATTCTACAGGAACACTGCTTGATGCGAGAAGTAGCGAAAACAGAAGGCCCCGTTGCAGGGCAGCGCATTGAGGCCATTTTAAGCCAAGTGTTCTTTCCATGGAGAGCGTGCCCATTTCGTGATTTAATCAGCGCGGGGGTGCCTTACTTTACCTTCCCGAAGATGATGGCCATCTTTTCCGTTCGCAGATATTATTTTTGCGGTGATCATCGTCACAAACACATCGTTGCAGCGAATGTTGGGAATTGAGCTACCTAATGTAGAAGGTAGTCTCGAATATAAGAATAATGTTAATCCGAGGCGGTAATCAGGCGGAGCTTTGCATTGTTTAAATATGGCCGTATGGGATAATAGTTTTCGTTTTTTGACCAGTACATGAACTAGTGTTTTCTTGAAATATACTTCACGTTCACATAGGCCGAGGGATGATGCGTGAGTGCATCGATATATGTTCCTGGTCGGCCTCTATCTTTGTTCGGAACGATCAACGGAGTTAGTTTCGTTGTTATCTATTGAAACGTTACCCGAACGGAAAATCTCCGAAGTAATTTATATTATTTAATCTTCTCTGAGGCAAGAAGCTGACACATTAGCCTCTTGGTAACGTAACTGCTTTCAAACCTGAAGGACTATGGTTCCAAATCATAAACATCTAAAAATTTTCCGAAGTTCAAAAAATAATCTCTATGTCCAAAAGGTCCAATAAAGTGTTTTTTAAGATTTCCGAAGTCTAAATTTATTTTATTTTTTTCAGTTAGCTCATAACTAGATTTCAAAATATATGTGAGAGAAATTTATCTATATAAGATTTTTCAGTAAATCATCTATTTTGTCGAATAATAAACTCGGTAATGAGTCGATTTATTTCATTTAGGACGAAATATGTCATTTTATTAAAATCTTGAGATGCAGTAACCAGTATTGAGTAGTACCAGATACGCATTTTGGCAAAATTACATTTTTTTTCTTTTTTCTCCAATATTTATAGCATATTATATCTCATACCTAAATTATGTTCATTAGTTTTAAATTTTTAAATAGATCTTCAAAGAATCCTTATATTGCCAAATTATGAATGGAAGAAATTGATTTAACATAATGTTATTTAATAAAAAAAATTCATACTTACATCTTTTGTACCTTCTGTAAAATTTCTTATATAAGATTAAATACAGATGTTGGAGAAATGCTAGACAAGGGTTCGTTGCATTGAGGTTGAGGGAGACAATGTAGAAAATAATAACATCTTTTCCTTATAAATTAGTCCATCTTGTAAGAAATTTCCATCATACCATTGCAATTCAAAGCATCTGTACAAATTATTTTCTTTAGAATTATATACTAGTATGTGACTATGAATACTTTTTTTATATATAACTTTAGCCATAGAAAATTTAAGCCATAAATGAAGATTTTAATATGGAACTTTAATTGGAGAATAAGTACTTAGCACTTGAAACAGGACAAAGTATTGAGTAACCCTGACAAAAGAGAAAGGGGTTTTTAATTCAGAGAAAGAAAAACTTTGGCTCATCCAGCATAAACACCATATAAACAATAACTCATACATTCAACAAACAGTTTTCTATGCTATAGCTACAATGATCTGTACCATTTGGATAATCATTCTCAGAGAAGAGTTGAACAACACAGGAATTGGCTCTTTACATCAACAAAACTGTCTTACTTCTTTTTTTAATTAAAAACTGAAAATATTTAATCAATAGGACAAGCTTGAGAAGTAATAATCAAATTTAAAATTTAGTATTATATAATATGTATGTTTCTCAAAATTAAGCCTACTACCTATTTAAAGTTTAAAATGAAAGTCTCAATATATGCATTAAGAAATAAGATTAATATAACCTCAAACATTTAGGACAAATGTCAATTATGCCTTAATGTATCCCTACATTTCTTAATTCATAAACATTGACAAGATATCCATTGATGTAGAACAAGTACTAAAATACAGCAGAATCTACATTAAAAATGGTCCTTAACTCGAGAAGAAATTTTTTTCCTATACCGGAATTTGAACCTGCACCTTACAAATATGAAGGTAGCATACTAACCACTTCACCATTAAAGCCAGCATTTGAATATCACCATCCCTACTCATTCTCAAATTGGTCCTGATCTAATTGAGTAACTACAAACATGAAAAATAGTGACATGACTGGGAAACCCCTTGCTGGTAAGCAACCAACTTCATCACAGTGCCATGTCAATACCAATTATGATTCAGGATGATATATTCTGAGTCCTCATCATGTCACTAGTTTTCACTTCTAGTATATATATGTGATGAAGTCACAAAAACACAGATTTCTGCTGAAAAAAGTTTATATTCAAAATGTATACTGGGATAAATTGGCTAACAAATCAAAAAAAATCTGGTCACACTTCATTATACAGGAATGAATGGAGCAATGAATCAGGTGATTCTTAAATTCACTGTCACACTACTGATTCCTTTGCCAATAATACATCCATGACTCATTGTATTAAATATGCCAGGCAATTTATCTCTTAATGGGAGACACACAGCAAAACAGTTCTACAATCCTCAAACGAGTTATGCAGTTGATCAGTTTATGATAGGTGGAAAACAATATATTCCTATTTACTACCTATACAATTAGGAGATACCTACAACAAATGCAGATGATTACAGGTCGAGAAATATTCTCTTGGTATGGAGTAAAGTAATGGAAAAGTCAGGTAAGTTCGAGTTACCATTTCTTAGCTACTAAGACTTACTTATCGCGTTTTTAATCATGGGTTCAGAAACGTTAGCTGGCGATGAAGTTAATGTAGATCTAACTTCTACTGATATTCTTTCCATCCTTTGCTTCAATATCACCCGCACATCCTTCCCATAACAGCCCTTTTTTGAAGTGCGCTTTCGATATATATATATTACGATTATTGTCTCGATACGTGGCAACCTATAGCTCGTTTTCTTCCGCGGGATACTTAAAGGTTATGGAAATGCTACACGAATCCCATCTTGAGAATGGGTGTTGTGATTATATGAAAATCTGATTCTACGAAGAATGAATTACCGTGTCGTCAACTAATTTCGTTTCCGGTGCTCGGAGATAAGTATGTGTGGATGAACGGAGAAACGGATTTCCTCTGACGAAAGGTTGAACTTTTCTTGGAGGCAGTATATCAAAGGCATTGTTTATCGTCTTGCAAGGACATTTTTGGAACTTTTATAGGAGGTATAAACTGGGAAAAATAATCACCGAATACTTAACGAACGCAAATGAAATGAATCGGAAATAGAACACGTTTAAAGCCAATGATAATTATCAGATAACGTCCTTCCTAAAAATTTTTCCCGCGAAATGCTGATCCTGTCGCCATTGTTGCGCTTTGGAATTGGCGCTAAGGTTCTAAACCATCGTATTCCAAGACGTCATAGTTAAGGTATAATTCAAGAAAATTTGACTGAAAGTATTATCTTATATGACATGATTCTCGTGATATTAATAAATTTCGACAAATTAACTTAATTACTAAAAGAACGATATCAAATCAGAACTTATTTGTTTAACTATCTTTTGTTTATATATACGAAAATGACGGCAATTTTAATTCATACATACGTAACGCTAAAAGATTAAAGTAAAAATATTTAAGAAATAATATACATCTCGTACTTAAAAGGTTTGATATAATTTTACGTGTTATTTAACGATTCTACTGAAAGGGCAGTTGTTTTTTGGAGGGAAAACAATTTATACTATTTTTGGGTTCAACCAATCAGAGCGCAGAATTTGTCAGAGGAATTGAACAAGAGGAAAATTTGGAGGGAAAGGTTCAGTTTCTCTGGAGCTTACGTGAAGTGCAGTTCAATCTAGTGGTTCGGGATTCGAAGAAGACTTCGAAGATCCAAGATCCGTCCATGCAAGCGAAGAAGAAGCGAAGCACGAAGAGGTTTTTCGAGTGGTTCCTGCCATCAAGTATCTGATTGGTATCAAAGACAAACGGTGACGGTTTTCATTGCATTTGATATTTTTCATATTCTGCTGCAATGGTACTTATTTTTGATGTTTGACTTGCATGTTATTTTAATATTTGCTTTCTCCCTGCGTTCGATTGCGTATGTAATTTTGCGATGTATGCGTTCTAGGTACATTATGAGTTGTCGTCGATGGTTTTGGCTTTCGTTTCGCTTTGCTTTGGTGTCGTTCGTTCGTTTCTGTGGTTCGTGGGATGGGGTTGGGAGGGTTGGGTTGGGATGGCCTGTCCTCGTGCGTTCTTCTTTTTACAGGTACATGATATATTGCGTTATTTTGCGAAATTTTAGTGCGTTATTGTGAATGTATTGTTTTCCTTCCCTTTCTTTCTATTATTTGTCTAACCATATTTCCTCTTCTTTCCAGGTACTTTTAATTATCCTTTTTTTGCAGGTACATACAATTTTGAGTTTCATATTATTTTTCTTGTTTGTTTATTTCCATGTCTATTATGTCTTTTTTTGAGTGTTGATTTTTCTTGATTTCCATGCCCATGCTTTCTGTTTTGAGTGTTGTTTTTCATTTTTATTTTCATGCATGTTACTTAATTACATTTCTTCTTCTTCTAGGATTTTTATCTTCACAGATACTAGAAGATCCGTGGAGGGGTCCGCCTGCCTGATCGTCTTCAGCCGCGGATTTTTTTGTTTTATTATTTATTTTGAATTGTAATTTTAATTGTGACCTTAGTGTTAATTTGAATTGTCATTTTTTATTGTAATTTTTATTGTAATTTGAATTGTTATTTTTTCTTGCAATATCGTGTTCGCGAACGCGGCTTGGGATTCAGCATCCGTTTGGGAGCTTCACTCTCGCGGATACCCCAGGTAAAATTTAAGTGTCTTGAGTTTATGTAGTGGAACGCCTGGGCGTACCGCTTTGTACGCACGGTTCTTCTATTTTCTCAAACACTCGCCGATTAAGCCCCCGATATCTTTCGATCATCGTAACTCATGTGCTGATATGGAATGGATTCCTAGTGAGTTGTGCGAGTGCATGTGTGTGGTGTGCGTGCTATTGCGTATGGAGTATACTCCAGTGTGAATGATTATATAGGTATGTTGTAGTTTTCGCGAGTAACATTCCGATCTAATCCCGTTTACTAACTTGTTGTGTGGTGGAGTGTGTGGGGATCCATTCCAATCTGTGCATTTTTAAACAACGGTATAGTAATTTCTTTCAAATTTCATTTTAAAGTAAGATTTTCGAATTCGATTCCTCTTTCGCTTGAAGTTAATTAGCATAGTAACTTTTCCATCCTCCCTTCGATCATTTCTCATTTGAAACATTGTATATTTTGTTTTTAATGTGTTCTCTTTGTTAAATTTTCTGTAACTTTTGCGGGTTTTCGCTCATTTGTGAGCCCCGCAGTGTGGACGTTTTCCCCGGAAACCATCAGTTTCCGGGGCTTTTACCACACAACCGTGGGTCGTTTACTCCGGGAACCATCAGTTCCCCGAGGTTTTTCCCACGCTTCCAGTAATAAATTTTATTTTTTAAGCACTGGAAATATGTTTTTTCTTAAAATTTTCTCCTTTTCCTCATCTCAACGCATCGGCTCATAAGTGCCCCGTTTAAAATAACTGTAAACGATGCTTTTTTTAAGAAATGCGATAATCATTCTACATCGTCAAATATTAAGAATTGCGTCCGAGAGTTCTCCACGACGTCGGCAGGATAAGTTATCGTAAGACGCAATGAGAGACTTTAAAAAATTGATCCGAGAAATTAATTCTCACTCATATTGAGGCAGAGAAAATCTTATTAAATTAAAAAATTTTGACTTCACGCTTCATTTTTATTCCACTGATTTGAAAGTATGTTCAATTCCAAGTATTAAGTGGTAAGCACTCTGAATTTTGAATAGTTTTACTTGAATGCAAAGCTAAGAAGAGAGAATAAATTAAAAATGCAATCGAAGGAAAACTGCAGTTAGAGCTGAAAATTATTCGAATAAAATTTTTGGCGCAACATTATTCAAAAAATAGCAAATTATATCTCGAATAGTGTCGTAATTACTCTCCGTAGATCATCTCGAAAGCTTCTCTAATTCTCCTCTCGCTTATCTTTAAACGCGTTCCTGGCGATTCTTGCGAATCTTCAGGTACAGGTTAAAATCCGCATAAGAGAGACAAACGTGTGTAAATGGTACGATTCTTGACCCGTGATAAAAATGAAACTCGTGACTGACGAAGGTGAAATGGTTAGGCACTGATGCATTTTCGTAGAGATTTATTCCGATAATTTTTCAAATGAATTCGGACAGGAAAATGCTCAATACTTGGAATCTTTTCAATAGTTTCGTTATCCCGAATCTTTAATTTCGTTCTATTAATATCAAACTTTGAGTAAAATTTTGAGGAAATCATTTATTTCTTAATGCTGCATTTAAACAATAATCCAGAATCCTAATAACCTAAATCTTAAATAAACGTAAGAGAGCATCATTGTAATGGTTAAGCATTTCAAAAAATAATCAATTCTATTTAAAAATGAACTTCGTAATAAGTTGATCAATTTCATTTAGGCAGAAATATGCCTTTCCATTCCGAACTTGATATGCAGTTATCAGTGTCGAGAAACACCATTGCGCTCGTGGCATTTGAATAAAAATTTCATTTAATCCTCTAATGTATGTAGCATATCATCATCTCATAACTGAATCTTAAAACTGAATACTGAAATTAAAACATAACTGAATTTTAAACGGATCTTCAAAGAAGTCCTCGAACGATGAAAATAGTTAGGCAGCTTGGGAGTTGAAATCAAATGTAAAATTTAGTATCATGTCCTACGCATACGTATCTCAAAATTAAGCATACCGCCTATTTGAAAGTTCAAGATGAAAGTCTCAATATATGCATTGAGATGTAAGATTAATATAAGCATTTAGGACGAAATTCAAGTTTTGGTTTTGTAAAAGAGCAACGTAACAAAACAAGAATTACACTGTAATAAATTAACGTCTAAAATAATTATAAAAAAAATCATCTGGTAGAAATTAGAGAAAAAACGCATCGATGATAATTTGCCTAATCAGGGCGAAATTTTCTCCGTATGCGGTCTATACGGAGTAAATTCGGAGACATAAATACATCGCATTCCAAATGAGAAAAACTCCCGCCCTGCCAGGACTCGAACCTGGTACCTCGAAACTTCGAGCGCTAGCTCAAGTACTCAATTCACTACGCACTCAGCCACGGAGGCCAGCAAACGAAATTAAAAGGAGAAAGTCATGAGCCCTCTCTCTTCAGAAGTTCAATATCTATTTATCTTTGGATAACGATATGCACAATTATCTACGTTGGGAAAAACAGATTGCATCTCTGTTTATTAATAGACATTCACTAACATCCATAACTTGAGATGAAAATTTTCTCATCAGCTGGGATTTGAACCTGGACCTTTGAAATAGGATTACAGCATTCTTACCACTCCACCACCAGAGCATTTGGGGTTCCTACTCATTCTCGAATTAGATACGATCAAAGCCATCGAGTAACTACGAATGTGAAAAATAGTGTACTTATATGTACTAATAGTAATCTTCGTCACCGCCCCATGTCAACACCACTTACGATTCGGGATGACATCTTCTGAGTCCTCATCATGTCACTATTTTTCACTTCTGGTTAATCTATGTGATGAAGTGTCAAATAAAATGAATTCTTCTGGAAAATTTTGATATCCAAGAAGAACGCTCAGATGAATTGGCTAACAAATTGCAAAATCTGGTCACATACTTCATTGTAAAGGAGGAGAGAACAATGCAGAGAATATACAATTCCAGACAATGAAGAGAGCTAACAGAAAGATTGTAAAATGTCAGGAATAAGTGGAAATATAAAGAAGGAATGGAAATAATGTTAATCTCTTATTAAACAGGAAACAAAATTTTGCCATCAAAATGTGCAAATAATGCATATGAAGAGCAAAATAAATAATTTTTGAAATTGTACAGTACACATAAAGAAACAAGCTTTTCAAAAACGATTCAATGCAAAAGATCTATGCACAAGTCTTGTCATATCTCTGCCTCAGATGTCATCTAAAATTATGACAACTATTCTCTGAAAGATAGGATTGGCGGAAGTAATCTTATTATTGTGCATTCTGGGCTCAACGAATGAGGCATAAGTGAAGGAATATGAACTGAGTATATATTTTCCATGGGACAACTATGTCAGTCACTTTGGAGATAAGAATGCCAAAAAAAACTAAAAATATGAAAAATTAAGTATAGATGAAGATAAAATGAAAATCATATGAATACATTTGAGACACGTTTATTGTGGTTTAGAAATGCAGACATAACAGAGTAAAGGATAAAAGACACTTTGTCCTATGCATTTTAAGAAAACATAATATTTCCTGTAGAACATAACAGAGTTAAATCAGATCCAAGATTGCGGGTGTACACTATTCATAAATTTCTACAAAACAATTAATGTAACAAATCTAGGCATAACATTATTTACATCATGACAAAATGATGAAGTAGGTGGGAATAGAAGCTCAATATTGTGATTTACAATTTTGGGATATTTTGGACATGCAATAAACATTAATTCTAAATAAATGATGCTTATTAGGATACTGCTCCTATTTTGATGATGATCAATGTAATAATTAAATTTAAAGTGCAAATTAC
Source organism: Pantala flavescens (assembly GCA_020796165.1). NCBI lineage: Eukaryota > Metazoa > Arthropoda > Insecta > Odonata > Libellulidae > Pantala > Pantala flavescens. The sequence continues at coordinate 9,010,846 of CM036883.1, forward strand.
ATTGAATTTTCAAGCCAACAATAGTATACCCAATTTCTGATTGAGAACTATTGATGAAGAACAGACAAGTAGATTGTAGATTAGTTACTTTGGCCAATATTTAACCAATATGAAGGATAGTTTAGGAGGAGCAGTGCCCTAAGGTCAACTCATTATGTACTATGACATCCAAAGCATCAAAACCAGTCATAACTCTTTACATTATACCAAACCACAGGAGAATGAATATTTTCTTCTACTGAACAATGAATCCGGTGATTCTTAAATTCACTGTCACACTACTGATTCCTTTGCCAATAATACATCCATGACTCATTGTATTAAATATGCCAGGCAATTTATCTCTTAATGGGAGACACACAGCAAAACAGTTCTACAATCCTCAAACGAGTTATGCAGTTGATCAGTTTATGATAGGTGGAAAACAATATATTCCTATTTACTACCTATACAATTAGGAGATACCTACAACAAATGCAGATGATTACAGGTCGAGAAATATTCTCTTGGTATGGAGTAAAGTAATGGAAAAGTCAGGTAAGTTCGAGTTACCATTTCTTAGCTACTAAGACTTACTTATCGCGTTCTTAATCATGGGTTCAGAAACGTTAGCTGGCGAGGAAGTTAATGTAGATCTAACTTCTACTGATATTCTTTCCATCCTTTGCTTCAATATCACCCGCACATCCTTCCCATAACAGCCCTTTTTTGAAGTGCGCTTTCGATATATATATATTACGATTATTGTCTCGATACGTGGCAACCTATAGCTCGTTTTCTTCCGCGGGATACTTAAAGGTTATGGAAATGCTACACGAATCCCATCTTGAGAATGGGTGTTGTGATTATATGAAAATCTGATTCTACGAAGAATGAATTACCGTGTCGTCAACTAATTTCGTTTCCGGTGCTCGGAGATAAGTATGTGTGGATGAACGGAGAAACGGATTTCCTCTGACGAAAGGTTGAACTTTTCTTGGAGGCAGTATATCAAAGGCATTGTTTATCGTCTTGCAAGGACATTTTTGGAACTTTTATAGGAGGTATAAACTGGGAAAAATAATCACCGAATACTTAACGAACGCAAATGAAATGAATCGGAAATAGAACACGTTTAAAGCCAATGATAATTATCAGATAACGTCCTTCCTAAAAATTTTTCCCGCGAAATGCTGATCCTGTCGCCATTGTTGCGCTTTGGAATTGGCGCTAAGGTTCTAAACCATCGTATTCCAAGACGTCATAGTTAAGGTATAATTCAAGAAAATTTGACTGAAAGTATTATCTTATATGACATGATTCTCGTGATATTAATAAATTTCGACAAATTAACTTAATTACTAAAAGAACGATATCAAATCAGAACTTATTTGTTTAACTATCTTTTGTTTATATATACGAAAATGACGGCAATTTTAATTCATACATACGTAACGCTAAAAGATTAAAGTAAAAATATTTAAGAAATAATATACATCTCGTACTTAAAAGGTTTGATATAATTTTACGTGTTATTTAACGATTCTACTGAAAGGGCAGTTGTTTTTTGGAGGGAAAACAATTTATACTATTTTTGGGTTCAACCAATCAGAGCGCAGAATTTGTCAGAGGAATTGAACAAGAGGAAAATTTGGAGGGAAAGGTTCAGTTTCTCTGGAGCTTACGTGAAGTGCAGTTCAATCTAGTGGTTCGGGATTCGAAGAAGACTTCGAAGATCCAAGATCCGTCCATGCAAGCGAAGAAGAAGCGAAGCACGAAGAGGTTTTTCGAGTGGTTCCTGCCATCAAGTATCTGATTGGTATCAAAGACAAACGGTGACGGTTTTCATTGCATTTGATATTTTTCATATTCTGCTGCAATGGTACTTATTTTTGATGTTTGACTTGCATGTTATTTTAATATTTGCTTTCTCCCTGCGTTCGATTGCGTATGTAATTTTGCGATGTATGCGTTCTAGGTCGATGGTTTTGGCTTTCGTTTCGCTTTGCTTTGGTGTCGTTCGTTCGTTTCTGTGGTTCGTGGGATGGGGTTGGGAGGGTTGGGTTGGGATGGCCTGTCCTCGTGCGTTCTTCTTTTTACAGGTACATGATATATTGCGTTATTTTGCGAAATTTTAGTGCGTTATTGTGAATGTATTGTTTTCCTTCCCTTTCTTTCTATTATTTGTCTAACCATATTTCCTCTTCTTTCCAGGTACTTTTAATTATCCTTTTTTTGCAGGTACATACAATTTTGAGTTTCATATTATTTTTCTTGTTTGTTTATTTCCATGTCTATTATGTCTTTTTTTGAGTGTTGATTTTTCTTGATTTCCATGCCCATGCTTTCTGTTTTGAGTGTTGTTTTTCATTTTTATTTTCATGCATGTTACTTAATTACATTTCTTCTTCTTCTAGGATTTTTATCTTCACAGATACTAGAAGATCCGTGGAGGGGTCCGCCTGCCTGATCGTCTTCAGCCGCGGATTTTTTTGTTTTATTATTTATTTTGAATTGTAATTTTAATTGTGACCTTAGTGTTAATTTGAATTGTCATTTTTTATTGTAATTTTTATTGTAATTTGAATTGTTATTTTTTCTTGCAATATCGTGTTCGCGAACGCGGCTTGGGATTCAGCATCCGTTTGGGAGCTTCACTCTCGCGGATACCCCAGGTAAAATTTAAGTGTCTTGAGTTTATGTAGTGGAACGCCTGGGCGTACCGCTTTGTACGCACGGTTCTTCTATTTTCTCAAACACTCGCCGATTAAGCCCCCGATATCTTTCGATCATCGTAACTCATGTGCTGATATGGAATGGATTCCTAGTGAGTTGTGCGAGTGCATGTGTGTGGTGTGCGTGCTATTGCGTATGGAGTATACTCCAGTGTGAATGATTATATAGGTATGTTGTAGTTTTCGCGAGTAACATTCCGATCTAATCCCGTTTACTAACTTGTTGTGTGGTGGAGTGTGTGGGGATCCATTCCAATCTGTGCATTTTTAAACAACGGTATAGTAATTTCTTTCAAATTTCATTTTAAAGTAAGATTTTCGAATTCGATTCCTCTTTCGCTTGAAGTTAATTAGCATAGTAACTTTTCCATCCTCCCTTCGATCATTTCTCATTTGAAACATTGTATATTTTGTTTTTAATGTGTTCTCTTTGTTAAATTTTCTGTAACTTTTGCGGGTTTTCGCTCATTTGTGAGCCCCGCAGTGTGGACGTTTTCCCCGGAAACCATCAGTTTCCGGGGCTTTTACCACACAACCGTGGGTCGTTTACTCCGGGAACCATCAGTTCCCCGAGGTTTTTCCCACGCTTCCAGTAATAAATTTTATTTTTTAAGCACTGGAAATATGTTTTTTCTTAAAATTTTCTCCTTTTCCTCATCTCAACGCATCGGCTCATAAGTGCCCCGTTTAAAATAACTGTAAACGATGCTTTTTTTAAGAAATGCGATAATCATTCTACATCGTCAAATATTAAGAATTGCGTCCGAGAGTTCTCCACGACGTCGGCAGGATAAGTTATCGTAAGACGCAATGAGAGACTTTAAAAAATTGATCCGAGAAATTAATTCTCACTCATATTGAGGCAGAGAAAATCTTATTAAATTAAAAAATTTTGACTTCACGCTTCATTTTTATTCCACTGATTTGAAAGTATGTTCAATTCCAAGTATTAAGTGGTAAGCACTCTGAATTTTGAATAGTTTTACTTGAATGCAAAGCTAAGAAGAGAGAATAAATTAAAAATGCAATCGAAGGAAAACTGCAGTTAGAGCTGAAAATTATTCGAATAAAATTTTTGGCGCAACATTATTCAAAAAATAGCAAATTATATCTCGAATAGTGTCGTAATTACTCTCCGTAGATCATCTCGAAAGCTTCTCTAATTCTCCTCTCACTTATCTTTAAACGCGTTCCTGGCGATTCTTGCGAATCTTCAGGTACAGGTTAAAATCCGCATCAGAGAGACAAACGTGTGAAAATGGTGTAGTGTGTGTACGATTCTTGACCCGTGATAAAAATGAAACTCGTGACTGACGAAGGTGAAATGGTTACGCACTGATGCATTTTCGTAGAGATTTATTCCGATAATTTTTCAAATGAATTCGGACAGGAAAATGCTCAATACTTGGAATCTTTTCAATAGTTTCGTTATCCCGAATCTTTAATTTCGTTCTATTAATATCAAACTTTGAGTAAAATTTTGAGGAAATCATTTATTTCTTAATGCTGCATTTAAACAATAACCCAGAATCCTAATAACCTTAATCTTAAAATAAACGTAAGTGAGCATCATTGTATAGGTAAAGTACAGATTTATTCCGGGAATTTTTCCCACATTCCTTAATGAATTTTATTTTTTAAGCATCGCCAATATGTTTTTTCTTTTCATAGTTTTCCTATTCCTCATCTCAATGAATGGCGTTATAAGTCCTCCTTTTAAAATAATTACAAACGTTTAACGCTTTTTAAGAAATGCGATAACTATTCTACTTTCATTATAATTAAGAATTGCGTTCTAAAGTTCTCCAGTAAGTCGGTAGAAGGATAAGTTAATGTTAGATATAAAGCGATACTTTGATTTATTGATTTGAGAAAATATCTCTCACTCATATTTAAGAAGTAAATTACTCTAATTCGAACAAACTATAAATTCCAATAAAAATTTACTTAATTATTCAATCGTTTCATAACTGTGATGCCTATTTCCTAATTTTATTAAAGTAAGCTGCACACCAATATCATATGAACATTTACTTCGGGAGAGTATAGTAGATATATATATGAATTAGATTCGTTGAAAATTTACCTTGTAGCAAAGGAGAATCTTTAATATTTTTTTTAACCATTTATAAATTTTATTATTCCAAATATATGCTTTCATTTTATATTTTAAGTATCTTTTCTAATTGTAATTCTACGATTTAGGTTCTCGTTTCGAAAGCTTCTTAAATATAATTTGATAATAACAAGGGTAACATTTTCTTTGAGAAAAAGTAACGCGATATTGAATCTAAATTAAAGTAAACAACAATTAAATTAGTAGTCTAAAGAAAAAAGACGTTGAAATAAGTTCGCAACAACATACATTCTCCAAATTCCAATGAGTGAGGAAAAAAGAAAAGCCGATCGATGTAAATTGATAAAATTTATAATACTAGTAATGAATTATTCAGGAGCATAACTATATTTTCTTTGATGAGCTAACAGATATAGCTTTGAGCTCTTTTCTGATTTTAAGATGCTGAAAATCTCAAACACGTATTCAATATAAAGAAACACCCTTCGGGTGTTTCTTAATATTGAATACGTATAAACGGATTCTTGGAAGTGAGTAAATTATACTTATTTAAAAAATTTATTGTCGTGAATATATACAGTAATATAGCACAGTAAAAGTGGCACTCTTTCAATGAATAGAAACGAAAAACATTCTTGAAGTACCTAACACAGTGAAGCATTATTTCACACATTTTTTAATGTGTTACATTTCATCATTTCGATACTTATACGTATATAGGTTTACTGGTGATTTGAAATTCATTTTCACATTACCCGTCCGGGCTATCTTTATCATAGTCCACAAAAGCTGGCAGTGCGGGAGGCTTATGGGGAAATAAATGCACGTAAATTCCCATAAGGGAGCAACCTAGCCTCTCCAAAGCCGTCAGTTAATTATTTCTGACATACTTGTACGGATAAAATTAATATTTTGAACTTAGTTTGGTGGATTTTCTTCCAATTCTTGGTGAAAATTGGATAAGAAAGGATGATTTTACGAATCATTAAAACAAAAGAAATATATCTTATAGCGGAACGAAAAAAATGGTCGCCCTTCTAGCCGTGAACAATACTGCCATTTCTCTCATCTTATCAAACATAAAGTGCATGTTTTTTCTTAGATTTCTCTCTATGCCTTATGAATACATAAAATTTAAATTATATTAATTTTTGACTGATTACGTTTTGATAAAAATAATTTAAGTAGAACGCAACCTCCGAAAAATTGGATAGTGCAGTCAAATTTATACATCGCCTAAATTTTTTTTTCTTACGTTACGAAAAACTTGTCGTAAGGGAAATTGAGATAAATTAGATTATTTTCATTTACAGGTTATTCTGAGTCGAAATCTTGAATAAAACTTTAGCTTTTAAATTTTATTACCGAGAAAGTAGTTGATTAACGCTCCGATTGCTAATCATTGTTATTTTTTCGCTCGAGACTCAGAGACCCGTAAGCGTAATTCGGATTGATCTGGACCGGCTTTTAGGTAGAGGCTCTAACAAGGGGACCTTTAGGACTGCGGCACGGGATATTGGATGAGACCAGTATGGAAGTGTAGCTTCGATATTACTTATAACAACCTGAAAATACTAGGGGCCAACGCTCCGTCGTTTCTTTGTAATTAATGTTTAAAAATCGTCAATTCTTACCGCTTCGAACATAAGCCACGCGGCAACAGCTGATCAACAAACAAATGGTGGCGTGGTGCTAGCGTGTGTTATTGCTAATGAAACATTGCCTGGTTCGAACCCGTTTTGTTCTTTTCGTTTTTTTTCTTCAAATACTTTTTTTTGGCAAACATTTAATCAATTTAAATGCTGTCTTATTATTATATTTTTCTTGGTTAAGGTTTAGGCTATAACAAAGCTTTTTCGAAACGTGATTTTTGCGTGGTGGATCCAGGTTCGCGACCCGGTAAAGGAACTTTTATTCTCTCTGATTGTGATATTTTTCCACGTCTATTATATATTACGAATCTATGTTTGAGTTATTATGCGATATAATCTCATCTACGGAACATTTTTACCTTATTTTTGATATTCCGGGCATAAATCGCTCTACCCACAGTGACACAGAATTGGAAGGAGCGGAAAAGTTGGAGGAGAAATATTCGCTGAAGGCGAAGACTCACTTTTCATTTTGGTAGGTATGGTTACCGAGGACTAACTGTTGAGGGATTCGTGAAGATTTTCTTTTCAGGTTGACTGGAGCCCGAAACGCTTGCAATTCCCTCTTATATCAGAAGTGATTTTATCTATAAATAGGGAGTAATCCCTTTTCAACAATCTCCTTGTTAGCCGACGGAGCACACTGAAGGTATTTCACGCGAAAGGGTTTGGAAACGCTTTCTTTAGTTTCCACGCGGCTTCTTTGTTTCGGAGGGCGAGGGCAGTCTCGGGCGGATTCCATTGGTCCCTTTTCTTGGAGATCCTGCGGGTGGGCACTAGGTCCTCAATGACGTTGATATCTTTCTATCGATATGAAACAATGCCCGACATCTACCGTTTAGTAAGCTACGAAAGTCTTACGCGCAGGTATATCGAAACTAATTGAAGCTATGACAGCCAAACTGTCAAAGCACTCGGATACATTGCTCTTTCTCGCTCGTTGTTCTTCATGACGCGAAAATCGTTATTAGAAGCATCGGATTCCAGATTAATTAGAATTATCTGCGAAATAGCGGATACTAAATTAGATGGCGAGGTGCAGTTAACCCCTTAACAGAAAAAGCGCATTACATACGACGGCAAAAGGAAGATTGCGGAGAAAACAGGTTGCTGAAAAAAAAGGGAATCAGTCTTCATACAGTCTCATTTGGTACGCTGATGTTGAACAGGATAGGGCTTGTTGGCTTAAATCTTCAGCTGGTGAAAACTGGTACATTAATTCTACCGTTACTCTTACTATCATAGGAGGATTACTGTCGAATCACAAGAAAACATAGAACAAGCGAGATAAACAGTTCTCGTGCCTAAGAAGACGATTAACCGCATAAAAAATCGGAAACCGCATTCACAGACGTAAAAGAGATTTTTACAGTCCTCGATCGGGCAATAGAAAGGACTTTAAGGATAACCGAAAATTTAGGATATCGAGAAGCGGTATCGTTACAAGGAATGCTAACAATGGTTTCTTTGTTTTACTGACGAGAATAGAAAAATGAAGCAAGGAAAGATAAAGTGAATAAAAAAAAAATCCGTCACAACACACAATCCGGAGGAATCTTGGAGATTGCATTGCGAACAGATTAGCACGAAACGACGTAGCACAACGGAAAAGCGTTGTCGATGCACATGCAAATAGAGCAAACTTGGCCCGCCAACTAAAGGCGATGCATCGCCCTCTGCCGGAACGAATAACGGCATAATGATATGACAACGAGGCGATGAACGTCGAATTATTTCCGCTAACTAAGGATTCCGAGGTAGAAAATAGGATAGTAGAGGATCTTCATTTCTGAAACTGACATAAGATTCTAATTTCCACGAAAACTATTCCAGCAAAGGTGAATCGAGTTTCTTTCTCAGCCATGACGGTACTTACGAAGACGTTTAGTTTCTTGCGGAAACAATTGAAATAAATCTCACTGACTTCTGAAAGTGGGTAAATGAAACCGGGCGGGAAGATGAATAAAGACTGCATTACTGAGATCTTAATCAAATTTGGCGGTTTCTGGAAAACAGTAGATGGCTGAATTTATGGAAAGCAGCAGTTTGAGCATAGAACGTTGAAAGAGGTAGTGGGACAGAAGATAGTAATAGAAATAAATGATGGGTAGAAAAATACCGTACTTCGCGGCCTATAAAACGCACTTTTTTTTCTCCGAAATGTGCTGTAAAATAAGCCTGCCTTCCTTTTCACAAATCCGTACCAATCCTACACGGTCGATTACGAAACGATGTTTTTTACTAACAAATTTTAACTACATTTCGCCTGCGGCCTACGATCCCAATTCGCGAAAGGGAATTTATAATTGGTCATCGACAAATTGCGTGTGCGAGACCGAGCAAGCTCCACCGAGCCGATGAATCAATGCAATCGTTTAACTTTTTATTCATAGAAGACAACATTAGTTTCTAAAAACTACTCAGCGAATGAGTTGCTCATCCACCTCCTCCGTATAGAACAACGATTACCTATCGCCGACGGATATCGAGACCTTCACGTAAGAGACATTAAATTATAATTGATTCTCCATGCTAGATTGCCATTTCTGTGGCACGCGTGCCACCGATGGACGAGCACACACATTAGTCACCGAACGCCCTTACTTTTATGCCATAAACCATTGTCAGGAGCTCGGGTTTTTAAACTTTGAGACCTTTACTTCCCCAAGCTGTTTCTTTCGCGCGTAGTCAAAGACGAACGCACATGTATTTCAAAAGAAGCTTTATTCACTATCTAACAACATTTCAGTCAATAGCATTATTATTCTCAATTTCATGGCACTCCAAAGCTAAGGTTCCAATTCGTGGTCCATGCTTGAAGACCTATCCATCCGAATCTGGCCAATTCACCTGTCCTGTAGTAGCTCGACTGCTATCATCAACTCAGCAGTTATTACCTGCATCTGGAAGGAAAGGGATATTTCAACATTAAAGAATGCACTGATCACTTTACTCCTGGAAGAGAGAGACTCAGGAGTATTTGGGACCTGCAAAGTAGCATCAACTTGCACTCATGCTGTGGAGTGGGAATGTTATTTGCACTTTTCCAGTCCCATTTAATATCCTCAAGTGTATGTTGATCGAGGCGTTTTGCCTTCCAAAGACAAGGAGAAGGATCTGGGGCAGAAATGGTCAGTGAGACTTTTTAAAATGGGAGTATCACAAGAATCGTTGAAAGAATAAGAAGAACATCTGCAAAATAGAGAACCTATCCAAGGGTTTGAGGCCAATGCAATGGTCTTGACAGCAAACGATACATGCCAGTGCCAAAGACATTTGCAGGAAAACATACCTGACGTAAAATCAATGCTAGAAACACCTAGCATATACGGAGCTCTTCGCTTTCTCAGTATCATGCTGCTTCCTCAGCATCTGTTGACCTGGACGTTGCACTCCACACAGTCGCTTGAAAGGAGATGCTCTGCCAAGGACCAGGAAAGCGGCGCGTGACGAACGAGGATTGGTCCATAACTTCATCAAACCCTGGCATCTGCTCTGAGGATGAATGAATGCAATTAGCAAGAGAAGAGGTAGCTTACAAGGCTTAAACAAGGATCACGCCTGTCACATTCAAAGCCAACCATTAGCTCTGGAATTCCAGGTAGCAGAATAAAGATTGAGCTCTATTTTGGTGCATGTTGAAGTAAAAAATAAAGCCTCAATGGATTCATCCCTGCACATACTGACCGAAGAAGGTTACAAGATCCACAATAAAAGGAATCATTAGGAGAAAAGAATGGCAAGTCTTATTAACGAAGGAAAAACACAGCTGTATATGAAACAGCTCGTGGAGTTGAAGATGCTTCAATTCCCTATGTTGCAGCTTCTTCCAAGAAGCAAAACATACGATGGAAGATATACCGTTGGAACCAAGAATAAAAAGGTCGAAATCAATGAAATATCAAAAAGAAATAACCTGCTATTTTTTTCCAGGAAAGTATGCTTGAAGCATAGGAAAGGATGAAGAAGCGCATGAATGAAAAAGTAACCGAGCAATCGTTTAATTCAGCCTGTATACGCTGTGAGGCATGTTGGAAATCTGCAGAGCTTTTCAAAGGCTCACCGATATTAATTCAAAGCAAACGTTCGAGCTTTTTTTAACACATTGGCGGCTTGAAACACCGGACATGAAATGTAGGAAAGAGTCAGGGTCAATCGATTGCAATAGAAGGATATGAAAAATCGTGCAGAGAAGAAGATGAAAATAGTGCCTGGTGAAACGAGGCGAATCTGCTCGCAATCTCCTTCATTTGAAAATGAGGGAAGCATTAAGAAAGGAAAGAGAGGAGAAATAAAACATTTTAACAGCAAAGAAAGACCTAATTAAATATCTTTCAGGACAATTGTTCATATTTGCCATGTTGTTCAGAGTAGTTTACCTTAAATCTTATGTCAAGTCACTGTAAATGTAAATTTCTGCATATTTTTATATCCTTGCCACCAGAGCATTGCACCACCTGTAATGTTTTCTGTGTTTATAATAATAATTATAACAAAATCCTAACTGCAGGTGGAATGGAAACAAAATGATAACTATTATGAACACTCATGGCACTTTCTTGTTACTCATTTTCATTTGCAAATACAAAAAGTACTTCGTTGCTCCTTCGCCAGTATGAAACCGTCCATTCGATAACAATAATCATCATTCATCAAAAATAAGGTTCAATTCATTTCCATGTAAAAAGCAATGTGACCAGTTGGAGGCCAAACCTTGGAAAAGTAATCCACTCACATGTTCAAACTATTTCCTCCAGCATCTGAGAACGGGCTTTGCAATCCATTCCGTGAAGACTCAACTCTCAACTCGGGGATAGGATGGCGAAAGTTCTCGTTGCGAAAGGCATCCTACAATTGAAAGAATTGATTAAAGAAGGTAACAACAATCCGGAACCAAGGCATACTTCTACTACACTATCACTCTCAAGGTTATTTAATTCATTTACCACTAAGTATGGTTATTAATTTCTGTGTCGTACTCTTCAAACTTAACGGCATTAAAATATTGTATCACAGTAAGACATTGCATTTGCATGGTTATAAACATATATACTGTTTTCGACAAAGCACTTATTCGTACAAAATAGGACTATACAATCAGACGATAGCAAAATTTGACAAGTCTCAGCTTTTGCACGTTCCAAAATGCAGAGAATAGCTTAATCTACGTCTCACCGAAACTAAATGTGGATGAATGGAAATTTATAAATATTGAACTACCGCTAAACATTTATCTCGCTTCTGATTGGCTGAGAATTATACCACCGCTGTCAGTGCAGCGGCTGTATTGTTGAATTTTATGCCAAATGTTCCTTTATCCGATTACCGATGGTATATCGCCAAAATTTCTCTCTTCTTTTATGTCGACCGCGAACATTGGCGGTTCTCTTGAAATCGGAACGGATAGGTTTTCGATACTTATGAAATCAGTATTTGCGTGCGGTAAGACTCACGTAGTCGGTAAAAAATCATAATAAATACTAATCTTCATGAAATATTAATCGGTTACGACTCACCTCAAGTTTGTTTTCAAAAATCTTTCTCGAATTTATCATTCCCGCCGGTGACAATCGCGTCTCGAAACACCGCCGAGCGTTATTCACTTTCCACAGCGACCTCACCGTGTCAACATCCTCCCTGTCACCAGTCATTAATTTCCTTCTTTTTTCCAATTTAATGCACCCTATTGAGGACATACCATCCTCGAATAAACTATGATGCTACGCCAGAGAGCCCGAGTTCGAAGAAACGGCTTCGAAAACTTAATAAAGTTCGCATTGCCGCGACATGTCACGAGACCATATGCACAAGTTACGGCGGAGAGCTATCGTGCAATAATATTATTATTATCATCTCCTCTTGCTTACAGTGACCGAGTTATGTAACGTGGGGAAATATTGGAATCCAGGTACTCGAAACCCCTCGCTCCCAAGCAATCGGGAGGTAAAATTCGAGAGACACATTCTTGTCGTCGCAGGCAAATAGCGCACGGATATATTTCCGATGGGACTCACCTTAGAATTCTTCTCGGACCTTCACCCGAAGCACTTCCCTTGCGCTCGTAAGACGATGCCTTCCTTTGCGATGCTGCCGTACCTTAACCACTTAACACCACTATACGTTCACAATCTAATCATCCGTGGGGAATCTTAAAAACATTAAAGCCGTAGGATTGATACGAAATTGCGTAATCCACTCGATTCACCAGTCACAGACGTTTCTCACGAGCAGCAACCGCCAAGTGAGACGCGAAGCGAGTTAAAGGAGCCCTCTGTCGGATTTCGGTTTAGAAAATTTTCCCTATGACGAACGCTGTCGATCCTCGAACGTTTTTCCTCATTCGAGCTTCCGAGCTTTACGTATCGAATACAACCTTTGGCGATCTTTATGTTTAAAACCCCCTCAAGTTTCGTTTCTCCGAAGAGACATTAAAATGGATCGATTTTCATTCATTGCTCAAGTTACTGTTCAACGCCAACGTTCGATACTTGCGAAAGGAACGAACCTGATTGGAAAGAATGACTGCAGACAATGCATTAATGAATTTAAGAGACACCTCCCGCGATGGATGTGTAGAGAACGGCGAGGAACTAATTACCGTACTTCGCGGCCTATAAGACGCACTTTTTTTTCTCCGAAATGTGCTGTAAAATTAGCCTGCGTCTTATGCGCCGATGGTATACGGTTATAACTTCGTACTATATTAAGCAACCGTTTTGACAGCATATATAAATACCATTAAGTATTTTTAAGGGTATCAGGCTTTGAAAATAGTTCAATACATTGAAAATTTTGATAGTATCACTTCTTTGAGGAAAGTGACGACTCCCGAGAAAATATCTACGCGCACGATTTCAGCAGCAGTGGTGAGGAATTTCTGGGGTTCTATGATGAATAAACTCTGATAAATTTGCTGATTAATTGTTTAATATTAAAGTTCCGTTTTTATGTGAAATGTTATCAGTATCGCATAACCCAAGTATTTTAGTTTTTTTCGTATTTTCTAACCTGAAAAATCCAGGTGCGTCTTATAGGCCGGGAAATGCGGTAACGAAACGAAAAGTGGTGCGCTATTTCAGGAGGGCATTTGAAGGATTTTATGCATAAACTAAACGCTCCGAAAGCGTGCACTTTTAGTCTTGCTTCTGGAGAAATATTGTGTTACAAATCCTTCATACCAGACGACGAATTTCCTTTTCACAAATCCGTACCAATGCTACACGGTCGATTATGAAACGAGGTTTTTTACTAACAAATTTTAACTACATTTCGCCTGCGGCCTACGATCCCAATTCGCGAAAGGGAATTTATAATTGGACATCGAGAAATTGCGTGTGAGAGACCGAGGAAGCTCCACCGAGCCGATGAATCATTGCAATCGTTTAACTTTTTATTCATAGAAGACAACATTAGTTTCTAAAAACTACTCAGCGAATGAGTTGCTCATCCACCTCCTCCGTATAGAACAACGATTACCTATCGCCGACGGATATCGAGACCTTCACGTAAGAGACATTAAATTATAATTGATTCTCCATGCTAGATTGCCATTTCTGTGGCACGCGTGCCACCGATGGACGAGCACACACATTAGTCACCGAACGCCCTTACTTTTATGCCATAAACCATTGTCAGGAGCTCGGGTTTTTAAACTTTGAGACCTTTACTTCCCCAAGCTGTTTCTTTCGCGCGTAGTCAAAGACGAACGCACATGTATTTCAAAAGAAGCTTTATTCACTATCTAACAACATTTCAGTCAATAGCATTATTATTCTCAATTTCATGGCACTCCAAAGCTAAGGTTCCAATTCGTGGTCCATGCTTGAAGACCTATCCATCCGAATCTGGCCAATTCACCTGTCCTGTAGTAGCTCGACTGCTATCATCAACTCAGCAGTTATTACCTGCATCTGGAAGGAAAGGGATATTTCAACATTAAAGAATGCACTGATCACTTTACTCCTGGAAGAGAGAGACTCAGGAGTATTTGGGACCTGCAAAGTAGCATCAACTTGCACTCATGCTGTGGAGTGGGAATGTTATTTGCACTTTTCCAGTCCCATTTAATATCCTCAAGTGTATGTTGATCGAGGCGTTTTGCCTTCCAAAGACAAGGAGAAGGATCTGGGGCAGAAATGGTCAGTGAGACTTTTTAAAATGGGAGTATCACAAGAATCGTTGAAAGAATAAGAAGAACATCTGCAAAATAGAGAACCTATCCAAGGGTTTGAGGCCAATGCAATGGTCTTGACAGCAAACGATACATGCCAGTGCCAAAGACATTTGCAGGAAAACATACCTGACGTAAAATCAATGCTAGAAACACCTAGCATATACGGAGCTCTTCGCTTTCTCAGTATCATGCTGCTTCCTCAGCATCTGTTGACCTGGACGTTGCACTCCACACAGTCGCTTGAAAGGAGATGCTCTGCCAAGGACCAGGAAAGCGGCGCGTGACGAACGAGGATTGGTCCATAACTTCATCAAACCCTGGCATCTGCTCTGAGGATGAATGAATGCAATTAGCAAGAGAAGAGGTAGCTTACAAGGCTTAAACAAGGATCACGCCTGTCACATTCAAAGCCAACCATTAGCTCTGGAATTCCAGGTAGCAGAATAAAGATTGAGCTCTATTTTGGTGCATGTTGAAGTAAAAATTAAAGCCTCAATGGATTCATCCCTGCACATACTGACCGAAGAAGGTTACAAGATCCACAATAAAAGGAATCATTAGGAGAAAAGAATGGCAAGTCTTATTAACGATGGAAAAACACAGCTGTATATGAAACAGCTCGTGGAGTTGAAGATGCTTCAATTCCCTATGTTGCAGCTTCTTCCAAGAAGCAAAACATACGATGGAAGATATACCGTTGGAACCAAGAATAAAAAGGTCGAAATCAATGAAATATCAAAAAGAAATATGCTGCTATTTTTTTCCAGGGAAGTATGCTTGAAGCATAGGAAAGGATGAAGAAGCGCATGAATGAAAAAGTAACCGAGCAATCGTTAAATTCAGCCTGTATACGCTGTGAGGCCTGTTGGAAATCTGCAGAGCTTTTCAAAGGCTCACCGATATTAATTCAAAGCAAACGTTCGAGCTTTTTTAACACATTGGCGGCTTGAAACACCGGACATGAAATGTAGGAAAGAGTCAGGGTCAATCGATTGCAATAGAAGGATATGAAAAATCGTGCAGAGAAGAAGATGAAAATAGTGCCTGGTGAAACGAGGCGAATCTGCTCGCAATCTCCTTCATTTGAAAATGAGGGAAGCATTGAGAAAGGAAAGAGAGGAGATATAAAACATTTGAACAGCAAAGAAAGACCTAATTAAATATCGTTCAGGACAATTGTTCATATTTGCCATATTGTTCAGAGTAGTTTACCTTAAATCTTATGTCAAGTCACTGTAAATGTAAATTTCTGCATATTTTTATATCCTTGCCACCAGAGCATTGCACCACCTGTAATGTTTTCTGTGTTTATAATAATAATTATAACAAAATCCTAACTGCAGGTGGAATGGAAACAAAATGATAACTATTATGAACACTCATGGCACTTTCTTGTTACTCATTTTCATTTGCAAATACAAAAAGTACTTCGTTGCTCCTTCGCCAGTATGAAACCGTCCATTCGATAACAATAATCATCATTCATCAAAAATAAGGTTCAATTCATTTCCATGTAAAAAGCAATGTGACCAGTTGGAGGCCAAACCTTGGAAAAGTAATCCACTCACATGTTCAAACTATTTCCTCCAGCATCTGAGAACGGGCTTTGCAATCCATTCCGTGAAGACTCAACTCTCAACTCGGGGATAGGATGGCGAAAGTTCTCGTTGCGAAAGGCATCCTACAATTGAAAGAATTGATTAAAGAAGGTAACAACAATCCGGAACCAAGGCATACTTCTACTACACTATCACTCTCAAGGTTATTTAATTCATTTACCACTAAGTATGGTTATTAATTTCTGTGTCGTACTCTTCAAACTTAACGGCATTAAAATATTGTATCACAGTAAGACATTGCATTTGCATGGTTATAAACATATATACTGTTTTCGACAAAGCACTTATTCGTACAAAATAGGACTATACAATCAGACGATAGCAAAATTTGACATGTCTCAGCTTTTGCACGTTCCAAAATGCAGAGAATAGCTTAATCTACGTCTCACCGAAACTAAATGTGGATGAATGGAAATTTATAAATATTGAACTACCGCTAAACATTTATCTCGCTTCTGATTGGCTGAGAATTATACCACCGCTGTCAGTGCAGCGGCTGTATTGTTGAATTTTATGCCAAATGTTCCTTTATCCGATTACCGATGGTATATCGCCAAAATTTCTCTCTTCTTTTATGTCGACCGCGAACATTGGCGGTTCTCTTGAAATCGGAACGGATAGGTTTTCGATACTTATGAAATCAGTATTTGCGTGCGGTAAGACTCACGTAGTCGGTAAAAAATCATAATAAATACTAATCTTCATGAAATATCAATCGGTTACGACTCACCTCAAGTTTGTTTTCAAAAATCTTTCTCGAATTTATCATTCCCGCCGGTGACAATCGCGTCTCGAAACACCGCCGAGCGTTATTCACTTTCCACAGCGACCTCACCGTGTCAACATCCTCCCTGTCACCAGTCATTAATTTCCTTCTTTATTCCAATTTAATGCACCCTATTGAGGACATACCATCCTCGAATAAACTATGATGCTACGCCAGAGAGCCCGAGTTCGAAGAAACGGCTTCGAAAACTTAATAAAGTTCGCATTGCCGCGACATGTCACGAGACCATATGCACAAGTTACGGCGGAGAGCTATCGTGCAATAATATTATTATTATCATCTCCTCTTGCTTACAGTGACCGAGTTATGTAACGTGGCGAAACATTGGAATCCAGGTACTCGAAACCCCTCGCTCCCAAGCAATCGGGAGGTAAAATTCGAGAGACACATTCTTGTCGTCGCAGGCAAATAGCGCACGGATATATTTCCGATGGGACTCACCTTAGAATTCTTCTCGGACCTTCACCCGAAGCACTTCCCTTGCGCTCGTAAGACGATGCCTTCCTTTGCGATGCTGCCGTACCTTAACCACTTAACACCACTATACGTTCACAATCTAATCATCCGTGGGGAATCTTAAAAACATTAAAGCCGTAGGATTGATACGAAATTGCGTAATCCACTCGATTCACCAGTCACAGACGTTTCTCACGAGCAGCAACCGCCAAGTGAGACGGGAAGCGAGTTAAAGGAGCCCTCTGGCGGATATCGGTTAAGAAAATTTTCCCTATGACGAACGCTGTCGATCCTCGAACGTTTTTCCTCATTCGAGCTTCCGAGCTTTACGTATCGAATACAACCTTTGGCGATCTTTATGTTTAAAACCCCCTCAAGTTTCGTTTCTCCGAAGAGACATTAAAATGGATCGATTTTCATTCATTGCTCAAGTTACTGTTCAACGCCAACGTTCGATACTTGCGAAAGGAACGAACCTGATTGGAAAGAATGACTGCAGACAATGCATTAATGAATTTAAGAGACACCTCCCGCGATGGATGTGTAGAGAACGGCGAGGAACTAATTACCGTACTTCGCGGCCTATAAGACGCACTTTTTTTTCTCCGAAATGTGCTGTAAAATTAGCCTGCGTCTTATGCGCCGATGGTATACGGTTATAACTTCGTACTATATTAAGCAACCGTTTTGACAGCATATATAAATACCATTAAGTATTTTTTAGGGATCAGGCTTTGAAAATAGTTCAATACATTGAAAATTTTGATAGTATCACTTCTTTGAGGAAAGTGACGACTCCCGAGAAAATATCTACGCGCACGATTTCAGCAGCAGTGGTGAGGAATTTCTGGGGTTCTATGATGAATAAACTCTGATAAATTTGCTGATTAATTGTTTAATATTAAAGTTCCGTTTTTATGTGAAATGTTATCAGTATCGCATAACCCAAGTATTTTAGTTTTTTTCGTATTTTCTAACCTGAAAAATCCAGGTGCGTCTTATAGGCCGGGAAATGCGGTAACGAAACGAAAAGTGGTGCGCTATTTCAGGAGGGCATTTGAAGGATTTTATGCATAAACTAAACGCTCCGAAAGCGTGCACTTTTAGTCTTGCTTCTGGAGAAATATTGTGTTACAAATCCTTCATACCAGACGACGAATTTCCTTTTCACAAATCCGTACCAATGCTACACGGTCGATTATGAAACGAGGTTTTTTACTAACAAATTTTAACTACATTTCGCCTGCGGCCTACGATCCCAATTCGCGAAAGGGAATTTATAATTGGACATCGAGAAATTGCGTGTGAGAGACCGAGGAAGCTCCACCGAGCCGATGAATCATTGCAATCGTTTAACTTTTTATTCATAGAAGACAACATTAGTTTCTAAAAATTACTCAGCGAATGAGTTGCTCATCCACCTCCTCCGTATAGAACAACGATTACCTATCGCCGACGGATATCGAGACCTTCACGTAAGAGACATTAAATTATAATTGATTCTCCATACTAGATTGCCATTCCTGTGGCACGCGTGCCACCGATGGACGAGCACACACATTAGTCACCGAACGCCCTTACTTTTATGCCATAAACCATTGTCAGGAGCTCGGGTTTTTAATCTTTGAGACCTTTACTTCCCCAAGCTGTTTCTTTCGCGCGTAGTCAAAGACGAATGCACATGTATTTCAAAAGAAGCTTTATTCACTATCTAACAACATTTCAGTCAATAGCATTATTATTCTCAATTTCATGGCACTCCAAAGCTAAGGTTCCAATTCGTGGTCCATGCTTGAAGACCTATCCATCCGAATCTGGCCAATTCACCTGTCCTGTAGTAGCTCGACTGCTATCATCAACTCAGCAGTTATTACCTGCATCTGGAAGGAAAGGGATATTTCAACATTAAAGAATGCACTGATCACTTTACTCCTGGAAGAGAGAGACTCAGGAGTATTTGGGACCTGCAAAGTAGCATCAACTTGCACTCATGCTGTGGAGTGGGAATGTTATTTGCACTTTTCCAGTCCCATTTAATATCCTCAAGTGTATGTTGATCGAGGCGTTTTGCCTTCAAAAGACAAGGAGAAGGATCTGGGGCAGAAATGGTCAGTGAGACTTTTTAAAATGGGAGTATCACAAGAATCGTTGAAAGAATAAGAAGAACATCTGCAAAATAGAGAACCTATCCAAGGGTTTGAGGCCAATGCAATGGTCTTGACAGCAAACGATACATGCCAGTGCCAAAGACATTTGCAGGAAAACATACCTGACGTAAAATCAATGCTAGAAACACCTAGCATATACGGAGCTCTTCGCTTTCTCAGTATCATGCTGCTTCCTCAGCATCTGTTGACCTGGACGTTGCACTCCACACAGTCGCTTGAAAGGAGATGCTCTGCCAAGGACCAGGAAAGCGGCGCGTGACGAACGAGGATTGGTCCATAACTTCATCAAACCCTGGCATCTGCTCTGAGGATGAATGAATGCAATTAGCAAGAGAAGAGGTAGCTTACAAGGCTTAAACAAGGATCACGCCTGTCACATTCAAAGCCAACCATTAGCTCTGGAATTCCAGGTAGCAGAATAAAGATTGAGCTCTATTTTGGTGCATGTTGAAGTAAAAATTAAAGCCTCAATGGATTCATCCCTGCACATACTGACCGAAGAAGGTTACAAGATCCACAATAAAAGGAATCATTAGGAGAAAAGAATGGCAAGTCTTATTAACGATGGAAAAACACAGCTGTATATGAAACAGCTCGTGGAGTTGAAGATGCTTCAATTCCCTATGTTGCAGCTTCTTCCAAGAAGCAAAACATACGATGGAAGATATACCGTTGGAACCAAGAATAAAAAGGTCGAAATCAATGAAATATCAAAAAGAAATATGCTGCTATTTTTTTCCAGGGAAGTATGCTTGAAGCATAGGAAAGGATGAAGAAGCGCATGAATGAAAAAGTAACCGAGCAATCGTTAAATTCAGCCTGTATACGCTGTGAGGCCTGTTGGAAATCTGCAGAGCTTTTCAAAGGCTCACCGATATTAATTCAAAGCAAACGTTCGAGCTTTTTTAACACATTGGCGGCTTGAAACACCGGACATGAAATGTAGGAAAGAGTCAGGGTCAATCGATTGCAATAGCAGAATATGAAAAATCGTGCAGAGAAGAAGATGAAAATAGTGCCTGGTGAAACGAGGCGAATCTGCTCGCAATCTCCTTCATTTGAAAATGAGGGAAGCATTGAGAAAGGAAAGAGAGGAGAAATAAAACATTTTAACAGCAAAGAAAGACCTAATTAAATATCTTTCAGGACAATTGTTCATATTTGCCATGTTGTTCAGAGTAGTTTACCTTAAATCTTATGTCAAGTCACTGTAAATGTAAATATCTGCATATTTTTATATCCTTTCCACCAGAGCATTGCACCACCTGTAATGTTTTCTGTGTTTATAATAATAATTACAACAAAATCCTAACTGCAGGTGGAATGGAAACAAAATGATAACTATTATGAACACTCATGGCACTTTCTTGTTACTCATTTTCATTTGCAAATACAAAAAGTACTTCGTTGCTCCTTCGCCAGTATGAAACCGTCCATTCGATAACAATAATCATCATTCATCAAAAATAAGGTTCAATTCATTTCCATGTAAAAAGCAATGTGACCAGTTGGAGGCCAAACCTTGGAAAAGTAATCCACTCACATGTTCAAACTATTTCCTCCATCATCTGAGAACGGGCTTTGCAATCCATTCCGTGTAGACTCAACTCTCAACTCGGGGATAGGATGGCGAAAGTTCTCGTTGCGAAAGGCATCCTACAATTGAAAGAATTGATTAAAGAAGGTAACAACAATCCGGAACCAAGGCATACTTCTACTACACTATCACTCTCAAGGTTATTTAATTCATTTACCACTAAGTATGGTTATTAATTTCTGTGTCGTACTCTTCAAACTTAACGGCATTAAAATATTTTATCACAGTAAGACATTGCATTTGCATGGTTATAAACATATATACTGTTTTCGACAAAGCACTTATTCGTACAAAATAGGACTATACAATCAGACGATAGCAAAATTTGACATGTCTCAGCTTTTGCACGTTCCAAAATGCAGAGAATAGCTTAATCTACGTCTCACCGAAACTAAATGTGGATGAATGGAAATTTATAAATATTGAACTACCGCTAAACATTTATCTCGCTTCTGATTGGCTGAGAATTATACCACCGCTGTCAGTGCAGCGGCTGTATTGTTGAATTTTATGCCAAATGTTCCTTTATCCGATTACCGATGGTATATCGCCAAAATTTCTCTCTTCTTTTATGTCGACCGCGAACATTGGCGGTTCTCTTGAAATCGGAACGGATAGGTTTTCGATACTTATGAAATCAGTATTTGCGTGCGGTAAGACTCACGTAGTCGGTAAAAAATCATAATAAATACTAATCTTCATGAAATATTAATCGGTTACGACTCACCTCAAGTTTGTTTTCAAAAATCTTTCTCGAATTTATCATTCCCGCCGGTGACAATCGCGTCTCGAAACACCGCCGAGCGTTATTCACTTTCCACAGCGACCTCACCGTGTCAACATCCTCCCTGTCACCAGTCATTAATTTCCTACTTTTTTCCAATTTAATGCACCCTATTGAGGACATACCATCCTCGAATAAACTATGATGCTACGCCAGAGAGCCCGAGTTCGAAGAAACGGCTTCGAAAACTTAATAAAGTTCGCATTGCCGCGACATGTCACGAGACCATATGCACAAGTTACGGCGGAGAGCTATCGTGCAATAATATTATTATTATCATCTCCTCTTGCATACAGTGACCGAGTTATGTAACGTGGCGAAACATTGGAATCCAGGTACTCGAAACCCCTCGCTCCCAAGCAATCGGGAGGTAAAATTCGAGAGACACATTCTTGTCGTCGCAGGCAAATAGCGCACGGATATATTTCCGATGGGACTCACCTTAGAATTCTTCTCGGACCTTCACCCGAAGCACTTCCCTTGCGCTCGTAAGACGATGCCTTCCTTTGCGATGCTGCCGTACCTTAACCACTTAACACCACTATACGTTCACAATCTAATCATCCGTGGGGAATCTTAAAAACATTAAAGCCGTAGGATTGATACGAAATTGCGTAATCCACTCGATTCACCAGTCACAGACGTTTCTCACGAGCAGCAACCGCCAAGTGAGACGCGAAGCGAGTTAAAGGAGCCCTCTGTCGGATTTCGGTTTAGAAAATTTTCCCTATGATGAACGCTGTCGATCCTCGAACGTTTTTCCTCATTCGAGCTTCCGAGCTTTACGTATCGAATACAACCTTTGGCGATCTTTATGTTTAAAACCCCCTCAAGTTTCGTTTCTCCGAAGAGACATTAAAATGGATCGATTTTCATTCATTGCTCAAGTTACTGTTCAACGCCAACGTTCGATACTTGCGAAAGGAACGAACCTGATTGGAAAGAATGACTGCAGACAATGCATTAATGAATTTAAGAGACACCTCCCGCGATGGATGTGTAGAGAACGGCGAGGAACTAATTACCGTACTTCGCGGCCTATAAGACGCACTTTTTTTTCTCCGAAATGTGCTGTAAAATTAGCCTGCGTCTTATGCGCCGATGGTATACGGTTATAACTTCGTACTATATTAAGCAACCGTTTTGACAGCATATATAAATACCATTAAGTATTTTTTAGGGATCAGGCTTTGAAAATAGTTCAATACATTGAAAATTTTGATAGTATCACTTCTTTGAGGAAAGTGACGACTCCCGAGAAAATATCTACGCGCACGATTTCAGCAGCAGTGGTGAGGAATTTCTGGGGTTCTATGATGAATAAACTCTGATAAATTTGCTGATTAATTGTTTAATATTAAAGTTCCGTTTTTATGTGAAATGTTATCAGTATCGCATAACCCAAGTATTTTAGTTTTTTTCGTATTTTCTAACCTGAAAAATCCAGGTGCGTCTTATAGGCCGGGAAATGCGGTAACGAAACGAAAAGTGGTGCGCTATTTCAGGAGGGCATTTGAAGGATTTTATGCATAAACTAAACGCTCCGAAAGCGTGCACTTTTAGTCTTGCTTCTGGAGAAATATTGTGTTACAAATCCTTCATACCAGACGACGAATTTCCTTTTCACAAATCCGTACCAATGCTACACGGTCGATTATGAAACGAGGTTTTTTACTAACAAATTTTAACTACATTTCGCCTGCGGCCTACGATCCCAATTCGCGAAAGGGAATTTATAATTGGACATCGAGAAATTGCGTGTGAGAGACCGAGGAAGCTCCACCGAGCCGATGAATCATTCCAATCGTTTAACTTTTTATTCATAGAAGACAACATTAGTTTCTAAAAATTACTCTGCGAATGAGTTGCTCATCCACCTCCTCCGTACAGAACAACGATTACCTATCGCCGACGGATATCGAGACCTTCACGTAAGAGACATTAAATTATAATTGATTCTCCACACTAGATTGCCATTCCTGTGGCACGCGTGCCACCGATGGACGAGCACACACATTAGTCACCGAACGCCCTTACTTTTATGCCATAAACCATTGTCAGGAGCTCGGGTTTTTAAACTTTGAGACCTTTACTTCCCCAAGCTGTTTCTTTCGCGCGTAGTCAAAGACGAATGCACATGTATTTCAAAAGAAGCTTTATTCACTATGTAACAACATTTCAGTCAATAGCATTATTATTCTCAATTTCATGGCACTCCAAAGCTAAGGTTCCAATTCGTGGTCCATGCTTGAAGACCTATCCATCCGAATCTGGCCAATTCACCTGTCCTGTAGTAGCTCGACTGCTATCATCAACTCAGCAGTTATTACCTGCATCTGGAAGGAAAGGGATATTTCAACACTAAAGAATGCACTGATCACTTTACTCCTGGAAGAGAGAGACTCAGGAGTATTTGGGACCTGCAAAGTAGCATCAACTTGCACTCATGCTGTGGAGTGGGAATGTTATTTGCACTTTTCCAGTCCCATTTAATATCCTCAAGTGTATGTTGATCGAGGCGTTTTGCCTTCAAAAGACAAGGAGAAGGATCTGGGGCAGAAATGGTCAGTGAGACTTTTTAAAATGGGAGTATCACAAGAATCGTTGAAAGAATAAGAAGAACGTCTGCAAAATAGAGAACCTATCCAAGGGTTTGAGGCCAATGCAATGGTCTTGACAGCAAACGATACATGCCAGTGCCAAAGACATTTGCAGGAAAACATACCTGACGTAAAATCAATGCTAGAAACACCTAGCATATACGGAGCTCTTCGCTTTCTCAGTATCATGCTGCTTCCTCAGCATCTGTTGACCTGGACGTTGCACTCCACACAGTCGCTTGAAAGGAGATGCTCTGCCAAGGACCAGGAAAGCGGCGCGTGACGAACGAGGATTGGTCCATAACTTCATCAAACCCTGGCATCTGCTCTGAGGACGAATGAATGCAATTAGCAAGAGAAGAGGTAGCTTACAAGGCTTAAACAAGGATCACGCCTGTCACATTCAAAGCCAACCATTAGCTCTGGAATTCCAGGTAGCAGAATAAAGATTGAGCTCTATTTTGGTGCATGTTGAAGTAAAAAATAAAGCCTCAATGGATTCATCCCTGCACATACTGACCGAAGAAGGTTACAAGATCCACAATAAAAGGAATCATTAGGAGAAAAGAATGGCAAGTCTTATTAACGAAGGAAAAACACAGCTGTATATGAAACAGCTCGTGGAGTTGAAGATGCTTCAATTCCCTATGTTGCAGCTTCTTCCAAGAAGCAAAACATACGATGGAAGATATACCGTTGGAACCAAGAATAAAAAGGTCGAAATCAATGAAATATCAAAAAGAAATATGCTGCTATTTTTTTCCAGGAAAGTATGCTTGAAGCATAGGAAAGGATGAAGAAGCGCATGAATGAAAAAGTAACCGAGCAATCGTTTAATTCAGCCTGTATACGCTGTGAGGCATGTTGGAAATCTGCAGAGCTTTTCAAAGGCTCACCGATATTAATTCAAAGCAAACGTTCGAGCTTTTTTTAACACATTGGCGGCTTGAAACACCGGACATGAAATGTAGGAAAGAGTCAGGGTCAATCGATTGCAATAGAAGGATATGAAAAATCGTGCAGAGAAGAAGATGAAAATAGTGCCTGGTGAAACGAGGCGAATCTGCTCGCAATCTCCTTCATTTGAAAATGAGGGAAGCATTAAGAAAGGAAAGAGAGGAGATATAAAACATTTTAACAGCAAAGAAAGACCTAATTAAATATCTTTCAGGACAATTGTTCATATTTGCCATGTTGTTCAGAGTAGTTCACCTTAAATCTTATGTCAAGTCACTGTAAATGTAAATTTCTGTATATTTTTTTATCCTTGCCACCAGAGCATTGCACCACCTGTAATGTTTTCTGTGTTTATAATAATAATAATAATAACAAAATCCTAACTGCAGGTGGAATGGAAACAAAATGATAACAATTATGAACACTCATGGCACTTCCTTGTTACTCATTTTCATTTGCAAAAACAAAAAGAACTTCGTTGCTCCTTCGCCAGTATGAAACCGTCCATTCGATAACAATAATCATCATTCATCAAAAATAAGGTTCAATTCATTTCCATGTAAAAAGCAATGTGACCAGTTGGAGGCCAAACCTTGGAAAAGTAATCCACTCACATGTTCAAACTATTTCCTCCATCATCTGAGAACGGGCTTTGCAATCCATTCCGTGAAGACTCAACTCTCAACTCGGGGATAGGATGGCGAAAGTTCTCGTTGCGAAAGGCATCCTACAATTGAAAGAATTGATTAAAGAAGGTAACAACAATCCGGAACCAAGGCATACTTCTACTACACTAACACTCTCAAGGTTATTTAATTCATTTACAACTAAGTATGGTTATTAATTTCTGTGTCGTACTCTTCAAACTTAACGGCATTAAAATATTGTATCACAGTAAGACATTGCATTTGCATGGTTATAAACATATATACTGTTTTCGACAAAGCACTTATTCGTACAAAATAGGACTATACAATCAGACGATAGCAAAATTTGACAAGTCTCAGCTTTTGCACGTTCCAAAATGCAGAGAATAGCTTAATCTACGTCTCACCGAAACTAAATGTGGATGAATGGAAATTTATAAATATTGAACTACCGCTAAACATTTATCTCGCTTCTGATTGGCTGAGAATTATACCACCGCTGTCAGTGCAGCGGCTGTATTGTTGAATTTTATGCCAAATGTTCCTTTATCCGATTACCGATGGTATATCGCCAAAATTTCTCTCTTCTTTTATGTCGACCGCGAACATTGGCGGTTCTCTTGAAATCGGAACGGATAGGTTTTCGATACTTATGAAATCAGTATTTGCGTGCGGTAAGACTCACGTAGTCGGTAGAAAATCATAATAAATACTAATCTTCATGAAATATTAATCGGTTACGACTCACCTCAAGTTTGTTTTCAAAAATCTTTCTCGAATTTATCATTCCCGCCGGTGACAATCGCGTCTCGAAACACCGCCGAGCGTTATTCACTTTCCACAGCGACCTCACCGTGTCAACATCCTCCCTGTCACCAGTCATTAATTTCCTACTTTTTTCCAATTTAATGCACCCTATTGAGGACATACCATCCTCGAATAAACTATGATGCTACGCCAGAGAGCCCGAGTTCGAAGAAACGGCTTCGAAAACTTAATAAAGTTCGCATTGCCGCGACATGTCACGAGACCATATGCACAAGTTACGGCGGAGAGCTATCGTGCAATAATATTATTATTATCATCTCCTCTTGCATACAGTGACCGAGTTATGTAACGTGGCGAAACATTGGAATCCAGGTACTCGAAACCCCTCGCTCCCAAGCAATCGGGAGGTAAAATTCGAGAGACACATTCTTGTCGTCGCAGGCAAATAGCGCACGGATATATTTCCGATGGGACTCACCTTAGAATTCTTCTCGGACCTTCACCCGAAGCACTTCCCTTGCGCTCGTAAGACGATGCCTTCCTTTGCGATGCTGCCGTACCTTAACCACTTAACACCACTATACGTTCACAATCTAATCATCCGTGGGGAATCTTAAAAACATTAAAGCCGTAGGATTGATACGAAATTGCGTAATCCACTCGATTCACCAGTCACAGACGTTTCTCACGAGCAGCAACCGCCAAGTGAGACGCGAAGCGAGTTAAAGGAGCCCTCTGGCGGATATCGGTTAAGAAAATTTTCCCTATGACGAACGCTGTCGATCCTCGAACGTTTTTCCTCATTCGAGCTTCCGAGCTTTACGTATCGAATACAACCTTTGGCGATCTTTATGTTTAAAACCCCCTCAAGTTTCGTTTCTCCGAAGAGACATTAAAATGGATCGATTTTCATTCATTGCTCAAGTTACTGTTCAACGCCAACGTTCGATACTTGCGAAAGGAACGAACCTGATTGGAAAGAATGACTGCAGACAATGCATTAATGAATTTAAGAGACACCTCCCGCGATGGATGTGTAGAGAACGGCGAGGAACTAATTACCGTACTTCGCGGCCTATAAGACGCACTTTTTTTTCTCCGAAATGTGCTGTAAAATTAGCCTGCGTCTTATGCGCCGATGGTATACGGTTATAACTTCGTACTATATTAAGCAACCGTTTTGACAGCATATATAAATACCATTAAGTATTTTTTAGGGTATCAGGCTTTGAAAATAGTTCCATACATTGAAAATTTTGATAGTATCACTTCTTTGAGGAAAGTGGCGACTCCCGAGAAAATATCTACGCGCACGATTTCAGCAGCAGTGGTGAGGAATTTCTGGGGTTCTATGATGAATAAACTCTGATAAATTTGCCGATATATTGTTTAATATTAAAGTTCCGTTTTTATGTGAAATGTTATCAGTATCGCATAACCCAAGTATTTTAGTTTTTTTCGTAAATTCTAACCTGAAAAATCCAGGTGCGTCTTATAGGCCGGGAAATGCGGTAACGAAACGAAAAGTGGTGCGCTATTTCAGGAGGGCATTTGAAGGATTTTATGCATAAACTAAACGCTCCGAAAGCGTGCACTTTTAGTCTTGCTTCTGGAGAAATATTGTGTTACAAATCCTTCATACCAGACGACGAATTTCCTTTTCACAAATCCGTACCAATGCTACACGGTCGATTATGAAACGAGGTTTTTTACTAACAAATTTTAACTACATTTCGCCTGCGGCCTACGATCCCAATTCGCGAAAGGGAATTTATAATTGGACATCGAGAAATTGCGTGTGAGAGACCGAGGAAGCTCCACCGAGCCGATGAATCATTCCAATCGTTTAACTTTTTATTCATAGAAGACAACATTAGTTTCTAAAAATTACTCAGCGAATGAGTTGCTCATCCACCTCCTCCGTATAGAACAACGATTACCTATCGCCGACGGATATCGAGACCTTCACGTAAGAGACATTAAATTATAATTGATTCTCCACACTAGATTGCCATTCCTGTGGCACGCGTGCCACCGATGGACGAGCACACACATTAGTCACCGAACGCCCTTACTTTTATGCCATAAACCATTGTCAGGAGCTCGGGTTTTTAAACTTTGAGACCTTTACTTCCCCAAGCTGTTTCTTTCGCGCGTAGTCAAAGACGAATGCACATGTATTTCAAAAGAAGCTTTATTCACTATCTAACAACATTTCAGTCAATAGCATTATTATTCTCAATTTCATGGCACTCCAAAGCTAAGGTTCCAATTCGTGGTCCATGCTTGAAGACCTATCCATCCGAATCTGGCCAATTCACCTGTCCTGTAGTAGCTCGACTGCTATCATCAACTCAGCAGTTATTACCTGCATCTGGAAGGAAAGGGATATTTCAACATTAAAGAATGCACTGATCACTTTACTCCTGGAAGAGAGAGACTCAGGAGTATTTGGGACCTGCAAAGTAGCATCAACTTGCACTCATGCTGTGGAGTGGGAATGTTATTTGCACTTTTCCAGTCCCATTTAATATCCTCAAGTGTATGTTGATC
Organism: Pantala flavescens; assembly: GCA_020796165.1. NCBI lineage: Eukaryota > Metazoa > Arthropoda > Insecta > Odonata > Libellulidae > Pantala > Pantala flavescens. The sequence goes on from CM036883.1 coordinate 9,040,398, forward strand.
GAGGCGTTTTGCCTTCAAAAGACAAGGAGAAGGATCTGGGGCAGAAATGGTCAGTGAGACTTTTTAAAATGGGAGTATCACAAGAATCGTTGAAAGAATAAGAAGAACATCTGCAAAATAGAGAACCTATCCAAGGGTTTGAGGCCAATGCAATGGTCTTGACAGCAAACGATACATGCCAGTGCCAAAGACATTTGCAGGAAAACATACCTGACGTAAAATCAATGCTAGAAACACCTAGCATATACGGAGCTCTTCGCTTTCTCAGTATCATGCTGCTTCCTCAGCATCTGTTGACCTGGACGTTGCACTCCACACAGTCGCTTGAAAGGAGATGCTCTGCCAAGGACCAGGAAAGCGGCGCGTGACGAACGAGGATTGGTCCATAACTTCATCAAACCCTGGCATCTGCTCTGAGGATGAATGAATGCAATTAGCAAGAGAAGAGGTAGCTTACAAGGCTTAAACAAGGATCACGCCTGTCACATTCAAAGCCAACCATTAGCTCTGGAATTCCAGGTAGCAGAATAAAGATTGAGCTCTATTTTGGTGCATGTTGAAGTAAAAAATAAAGCCTCAATGGATTCATCCCTGCACATACTGACCGAAGAAGGTTACAAGATCCACAATAAAAGGAATCATTAGGAGAAAAGAATGGCAAGTCTTATTAACGATGGAAAAACACAGCTGTATATGAAACAGCTCGTGGAGTTGAAGATGCTTCAATTCCCTATGTTGCAGCTTCTTCCAAGAAGCAAAACATACGATGGAAGATATACCGTTGGAACCAAGAATAAAAAGGTCGAAATCAATGAAATATCAAAAAGAAATAACCTGCTATTTTTTTCCAGGAAAGAATGCTTGAAGCATAGGAAAGGATGAAGAAGCGCATGAATGAAAAAGTAACCGAGCAATCGTTAAATTCAGCCTGTATACGCTGTGAGGCCTGTTGGAAATCTGCAGAGCTTTTCAAAGGCTCACCGATATTAATTCAAAGAACACGTTCGAGCTTTTTTAACACATTGGCGGCTTGAAACACCGGACATGAAATGTAGGAAAGAGTCAGGGTCAATCGATTGCAATAGAAGGATATGAAAAATCGTGCAGAGAAGAAGATGAAAATAGTGCCTGGTGAAACGAGGCGAATCTGCTCGCAATCTCCTTCATTTGAAAATGAGGGAAGCATTGAGAAAGGAAAGAGAGGAGAAATAAAACATTTTAACAGCAAAGAAAGACCTAATTAAATATCTTTCAGGACAATTGTTCATATTTGCCATGTTGTTCAGAGTAGTTTACCTTTAATCTTATGTCAAGTCACTGTAAATGTAAATTTCTGCATATTTTTATATCCTTGCCACCAGAGCATTGCACCACCTGTAATGTTTTCTGTGTTTATAATAATAATTATAACAAAATCCTAACTGCAGGTGGAATGGAAACAAAATGATAACTATTATGAACACTCATGGCACTTTCTTGTTACTCATTTTCATTTGCAAATACAAAAAGTACTTCGTTGCTCCTTCGCCAGTATGAAACCGTCCATTCGATAACAATAATCATCATTCATCAAAAATAAGGTTCAATTCATTTCCATGTAAAAAGCAATGTGACCAGTTGGAGGCCAAACCTTGGAAAAGTAATCCACTCACATGTTCAAACTATTTCCTCCATCATCTGAGAACGGGCTTTGCAATCCATTCCGTGTAGACTCAACTCTCAACTCGGGGATAGGATGGCGAAAGTTCTCGTTGCGAAAGGCATCCTACAATTGAAAGAATTGATTAAAGAAGGTAACAACAATCCGGAACCAAGGCATACTTCTACTACACTATCACTCTCAAGGTTATTTAATTCATTTACCACTAAGTATGGTTATTAATTTCTGTGTCGTACTCTTCAAACTTAACGGCATTAAAATATTGTATCACAGTAAGACATTGCATTTGCATGGTTATAAACATATATACTGTTTTCGACAAAGCACTTATTCGTACAAAATAGGACTATACAATCAGACGATAGCAAAATTTGACATGTCTCAGCTTTTGCACGTTCCAAAATGCAGAGAATAGCTTAATCTACGTCTCACCGAAACTAAATGTGGATGAATGGAAATTTATAAATATTGAACTACCGCTAAACATTTATCTCGCTTCTGATTGGCTGAGAATTATACCACCGCTGTCAGTGCAGCGGCTGTATTGTTGAATTTTATGCCAAATGTTCCTTTATCCGATTACCGATGGTATATCGCCAAAATTTCTCTCTTCTTTTATGTCGACCGCGAACATTGGCGGTTCTCTTGAAATCGGAACGGATAGGTTTTCGATACTTATGAAATCAGTATTTGCGTGCGGTAAGACTCACGTAGTCGGTAAAAAATCATAATAAATACTAATCTTCATGAAATATTAATCGGTTACGACTCACCTCAAGTTTGTTTTCAAAAATCTTTCTCGAATTTATCATTCCCGCCGGTGACAATCGCGTCTCGAAACACCGCCGAGCGTTATTCACTTTCCACAGCGACCTCACCGTGTCAACATCCTCCCTGTCACCAGTCATTAATTTCCTACTTTTTTCCAATTTAATGCACCCTATTGAGGACATACCATCCTCGAATAAACTATGATGCTACGCCAGAGAGCCCGAGTTCGAAGAAACGGCTTCGAAAACTTAATAAAGTTCGCATTGCCGCGACATGTCACGAGACCATATGCACAAGTTACGGCGGAGAGCTATCGTGCAATAATATTATTATTATCATCTCCTCTTGCATACAGTGACCGAGTTATGTAACGTGGCGAAACATTGGAATCCAGGTACTCGAAACCCCTCGCTCCCAAGCAATCGGGAGGTAAAATTCGAGAGACACATTCTTGTCGTCGCAGGCAAATAGCGCACGGATATATTTCCGATGGGACTCACCTTAGAATTCTTCTCGGACCTTCACCCGAAGCACTTCCCTTGCGCTCGTAAGACGATGCCTTCCTTTGCGATGCTGCCGTACCTTAACCACTTAACACCACTATACGTTCACAATCTAATCATCCGTGGGGAATCTTAAAAACATTAAAGCCGTAGGATTGATACGAAATTGCGTAATCCACTCGATTCACCAGTCACAGACGTTTCTCACGAGCAGCAACCGCCAAGTGAGACGCGAAGCGAGTTAAAGGAGCCCTCTGGCGGATATCGGTTAAGAAAATTTTCCCTATGACGAACGCTGTCGATCCTCGAACGTTTTTCCTCGTTCGAACTTCCGAGCTTTACGTATCGAATACAACCTTTGGCGATCTTTATGTTTAAAACCCCCTCAAGTTTCGTTTCTCAGAAGAGACATTAAAATGGATCGATTTTCATTCATTGCTCAAGTTACTGTTCAACGCCAACGTTCGATACTTGCGAAAGGAACGAACCTGATTGGAAAGAATGACTGCAGACAATGCATTAATGAATTTAAGAGACACCTCCCGCGATGGATGTGTAGAGAACGGCGAGGAACTAATTACCGTACTTCGCGGCCTATAAGACGCACTTTTTTTTCTCCGAAATGTGCTGTAAAATTAGCCTGCGTCTTATGCGCCGATGGTATACGGTTATAACTTCGTACTATATTAAGCAACCGTTTTGACAGCATATATAAATACCATTAAGTATTTTTTAGGGTATCAGGCTTTGAAAATAGTTCCATACATTGAAAATTTTGATAGTATCACTTCTTTGAGGAAAGTGGCGACTCCCGAGAAAATATCTACGCGCACGATTTCAGCAGCAGTGGTGAGGAATTTCTGGGGTTCTATGATGAATAAACTCTGATAAATTTGCCGATATATTGTTTAATATTAAAGTTCCGTTTTTATGTGAAATGTTATCAGTATCGCATAACCCAAGTATTTTAGTTTTTTTCGTAAATTCTAACCTGAAAAATCCAGGTGCGTCTTATAGGCCGGGAAATGCGGTAACGAAACGAAAAGTGGTGCGCTATTTCAGGAGGGCATTTGAAGGATTTTATGCATAAACTAAACGCTCCGAAAGCGTGCACTTTTAGTCTTGCTTCTGGAGAAATATTGTGTTACAAATCCTTCATACCAGACGACGAATTTCCTTTTCACAAATCCGTACCAATGCTACACGGTCGATTATGAAACGAGGTTTTTTACTAACAAATTTTAACTACATTTCGCCTGCGGCCTACGATCCCAATTCGCGAAAGGGAATTTATAATTGGACATCGAGAAATTGCGTGTGAGAGACCGAGGAAGCTCCACCGAGCCGATGAATCATTCCAATCGTTTAACTTTTTATTCATAGAAGACAACATTAGTTTCTAAAAATTACTCAGCGAATGAGTTGCTCATCCACCTCCTCCGTACAGAACAACGATTACCTATCGCCGACGGATATCGAGACCTTCACGTAAGAGACATTAAATTATAATTGATTCTCCACACTAGATTGCCATTCCTGTGGCACGCGTGCCACCGATGGACGAGCACACACATTAGTCACCGAACGCCCTTACTTTTATGCCATAAACCATTGTCAGGAGCTCGGGTTTTTAAACTTTGAGACCTTTACTTCCCCAAGCTGTTTCTTTCGCGCGTAGTCAAAGACGAATGCACATGTATTTCAAAAGAAGCTTTATTCACTATCTAACAACATTTCAGTCAATAGCATTATTATTCTCAATTTCATGGCACTCCAAAGCTAAGGTTCCAATTCGTGGTCCATGCTTGAAGACCTATCCATCCGAATCTGGCCAATTCACCTGTCCTGTAGTAGCTCGACTGCTATCATCAACTCAGCAGTTATTACCTGCATCTGGAAGGAAAGGGATATTTCAACATTAAAGAATGCACTGATCACTTTACTCCTGGAAGAGAGAGACTCAGGAGTATTTGGGACCTGCAAAGTAGCATCAACTTGCACTCATGCTGTGGAGTGGGAATGTTATTTGCACTTTTCCAGTCCCATTTAATATCCTCAAGTGTATGTTGATCGAGGCGTTTTGCCTTCAAAAGACAAGGAGAAGGATCTGGGGCAGAAATGGTCAGTGAGACTTTTTAAAATGGGAGTATCACAAGAATCGTTGAAAGAATAAGAAGAACATCTGCAAAATAGAGAACCTATCCAAGGGTTTGAGGCCAATGCAATGGTCTTGACAGCAAACGATACATGCCAGTGCCAAAGACATTTGCAGGAAAACATACCTGACGTAAAATCAATGCTAGAAACACCTAGCATATACGGAGCTCATTGCTTTCTCAGTATCATGCTGCTTCCTCAGCATCTGTTGACCTGGACGTTGCACTCCACACAGTCGCTTGAAAGGAGATGCTCTGCCAAGGACCAGGAAAGCGGCGCGTGACGAACGAGGATTGGTCCATAACTTCATCAAACCCTGGCATCTGCTCTGAGGATGAATGAATGCAATTAGCAAGAGAAGAGGTAGCTTACAAGGCTTAAACAAGGATCACGCCTGTCACATTCAAAGCCAACCATTAGCTCTGGAATTCCAGGTAGCAGAATAAAGATTGAGCTCTATTTTGGTGCATGTTGAAGTAAAAAATAAAGCCTCAATGGATTCATCCCTGCACATACTGACCGAAGAAGGTTACAAGATCCACAATAAAAGGAATCATTAGGAGAAAAGAATGGCAAGTCTTATTAACGAAGGAAAAACACAGCTGTATATGAAACAGCTCGTGGAGTTGAAGATGCTTCAATTCCCTATGTTGCAGCTTCTTCCAAGAAGCAAAACATACGATGGAAGATATACCGTTGGAACCAAGAATAAAAAGGTCGAAATCAATGAAATATCAAAAAGAAATATGCTGCTATTTTTTTCCAGGAAAGTATGCTTGAAGCATAGGAAAGGATGAAGAAGCGCATGAATGAAAAAGTAACCGAGCAATCGTTTAATTCAGCCTGTATACGCTGTGAGGCATGTTGGAAATCTGCAGAGCTTTTCAAAGGCTCACCGATATTAATTCAAAGCAAACGTTCGAGCTTTTTTTAACACATTGGCGGCTTGAAACACCGGACATGAAATGTAGGAAAGAGTCAGGGTCAATCGATTGCAATAGAAGGATATGAAAAATCGTGCAGAGAAGAAGATGAAAATAGTGCCTGGTGAAACGAGGCGAATCTGCTCGCAATCTCCTTCATTTGAAAATGAGGGAAGCATTAAGAAAGGAAAGAGAGGAGATATAAAACATTTTAACAGCAAAGAAAGACCTAATTAAATATCTTTCAGGACAATTGTTCATATTTGCCATGTTGTTCAGAGTAGTTCACCTTAAATCTTATGTCAAGTCACTGTAAATGTAAATTTCTGTATATTTTTTTATCCTTGCCACCAGAGCATTGCACCACCTGTAATGTTTTCTGTGTTTATAATAATAATAATAATAACAAAATCCTAACTGCAGGTGGAATGGAAACAAAATGATAACAATTATGAACACTCATGGCACTTCCTTGTTACTCATTTTCATTTGCAAAAACAAAAAGAACTTCGTTGCTCCTTCGCCAGTATGAAACCGTCCATTCGATAACAATAATCATCATTCATCAAAAATAAGGTTCAATTCATTTCCATGTAAAAAGCAATGTGACCAGTTGGAGGCCAAACCTTGGAAAAGTAATCCACTCACATGTTCAAACTATTTCCTCCATCATCTGAGAACGGGCTTTGCAATCCATTCCGTGAAGACTCAACTCTCAACTCGGGGATAGGATGGCGAAAGTTCTCGTTGCGAAAGGCATCCTACAATTGAAAGAATTGATTAAAGAAGGTAACAACAATCCGGAACCAAGGCATACTTCTACTACACTAACACTCTCAAGGTTATTTAATTCATTTACAACTAAGTATGGTTATTAATTTCTGTGTCGTACTCTTCAAACTTAACGGCATTAAAATATTGTATCACAGTAAGACATTGCATTTGCATGGTTATAAACATATATACTGTTTTCGACAAAGCACTTATTCGTACAAAATAGGACTATACAATCAGACGATAGCAAAATTTGACAAGTCTCAGCTTTTGCACGTTCCAAAATGCAGAGAATAGCTTAATCTACGTCTCACCGAAACTAAATGTGGATGAATGGAAATTTATAAATATTGAACTACCGCTAAACATTTATCTCGCTTCTGATTGGCTGAGAATTATACCACCGCTGTCAGTGCAGCGGCTGTATTGTTGAATTTTATGCCAAATGTTCCTTTATCCGATTACCGATGGTATATCGCCAAAATTTCTCTCTTCTTTTATGTCGACCGCGAACATTGGCGGTTCTCTTGAAATCGGAACGGATAGGTTTTCGATACTTATGAAATCAGTATTTGCGTGCGGTAAGACTCACGTAGTCGGTAAAAAATCATAATAAATACTAATCTTCATGAAATATTAATCGGTTACGACTCACCTCAAGTTTGTTTTCAAAAATCTTTCTCGAATTTATCATTCCCGCCGGTGACAATCGCGTCTCGAAACACCGCCGAGCGTTATTCACTTTCCACAGCGACCTCACCGTGTCAACATCCTCCCTGTCACCAGTCATTAATTTCCTACTTTTTTCCAATTTAATGCACCCTATTGAGGACATACCATCCTCGAATAAACTATGATGCTACGCCAGAGAGCCCGAGTTCGAAGAAACGGCTTCGAAAACTTAATAAAGTTCGCATTGCCGCGACATGTCACGAGACCATATGCACAAGTTACGGCGGAGAGCTATCGTGCAATAATATTATTATTATCATCTCCTCTTGCATACAGTGACCGAGTTATGTAACGTGGCGAAACATTGGAATCCAGGTACTCGAAACCCCTCGCTCCCAAGCAATCGGGAGGTAAAATTCGAGAGACACATTCTTGTCGTCGCAGGCAAATAGCGCACGGATATATTTCCGATGGGACTCACCTTAGAATTCTTCTCGGACCTTCACCCGAAGCACTTCCCTTGCGCTCGTAAGACGATGCCTTCCTTTGCGATGCTGCCGTACCTTAACCACTTAACACCACTATACGTTCACAATCTAATCATCCGTGGGGAATCTTAAAAACATTAAAGCCGTAGGATTGATACGAAATTGCGTAATCCACTCGATTCACCAGTCACAGACGTTTCTCACGAGCAGCAACCGCCAAGTGAGACGCGAAGCGAGTTAAAGGAGCCCTCTGTCGGATTTCGGTTTAGAAAATTTTCCCTATGACGAACGCTGTCGATCCTCGAACGTTTTTCCTCATTCGAGCTTCCGAGCTTTACGTATCGAATACAACCTTTGGCGATCTTTATGTTTAAAACCCCCTCAAGTTTCGTTTCTCCGAAGAGACATTAAAATGGATCGATTTTCATTCATTGCTCAAGTTACTGTTCAACGCCAACGTTCGATACTTGCGAAAGGAACGAACCTGATTGGAAAGAATGACTGCAGACAATGCATTAATGAATTTAAGAGACACCTCCCGCGATGGATGTGTAGAGAACGGCGAGGAACTAATTACCGTACTTCGCGGCCTATAAGACGCACTTTTTTTTCTCCGAAATGTGCTGTAAAATTAGCCTGCGTCTTATGCGCCGATGGTATACGGTTATAACTTCGTACTATATTAAGCAACCGTTTTGACAGCATATATAAATACCATTAAGTATTTTTTAGGGTATCAGGCTTTGAAAATAGTTCCATACATTGAAAATTTTGATAGTATCACTTCTTTGAGGAAAGTGGCGACTCCCGAGAAAATATCTACGCGCACGATTTCAGCAGCAGTGGTGAGGAATTTCTGGGGTTCTATGATGAATAAACTCTGATAAATTTGCCGATATATTGTTTAATATTAAAGTTCCGTTTTTATGTGAAATGTTATCAGTATCGCATAACCCAAGTATTTTAGTTTTTTTCGTAAATTCTAACCTGAAAAATCCAGGTGCGTCTTATAGGCCGGGAAATGCGGTAACGAAACGAAAAGTGGTGCGCTATTTCAGGAGGGCATTTGAAGGATTTTATGCATAAACTAAACGCTCCGAAAGCGTGCACTTTTAGTCTTGCTTCTGGAGAAATATTGTGTTACAAATCCTTCATACCAGACGACGAATTTCCTTTTCACAAATCCGTACCAATGCTACACGGTCGATTATGAAACGAGGTTTTTTACTAACAAATTTTAACTACATTTCGCCTGCGGCCTACGATCCCAATTCGCGAAAGGGAATTTATAATTGGACATCGAGAAATTGCGTGTGAGAGACCGAGGAAGCTCCACCGAGCCGATGAATCATTCCAATCGTTTAACTTTTTATTCATAGAAGACAACATTAGTTTCTAAAAATTACTCAGCGAATGAGTTGCTCATCCACCTCCTCCGTACAGAACAACGATTACCTATCGCCGACGGATATCGAGACCTTCACGTAAGAGACATTAAATTATAATTGATTCTCCACACTAGATTGCCATTCCTGTGGCACGCGTGCCACCGATGGACGAGCACACACATTAGTCACCGAACGCCCTTACTTTTATGCCATAAACCATTGTCAGGAGCTCGGGTTTTTAAACTTTGAGACCTTTACTTCCCCAAGCTGTTTCTTTCGCGCGTAGTCAAAGACGAATGCACATGTATTTCAAAAGAAGCTTTATTCACTATCTAACAACATTTCAGTCAATAGCATTATTATTCTCAATTTCATGGCACTCCAAAGCTAAGGTTCCAATTCGTGGTCCATGCTTGAAGACCTATCCATCCGAATCTGGCCAATTCACCTGTCCTGTAGTAGCTCGACTGCTATCATCAACTCAGCAGTTATTACCTGCATCTGGAAGGAAAGGGATATTTCAACATTAAAGAATGCACTGATCACTTTACTCCTGGAAGAGAGAGACTCAGGAGTATTTGGGACCTGCAAAGTAGCATCAACTTGCACTCATGCTGTGGAGTGGGAATGTTATTTGCACTTTTCCAGTCCCATTTAATATCCTCAAGTGTATGTTGATCGAGGCGTTTTGCCTTCAAAAGACAAGGAGAAGGATCTGGGGCAGAAATGGTCAGTGAGACTTTTTAAAATGGGAGTATCACAAGAATCGTTGAAAGAATAAGAAGAACATCTGCAAAATAGAGAACCTATCCAAGGGTTTGAGGCCAATGCAATGGTCTTGACAGCAAACGATACATGCCAGTGCCAAAGACATTTGCAGGAAAACATACCTGACGTAAAATCAATGCTAGAAACACCTAGCATATACGGAGCTCATTGCTTTCTCAGTATCATGCTGCTTCCTCAGCATCTGTTGACCTGGACGTTGCACTCCACACAGTCGCTTGAAAGGAGATGCTCTGCCAAGGACCAGGAAAGCGGCGCGTGACGAACGAGGATTGGTCCATAACTTCATCAAACCCTGGCATCTGCTCTGAGGATGAATGAATGCAATTAGCAAGAGAAGAGGTAGCTTACAAGGCTTAAACAAGGATCACGCCTGTCACATTCAAAGCCAACCATTAGCTCTGGAATTCCAGGTAGCAGAATAAAGATTGAGCTCTATTTTGGTGCATGTTGAAGTAAAAAATAAAGCCTCAATGGATTCATCCCTGCACATACTGACCGAAGAAGGTTACAAGATCCACAATAAAAGGAATCATTAGGAGAAAAGAATGGCAAGTCTTATTAACGATGGAAAAACACAGCTGTATATGAAACAGCTCGTGGAGTTGAAGATGCTTCAATTCCCTATGTTGCAGCTTCTTCCAAGAAGCAAAACATACGATGGAAGATATACCGTTGGAACCAAGAATAAAAAGGTCGAAATCAATGAAATATCAAAAAGAAATATGCTGCTATTTTTTTCCAGGAAAGTATGCTTGAAGCATAGGAAAGGATGAAGAAGCGCATGAATGAAAAAGTAACCGAGCAATCGTTTAATTCAGCCTGTATACGCTGTGAGGCCTGTTGGAAATCTGCAGAGCTTTTCAAAGGCTCACCGATATTAATTCAAAGAACACGTTCGAGCTTTTTTAACACATTGGCGGCTTGAAACACCGGACATGAAATGTAGGAAAGAGTCAGGGTCAATCGATTGCAATAGAAGGATATGAAAAATCGTGCAGAGAAGAAGATGAAAATAGTGCCTGGTGAAACGAGGCGAATCTGCTCGCAATCTCCTTCATTTGAAAATGAGGGAAGCATTGAGAAAGGAAAGAGAGGAGAAATAAAACATTTTAACAGCAAAGAAAGACCTAATTAAATATCTTTCAGGACAATTGTTCATATTTGCCATGTTGTTCAGAGTAGTTTACCTTTAATCTTATGTCAAGTCACTGTAAATGTAAATTTCTGCATATTTTTATATCCTTGCCACCAGAGCATTGCACCACCTGTAATGTTTTCTGTGTTTATAATAATAATTATAACAAAATCCTAACTGCAGGTGGAATGGAAACAAAATGATAACTATTATGAACACTCATGGCACTTTCTTGTTACTCATTTTCATTTGCAAATACAAAAAGTACTTCGTTGCTCCTTCGCCAGTATGAAACCGTCCATTCGATAACAATAATCATCATTCATCAAAAATAAGGTTCAATTCATTTCCATGTAAAAAGCAATGTGACCAGTTGGAGGCCAAACCTTGGAAAAGTAATCCACTCACATGTTCAAACTATTTCCTCCAGCATCTGAGAACGGGCTTTGCAATCCATTCCGTGAAGACTCAACTCTCAACTCGGGGATAGGATGGCGAAAGTTCTCGTTGCGAAAGGCATCCTACAATTGAAAGAATTGATTAAAGAAGGTAACAACAATCCGGAACCAAGGCATACTTCTACTACACTATCACTCTCATGGTTATTTAATTCATTTACCACTAAGTATGGTTATTAATTTCTGTGTCGTACTCTTCAAACTTAACGGCATTAAAATATTGTATCACAGTAAGACATTGCATTTGCATGGTTATAAACATATATACTGTTTTCGACAAAGCACTTATTCGTACAAAATAGGACTATACAATCAGACGATAGCAAAATTTGACAAGTCTCAGCTTTTGCACGTTCCAAAATGCAGAGAATAGCTTAATCTACGTCTCACCGAAACTAAATGTGGATGAATGGAAATTTATAAATATTGAACTACCGCTAAACATTTATCTCGCTTCTGATTGGCTGAGAATTATACCACCGCTGTCAGTGCAGCGGCTGTATTGTTGAATTTTATGCCAAATGTTCCTTTATCCGATTACCGATGGTATATCGCCAAAATTTCTCTCTTCTTTTATGTCGACCGCGAACATTGGCGGTTCTCTTGAAATCGGAACGGATAGGTTTTCGATACTTATGAAATCAGTATTTGCGTGCGGTAAGACTCACGTAGTCGGTAAAAAATCATAATAAATACTAATCTTCATGAAATATTAATCGGTTACGACTCACCTCAAGTTTGTTTTCAAAAATCTTTCTCGAATTTATCATTCCCGCCGGTGACAATCGCGTCTCGAAACACCGCCGAGCGTTATTCACTTTCCACAGCGACCTCACCGTGTCAACATCCTCCCTGTCACCAGTCATTAATTTCCTTCTTTTTTCCAATTTTATGCACCCTATTGAGGACATACCATCCTCGAATAAACTATGATGCTACGCCAGAGAGCCCGAGTTCGAAGAAACGGCTTCGAAACCTTAATAAAGTTCGCATTGCCGCGACATGTCACGAGATCATATGCACAAGTTACGGCGGAGAGCTATCGTGCAATAATATTATTATTATCATCTCCTCTTGCTTACAGTGACCGAGTTATGTAACGTGGCGAAACATTGGAATCCAGGTACTCGAAACCCCTCGCTCCCAAGCAATCGGGAGGTAAAATTCGAGAGACACATTCTTGTCGTCGCAGGCAAATAGCGCACGGATATATTTCCGATGGGACTCACCTTAGAATTCTTCTCGGACCTTCACCCGAAGCACTTCCCTTGCGCTCGTAAGACGATGCCTTCCTTTGCGATGCTGCCGTACCTTAACCACTTAACACCACTATACGTTCACAATCTAATCATCCGTGGGGAATCTTAAAAACATTAAAGCCGTAGGATTGATACGAAATTGCGTAATCCACTCGATTCACCAGTCACAGACGTTTCTCACGAGCAGCAACCGCCAAGTGAGACGCGAAGCGAGTTAAAGGAGCCCTCTGTCGGATTTCGGTTTAGAAAATTTTCCCTATGACGAACGCTGTCGATCCTCGAACGTTTTTCCTCATTCGAGCTTCCGAGCTTTACGTATCGAATACAACCTTTGGCGATCTTTATGTTTAAAACCCCCTCAAGTTTCGTTTCTCCGAAGAGACATTAAAATGGATCGATTTTCATTCATTGCTCAAGTTACTGTTCAACGCCAACGTTCGATACTTGCGAAAGGAACGAACCTGATTGGAAAGAATGACTGCAGACAATGCATTAATGAATTTAAGAGACACCTCCCGCGATGGATGTGTAGAGAACGGCGAGGAACTAATTACCGTACTTCGCGGCCTATAAGACGCACTTTTTTTTCTCCGAAATGTGCTGTAAAATTAGCCTGCGTCTTATGCGCCGATGGTATACGGTTATAACTTCGTACTATATTAAGCAACCGTTTTGACAGCATATATAAATACCATTAAGTATTTTTTAGGGTATCAGGCTTTGAAAATAGTTCCATACATTGAAAATTTTGATAGTATCACTTCTTTGAGGAAAGTGGCGACTCCCGAGAAAATATCTACGCGCACGATTTCAGCAGCAGTGGTGAGGAATTTCTGGGGTTCTATGATGAATAAACTCTGATAAATTTGCCGATATATTGTTTAATATTAAAGTTCCGTTTTTATGTGAAATGTTATCAGTATCGCATAACCCAAGTATTTTAGTTTTTTTCGTAAATTCTAACCTGAAAAATCCAGGTGCGTCTTATAGGCCGGGAAATGCGGTAACGAAACGAAAAGTGGTGCGCTATTTCAGGAGGGCATTTGAAGGATTTTATGCATAAACTAAACGCTCCGAAAGCGTGCACTTTTAGTCTTGCTTCTGGAGAAATATTGTGTTACAAATCCTTCATACCAGACGACGAATTTCCTTTTCACAAATCCGTACCAATGCTACACGGTCGATTATGAAACGAGGTTTTTTACTAACAAATTTTAACTACATTTCGCCTGCGGCCTACGATCCCAATTCGCGAAAGGGAATTTATAATTGGACATCGAGAAATTGCGTGTGAGAGACCGAGGAAGCTCCACCGAGCCGATGAATCATTCCAATCGTTTAACTTTTTATTCATAGAAGACAACATTAGTTTCTAAAAATTACTCAGCGAATGAGTTGCTCATCCACCTCCTCCGTACAGAACAACGATTACCTATCGCCGACGGATATCGAGACCTTCACGTAAGAGACATTAAATTATAATTGATTCTCCACACTAGATTGCCATTCCTGTGGCACGCGTGCCACCGATGGACGAGCACACACATTAGTCACCGAACGCCCTTACTTTTATGCCATAAACCATTGTCAGGAGCTCGGGTTTTTAAACTTTGAGACCTTTACTTCCCCAAGCTGTTTCTTTCGCGCGTAGTCAAAGACGAATGCACATGTATTTCAAAAGAAGCTTTATTCACTATCTAACAACATTTCAGTCAATAGCATTATTATTCTCAATTTCATGGCACTCCAAAGCTAAGGTTCCAATTCGTGGTCCATGCTTGAAGACCTATCCATCCGAATCTGGCCAATTCACCTGTCCTGTAGTAGCTCGACTGCTATCATCAACTCAGCAGTTATTACCTGCATCTGGAAGGAAAGGGATATTTCAACATTAAAGAATGCACTGATCACTTTACTCCTGGAAGAGAGAGACTCAGGAGTATTTGGGACCTGCAAAGTAGCATCAACTTGCACTCATGCTGTGGAGTGGGAATGTTATTTGCACTTTTCCAGTCCCATTTAATATCCTCAAGTGTATGTTGATCGAGGCGTTTTGCCTTCAAAAGACAAGGAGAAGGATCTGGGGCAGAAATGGTCAGTGAGACTTTTTAAAATGGGAGTATCACAAGAATCGTTGAAAGAATAAGAAGAACATCTGCAAAATAGAGAACCTATCCAAGGGTTTGAGGCCAATGCAATGGTCTTGACAGCAAACGATACATGCCAGTGCCAAAGACATTTGCAGGAAAACATACCTGACGTAAAATCAATGCTAGAAACACCTAGCATATACGGAGCTCATTGCTTTCTCAGTATCATGCTGCTTCCTCAGCATCTGTTGACCTGGACGTTGCACTCCACACAGTCGCTTGAAAGGAGATGCTCTGCCAAGGACCAGGAAAGCGGCGCGTGACGAACGAGGATTGGTCCATAACTTCATCAAACCCTGGCATCTGCTCTGAGGATGAATGAATGCAATTAGCAAGAGAAGAGGTAGCTTACAAGGCTTAAACAAGGATCACGCCTGTCACATTCAAAGCCAACCATTAGCTCTGGAATTCCAGGTAGCAGAATAAAGATTGAGCTCTATTTTGGTGCATGTTGAAGTAAAAAATAAAGCCTCAATGGATTCATCCCTGCACATACTGACCGAAGAAGGTTACAAGATCCACAATAAAAGGAATCATTAGGAGAAAAGAATGGCAAGTCTTATTAACGATGGAAAAACACAGCTGTATATGAAACAGCTCGTGGAGTTGAAGATGCTTCAATTCCCTATGTTGCAGCTTCTTCCAAGAAGCAAAACATACGATGGAAGATATACCGTTGGAACCAAGAATAAAAAGGTCGAAATCAATGAAATATCAAAAAGAAATATGCTGCTATTTTTTTCCAGGAAAGTATGCTTGAAGCATAGGAAAGGATGAAGAAGCGCATGAATGAAAAAGTAACCGAGCAATCGTTTAATTCAGCCTGTATACGCTGTGAGGCCTGTTGGAAATCTGCAGAGCTTTTCAAAGGCTCACCGATATTAATTCAAAGAACACGTTCGAGCTTTTTTAACACATTGGCGGCTTGAAACACCGGACATGAAATGTAGGAAAGAGTCAGGGTCAATCGATTGCAATAGAAGGATATGAAAAATCGTGCAGAGAAGAAGATGAAAATAGTGCCTGGTGAAACGAGGCGAATCTGCTCGCAATCTCCTTCATTTGAAAATGAGGGAAGCATTGAGAAAGGAAAGAGAGGAGAAATAAAACATTTTAACAGCAAAGAAAGACCTAATTAAATATCTTTCAGGACAATTGTTCATATTTGCCATGTTGTTCAGAGTAGTTTACCTTTAATCTTATGTCAAGTCACTGTAAATGTAAATTTCTGCATATTTTTATATCCTTGCCACCAGAGCATTGCACCACCTGTAATGTTTTCTGTGTTTATAATAATAATTATAACAAAATCCTAACTGCAGGTGGAATGGAAACAAAATGATAACTATTATGAACACTCATGGCACTTTCTTGTTACTCATTTTCATTTGCAAATACAAAAAGTACTTCGTTGCTCCTTCGCCAGTATGAAACCGTCCATTCGATAACAATAATCATCATTCATCAAAAATAAGGTTCAATTCATTTCCATGTAAAAAGCAATGTGACCAGTTGGAGGCCAAACCTTGGAAAAGTAATCCACTCACATGTTCAAACTATTTCCTCCAGCATCTGAGAACGGGCTTTGCAATCCATTCCGTGAAGACTCAACTCTCAACTCGGGGATAGGATGGCGAAAGTTCTCGTTGCGAAAGGCATCCTACAATTGAAAGAATTGATTAAAGAAGGTAACAACAATCCGGAACCAAGGCATACTTCTACTACACTATCACTCTCATGGTTATTTAATTCATTTACCACTAAGTATGGTTATTAATTTCTGTGTCGTACTCTTCAAACTTAACGGCATTAAAATATTGTATCACAGTAAGACATTGCATTTGCATGGTTATAAACATATATACTGTTTTCGACAAAGCACTTATTCGTACAAAATAGGACTATACAATCAGACGATAGCAAAATTTGACAAGTCTCAGCTTTTGCACGTTCCAAAATGCAGAGAATAGCTTAATCTACGTCTCACCGAAACTAAATGTGGATGAATGGAAATTTATAAATATTGAACTACCGCTAAACATTTATCTCGCTTCTGATTGGCTGAGAATTATACCACCGCTGTCAGTGCAGCGGCTGTATTGTTGAATTTTATGCCAAATGTTCCTTTATCCGATTACCGATGGTATATCGCCAAAATTTCTCTCTTCTTTTATGTCGACCGCGAACATTGGCGGTTCTCTTGAAATCGGAACGGATAGGTTTTCGATACTTATGAAATCAGTATTTGCGTGCGGTAAGACTCACGTAGTCGGTAAAAAATCATAATAAATACTAATCTTCATGAAATATTAATCGGTTACGACTCACCTCAAGTTTGTTTTCAAAAATCTTTCTCGAATTTATCATTCCCGCCGGTGACAATCGCGTCTCGAAACACCGCCGAGCGTTATTCACTTTCCACAGCGACCTCACCGTGTCAACATCCTCCCTGTCACCAGTCATTAATTTCCTTCTTTTTTCCAATTTTATGCACCCTATTGAGGACATACCATCCTCGAATAAACTATGATGCTACGCCAGAGAGCCCGAGTTCGAAGAAACGGCTTCGAAACCTTAATAAAGTTCGCATTGCCGCGACATGTCACGAGATCATATGCACAAGTTACGGCGGAGAGCTATCGTGCAATAATATTATTATTATCATCTCCTCTTGCTTACAGTGACCGAGTTATGTAACGTGGCGAAATATTGGAATCCAGGTACTCGAAACCCCTCGCTCCCAAGCAATCGGGAGGTAAAATTCGAGAGACACATTCTTGTCGTCGCAGGCAAATAGCGCACGGATATATTTCCGATGGGACTCACCTTAGAATTCTTCTCGGACCTTCACCCGAAGCACTTCCCTTGCGCTCGTAAGACGATGCCTTCCTTTGCGATGCTGCCGTACCTTAACCACTTAACACCACTATACGTTCACAATCTAATCATCCGTGGGGAATCGTTAAAACATTAAAGCCGTAGGATTGATACGAAATTGCGTAATCCACTCGATTCACCAGTCACAGACGTTTCTCACGAGCAGCAACCGCCAAGTGAGACGCGAAGCGAGTTAAAGGAGCCCTCTGTCGGATTTCGGTTTAGAAAATTTTCCCTATGACGAACGCTGTCGATCCTCGAACGTTTTTCCTCATTCGAGCTTCCGAGCTTTACGTATCGAATACAACCTTTGGCGATCTTTATGTTTAAAACCCCCTCAAGTTTCGTTTCTCCGAAGAGCCATTAAAATGGATCGATTTTCATTCCTTGCTCAAGTTACTGTTCAACGCCAACGTTCGATACTTGCGAAAGGAACGAAGCTGATTGGAAAGAATGACTGCAGACAATGCATTAATGAATTTAAGAGACACCTCCCGCGATGGATGTGTAGAGAACGGCGAGGAACTAATTACCGTACTTCGCGGCCTATAAGACGCACTTTTTTTTCTCCGAAATGTGCTGTAAAATTAGCCTGCGTCTTATGCGCCGATGGTATACGGTTATAACTTCGTACTATATTAAGCAACCGTTTTGACAGCATATATAAATACCATTAAGTATTTTTTAGGGTATCAGGCTTTGAAAATAGTTCCATACATTGAAAATTTTGATAGTATCACTTCTTTGAGGAAAGTGGCGACTCCCGAGAAAATATCTACGCGCACGATTTCAGCAGCAGTGGTGAGGAATTTCTGGGGTTCTATGATGAATAAACTCTGATAAATTTGCCGATTAATTGTTTAATATTAAAGTTCCGTTTTTATGTGAAATGTTATCAGTATCGCATAACCCAAGTATTTTAGTTTTTTTCGTAAATTCTAACCTGAAAAATCCAGGTGCGTCTTATAGGCCGGGAAATGCGGTAACGAAACGAAAAGTGGTGCGCTATTTCAGGAGGGCATTTGAAGGATTTTATGCATAAACTAAACGCTCCGAAAGCGTGCACTTTTAGTCTTGCTTCTGGAGAAATATTGTGTTACAAATCCTTCATACCAGACGACGAATTTCCTTTTCACAAATCCGTACCAATGCTACACGGTCGATTATGAAACGAAGTTTTTTACTAACAAATTTTAACTACATTTCGCCTGCGGCCTACGATCCCAATTCGCGAAAGGGAATTTATAATTGGACATCGAGAAATTGCGTGTGAGAGACCGAGGAAGCTCCACCGAGCCGATGAATCATTGCAATCGTTTAACTTTTTATTCATAGAAGACAACATTAGTTTCTAAAAATTACTCAGCGAATGAGTTGCTCATCCACCTCCTCCGTACAGAACAACGATTACCTATCGCCGACGGATATCGAGACCTTCACGTAAGAGACATTAAATTATAATTGATTCTCCACACTAGATTGCCATTCCTGTGGCACGCGTGCCACCGATGGACGAGCACACACATTAGTCACCGAACGCCCTTACTTTTATGCCATAAACCATTGTCAGGAGCTCGGGTTTTTAAACTTTGAGACCTTAACTTCCCCAAGCTGTTTCTTTCGCGCGTAGTCAAAGACGAATGCACATGTATTTCAAAAGAAGCTTTATTCACTATGTAACAACATTTCAGTCAATAGCATTATTATTCTCAATTTCATGGCACTCCAAAGCTAAGGTTCCAATTCGTGGTCCATGCTTGAAGACCTATCCATCCGAATCTGGCCAATTCACCTGTCCTGTAGTAGCTCGACTGCTATCATCAACTCAGCAGTTATTACCTGCATCTGGAAGGAAAGGGATATTTCAACACTAAAGAATGCACTGATCACTTTACTCCTGGAAGAGAGAGACTCAGGAGTATTTGGGACCTGCAAAGTATCATCAACTTGCACTCATGCTGTGGAGTGGGAATGTTATTTGCACTTTTCCAGTCCCATTTAATATCCTCAAGTGTATGTTGATCGAGGCGTTTTGCCTTCAAAAGACAAGGAGAAGGATCTGGGGCAGAAATGGTCAGTGACACTTTTTAAAATGGGAGTATCACAAGAATCGTTGAAAGAATAAGAAGAACATCAGCAAAATAGAGAACCTATCCAAGGGTTTGAGGCCAATGCAATGGTCTTGACAGCAAACGATACATGCCAGTTCCAAAGACATTTGCAGGAAAACATACCTGACGTAAAATCAATGCTAGAAACACCTAGCATATACGGAGCTCTTCGCTTTCTCAGTATCATGCTGCTTCCTCAGCATCTGTTGACCTGGACGTTGCACTCCACACAGTCGCTTGAAAGGAGATGCTCTGCCAAGGACCAGGAAAGCGGCGCGTGACGAACGAGGATTGGTCCATAACTTCATCAAACCCTGGCATCTGCTCTGAGGATGAATGAATGCAATTAGCAAGAGAAGAGGTAGCTTACAAGGCTTAAACAAGGATCACGCCTGTCACATTCAAAGCCAACCATTAGCTCTGGAATTCCAGGTAGCAGAATAAAGATTGAGCTCTATTTTGGTGCATGTTGAAGTAAAAAATAAAGCCTCAATGGATTCATCCCTGCACATACTGACCGAAGAAGGTTACAAGATCCACAATAAAAGGAATCATTAGGAGAAAAGAATGGCAAGTCTTATTAACGAAGGAAAAACACAGCTGTATATGAAACAGCTCGTGGAGTTGAAGATGCTTCAATTCCCTATGTTGCAGCTTCTTCCAAGAAGCAAAACATACGATGGAAGACATACCGTTGGATCCAAGAATAAAAAGGTCGAAATCAATGAAATATCAAAAAGAAATATGCTGCTATTTTGTTCCAGGAAAGTATGCTTGAAGCATAGGAAAGGATGAAGAAGCGCATGAATGAAAAAGTAACCGAGCAATCGTTAAATTCAGCCTGTATACGCTGTGAGGCCTGTTGGAAATCTGCAGAGCTTTTCAAAGGCTCACCGACATTAATTCAAAGCAAACGTTCGAGCTTTTTTTAACACATTGGCGGCTTGAAACACCGGACATGAAATGTAGGAAAGAGTCAGGGTCAATCGATTGCAATAGAAGGATATGAAAAATCGTGCAGAGAAGAAGATGAAAATAGTGCCTGGTGAAACGGGGCGAATCTGCTCGCAATCTCCTTCATTTGAAAATGAAGGAAGCATTAAGAAAGGAAAGAGAGGAGATATAAAACATTTGAACAGCAAAGAAAGACCTAATTAAATATCTTTCAGGACAATTGTTCATATTTGCCATGTTGTTCAGAGTAGTTTACCTTAAATCTTATGTCAAGTCACTGTAAATGTAAATTTCTGTATATTTTTATATCCTTGCCACCAGAGCATTGAACCACCTGTAATGTTTTCTGTGTTTATAATAATAATAATAACAAAATCCTAACTGCAGGTGGAATGGAAACAAAATGATAACAATTATGAACACTCATGGCACTTTCTTGTTACTCATTTTCATTTGCAAAAACAAAAAGTACTTCGTTGCTCCTTCGCCAGTATGAAACCGTCCATTCGATAACAATAATCATCATTCATCAAAAATAAGGTTCAATTCATTTCCATGTAAAAAGCAATGTGACCAGTTGGAGGCCAAACCTTGGAAAAGTAATCCACTCACATGTTCAAACTATTTCCTCCATCATCTGAGAACGGGCTTTGCAATCCATTCCGTGAAGACTCAACTCTCAACTCGGGGATAGGATGGCGAAAGTTCTCGTTGCGAAAGGCATCCTACAATTGAAAGAATTGATTAAAGAAGGTAACAACAATCCGGAACCAAGGCATACTTCTACTACACTAACACTCTCAAGGTTATTTAATTCATTTACAACTAAGTATGGTTATTAATTTCTGTGTCGTACTCTTCAAACTTAACGGCATTAAAATATTGTATCACAGTAAGACATTGCATTTGCATGGTTATAAACATATATACTGTTTTCGACAAAGCACTTATTCGTACAAAATAGGACTATACAATCAGACGATAGCAAAATTTGACAAGTCTCAGCTTTTGCACGTTCCAAAATGCAGAGAATAGCTTAATCTACGTCTCACCGAAACTAAATGTGGATGAATGGAAATTTATAAATATTGAACTACCGCTAAACATTTATCTCGCTTCTGATTGGCTGAGAATTATACCACCGCTGTCAGTGCAGCGGCTGTATTGTTGAATTTTATGCCAAATGTTCCTTTATCCGATTACCGATGGTATATCGCCAAAATTTCTCTCTTCTTTTATGTCGACCGCGAACATTGGCGGTTCTCTTGAAATCGGAACGGATAGGTTTTCGATACTTATGAAATCAGTATTTGTGTGCGGTAAGACTCACGTAGTCGGTAAAAAATCATAATAAATACTAATCTTCATGAAATTTTAATCGGTTACGACTCACCTCAAGTTTGTTTTCAAAAATCTTTCTCGAATTTATCATTCCCGCCGGTGACAATCGCGTCTCGAAACACCGCCGAGCGTTATTCACTTTTTACAGCGACCTCACCGTGTCAACATCCTCCCTGTCACCAGTCATTAATTTCCTTCTTTTTTTTTCAATTTAATGCACTCTATGTAGGACATACCATCCTCGAATAAACTATGAAGCTACGCCAGAGAGCCCGAGTTCGAAGAAACGGCTTCGAAAACTTAATAAAGTTCGCATTGCCGCGACATGTCACGAGACCATATGCACAAGTTACGGCGGAGAGCTATCGTGCAATAATATTATTATTATCATCTCCTCTTGCTTACAGTGACCGAGATATGTAACGTGGCGAAATATTGGAATCCAGGTACTCGAAACCCCTCGCTCCCAAGCAATCGGGAGGTAAAATTCGAGAGACACATTCTTGTCGTCGCAGGCAAATAGCGCACGGATATATTTCCGATGGGACTCACCTTAGAATTCTTCTCGGACCTTCACCCGAAGCACTTCCCTTGCGCTCGTAAGACGATGCCTTCCTTTGCGATGCTGCCGTACCTTAACCACTTAACACCACTATACGTTCACAATCTAATCATCCGTGGGGAATCTTAAAAACATTAAAGCCGTAGGATTGATACGAAATTGCGTAATCCACTCGATTCACCAGTCACAGACGTTTCTCACGAGCAGCAACCGCCAAGTGAGACGGGAAGCGAGTTAAAGGAGCCCTCTGGCGGATATCGGTTAAGAAAATTTTCCCTATGACGAACGCTGTCGATCCTCGAACGTTTTTCCTCGTTCGAACTTCCGAGCTTTACGTATCGAATACAACCTTTGGCGATCTTTATGTTTAAAACCCCCTCAAGTTTCGTTTCTCAGAAGAGACATTAAAATGGATCGATTTTCATTCCTTGCTCAAGTTACTGTTCAACGCCAACGTTCGATACTTGCGAAAGGAACGAAGCTGATTGGAAAGAATGACTGCAGACAATGCATTAATGAATTTAAGAGACACCTCCCGCGATGGATGTGTAGAGAACGGCGAGGAACTAATTACCGTACTTCGCGGCCTATAAGACGCACTTTTTTTTCTCCGAAATGTGCTGTAAAATTAGCCTGCGTCTTTTGCGCCGGTGGTATACGGTTATAACTTCGTACTATATTAAGCAACCGTTTTGACAGCATATATAAATACCATTAAGTATTTTTTAGGGTATCAGGCTTTGAAAATAGTTCAATACATTGAAAATTTTGATAGTATCACTTCTTTGAGGAAAGTGGCGACTCCCGAGAAAATATCTACGCGCACGATTTCAGCAGCAGTGGTGAGGAATTTCTGGGGTTCTATGATGAATAAACTCTGATAAATTTGCCGATTAATTGTTTAATATTAAAGTTCCGTTTTTATGTGAAATGTTATCAGTATCGCATAACCCAAGTATTTTAGTTTTTTTCGTAAATTCTAACCTGAAAAATCCAGGTGCGTTTTATAGGCCGGGAAATACGGTAACGAAACGAAAAGTGGTGCGCTATTTCAGGAGGGCATTTGAAGGATTTTATGCATAAACTAAACGCTCCGAAAGCGTGCACTTTTAGTCTTGCTTCTGGAGAAATATTGTGTTACAAATCCTTCATACCAGACGACGAATTTCCTTTTCACAAATCCGTACCAATGCTACACGGTCGATTATGAAACGAGGTTTTTTACTAACAAATTTTAACTACATTTCGCCTGCGGCCTACGATTCCAATTCGCGAAAGGGAATTTATAATTGGACATCGAGAAATTGCGTGTGAGAGACCGAGGAAGCTCCACCGAGCCGATGAATCATTCCAATCGTTTAACTTTTTATTCATAGAAGACAACATTAGTTTCTAAAAATTACTCTGCGAATGAGTTGCTCATCCACCTCCTCCGTATAGAACAACGATTACCTATCGCCGACGGATATCGAGACCTTCACGTAAGAGACATTAAATTATAATTGATTCTCCATACTAGATTGCCATTCCTGTGGCACGCGTGCCACCGATGGACGAGCACACACATTAGTCACCGAACGCCCTTACTTTTATGCCATAAACCATTGTCAGGAGCTCGGGTTTTTAAACTTTGAGACCTTTACTTCCCCAAGCTGTTTCTTTCGCGCGTAGTCAAAGACGAATGCACATGTATTTCAAAAGAAGCTTTATTCACTATGTAACAACATTTCAGTCAATAGCATTATTATTCTCAATTTCATGGCACTCCAAAGCTAAGGTTCCAATTCGTGGTCCATGCTTGAAGACCTATCCATCCGAATCTGGCCAATTCACCTGTCCTGTAGTAGCTCGACTGCTATCATCAACTCAGCAGTTATTACCTGCATCTGGAAGGAAAGGGATATTTCAACACTAAAGAATGCACTGATCACTTTACTCCTGGAAGAGAGAGACTCAGGAGTAT
This sequence comes from Pantala flavescens, assembly GCA_020796165.1. Taxonomy (NCBI): domain Eukaryota; kingdom Metazoa; phylum Arthropoda; class Insecta; order Odonata; family Libellulidae; genus Pantala; species Pantala flavescens. The sequence goes on from CM036883.1 coordinate 9,065,333, forward strand.
TTGGGACCTGCAATGTAGCATCAACTTGCACTCATGCTGTGGAGTGGGAATGTTATTTGCACTTTTCCAGTCCCATTTAATATCCTCAAGTGTATGTTGATCGAGGCGTTTTGCCTTCAAAAGACAAGGAGAAGGATCTGGGGCAGAAATGGTCAGTGAGACTTTTCAAAATGGGAGTATCACAAGAATCGTTGAAAGAATAAGAAGAACATCTGCAAAATAGAGAACCTATCCAAGGGTTTGAGGCCAATGCAATGGTCTTGACAGCAAACGATACATGCCAGTGCCAAAGACATTTGCAGGAAAACATACCTGACGTAAAATCAATGCTAGAAACACCTAGCATATACGGAGCTCTTCGCTTTCTCAGTATCATGCTGCTTCCTCAGCATCTGTTGACCTGGACGTTGCACTCCACACAGTCGCTTGAAAGGAGATGCTCTGCCAAGGACCAGGAAAGCGGCGCGTGACGAACGAGGATTGGTCCATAACTTCATCAAACCCTGGCATCTGCTCTGAGGATGAATGAATGCAATTAGCAAGAGAAGAGGTAGCTTACAAGGCTTAAACAAGGATCACGCCTGTCACATTCAAAGCCAACCATTAGCTCTGGAATTCCAGGTAGCAGAATAAAGATTGAGCTCTATTTTGGTGCATGTTGAAGTAAAAAATAAAGCCTCAATGGATTCATCCCTGCACATACTGACCGAAGAAGGTTACAAGATCCACAATAAAAGGAATCATTAGGAGAAAAGAATGGCAAGTCTTATTAACGAAGGAAAAACACAGCTGTATATGAAACAGCTCGTGGAGTTGAAGATGCTTCAATTCCCTATGTTGCAGCTTCTTCCAAGAAGCAAAACATACGATGGAAGACATACCGTTGGATCCAAGAATAAAAAGGTCGAAATCAATGAAATATCAAAAAGAAATATGCTGCTATTTTGTTCCAGGAAAGTATGCTTGAAGCATAGGAAAGGATGAAGAAGCGCATGAATGAAAAAGTAACCGAGCAATCGTTAAATTCAGCCTGTATACGCTGTGAGGCCTGTTGGAAATCTGCAGAGCTTTTCAAAGGCTCACCGACATTAATTCAAAGCAAACGTTCGAGCTTTTTTAACACATTGGCGGCTTGAAACACCGGACATGAAATGTAGGAAAGAGTCAGGGTCAATCGATTGCAATAGAAGGATATGAAAAATCGTGCAGAGAAGAAGATGAAAATAGTGCCTGGTGAAACGGGGCGAATCTGCTCGCAATCTCCTTCATTTGAAAATGAAGGAAGCATTAAGAAAGGAAAGAGAGGAGATATAAAACATTTTAACAGCAAAGAAAGACCTAATTAAATATCTTTCAGGACAATTGTTCATATTTGCCATGTTGTTCAGAGTAGTTTACCTTAAATCTTATGTCAAGTCACTGTAAATGTAAATTTCTGTATATTTTTATATCCTTGCCACCAGAGCATTGCACCACCTGTAATGTTTTCTGTGTTTATAATAATAATAATAACAAAATCCTAACTGCAGGTGGAATGGAAACAAAATGATAACAATTATGAACACTCATGGCACTTTCTTGTTACTCATTTTCATTTGCAAAAACAAAAAGTACTTCGTTGCTCCTTCGCCAGTATGAAACCGTCCATTCGATAACAATAATCATCATTCATCAAAAATAAGGTTCAATTCATTTCCATGTAAAAAGCAATGTGACCAGTTGGAGGCCAAACCTTGGAAAAGTAATCCACTCACATGTTCAAACTATTTCCTCCATCATCTGAGAACGGGCTTTGCAATCCATTCCGTGAAGACTCACCTCTCAACTCGGGGATAGGATGGCGAAAGTTCTCGTTGCGAAAGGCATCCTACAATTGAAAGAATTGATTAAAGAAGGTAACAACAATCCGGAACCAAGGCATACTTCTACTACACTAACACTCTCAAGGTTATTTAATTCATTTACAACTAAGTATGGTTATTAATTTCTGTGTCGTACTCTTCAAACTTAACGGCATTAAAATATTGTATCACAGTAAGACATTGCATTTGCATGGTTATAAACATATATACTGTTTTCGACAAAGCACTTATTCGTACAAAATAGGACTATACAATCAGACGATAGCAAAATTTGACGAGTCTAGGCTTTTGCACGTTCCAAAATGCAGAGAATAGCTTAATCTACGTCTCACCGAAACTAAATGTGGATGAATGGATATTTATAAATATTGAACTACCGCTAAACATTTATCTCGCTTCTGATTGGCTGAGAATTATACCACCGCTGTCAGTGCAGCGGCTGTATTGTTGAATTTTATGCCAAATGTTCCTTTATCCGATTACCGATGGTATATCGCCAAAATTTCTCTCTTCTTTTATGTCGACCGCGAACATTGGCGGTTCTCTTGAAATCGGAACGGATAGGTTTTCGATACTTATGAAATCAGTATTTGTGTGCGGTAAGACTCACGTAGTCGGTAAAAAATCATAATAAATACTAATCTTCATGAAATTTTAATCGGTTACGACTCACCTCAAGTTTGTTTTCAAAAATCTTTCTCGAATTTATCATTCCCGCCGGTGACAATCGCGTCTCGAAACACCGCCGAGCGTTATTCACTTTCCACAGCGACCTCACCGCGTCAACATCCTCCCTGTCACCAGTCATTAATTTCCTTCTTTTTTCCAATTTAATGCACTCTACTGAGGACATACCACCCTCGAATAAACTATGATGCTACGCCAGAGAGCCCGAGTTCGAAGAAACGGCTTCGAAAACTTAATAAAGTTCGCATTGCCGCGACATGTCACGAGACCATATGCACAAGTTACGGCGGAGAGCTATCGTGCAATAATATTATTATTATCATCTCCTCTTGCTTACAGTGACCGAGTTATGTAACGTGGCGAAATATTGGAATCCAGGTACTCGAAACCCCTCGCTCCCAAGCAATCGGGAGGTAAAATTCGAGAGACACATTCTTGTCGTCGCAGGCAAATAGCGCACGGATATATTTCCGATGGGACTCACCTTAGAATTCTTCTCGGACCTTCACCCGAAGCACTTCCCTTGCGCTCGTAAGACGATGCCTTCCTTTGCGATGCTGCCGTACCTTAACCACTTAACACCACTATACGTTCACAATCTAATCATCCGTGGGGAATCTTAAAAACATTAAAGCCGTAGGATTGATACGAAATTGCGTAATCCACTCGATTCACCAGTCACAGACGTTTCTCACGAGCAGCAACCGCCAAGTGAGACGGGAAGCGAGTTAAAGGAGCCCTCTGTCGGATTTCGGTTTAGAAAATTTTCCCTATGACGAACGCTGTCGATCCTCGAACGTTTTTCCTCGTTCGAACTTCCGAGCTTTACGTATCGAATACAACCTTTGGCGATCTTTATGTTTAAAACCCCCTCAAGTTTCGTTTCTCAGAAGAGACATTAAAATGGATCGATCTTCATTCATTGCTCAAGTTACTGTTCAACGCCAACGTTCGATACTTGCGAAAGGAACGAACCTGATTGGAAAGAATGACTGCAGACAATGCATTAATGAATTTAAGAGACACCTCCCGCGATGGATGTGTAGAGAACGGCGAGGAACTAATTACCGTACTTCGCGGCCTATAAGACGCACTTTTTTTTCTCCGAAATGTGCTGTAAAATTAGCCTGCGTCTTATGCGCCGATGGTATACGGTTATAACTTCGTACTATATTAAGCAACCGTTTTGACAGCATATATAAATACCATTAAGTATTTTTTAGGGTATCAGGCTTTGAAAATAGTTCCATACATTGAAAATTTTGATAGTATCACTTCTTTGAGGAAAGTGACGACTCCCGAGAAAATATCTACGCGCACGATTTCAGCAGCAGTGGTGAGGAATTTCTGGGGTTCTATGATGAATAAACTCTGATAAATTTGCCGATTAATTGTTTAATATTAAAGTTCCGTTTTTATGTGAAATGTTATCAGTATCGCATAACCCAAGTATTTTAGTTTTTTTCGTAAATTCTAACCTGAAAAATCCAGGTGCGTCTTATAGGCCGGGAAATACGGTAACGAAACGAAAAGTGGTGCGCTATTTCAGGAGGGCATTTGAAGGATTTTATGCATAAACTAAACGCTCCGAAAGCGTGCACTTTTAGTCTTGCTTCTGGAGAAATATTGTGTTACAAATCCTTCATACCAGACGACGAATTTCCTTTTCACAAATCCGTACCAATGCTACACGGTCGATTATGAAACGAGGTTTTTTACTAACAAATTTTAACTACATTTCGCCTGCGGCCTACGATCCCAATTCGCGAAAGGGAATTTATAATTGGACATCGAGAAATTGCGTGTGAGAGACCGAGGAAGCTCCACCGAGCCGATGAATCATTGCAATCGTTTAACTTTTTATTCATAGAAGACAACATTAGTTTCTAAAAATTACTCTGCGAATGAGTTGCTCATCCACCTCCTCCGTATAGAACAACGATTACCTATCGCCGACGGATATCGAGACCTTCACGTAAGAGACATTAAATTATAATTGATTCTCCATACTAGATTGCCATTCCTGTGGCACGCGTGCCACCGATGGACGAGCACACACATTAGTCACCGAACGCCCTTACTTTTATGCCATAAACCATTGTCAGGAGCTCGGGTTTTTAAACTTTGAGACCTTAACTTCCCCAAGCTGTTTCTTTCGCGCGTAGTCAAAGACGAATGCACATGTATTTCAAAAGAAGCTTTATTCACTATCTAACAACATTTCAGTCAATAGCATTATTATTCTCAATTTCATGGCACTCCAAAGCTAAGGTTCCAATTCGTGGTCCATGCTTGAAGACCTATCCATCCGAATCTGGCCAATTCACCTGTCCTGTAGTAGCTCGACTGCTATCATCAACTCAGCAGTTATTACCTGCATCTGGAAGGAAAGGGATATTTCAACATTAAAGAATGCACTGATCACTTTACTCCTGGAAGAGAGAGACTCAGGAGTATTTGGGACCTGCAAAGTAGCATCAACTTGCACTCATGCTGTGGAGTGGGAATGTTATTTGCACTTTTCCAGTCCCATTTAATATCCTCAAGTGTATGTTGATCGAGGCGTTTTGCCTTCCAAAGACAAGGAGAAGGATCTGGGGCAGTAATGGTCAGTGACACTTTTTAAAATGGGAGTATCACAAGAATCGTTGAAAGAATAAGAAGAACATCTGCAAAATAGAGAACCTATCCAAGGGTTTGAGGCCAATGCAATGGTCTTGACAGCAAACGATACATGCCAGTGCCAAAGACATTTGCAGGAAAACATACCTGACGTAAAATCAATGCTAGAAACACCTAGCATATACGGAGCTCTTCGCTTTCTCAGTATCATGCTGCTTCCTCAGCATCTGTTGACCTGGACGTTGCACTCCACACAGTCGCTTGAAAGGAGATGCTCTGCCAAGGACCAGGAAAGCGGCGCGTGACGAACGAGGATTGGTCCATAACTTCATCAAACCCTGGCATCTGCTCTGAGGATGAATGAATGCAATTAGCAAGAGAAGAGGTAGCTTACAAGGCTTAAACAAGGATCACGCCTGTCACATTCAAAGCCAACCATTAGCTCTGGAATTCCAGGTAGCAGAATAAAGATTGAGCTCTATTTTGGTGCATGTTGAAGTAAAAATTAAAGCCTCAATGGATTCATCCCTGCACATACTGACCGAAGAAGGTTACAAGATCCACAATAAAAGGAATCATTAGGAGAAAAGAATGGCAAGTCTTATTAACGATGGAAAAACACAGCTGTATATGAAACAGCTCGTGGAGTTGAAGATGCTTCAATTCCCTATGTTGCAGCTTCTTCCAAGAAGCAAAACATACGATGGAAGATATACCGTTGGAACCAAGAATAAAAAGGTCGAAATCAATGAAATATCAAAAACAAATATGCTGCTATTTTTTTCCAGGAAAGTATGCTTGAAGCATAGGAAAGGATGAAGAAGCGCATGAATGAAAAAGTAACCGAGCAATCGTTAAATTCAGCCTGTATACGCTGTGAGGCCTGTTGGAAATCTGCAGAGCTTTACAAAGGCTCACCGATATTAATTCAAAGCAAACGTTCGAGCTTTTTTAACACATTGGCGGCTTGAAACACCGGACATGAAATGTAGGAAAGAGTCAGGGTCAATCGATTGCAATAGAAGGATATGAAAAATCGTGCAGAGAAGAAGATGAAAATAGTGCCTGGTGAAACGAGGCGAATCTGCTCGCAATCTCCTTCATTTGAAAATGAAGGAAGCATTAAGAAAGGAAAGAGAGGAGATATAAAACATTTGAACAGCAAAGAAAGACCTAATTAAATATCTTTCAGGACAATTGTTCATATTTGCCATGTTGTTCAGAGTAGTTTACCTTAAATCTTATGTCAAGTCACTGTAAATGTAAATTTCTGTATATTTTTATATCCTTGCCACCAGAGCATTGAACCACCTGTAATGTTTTCTGTGTTTATAATAATAATAATAACAAAATCCTAACTGCAGGTGGAATGGAAACAAAATGATAACAATTATGAACACTCATGGCACTTTCTTGTTACTCATTTTCATTTGCAAAAACAAAAAGTACTTCGTTGCTCCTTCGCCAGTATGAAACCGTCCATTCGATAACAATAATCATCATTCATCAAAAATAAGGTTCAATTCATTTCCATGTAAAAAGCAATGTGACCAGTTGGAGGCCAAACCTTGGAAAAGTAATCCACTCACATGTTCAAACTATTTCCTCCATCATCTGAGAACGGGCTTTGCAATCCATTCCGTGAAGACTCAACTCTCAACTCGGGGATAGGATGGCGAAAGTTCTCGTTGCGAAAGGCATCCTACAATTGAAAGAATTGATTAAAGAAGGTAACAACAATCCGGAACCAAGGCATATTTCTACTACACTAACACTCTCAAGGTTATTTAATTCATTTACAACTAAGTATGGTTATTAATTTCTGTGTCGTACTCTTCAAACTTAACGGCATTAAAATATTGTATCACAGTAAGACATTGCATTTGCATGGTTATAAACATATATACTGTTTTCGACAAAGCACTTATTCGTACAAAATAGGACTATAAAATCAGACGATAGCAAAATTTGACGAGTCTAGGCTTTTGCACGTTCCAAAATGCAGAGAATAGCTTAATCTACGTCTCACCGAAACTAAATGTGGATGAATGGATATTTATAAATATTGAACTACCGCTAAACATTTATCTCGCTTCTGATTGGCTGAGAATTATACCACCGCTGTCAGTGCAGCGGCTGTATTGTTGAATTTTATGCCAAATGTTCCTTTATCCGATTACCGATGGTATATCGCCAAAATTTCTCTCTTCTTTTATGTCGACCGCGAACATTGGCGGTTCTCTTGAAATCGGAACGGATAGGTTTTCGATACTTATGAAATCAGTATTTGTGTGCGGTAAGACTCACGTAGTCGGTAAAAAATCATAATAAATACTAATCTTCATGAAATTTTAATCGGTTACGACTCACCTCAAGTTTGTTTTCAAAAATCTTTCTCGAATTTATCATTCCCGCCGGTGCCAATCGCGTCTCGAAACACCGCCGAGCGTTATTCACTTTCCACAGCGACCTCACCGCGTCAACATCCTCCCTGTCACCAGTCATTAATTTCCTTCTTTTTTCCAATTTAATGCACTCTACTGAGGACATACCACCCTCGAATAAACTATGATGCTACGCCAGAGAGCCCGAGTTCGAAGAAACGGCTTCGAAAACTTAATAAAGTTCGCATTGCCGCGACATGTCACGAGACCATATGCACAAGTTACGGCGGAGAGCTATCGTGCAATAATATTATTATTATCATCTCCTCTTGCTTACAGTGACCGAGATATGTAACGTGGCGAAATATTGGAATCCAGGTACTCGAAACCCCTCGCTCCCAAGCAATCGGGAGGTAAAATTCGAGAGACACATTCTTGTCGTCGCAGGCAAATAGCGCACGGATATATTTCCGATGGGACTCACCTTAGAATTCTTCTCGGACCTTCACCCGAAGCACTTCCCTTGCGCTCGTAAGACGATGCCTTCCTTTGCGATGCTGCCGTACCTTAACCACTTAACACCACTATACGTTCACAATCTAATCATCCGTGGGGAATCTTAAAAACATTAAAGCCGTAGGATTGATACGAAATTGCGTAATCCACTCGATTCACCAGTCACAGACGTTTCTCACGAGCAGCAACCGCCAAGTGAGACGGGAAGCGAGTTAAAGGAGCCCTCTGTCGGATTTCGGTTTAGAAAATTTTCCCTATGACGAACGCTGTCGATCCTCGAACGTTTTTCCTCGTTCGAACTTCCGAGCTTTACGTATCGAATACAACCTTTGGCGATCTTTATGTTTAAAACCCCCTCAAGTTTCGTTTCTCCGAAGAGACATTAAAATGGATCGATTTTCATTCATTGCTCAAGTTACTGTTCAACGCCAACGTTCGATACTTGCGAAAGGAACGAAGCTGATTGGAAAGAATGACTGCAGACAATGCATTAATGAATTTAAGAGACACCTCCCGCGATGGATGTGTAGAGAACGGCGAGGAACTAATTACCGTACTTCGCGGCCTATAAGACGCACTTTTTTTTCTCCGAAATGTGCTGTAAAATTAGCCTGCGTCTTACGCGCCGATGGTATACGGTTATAACTTCGTACTATATTAAGCAACCGTTTTGACAGCATATATAAATACCATTAAGTATTTTTTAGGGTATCAGGCTTTGAAAATAGTTCAATACATTGAAAATTTTGATAGTATCACTTCTTTGAGGAAAGTGACGACTCCCGAGAAAATATCTACGCGCACGATTTCAGCAGCAGTGGTGAGGAATTTCTGGGGTTCTATGATGAATAAACTCTGATAAATTTGCCGATTAATTGTTTAATATTAAAGTTCCGTTTTTATGTGAAATGTTATCAGTATCGCATAACCCAAGTATTTTAGTTTTTTTCGTAAATTCTAACCTGAAAAATCCAGGTGCGTCTTATAGGCCGGGATATACGGTAACGAAACGAAAAGTGGTGCGCTATTTCAGGAGGGCATTTGAAGGATTTTATGCATAAACTAAACGCTCCGAAAGCGTGCACTTTTAGTCTTGCTTCTGGAGAAATATTGTGTTACAAATCCTTCATACCAGACGACGAATTTCCTTTTCACAAATCCGTACCAATGCTACACGGTCGATTATGAAACGAGGTTTTTTACTAACAAATTTTAACTACATTTCGCCTGCGGCCTACGATCCCAATTCGCGAAAGGGAATTTATAATTGGACATCGAGAAATTGCGTGTGAGAGACCGAGGAAGCTCCACCGAGCCGATGAATCATTGCAATCGTTTAACTTTTTATTCATAGAAGACAACATTAGTTTCTAAAAATTACTCTGCGAATGAGTTGCTCATCCACCTCCTCCGTATAGAACAACGATTACCTATCGCCGACGGATATCGAGACCTTCACGTAAGAGACATTAAATTATAATTGATTCTCCATGCTAGATTGCCATTCCTGTGGCACGCGTGCCACCGATGGACGAGCACACACATTAGTCACCGAACGCCCTTACTTTTATGCCATAAACCATTGTCAGGAGCTCGGGTTTTTAAACTTTGAGACCTTAACTTCCCCAAGCTGTTTCTTTCGCGCGTAGTCAAAGACGAATGCACATGTATTTCAAAAGAAGCTTTATTCACTATCTAACAACATTTCAGTCAATAGCATTATTATTCTCAATTTCATGGCACTCCAAAGCTAAGGTTCCAATTCGTGGTCCATGCTTGAAGACCTATCCATCCGAATCTGGCCAATTCACCTGTCCTGTAGTAGCTCGACTGCTATCATCAACTCAGCAGTTATTACCTGCATCTGGAAGGAAAGGGATATTTCAACATTAAAGAATGCACTGATCACTTTACTCCTGGAAGAGAGAGACTCAGGAGTATTTGGGACCTGCAAAGTAGCATCAACTTGCACTCATGCTGTGGAGTGGGAATGTTATTTGCACTTTTCCAGTCCCATTTAATATCCTCAAGTGTATGTTGATCGAGGCGTTTTGCCTTCCAAAGACAAGGAGAAGGATCTGGGGCAGTAATGGTCAGTGACACTTTTTAAAATGGGAGTATCACAAGAATCGTTGAAAGAATAAGAAGAACATCTGCAAAATAGAGAACCTATCCAAGGGTTTGAGGCCAATGCAATGGTCTTGACAGCAAACGATACATGCCAGTGCCAAAGACATTTGCAGGAAAACATACCTGACGTAAAATCAATGCTAGAAACACCTAGCATATACGGAGCTCTTCGCTTTCTCAGTATCATGCTGCTTCCTCAGCATCTGTTGACCTGGACGTTGCACTCCACACAGTCGCTTGAAAGGAGATGCTCTGCCAAGGACCAGGAAAGCGGCGCGTGACGAACGAGGATTGGTCCATAACTTCATCAAACCCTGGCATCTGCTCTGAGGATGAATGAATGCAATTAGCAAGAGAAGAGGTAGCTTACAAGGCTTAAACAAGGATCACGCCTGTCACATTCAAAGCCAACCATTAGCTCTGGAATTCCAGGTAGCAGAATAAAGATTGAGCTCTATTTTGGTGCATGTTGAAGTAAAAATTAAAGCCTCAATGGATTCATCCCTGCACATACTGACCGAAGAAGGTTACAAGATCCACAATAAAAGGAATCATTAGGAGAAAAGAATGGCAAGTCTTATTAACGATGGAAAAACACAGCTGTATATGAAACAGCTCGTGGAGTTGAAGATGCTTCAATTCCCTATGTTGCAGCTTCTTCCAAGAAGCAAAACATACGATGGAAGATATACCGTTGGAACCAAGAATAAAAAGGTCGAAATCAATGAAATATCAAAAACAAATATGCTGCTATTTTTTTCCAGGAAAGTATGCTTGAAGCATAGGAAAGGATGAAGAAGCGCATGAATGAAAAAGTAACCGAGCAATCGTTAAATTCAGCCTGTATACGCTGTGAGGCCTGTTGGAAATCTGCAGAGCTTTACAAAGGCTCACCGATATTAATTCAAAGCAAACGTTCGAGCTTTTTTAACACATTGGCGGCTTGAAACACCGGACATGAAATGTAGGAAAGAGTCAGGGTCAATCGATTGCAATAGAAGGATATGAAAAATCGTGCAGAGAAGAAGATGAAAATAGTGCCTGGTGAAACGAGGCGAATCTGCTCGCAATCTCCTTCATTTGAAAATGAAGGAAGCATTAAGAAAGGAAAGAGAGGAGATATAAAACATTTGAACAGCAAAGAAAGACCTAATTAAATATCTTTCAGGACAATTGTTCATATTTGCCATGTTGTTCAGAGTAGTTTACCTTAAATCTTATGTCAAGTCACTGTAAATGTAAATTTCTGTATATTTTTATATCCTTGCCACCAGAGCATTGAACCACCTGTAATGTTTTCTGTGTTTATAATAATAATAATAACAAAATCCTAACTGCAGGTGGAATGGAAACAAAATGATAACAATTATGAACACTCATGGCACTTTCTTGTTACTCATTTTCATTTGCAAAAACAAAAAGTACTTCGTTGCTCCTTCGCCAGTATGAAACCGTCCATTCGATAACAATAATCATCATTCATCAAAAATAAGGTTCAATTCATTTCCATGTAAAAAGCAATGTGACCAGTTGGAGGCCAAACCTTGGAAAAGTAATCCACTCACATGTTCAAACTATTTCCTCCATCATCTGAGAACGGGCTTTGCAATCCATTCCGTGAAGACTCAACTCTCAACTCGGGGATAGGATGGCGAAAGTTCTCGTTGCGAAAGGCATCCTACAATTGAAAGAATTGATTAAAGAAGGTAACAACAATCCGGAACCAAGGCATATTTCTACTACACTAACACTCTCAAGGTTATTTAATTCATTTACAACTAAGTATGGTTATTAATTTCTGTGTCGTACTCTTCAAACTTAACGGCATTAAAATATTGTATCACAGTAAGACATTGCATTTGCATGGTTATAAACATATATACTGTTTTCGACAAAGCACTTATTCGTACAAAATAGGACTATAAAATCAGACGATAGCAAAATTTGACGAGTCTAGGCTTTTGCACGTTCCAAAATGCAGAGAATAGCTTAATCTACGTCTCACCGAAACTAAATGTGGATGAATGGATATTTATAAATATTGAACTACCGCTAAACATTTATCTCGCTTCTGATTGGCTGAGAATTATACCACCGCTGTCAGTGCAGCGGCTGTATTGTTGAATTTTATGCCAAATGTTCCTTTATCCGATTACCGATGGTATATCGCCAAAATTTCTCTCTTCTTTTATGTCGACCGCGAACATTGGCGGTTCTCTTGAAATCGGAACGGATAGGTTTTCGATACTTATGAAATCAGTATTTGTGTGCGGTAAGACTCACGTAGTCGGTAAAAAATCATAATAAATACTAATCTTCATGAAATTTTAATCGGTTACGACTCACCTCAAGTTTGTTTTCAAAAATCTTTCTCGAATTTATCATTCCCGCCGGTGCCAATCGCGTCTCGAAACACCGCCGAGCGTTATTCACTTTCCACAGCGACCTCACCGCGTCAACATCCTCCCTGTCACCAGTCATTAATTTCCTTCTTTTTTCCAATTTAATGCACTCTACTGAGGACATACCACCCTCGAATAAACTATGATGCTACGCCAGAGAGCCCGAGTTCGAAGAAACGGCTTCGAAAACTTAATAAAGTTCGCATTGCCGCGACATGTCACGAGACCATATGCACAAGTTACGGCGGAGAGCTATCGTGCAATAATATTATTATTATCATCTCCTCTTGCTTACAGTGACCGAGATATGTAACGTGGCGAAATATTGGAATCCAGGTACTCGAAACCCCTCGCTCCCAAGCAATCGGGAGGTAAAATTCGAGAGACACATTCTTGTCGTCGCAGGCAAATAGCGCACGGATATATTTCCGATGGGACTCACCTTAGAATTCTTCTCGGACCTTCACCCGAAGCACTTCCCTTGCGCTCGTAAGACGATGCCTTCCTTTGCGATGCTGCCGTACCTTAACCACTTAACACCACTATACGTTCACAATCTAATCATCCGTGGGGAATCTTAAAAACATTAAAGCCGTAGGATTGATACGAAATTGCGTAATCCACTCGATTCACCAGTCACAGACGTTTCTCACGAGCAGCAACCGCCAAGTGAGACGGGAAGCGAGTTAAAGGAGCCCTCTGTCGGATTTCGGTTTAGAAAATTTTCCCTATGACGAACGCTGTCGATCCTCGAACGTTTTTCCTCGTTCGAACTTCCGAGCTTTACGTATCGAATACAACCTTTGGCGATCTTTATGTTTAAAACCCCCTCAAGTTTCGTTTCTCCGAAGAGACATTAAAATGGATCGATTTTCATTCATTGCTCAAGTTACTGTTCAACGCCAACGTTCGATACTTGCGAAAGGAACGAAGCTGATTGGAAAGAATGACTGCAGACAATGCATTAATGAATTTAAGAGACACCTCCCGCGATGGATGTGTAGAGAACGGCGAGGAACTAATTACCGTACTTCGCGGCCTATAAGACGCACTTTTTTTTCTCCGAAATGTGCTGTAAAATTAGCCTGCGTCTTACGCGCCGATGGTATACGGTTATAACTTCGTACTATATTAAGCAACCGTTTTGACAGCATATATAAATACCATTAAGTATTTTTTAGGGTATCAGGCTTTGAAAATAGTTCAATACATTGAAAATTTTGATAGTATCACTTCTTTGAGGAAAGTGACGACTCCCGAGAAAATATCTACGCGCACGATTTCAGCAGCAGTGGTGAGGAATTTCTGGGGTTCTATGATGAATAAACTCTGATAAATTTGCCGATTAATTGTTTAATATTAAAGTTCCGTTTTTATGTGAAATGTTATCAGTATCGCATAACCCAAGTATTTTAGTTTTTTTCGTAAATTCTAACCTGAAAAATCCAGGTGCGTCTTATAGGCCGGGATATACGGTAACGAAACGAAAAGTGGTGCGCTATTTCAGGAGGGCATTTGAAGGATTTTATGCATAAACTAAACGCTCCGAAAGCGTGCACTTTTAGTCTTGCTTCTGGAGAAATATTGTGTTACAAATCCTTCATACCAGACGACGAATTTCCTTTTCACAAATCCGTACCAATGCTACACGGTCGATTATGAAACGAGGTTTTTTACTAACAAATTTTAACTACATTTCGCCTGCGGCCTACGATCCCAATTCGCGAAAGGGAATTTATAATTGGACATCGAGAAATTGCGTGTGAGAGACCGAGGAAGCTCCACCGAGCCGATGAATCATTGCAATCGTTTAACTTTTTATTCATAGAAGACAACATTAGTTTCTAAAAATTACTCTGCGAATGAGTTGCTCATCCACCTCCTCCGTATAGAACAACGATTACCTATCGCCGACGGATATCGAGACCTTCACGTAAGAGACATTAAATTATAATTGATTCTCCATGCTAGATTGCCATTCCTGTGGCACGCGTGCCACCGATGGACGAGCACACACATTAGTCACCGAACGCCCTTACTTTTATGCCATAAACCATTGTCAGGAGCTCGGGTTTTTAAACTTTGAGACCTTAACTTCCCCAAGCTGTTTCTTTCGCGCGTAGTCAAAGACGAATGCACATGTATTTCAAAAGAAGCTTTATTCACTATCTAACAACATTTCAGTCAATAGCATTATTATTCTCAATTTCATGGCACTCCAAAGCTAAGGTTCCAATTCGTGGTCCATGCTTGAAGACCTATCCATCCGAATCTGGCCAATTCACCTGTCCTGTAGTAGCTCGACTGCTATCATCAACTCAGCAGTTATTACCTGCATCTGGAAGGAAAGGGATATTTCAACACTAAAGAATGCACTGATCACTTTACTCCTGGAAGAGAGAGACTCAGGAGTATTTGGGACCTGCAAAGTAGCATCAACTTGCACTCATGCTGTGGAGTGGGAATGTTATTTGCACTTTTCCAGTCCCATTTAATATCCTCAAGTGTATGTTGATCGAGGCGTTTTGCCTTCCAAAGACAAGGAGAAGGATCTGGGGCAGTAATGGTCAGTGACACTTTTTAAAATGGGAGTATCACAAGAATCGTTGAAAGAATAAGAAGAACATCTGCAAAATAGAGAACCTATCCAAGGGTTTGAGGCCAATGCAATGGTCTTGACAGCAAACGATACATGCCAGTGCCAAAGACATTTGCAGGAAAACATACCTGACGTAAAATCAATGCTAGAAACACCTAGCATATACGGAGCTCTTCGCTTTCTCAGTATCATGCTGCTTCCTCAGCATCTGTTGACCTGGACGTTGCACTCCACACAGTCGCTTGAAAGGAGATGCTCTGCCAAGGACCAGGAAAGCGGCGCGTGACGAACGAGGATTGGTCCATAACTTCATCAAACCCTGGCATCTGCTCTGAGGATGAATGAATGCAATTAGCAAGAGAAGAGGTAGCTTACAAGGCTTAAACAAGGATCACGCCTGTCACATTCAAAGCCAACCATTAGCTCTGGAATTCCAGGTAGCAAAATAAAGATTGAGCTCTATTTTGGTGCATGTTGAAGTAAAAAATAAAGCCTCAATGGATTCATCCCTGCACATACTGACCGAAGAAGGTTACAAGATCCACAATAAAAGGAATCATTTGGAGAAAAGAATGGCAAGTCTTATTAACGAAGGAAAAACACAGCTGTATATGAAACAGCTCGTGGAGTTGAAGATGCTTCAATTCCCTATGTTGCAGCTTCTTCCAAGAAGCAAAACATACGATGGAAGATATACCGTTGGAACCAAGAATAAAAAGGTCGAAATCAATGAAATATCAAAAACAAATATGCTGCTATTTTTTTCCAGGAAAGTATGCTTGAAGCATAGGAAAGGATGAAGAAGCGCATGAATGAAAAAGTAACCGAGCAATCGTTAAATTCAGCCTGTATACGCTGTGAGGCCTGTTGGAAATCTGCAGAGCTTTACAAAGGCTCACCGATATTAATTCAAAGCAAACGTTCGAGCTTTTTTAACACATTGGCGGCTTGAAACACCGGACATGAAATGTAGGAAAGAGTCAGGGTCAATCGATTGCAATAGAAGGATATGAAAAATCGTGCAGAGAAGAAGATGAAAATAGTGCCTGGTGAAACGGGGCGAATCTGCTCGCAATCTCCTTCATTTGAAAATGAGGGAAGCATTGAGAAAGGAAAGAGAGGAGATATAAAACATTTGAACAGCAAAGAAAGACCTAATTAAATATCGTTCAGGACAATTGTTCATATTTGCCATATTGTTCAGAGTAGTTTACCTTAAATCTTATGTCAAGTCACTGTAAATGTAAATTTCTGCATATTTTTATATCCTTGCCACCAGAGCATTGCACCACCTGTAATGTTTTCTGTGTTTATAATAATAATTATAACAAAATCCTAACTGCAGGTGGAATGGAAACAAAATGATAACAATTATGAACACTCATGGCACTTTCTTGTTACTCATTTTCATTTGCAAAAACAAAAAGTACTTCGTTGCTCCTTCGCCAGTATGAAACCGTCCATTCGATAACAATAATCATCATTCATCAAAAATAAGGTTCAATTCATTTCCATGTAAAAAGCAATGTGACCAGTTGGAGGCCAAACCTTGGAAAAGTAATCCACTCACATGTTCAAACTATTTCCTCCATCATCTGAGAACGGGCTTTGCAATCCATTCCGTGAAGACTCAACTCTCAACTCGGGGATAGGATGGCGAAAGTTCTCGTTGCGAAAGGCATCCTACAATTGAAAGAATTGATTAAAGAAGGTAACAACAATCCGGAACCAAGGCACACTTCTACTACACTAACACTCTCAAGGTTATTTAATTCATTTACAACTAAGTATGGTTATTAATTTCTGTGTCGTACTCTTCAAACTTAACGGCATTAAAATATTGTATCACAGAAAGACATTGCATTTGCATGGTTATAAACATATATACTGTTTTCGACAAAGCACTTATTCGTACAAAATAGGACTATACAATCAGACGATAGCAAAATTTGACGAGTCTAGGCTTTTGCACGTTCCAAAATGCAGAGAATAGCTTAATCTACGTCTCACCGAAACTAAATGTGGATGAATGGATATTTATAAATATTGAACTACCGCTAAACATTTATCTCGCTTCTGATTGGCTGAGAATTATACCACCGCTGTCAGTGCAGCGGCTGTATTGTTGAATTTTATGCCAAATGTTCCTTTATCCGATTACCGATGGTATATCGCCAAAATTTCTCTCTTCTTTTATGTCGACCGCGAACATTGGCGGTTCTCTTGAAATCGGAACGGATAGGTTTTCGATACTTATGAAATCAGTATTTGTGTGCGGTAAGACTCACGTAGTCGGTAAAAAATCATAATAAATACTAATCTTCATGAAATTTTAATCGGTTACGACTCACCTCAAGTTTGTTTTCAAAAATCTTTCTCGAATTTATCATTCCCGCCGGTGACAATCGCGTCTCGAAACACCGCCGAGCGTTATTCACTTTCCACAGCGACCTCACCGCGTCAACATCCTCCCTGTCACCAGTCATTAATTTCCTTCTTTTTTCCAATTTAATGCACTCTACTGAGGACATACCACCCTCGAATAAACTATGATGCTACGCCAGAGAGCCCGAGTTCGAAGAAACGGCTTCGAAAACTTAATAAAGTTCGCATTGCCGCGACATGTCACGAGACCATATGCACAAGTTACGGCGGAGAGCTATCGTGCAATAATATTATTATTATCATCTCCTCTTGCTTACAGTGACCGAGTTATGTAACGTGGCGAAATATTGGAATCCAGGTACTCGAAACCCCTCGCTCCCAAGCAATCGGGAGGTAAAATTCGAGAGACACATTCTTGTCGTCGCAGGCAAATAGCGCACGGATATATTTCCGATGGGACTCACCTTAGAATTCTTCTCGGACCTTCACCCGAAGCACTTCCCTTGCGCTCGTAAGACGATGCCTTCCTTTGCGATGCTGCCGTACCTTAACCACTTAACACCACTATACGTTCACAATCTAATCATCCGTGGGGAGTCGTTAAAACATTAAAGCCGTAGGATTGATACGAAATTGCGTAATCCACTCGATTCACCAGTCACAGACGTTTCTCACGAGCAGCAACCGCCAAGTGAGACGCGAAGCGAGTTAAAGGAGCCCTCTGTCGGATTTCGGTTTAGAAAATTTTCCCTATGACGAACGCTGTCGATCCTCGAACGTTTTTCCTCGTTCGAACTTCCGGGCTTTACGTATCGAATACAACCTTTGGCGATCTTTATGTTTAAAACCCCCTCAAGTTTCGTTTCTCCGAAGAGACATTAAAATGGATCGATTTTCATTCATTGCTCAAGTTACTGTTCAACGCCAACGTTCGATACTTGCGAAAGGAACGAAGCTGATTGGAAAGAATGACTGCAGACAATGCATTAATGAATTTAAGAGACACCTCCCGCGATGGATGTGTAGAGAACGGCGAGGAACTAATTACCGTACTTCGCGGCCTATAAGACGCACTTTTTTTTCTCCGAAATGTGCTGTAAAATTAGCCTGCGTCTTACGCGCCGATGGTATACGGTTATAACTTCGTACTATATTAAGCAACCGTTTTGACAGCATATATAAATACCATTAAGTATTTTTTAGGGTATCAGGCTTTGAAAATAGTTCAATACATTGAAAATTTTGATAGTATCACTTCTTTGAGGAAAGTGACGACTCCCGAGAAAATATCTACGCGCACGATTTCAGCAGCAGTGGTGAGGAATTTCTGGGGTTCTATGATGAATAAACTCTGATAAATTTGCCGATTAATTGTTTAATATTAAAGTTCCGTTTTTATGTGAAATGTTATCAGTATCGCATAACCCAAGTATTTTAGTTTTTTTCGTAAATTCTAACCTGAAAAATCCAGGTGCGTCTTATAGGCCGGGATATACGGTAACGAAACGAAAAGTGGTGCGCTATTTCAGGAGGGCATTTGAAGGATTTTATGCATAAACTAAACGCTCCGAAAGCGTGCACTTTTAGTCTTGCTTCTGGAGAAATATTGTGTTACAAATCCTTCATACCAGACGACGAATTTCCTTTTCACAAATCCGTACCAATGCTACACGGTCGATTATGAAACGAGGTTTTTTACTAACAAATTTTAACTACATTTCGCCTGCGGCCTACGATCCCAATTCGCGAAAGGGAATTTATAATTGGACATCGAGAAATTGCGTGTGAGAGACCGAGGAAGCTCCACCGAGCCGATGAATCATTGCAATCGTTTAACTTTTTATTCATAGAAGACAACATTAGTTTCTAAAAATTACTCTGCGAATGAGTTGCTCATCCACCTCCTCCGTATAGAACAACGATTACCTATCGCCGACGGATATCGAGACCTTCACGTAAGAGACATTAAATTATAATTGATTCTCCATACTAGATTGCCATTCCTGTGGCACGCGTGCCACCGATGGACGAGCACACACATTAGTCACCGAACGCCCTTACTTTTATGCCATAAACCATTGTCAGGAGCTCGGGTTTTTAAACTTTGAGACCTTAACTTCCCCAAGCTGTTTCTTTCGCGCGTAGTCAAAGACGAATGCACATGTATTTCAAAAGAAGCTTTATTCACTATCTAACAACATTTCAGTCAATAGCATTATTATTCTCAATTTCATGGCACTCCAAAGCTAAGGTTCCAATTCGTGGTCCATGCTTGAAGACCTATCCATCCGAATCTGGCCAATTCACCTGTCCTGTAGTAGCTCGACTGCTATCATCAACTCAGCAGTTATTACCTGCATCTGGAAGGAAAGGGATATTTCAACATTAAAGAATGCACTGATCACTTTACTCCTGGAAGAGAGAGACTCAGGAGTATTTGGGACCTGCAAAGTAGCATCAACTTGCACTCATGCTGTGGAGTGGGAATGTTATTTGCACTTTTCCAGTCCCATTTAATATCCTCAAGTGTATGTTGATCGAGGCGTTTTGCCTTCCAAAGACAAGGAGAAGGATCTGGGGCAGTAATGGTCAGTGACACTTTTTAAAATGGGAGTATCACAAGAATCGTTGAAAGAATAAGAAGAACATCTGCAAAATAGAGAACCTATCCAAGGGTTTGAGGCCAATGCAATGGTCTTGACAGCAAACGATACATGCCAGTGCCAAAGACATTTGCAGGAAAACATACCTGACGTAAAATCAATGCTAGAAACACCTAGCATATACGGAGCTCTTCGCTTTCTCAGTATCATGCTGCTTCCTCAGCATCTGTTGACCTGGACGTTGCACTCCACACAGTCGCTTGAAAGGAGATGCTCTGCCAAGGACCAGGAAAGCGGCGCGTGACGAACGAGGATTGGTCCATAACTTCATCAAACCCTGGCATCTGCTCTGAGGATGAATGAATGCAATTAGCAAGAGAAGAGGTAGCTTACAAGGCTTAAACAAGGATCACGCCTGTCACATTCAAAGCCAACCATTAGCTCTGGAATTCCAGGTAGCAGAATAAAGATTGAGCTCTATTTTGGTGCATGTTGAAGTAAAAAATAAAGCCTCAATGGATTCATCCCTGCACATACTGACCGAAGAAGGTTACAAGATCCACAATAAAAGGAATCATTTGGAGAAAAGAATGGCAAGTCTTATTAACGAAGGAAAAACACAGCTGTATATGAAACAGCTCGTGGAGTTGAAGATGCTTCAATTCCCTATGTTGCAGCTTCTTCCAAGAAGCAAAACATACGATGGAAGATATACCGTTGGAACCAAGAATAAAAAGGTCGAAATCAATGAAATATCAAAAAGAAATATGCTGCTATTTTTTTCCAGGAAAGTATGCTTGAAGCATAGGAAAGGATGAAGAAGCGCATGAATGAAAAAGTAACCGAGCAATCGTTAAATTCAGCCTGTATACGCTGTGAGGCCTGTTGGAAATCTGCAGAGCTTTACAAAGGCTCACCGATATTAATTCAAAGCAAACGTTCGAGCTTTTTTAACACATTGGCGGCTTGAAACACCGGACATGAAATGTAGGAAAGAGTCAGGGTCAATCGATTGCAATAGAAGGATATGAAAAATCGTGCAGAGAAGAAGATGAAAATAGTGCCTGGTGAAACGGGGCGAATCTGCTCGCAATCTCCTTCATTTGAAAATGAAGGAAGCATTAAGAAAGGAAAGAGAGGAGATATAAAACATTTTAACAGCAAAGAAAGACCTAATTAAATATCTTTCAGGACAATTGTTCATATTTGCCATGTTGTTCAGAGTAGTTTACCTTAAATCTTATGTCAAGTCACTGTAAATGTAAATTTCTGTATATTTTTATATCCTTGCCACCAGAGCATTGAACCACCTGTAATGTTTTCTGTGTTTATAATAATAATAATAACAAAATCCTAACTGCAGGTGGAATGGAAACAAAATGATAACAATTATGAACACTCATGGCACTTTCTTGTTACTCATTTTCATTTGCAAAAACAAAAAGTACTTCGTTGCTCCTTCGCCAGTATGAAACCGTCCATTCGATAACAATAATCATCATTCATCAAAAATAAGGTTCAATTCATTTCCATGTAAAAAGCAATGTGACCAGTTGGAGGCCAAACCTTGGAAAAGTAATCCACTCACATGTTCAAACTATTTCCTCCATCATCTGAGAACGGGCTTTGCAATCCATTCCGTGAAGACTCAACTCTCAACTCGGGGATAGGATGGCGAAAGTTCTCGTTGCGAAAGGCATCCTACAATTGAAAGAATTGATTAAAGAAGGTAACAACAATCCGGAACCAAGGCACACTTCTACTACACTAACACTCTCAAGGTTATTTAATTCATTTACAACTAAGTATGGTTATTAATTTCTGTGTCTTACTCTTCAAACTAAACGGCATTAAAATATTGTATCACAGAAAGACATTGCATTTGCATGGTTATAAACATATATACTGTTTTCGACAAAGCACTTATTCGTACAAAATAGGACTATACAATCAGACGATAGCAAAATTTGACAAGTCTCAGCTTTTGCACGTTCCAAAATGCAGAGAATAGCTTAATCTACGTCTCACCGAAACTAAATGTGGATGAATGGATATTTATAAATATTGAACTACCGCTAAACATTTATCTCGCTTCTGATTGGCTGAGAATTATACCACCGCTGTCAGTGCAGCGGCTGTATTGTTGAATTTTATGCCAAATGTTCCTTTATCCGATTACCGATGGTATATCGCCAAAATTTCTCTCTTCTTTTATGTCGACCGCGAACATTGGCGGTTCTCTTGAAATCGGAACGGATAGGTTTTCGATACTTATGAAATCAGTATTTGTGTGCGGTAAGACTCACGTAGTCGGTAAAAAATCATAATAAATACTAATCTTCATGAAATTTTAATCGGTTACGACTCACCTCAAGTTTGTTTTCAAAAATCTTTCTCGAATTTATCATTCCCGCCGGTGACAATCGCGTCTCGAAACACCGCCGAGCGTTATTCACTTTCCACAGCGACCTCACCGCGTCAACATCCTCCCTGTCACCAGTCATTAATTTCCTTCTTTTTTCCAATTTTATGCACTCTACTGAGGACATACCACCCTCGAATAAACTATGATGCTACGCCAGAGAGCCCGAGTTCGAAGAAACGGCTTCGAAAACTTAATAAAGTTCGCATTGCCGCGACATGTCACGAGACCATATGCACAAGTTACGGCGGAGAGCTATCGTGCAATAATATTATTATTATCATCTCCTCTTGCTTACAGTGACCGAGTTATGTAACGTGGCGAAATATTGGAATCCAGGTACTCGAAACCCCTCGCTCCCAAGCAATCGGGAGGTAAAATTCGAGAGACACATTCTTGTCGTCGCAGGCAAATAGCGCACGGATATATTTCCGATGGGACTCACCTTAGAATTCTTCTCGGACCTTCACCCGAAGCACTTCCCTTGCGCTCGTAAGACGATGCCTTCCTTTGCGATGCTGCCGTACCTTAACCACTTAACACCACTATACGTTCACAATCTAATCATCCGTGGGGAATCGTTAAAACATTAAAGCCGTAGGATTGATACGAAATTGCGTAATCCACTCGATTCACCAGTCACAGACGTTTCTCACGAGCAGCAACCGCCAAGTGAGACGGGAAGCGAGTTAAAGGAGCCCTCTGTCGGATTTCGGTTTAGAAAATTTTCCCTATGACGAACGCTGTCGATCCTCGAACGTTTTTCCTCGTTCGAACTTCCGGGCTTTACGTATCGAATACAACCTTTGGCGATCTTTATGTTTAAAACCCCCTCAAGTTTCGTTTCTCCGAAGAGACATTAAAATGGATCGATTTTCATTCATTGCTCAAGTTACTGTTCAACGCCAACGTTCGATACTTGCGAAAGGAACGAAGCTGATTGGAAAGAATGACTGCAGACAATGCATTAATGAATTTAAGAGACACCTCCCGCGATGGATGTGTAGAGAACGGCGAGGAACTAATTACCGTACTTCGCGGCCTATAAGACGCACTTTTTTTTCTCCGAAATGTGCTGTAAAATTAGCCTGCGTCTTACGCGCCGATGGTATACGGTTATAACTTCGTACTATATTAAGCAACCGTTTTGACAGCATATATAAATACCATTAAGTATTTTTTAGGGTATCAGGCTTTGAAAATAGTTCAATACATTGAAAATTTTGATAGTATCACTTCTTTGAGGAAAGTGACGACTCCCGAGAAAATATCTACGCGCACGATTTCAGCAGCAGTGGTGAGGAATTTCTGGGGTTCTATGATGAATAAACTCTGATAAATTTGCCGATTAATTGTTTAATATTAAAGTTCCGTTTTTATGTGAAATGTTATCAGTATCGCATAACCCAAGTATTTTAGTTTTTTTCGTAAATTCTAACCTGAAAAATCCAGGTGCGTCTTATAGGCCGGGATATACGGTAACGAAACGAAAAGTGGTGCGCTATTTCAGGAGGGCATTTGAAGGATTTTATGCATAAACTAAACGCTCCGAAAGCGTGCACTTTTAGTCTTGCTTCTGGAGAAATATTGTGTTACAAATCCTTCATACCAGACGACGAATTTCCTTTTCACAAATCCGTACCAATGCTACACGGTCGATTATGAAACGAGGTTTTTTACTAACAAATTTTAACTACATTTCGCCTGCGGCCTACGATCCCAATTCGCGAAAGGGAATTTATAATTGGACATCGAGAAATTGCGTGTGAGAGACCGAGGAAGCTCCACCGAGCCGATGAATCATTGCAATCGTTTAACTTTTTATTCATAGAAGACAACATTAGTTTCTAAAAATTACTCTGCGAATGAGTTGCTCATCCACCTCCTCCGTATAGAACAACGATTACCTATCGCCGACGGATATCGAGACCTTCACGTAAGAGACATTAAATTATAATTGATTCTCCATACTAGATTGCCATTCCTGTGGCACGCGTGCCACCGATGGACGAGCACACACATTAGTCACCGAACGCCCTTACTTTTATGCCATAAACCATTGTCAGGAGCTCGGGTTTTTAAACTTTGAGACCTTAACTTCCCCAAGCTGTTTCTTTCGCGCGTAGTCAAAGACGAATGCACATGTATTTCAAAAGAAGCTTTATTCACTATCTAACAACATTTCAGTCAATAGCATTATTATTCTCAATTTCATGGCACTCCAAAGCTAAGGTTCCAATTCGTGGTCCATGCTTGAAGACCTATCCATCCGAATCTGGCCAATTCACCTGTCCTGTAGTAGCTCGACTGCTATCATCAACTCAGCAGTTATTACCTGCATCTGGAAGGAAAGGGATATTTCAACATTAAAGAATGCACTGATCACTTTACTCCTGGAAGAGAGAGACTCAGGAGTATTTGGGACCTGCAAAGTAGCATCAACTTGCACTCATGCTGTGGAGTGGGAATGTTATTTGCACTTTTCCAGTCCCATTTAATATCCTCAAGTGTATGTTGATCGAGGCGTTTTGCCTTCCAAAGACAAGGAGAAGGATCTGGGGCAGTAATGGTCAGTGACACTTTTTAAAATGGGAGTATCACAAGAATCGTTGAAAGAATAAGAAGAACATCTGCAAAATAGAGAACCTATCCAAGGGTTTGAGGCCAATGCAATGGTCTTGACAGCAAACGATACATGCCAGTGCCAAAGACATTTGCAGGAAAACATACCTGACGTAAAATCAATGCTAGAAACACCTAGCATATACGGAGCTCTTCGCTTTCTCAGTATCATGCTGCTTCCTCAGCATCTGTTGACCTGGACGTTGCACTCCACACAGTCGCTTGAAAGGAGATGCTCTGCCAAGGACCAGGAAAGCGGCGCGTGACGAACGAGGATTGGTCCATAACTTCATCAAACCCTGGCATCTGCTCTGAGGATGAATGAATGCAATTAGCAAGAGAAGAGGTAGCTTACAAGGCTTAAACAAGGATCACGCCTGTCACATTCAAAGCCAACCATTAGCTCTGGAATTCCAGGTAGCAGAATAAAGATTGAGCTCTATTTTGGTGCATGTTGAAGTAAAAAATAAAGCCTCAATGGATTCATCCCTGCACATACTGACCGAAGAAGGTTACAAGATCCACAATAAAAGGAATCATTTGGAGAAAAGAATGGCAAGTCTTATTAACGAAGGAAAAACACAGCTGTATATGAAACAGCTCGTGGAGTTGAAGATGCTTCAATTCCCTATGTTGCAGCTTCTTCCAAGAAGCAAAACATACGATGGAAGACATACCGTTGGAACCAAGAATAAAAAGGTCGAAATCAATGAAATATCAAAAAGAAATATGCTGCTATTTTTTTCCAGGAAAGTATGCTTGAAGCATAGGAAAGGATGAAGAAGCGCATGAATGAAAAAGTAACCGAGGAATCGTTAAATTCAGCCTGTATACGCTGTGAGGCCTGTTGGAAATCTGCAGAGCTTTACAAAGGCTCACCGATATTAATTCAAAGCAAACGTTCGAGCTTTTTTAACACATTGGCGGCTTGAAACACCGGACATGAAATGTAGGAAAGAGTCAGGGTCAATCGATTGCAATAGAAGGATATGAAAAATCGTGCAGAGAAGAAGATGAAAATAGTGCCTGGTGAAACGAGGCGTATCTGCTCGCAATCTCCTTCATTTGAAAATGAGGGAAGCATTAAGAAAGGAAAGAGAGGAGATATAAAACATTTTAACAGCAAAGAAAGACCTAATTAAATATCTTTCAGGACAATTGTTCATATTTGCCATGTTGTTCAGAGTATTTTACATTAAATCTTATGTCAAGTCACTGTAAATGTAAATTTCTGTGTATTTTTATATCCTTGCCACCAGAGCATTGCACCACCTGTAATGTTTCCTGTGTTTATAATAATAATAATAACAAAATCCTAACTGCAGGTGGAATGGAAACAAAATGATAACAATTATGAACACTCATGGCACTTTCTTGTTACTCATTTTCATTTGCAACAACAAAAAGTACTCCGTTGCTCCTTCGCCAGTATGAAACCGACCATTCGATAACAATAATCATCATTCATCAAAAATAAGGTTCAATTCATTTCCATGTAAAAAGCAATGTGACCAGTTGGAGGCCAAACCTTGGAAAAGTAATCCACTCACATGTTCAAACTATTTCCTCCATCATCTGAGAACGGGCTTTGCAATCCATTCCGTGAAGACTCAACTCTCAACTCGGGGATAGGATGGCGAAAGTTCTCGTTGCGAAAGGCATCCTACAATTGAAAGAATTGATTAAAGAAGGTAACAACAATCCGGAACCAAGGCACACTTCTACTACACTAACACTCTCAAGGTTATTTAATTCATTTACAACTAAGTATGGTTATTAATTTCTGCGTCTTACTCTTCAAACTAAACGGCATTAAAATATTGTATCACAGTAAGACATTGCATTTGCATGGTTATAAACATATATACTGTTTTCGACAAAGCACTTATTCGTACAAAATAGGACTATAAAATCAGACGATAGCAAAATTTGACGAGTCTAGGCTTTTGCACGTTCCAAAATGCAGAGAATAGCTTAATCTACGTCTCACCGAAACTTAATGTGGATGAATGGAAATTTATAAATATTGAACTACCGCTAAACATTTATCTCGCTTCTGATTGGCTGAGAATTATACCACCGCTGTCAGTGCAGCGGCTGTATTGTTGAATTTTATGCCAAATGTTCCTTTATCCGATTACCGATGGTATATCGCCAAAATTTCTCTCTTCTTTTATGTCGACCGCGAACATTGGCGGTTCTCTTGAAATCGGAACGGATAGGTTTTCGATACTTATGAAATCAGTATTTGTGTGCGGTAAGACTCACGTAGTCGGTAAAAAATCATAATAAATACTAATCTTCATGAAATTTTAATCGGTTACGACTCACCTCAAGTTTGTTTTCAAAAACCTTTCTCGAATTTATCATTCCCGCCGGTGACAATCGCGTCTCGAAACACCGCCGAGCGTTATTCACTTTCCACAGCGACCTCACCGTGTCAACATCCTCCCTGTCACCAGTCATTAATTTCCTTCTTTTTTCCAATTTAATGCACTCTACTGAGGACATACCACCCTCGAATAAACTATGATGCTACGCCAGAGAGCCCGAGTTCGAAGAAACGGCTTCGAAAACTTAATAAAGTTCGCATTGCCGCGACATGTCACGAGACCATATGCACAAGTTACGGCGGAGAGCTATCGTGCAATAATATTATTATTATCATCTCCTCTTGCTTACAGTGACCGAGTTATGTAACGTGGCGAAATATTGGAATCCAGGTACTCGAAACCCCTCGCTCCCAAGCAATCGGGAGGTAAAATTCGAGAGACACATTCTTGTCGTCGCAGGCAAATAGCGCACGGATATATTTCCGATGGGACTCACCTTAGAATTCTTCTCGGACCTTCACCCGAAGCACTTCCCTTGCGCTCGTAAGACGATGCCTTCCTTTGCGATGCTGCCGTACCTTAACCACTTAACACCACTATACGTTCACAATCTAATCATCCGTGGGGAATCGTTAAAACATTAAAGCCGTAGGATTGATACGAAATTGCGTAATCCACTCGATTCACCAGTCACAGACGTTTCTCACGAGCAGCAACCGCCAAGTGAGACGGGAAGCGAGTTAAAGGAGCCCTCTGTCGGATTTCGGTTTAGAAAATTTTCCCTATGATGAACGCTGTCGATCCTCGAACGTTTTTCCTCGTTCGAGCTTCCGAGCTTTACGTATCGAATACAACCTTTGGCGATCTTTATGTTTAAAACCCCCTCAAGTTTCGTTTCTCCGAAGAGACATTAAAATGGATCGATTTTCATTCATTGCTCAAGTTACTGTTCAACGCCAACGTTCGATACTTGCGAAAGGAACGAAGCTGATTGGAAAGAATGACTGCAGACAATGCATTAATGAATTTAAGAGACACCTCCCGCGATGGATGTGTAGAGAACGGCGAGGAACTAATTACCGTACTTCGCGGCCTATAAGACGCACTTTTTTTTCTCCGAAATGTGCTGTAAAATTAGCCTGCGTCTTATGCGCCGATGGTATACGGTTATAACTTCGTACTATATTAAGCAACCGTTTTGACAGCATATATAAATACCATTAAGTATTTTTTAGGGTATCAGGCTTTGAAAATAGTTCAATTCATTGAAAATTTTGATAGTATCACTTCTTTGAGGAAAGTGACGACTCCCGAGAAAATATCTACGCGCACGATTTTAGCAGCAGTGGCGAGGAATTTCTGGGGTTCTATGATGAATAAACTCTGATAAATTTGCCGATTAATTGTTTAATATTAAAGTTCCGTTTTTATGTGAAATGTTATCAGTATCGCTTAACCCAAGTATTTTAGTTTTTTTCGTAAATTCTAACCTGAAAAATCCAGGTGCGTCTTATAGGCCGGGAAATACGGTAACGAAACGAAAAGTGGTGCGCTATTTCAGGAGGGCATTTGAAGGATTTTATGCATAAACTAAACGCTCCGAAAGCGTGCACTTTTAGTCTTGCTTCTGGAGAAATATTGTGTTACAAATCCTTCATACCAGACGACGAATTTCCTTTTCACAAATCCGTACCAATGCTACACGGTCGATTATGAAACGAGGTTTTTTACTAACAAATTTTAACTACATTTCGCCTGCGGCCTACGATCCCAATTCGCGAAAGGGAATTTATAATTGGACATCGAGAAATTGCGTGTGAGAGACCGAGGAAGCTCCACCGAGCCGATGAATCATTCCAATCGTTTAACTTTTTATTCATAGAAGACAACATTAGTTTCTAAAAATTACTCAGCGAATGAGTTGCTCATCCACCTCCTCCGTACAGAACAACGATTACCTATCGCCGACGGATATCGAGACCTTCACGTAAGAGACATTAAATTATAATTGATTCTCCACACTAGATTGCCATTCCTGTGGCACGCGTGCCACCGATGGACGAGCACACACATTAGTCACCGAACGCCCTTACTTTTATGCCATAAACCATTGTCAGGAGCTCGGGTTTTTAAACTTTGAGACCTTTACTTCCCCAAGCTGTTTCTTTCGCGCGTAGTCAAAGACGAATGCACATGTATTTCAAAAGAAGCTTTATTCACTATGTAACAACATTTCAGTCAATAGCATTATTATTCTCAATTTCATGGCACTCCAAAGCTAAGGTTCCAATTCGTGGTCCATGCTTGAAGACCTATCCATCCGAATCTGGCCAATTCACCTGTCCTGTAGTAGCTCGACTGCTATCATCAACTCAGCAGTTATTACCTGCATCTGGAAGGAAAGGGATATTTCAACATTAAAGAATGCACTGATCACTTTACTCCTGGAAGAGAGAGACTCAGGAGTAGGACTGATGATTTTCAATTAAGGTAGGGACAACGGATATTGGAAAGAATGAATGGATCTGAACTAATATATTCTAAGAAGATATGTTGATGTCCATTAAAGGAATGCTGCAACAAGTCTGATTGAATAATGGGGGAAATTTAATAAATTAGAAGCTAGTCTAGAGGATTAACTTGGTCCTGACAGGATAGGAATCAACAGAGTAAAGAAAGATGCATCAATATATATGCAATCTTCCCTCTCCTTCCCTCCTCCATAAAGAAGCTGAATAATGCCACCAACCTCTTTCATCGACCTTCCAGAACATCGATTGTAATCCATGTTATAAATACATATCTACGAAAAAAACTCCGTCGATCCTATTTCGCCCTTTTACTTCCAGCAGGGGTTGGCTCAAATCCATTTCACGTTCCTTAGTTTTGTCAAAAAGCATGTCGATAAAGACATCTATCGTGACGACGAAAGGACGATAGGGGTACGTTTTATTCAAAAGAATCACAAAATAAAATTCTCGAAGCAAGCGTTTGTATTCACAGGCAAAGGTCGTCGGAAATATTGCGCTCTACTGCCGAATCTCAGGAATCTGATGCGTGCTCCGATAAACACTTAAAAAAATCTGTCACAAACACTTCAGTCCGGAGGAATCTTGGAGATTGCATTGCGAACAGATTAGCACGAAACGACGTAAAGCAACGGAAAAGCGTTGTCGATGCACATGCAAATAGAGCAAACTTGGCCCGCCAACTAAAGGCGATGCATCGCCCTCTGCCGGAACGAATGACATAATGATATGACAACGAGGCGATGAACGTAGAATTATTTCCGCTAACTAAAGATTCCGCGGTAGAAAATTCATACGTAGAGGATCTTCATTTTTAAAACTGACATAAGATTCTAATTTCCTCGGAAACTATTTCAGCAAGGGTGGATCGAGTTTCTTTCTCAGCCGTGACGGTACTTGCGAAGACGTTTAGTTTCTTGCGGAAACAATTGAAATAAATCTCACTGACTTCTGAGAGTGGGTAAATGAAACCGAGCGGGAAGATGAATAAAGACATTACTGAGATCTTAATCAAATTTGGCTCGCGGTTTCTGGAAAACAGTAGATGGCTGAATTTATGGAAAGCAGCAGTTTGAGCGTAGAAAGAGGTAGTGAGACAGAAGATAGTAATAGATGATCAGCAGACAATCGCTTTGTGTGATGGGCTAACTTTAGCGTGGAATCAATGTCCTGAGCAGAGAAAAAGAATCCCTTCACAGTTCAAATATATTTCCTGAAAAGAAACTGGTTGAAAGGGGGCAATGCAATAAGATTCGGGTGCTTTTTAATAATGTCCTTTATTAAAATGAAAATTGATTTACATCGACAGTGTTGCATTTCATTTTTGTTCCTTCATCGCAGCTGAGATTCTGTTTCCCACTGTCTTCTAAGAGTGGGTCAGTGATCTCAGTGTTATATGCTTATCTACGGCTAAGGAGTATCATTCGATATTAACGTATTCGCATTTACAATGTCCCTTATCTTAGTGGATAATTATAATTACATTATCAAATTTTGATTGGTTTCTTCCTTTTTTAAGGAAAATTTAAAAGCAATTCTTGTACGTTATTCTTAAAACACTTTGTTCTTGCTTGTAATTTTCAATTTCCTTCCACGAAGTATGTCCAGATCGAATCGAATTTAATGGTTACCTATTCCAATATCTGTTCTATCCTATATGAACATTATTGGTAAATCCGCGTCATTATATTTTAATATCCTTTTGCCAAATTTTTTATAACATGTTAGAGAGATATTACTTGATAGGAAAGGATTTCCGTAGTACTTCTTAGCACGTTAAAGCGTGCGCAGTTTTCAAAAAGTTAAACAGAAGTGAAAATAGTGACATGACTGAGCTCGAACACAGTTCTCCCACTTTCCGGGCAGGTATGCTGACCACGACACCACCATGACGCGGCATGGTCAGCGTTCCTGCCCGGCAAGTGGGAGACCTGTGTTCGAGTCCCAGTCATGCGGCTATTTTTCACTACTGTTTAACTTTGAGATTTTACTTGTTGTTACTTCAATTCCACGTACCTCTGTTTGTAAAATCGACTTTACTGTAATATCGATGATTCGGATATATTCACAATATCTATCTATTATATCTATTATATATAGATAACTAGGGGGTAAAAAAAAATTTGAGGATACAAATGTCTGGCCCAAACCGCAAGGGCAACCGACTATCTGATTTTTCTGCGTAATGGCCATCTAAACCTAACCCAGGAAAAAATATAAAACCCACGCTATCTATCATGGGTTCGATTCAGGGAGGCCCCAAAGTCTGATTTTTCTCCATAAGAGTGCAGGGAGTCGATTTTTGACAATTTTTAAAAAATACTTCCCGGAAACTTATAACAAGCAAATTTCATATGGCTAAAGATAATATACGTTTCTACACTAAAATGTTATCAATTATTCACAAAAGATCATGGGTTCGATGCCAGGAGGTGAAATATTTTCAAATTTTGAAAAATCTTATCTCTCTTAGTATGATACATAGGTCATTCAAACTTTCTACACGTATAGATACTTACATAATGTACTTCGGAAAAAATCCACAATTACGTATGGGTCACAGGTTCGATTCCAGAGCGTACCGTAATCTCGAATTTTCGCATAGGGAAAGCATTGACCGTATTTCCGAAAACTTTTCATGACCCTTCCCAATAAAAGGGACCATTCTCACATAAAAGCGACCGTAATAATATCCTAAATGGTTGTTGGTTCGATGCTAGGGAGCGTTTCTTATATCTTCGTAAGATAGGCATAAGGAAATAAGAATGCATTATGAAGTAATTCCTGATTGAATTTCCTTTTGATATTCGGAATGTTTATAAAGTAAATCATACTCAAGTGAATTATGACAGTGTTTTTCGTTGGAAGGCCTAGGTTCGACACCAGGGCGGTATTAATGCTGCAGTAAGAAATGCGTGGGAAATCGAAAACAATGCAATGCTCGCTGCGATAATGTCCTTTAGTTTATGTTTAGCAATGTTTGAGCGGAGTAATCCTCCGCAAAATCTAATTTTACATTAAAAATGTATTTTAGTATTGCTTGCTGTCAGCAAGCACACCTTTACTCGTATTTTTGTAATAAATAATTTCAATGAAGATTAAATACTCAATGTAAAGATTTTTTCTTTGGATAATTTATGAACATTTTAGAGTGATTTTTACTTTAGACGGTGGATTAGAATTATTATAAAAGGTAATTGTCAAAAATATAAGATTTTTAGCAGGCAATAGAAAGCCTTAGAAAGATTAGATAAAAGTAATTCTACACACGTACCTGAGAATGAGCAGCTAAAAGAAAACCTTTCTGAGGGCTTACCATAACCTTCCATGGAGAACTTCTCGTGGGAATGCAGTTTCGTCTATTCTTTCAAAGTGCCTTTAAGCTGCAATACCGGTCTGCATTCTATTTAGCCTTAATGACAAATCTTTCCCAGAGAGCTATTCCTTCCTTGAAGATTTCTTTCGGAGAAGCTGGAGCGAGTAAATCATGGTCGTTTCATAGTGAAAATGCACTCCCTTCCTTGAATTATATTTATTGTTGATTATAGAAAGTAAACCATCGAAAAAAACGAAAAGAAATTAAATGTAAATATCATTATTTTTAATACTAATTATAAGATATTATAAAAATAAAGTCTTTTTTCTTGAATTTCATCTAGTAATAAATTAGAACACAGTAACATTCGGGGAGTGTTCATTACCTTTTTTTAGGTAATGTCTCGGCAATGAGACTTTAGTGCCATATTCTTTTCACTTTGTAGCATTTTATGATATTCAATATCTATAAGATATTTACATGTTTATGTGTTCTCATCATTTAAGAGAATAGATTGACATCTAGACCAATATAAACGTATTTCATAGAACATTTGGGCAGTATTGCTCACACACACTTTATTTCAGAGGAATGAAATCAGTGGTATGATTAGTTAGAGGCATACTAAGATGAATTCACTATTGCCGTATTTCCAATAAATCGTGTTGTAGAACTTCAATCTCATTTGTATTTCACCAACCTCTCTATGCAAAGCAATATACATGTATATGTATACTATGTAGAGAATATGAATATCTTAGTTAAACATCATAAGACGATACTTATCGTAAAATCCTTCTAACAATCATTATGATAATGGATTTGACGAGTGTTTAATATACTTTCAGCTTTTTATCATCCTTTTAACTCCTAAATATTATGAATCACTTACAAATTCACTATACTATAAATGAATCCCTTTTCTGAGATCGTTTCTGGTTAAAAATAATTTTAGAAGTAAAACATACATTTATAACATGCTTATATGCAACATACATATTCTCCTTGCGTAAAATTTTATATGAGATGAATGGATATTCTATGGATATATAATGGATTTTACTAAACTTAGTCATATAAGTAGAAAGTAAAGCATCGAGATATATGGTGATTTTTTATCTTATTCGTAATACTCTTATCACGCTATAATGTCTGGAATTTTAAAAATCGAATAATATAATAATGGAAATAGCGATTGAGAACGAATCTAAAGTTCGCATCCTTTACGTCGGGTATTATTCGAGGGGTCTGCTTGCCTCTAACGAAGCGGTCAACTGATAAACACGGAGCTTTCTCCCGCCGTTCTTTCGTTCGAATTGAATCCGTTTCAGCGCCAAAGGCGGTCCATGGAAGTTTACGCGTCTTTGAGGAGGCCTTAGAAGATTCCATTCCTCTGAGATAACCTCAATAAAGTAAATGATCGAAGTAAGATGAATCCATAATTTTATTTACCTTCGGAAGGCGATTGAATCGGGCGCGCACACTGATGGCAAAATGAAGTAATTGGATACAAATAAGAATAAAAAGTTCGATATATGGCGTCGCAAATAACGTATATATTGAAATATCGTGCTTGCAAATGACATATCTTGGGATCCTCTTAATGCAACACTTGGCCATTTCATTACAACTACTCTGATCCTCCTTCGTTTATAAATTTTCTATGACTGTACGCAGGAAACGGATGTGGAATAATAAAATAGTTTTTATCGTTTATTTGAAATCCTGAATGTAATTCCTTACAACAGCTCAATCCCCTACCGATAAAAGAATTGCTTCTTTAAATGTACAAATAAATTATTAGGGCCCATAATTATCGAACGAGATCACGCTCATTTGTTATATTTTTTATTAAATTTGCTTATCATTTCTATTCATAGAAGGGGTCTTTTTAGTGAGCAAGTGGATAGTAAGTATGCATATAAATTTACCAGAAAAAATATCTCCCGAATATAATTACATTACAGTTTTACATACTCATGGGCCGTCGACGTATATTTTTCTTTATTGATAAAGTATTAGACTTCCAAATAGGTACATGATAAGAAGTGAACTAAATTACGTACATTGATCATGCTGCAAGAACATTCTGTACTATAAACTGCGATTTCAGGGTCAATATCAAGAAGAGGATTTTTCAGAAATAATCTCATGCTGTAGTCGATTTGCTCATGAAATGAGTCATGATTAAGAATGTGGAACGTACTTGTGTTAATAAACAGGTTTGTGGGTCACTTGAAATATATTTCAAACATTATTCGTGAAATTACGAAGATTTTATTGCGCAATCAATAGCAATGTCTTCCATCTTCACATTGGTGAGCGTTTAGAGTGGAAGTAAATCCAATTCTCCGCCAGAAGCTTAAGATTCAAAAGAAAAACACCGATCCTTCATAGAAATATATTCAATAAAATCATTAACATATTTAAATATAAGAATTATTTTCTTAACGCAATGATGAAATTCGTGCCCCCTTCCTTTAGTACAGAAGTAATATATTTCTCAAATAATCGGACTTCATTTTGTTGCGTATTGGTCTCATGCTTTCTCCTAGTAGTTGGAGAAAGCATCTTCAGTGATCATATCTCGAACCAAGTTTGAATGAGAATATCTCCTCAGCGTAGAAGGCAATGTGAATTACTCTTGGATAAAGGAATCTCTCCCCAAGGGAGAATACAGCGATATAATTGACGACTATCTCGAGAGTATTTTAGCGGATGCTTTGGAATGCGGTCAGTGTTTTACTTCATTTTTGGGATGACTCATTGACCACTGCCTCCAAAAACGCTTTTGTGTGCTTATGAAGCATTGAACTCTAGAAATTCTGCTTTCGGGAGATTGTTTATATGAACCATTAGAAACGGACGGCATTTGTGAAATTGTCAACGAAACATTCATCAAATGGAAATTATTTGAAGTCAACGACCTTATATTTCCACCTCTAAGGCAACATTAAATAGAAGCGCAAATGCGATGAATATCCATTGTAAAATTGTGATCTCAATTAACCATGAAAGTGTTTACATCTTTGAATATCGTTCTAGGTATTCTAATACAGATTTTATACCAAATAAAAAATTTATTTGAGTCACTTTTTATGCTGGGCAAGGAAAACTGGTACAAATATTTATCTTCCGATGCTACTTTGATCAGCAGTTTATTCAATCTTAATTATTCGATGCCTTTACTAAGGAAAAGAAAACTTAGATGCAAGAAAGGAGAATGGCTTGATCTCTTTCTCTCAGTATCAAACCAGTTCAATCGATAGTAAAATCATTTCCATTTCCCCTTTTAATTGATTCCGGGGACAGTCAACGGAGGCACGTCGGTGGCTGAAATGAAAAGTGGACTCCGGTCGTCCACTTTCCATCGCGTGGCCATTGCTGCAGCCATCAAACGTCTTCCACGCGCTAAAGTAGAGATTTTTTCTCGAGAACCGGATCGACCTGGAAACGGACGCCCCACAAAACATTGGCGCACCGGTCGTTCCTCCGTGGTTCAATGTCGCCGTGCACTTTCCTTTTCTAACTGCTTTCAATGGACGCCAATAAGGACGTTGCAATGAAGGGCGCCTTTGTGGATCCGGCGGAAGTCACGAGGACCGGTCTGCAAAAGCGGGCCCCGAAGGTCGGAAACCTTGAAATTTTCCTCTTCGAATGTGGACCACGCAATTTAATTAGGTCTGTTTTGACGTTTCCAGTTCGACCCGCCCATCCCGCGGACCCTAGCGAAGTATAGGACAAAGAAACAAAAATAAAACCTCAGGAATCTTGGCTATGGTAGAATTACGGTTATTTGGAGGGGAAAAGAGCGCTAAGGAGCTTCTAGAAACCGAAGAAGGTGTTTATCGAATGATCATTATCTCTCAATTTCTGATATCCTGTGTGGAACATATTTACCCAGAAGTAATATAGAGTGCTTGAAATTATAGCCCATAAACACGACTTATCTAGTTATCGATCAAACACAAACTTGCGTTAAACTGGACAATCAACTTCATTATTTATCTCTGAAAGGAAGTTCGAAAAATTCTGTTGAACTAGATAATGGAAGTAATATCATTTTTAAAATAATGCAATCTATTCCGTTTATCTACAAACGGCATCCGTATTATGTGAAACTTGAAGATTGATTAATTTATTTTCTAGACTTATAGGATAAATATCTACAGAGGAGGCGTCTTTTCCAGTTACTTTGGTCAGAATTATTTGTATTTAAAGATATTACTATGTTTAAGGTTTTTCTTATAAAAGAATCTTTCAACCGCTTATTCTACGATTCTTTTCAACTCCTTCTATTCTAATTTTATTAGGTGTATATAATGTGGTTGACGCACCATTATGCATGAAATTTTAAAGAAAATACGAATTTATATCGAATACCTTTGTTCCAAAATGTAGTGCTATATTAGAAGCACATTTTTTCCCATTCTTAAAATGAACTTTGATCTATGTAATCAATTTACAATAACTTTCATAACTACCTATAACTACATACTATGTGTTCCGGAACATAAACCTTTAAATGGCCATAGTATTTCATCAATAGTAAACTGTATCGATGTATTTTCCTAATATCCCATTTCAAGTGGAACGCACCATCCATCATCTTCTTGGGAGCACTTCTGTGTGCGACCTAGAGTGATCAATCAACGGAGACACGCCACCCTCGCGCGTTGAAATCTCTCATCCAGTCGTTCAACTCCCTCGAGAGCTGTATTCTACAATAAAAACTAAATGTTCTCTCTCCGCCGCGACATGATGTATGGACGCGACGAGATTTTCGCGTGTCAATTTCTCCGAGTTACTTATGTCCAATGCGATCCTGCTGACGTGCTTAAGTGAATTCCATCTCAGTATTCTCCACTTCGAAACAAGTCGTTCGAAAATTTGTTCCAGATCATCGTTTCCTCAATAGGTTTTATAGAATTAAATTGACTTGAAAATTCTTATTTATACACGGTAAGTTTATAAATCTTAGTCGACTAACTCCTCATGGAATTTTAAACAATGCAAATGCCCAGTTTGAGCGACTGTGTCAGTGGTATTGATATAAGTATCACAACCAAATAGATTTTCATTTTTGTAAAAGAAAGTTAAACTGTCCAACAAAAACGTATTTTTAAATAGAAAATACAAAAATCTAAGGACGTCTCGTGGAAGAATTCAACCATCACTCAATATTTTCCTAGATGTTTCTGAAAATCAGTTACTGTTAAAAGATCTCATAACAATTTATTACTCATATATTTCGATACATTATTAATTTTATAAATATCCCTAATACTAAAGATATTTTGATATATTTATCGATTTATATACTAGTATTGGAGGAATTTCTTTACCTGTTTTTTAGAATTGCTACATTCCCCTGTTCTCTTAGGTTTGTACATTTGGTAAAACCATTTTCAAATAATCTTACATAAATTTTTATTTGTGTAAGACAAGATTACACTAAAAAACGAAAATAAATTCGCTGCTAGAGTAAAGAAAGATTTTATTAATAAAACTAAAGATGGTACCATAAGGATGATAGTAAATTAAAAAAAAAGAATCTTATAAATCAATAATAATGTACACGTATTTGCTTGAGGTTTTCTACTTGGAATACGTTTGAAATTGATCAAAATTTTTGTGTAATTTCATTAATGATAAAGTGAAATGAAGAATAGTAAAAAACACCAATTCAACCTGCTGACGTTCGTCACGTGAGTCACGATGATCACGACTCATGACAATGGATACTGTAAAATATACTTTTGGCTTACACCTACGCTCGCTTAAATCTTTCAGTGTGTAATTATATGTAATTCTTTAATATTTTACTTTCAAACCTTGTGATTTCAAAAATTCTGCAGTAATAAATGCTACAGCCTCTTTTTTTACATGGTTTATAAATTTGACCATTTTTTCGAGTGTTTCTATACACATTTATGCACACACAAATATATATTTCCTACCTATTATTTAAAAATATTTTAGAATCTGCGCTATAGTGTAACTAATTCATCACAAGAGGTGCAGCAAAAATAATATTAAGAAATGAATTATACATTTTATATAGTGAAAATAAGGCAGAAGTCCCCATTGCAAAGGGATTTTTAATATTTATAACAATAACCAAATTGATTTCCAGGTATAAATGAATCCATAAGGTGTTCTTAGTTAAATTATTTATAAGAAATTTGCGGTAGTTTTCTGAGTTTAAGTACTGAGATGTAAAAGTGTAAATAACAGAACAACCGCAGACCTGTTTTCACTCAAACTTTTCTATTGCAATGCATATCTTCTCTAGCTCACGAGTTAGTCACAACTGTAATAAGTATCTTGCAAAATTATCTGCCAATAATTAGTGGAACTCATCTTTCCTAATGCCATACATCCTAAGAAATTTTATTGAATTGAATCATTCTTGGAATGCAATCATTTGAAAGATAATCGCAAGCTATTTTAGAGTACTTCCTTAGACTATTTCAGAGTAAAAAATTTCAAGAATTTGGAACTTTGGATAGCTAGACGAAGAAAAATTATTACATTTCTCTCATCTCAAATCTCAAACTTATCAATTTTTTCAAATGATATTTTATTTTTCATATAATTTAGGCCCTCATTATTTCATTAACCTTCTACTAAAGTACCACACCATTTATTTTTTGTAAAAGAGGTTTCAAGATGTAGCGTTAAAATTACTTAAGATGAAAGATTCCATAATTGAGTAAGGGATGGAGGAAACAAATCTGCGGATTAAATAACCGATGATAATAAAAAATCTAATATTTTTCGTTCCTGTTAAAAAGGATAATTGTATTTTGGTTAATCATTCTATTCATATCTGATGGGATATTTTTCATACTTTAAGTAATATAATCAAAATCTATAGAGACGTAGTTTTTATATATATCTAATATTTTGCCCAAGAAAAAGGAGCTACCTTTAGATTGGATTTGAATTTAGATAAATTCAGCCACTCCTTGATACATCGAAATAGCCTTGGAAATGTTTCATTTGTTTATTTAATTCATTTAAATTTAATGAACCAAGAAAATCAGTTATAAGAGTATGATTGCAGTGATTTTTAAACTCGTCAAAGTGAAATTCCTTCCGTAAACTCAACAATGACCCTCGCTTTTGTCTTAATTTATCTCTTAAATCTTTCAAATGCGCATATCCCTTACATAGATTTCCCCTTTCTAATACCAGAAACACTTTCTCCTGTTTAACACTGTCACTTACTTCTTCTTTATACAGAAAAGTCATGTCTAATTTCTTCCCTTTCCTTTTCCGAAACTTGATTCTCTGAAGATAAACGATTTGTAACTGATCTTTAATTCATAAACCAGGATTCCCTTTCTCGCAGTTGATTCACCGAATTTCTCATAAAGAAAGATTATCTTACCATATTTTGACCTCTTAAATGTATTCCCATTAATTTTGATAATCATTTTCTAAAACATTTCATCATTTTCTCTTTTATCTTATTAAAGAAATTTATTCAAATGTAAAAATAATAATATATTTCCTATGATCTTAGAATGATTCGTGAATAATTTTCATTAATATTAATCATATGAATTTGATCCGAATTATATTTCTAAATCAGAACTTTCATTTACAAAATTCTAATTTATTTCTTATCACTATTTTCCCTTGTATTTACATTGATATAGGATTTCGATGGTAGCTCATGGTAATACGTATTGGAATTCCAATCCTCTTTTTAGGGTATTACCAAACGCCATTGAGCCCCAGAATGCGTGTGACAGAGTTCCTCTTGTGAAGTCGCCCCGTCATTGTTGCGAATAAACAGCTTTCTCCGCACAAAAGAAGATGTTAGGGATAATTTAGTGAAAGGAAATCGTTGCAACACGCACCTTCACACTA
Organism: Pantala flavescens; assembly: GCA_020796165.1. Lineage (NCBI taxonomy): Eukaryota > Metazoa > Arthropoda > Insecta > Odonata > Libellulidae > Pantala > Pantala flavescens. Next base: position 9,106,625 of record CM036883.1, read on the forward strand.
ATGCAGGAACACTGGATTCCTCATCGAGATGATCATCTTTTTTGGAATTGATCAGATGTTAAATCATGAGATTGCATCCATAAGTACGTAATTACTACGTTACATTGCTACACATTCAATCATTATGTACTCGCCCATTGGAATTTTCTTCCAAAAAAGTATATTAGTATATCGAATAACATATTTTGCTGTGAAGATATGTTATGTTTAGCTGTGAAAGTATGTTTTGCAATGAAGTTTCAATTTTAACAAAAAAAATTCTTAAGGCGTGATTTCGTTTACAGAGCCAGATTGCGTTGGCTTGTGGTTTACGATTTCAGTATATTTATAAATTCTGCAATACAGAATAATCGATTGCAAATATACGGCTGACAATTAGTCAATCTTAAAGTAACTCTTTTTTACACTTTTCATTGTAAATTCCCATAAAGAATTCCTTTGGGGAAATTTGAAAGGTCTCTTATTCGGCATTTTATTTTATCTCGGACAGGACATAAAGAATTTTAAGTTCGGACAGGAATCGTAAATAGTCACTCACCTTTTACAACATTTGATATTATCAATCAATCATAATATATATTGCTTTGGTATATTATTTTTTACTTTCAAGATTTAACTATTCATTTATCGTATAATTTCATACCTGTTGCGAAACGGAGTGGAATACATTTTGTATATAAAATTCCATTTTTCTAGTTTACCGAGCACCATTGATATCTCATATCCTTTGCTTTGGGGCTGAAATGTTTACGAAAATTGTGCAAATATCGTAATAGAACGATTTGATCTAAATTAAGAATTATTCTTCCACGAAAAACCACCCGTGTTCTCACATTAGAACGACTATAATATGTGAGTATAATATTAAATTTTAAAGTTGTTTTACGACTGATTTTTACCGAAGTCGTTCTGCAAAAAATATTTTTAATCCGAAAAACGACACAACAGTGTAACAGAAGTTTCAAATAGATGAATGGTCGTTTTTGAAATAGCGAAGGTTCAAAGTACTACTCCTAAGTTAAGAGGACCTTTTGGAGATTAATTAATGGAGGATCCATCAAATATTTTGCGCCTCTGCTGTTAGAGAAATTAGGACGATAAATAAAAATTATCTTCCTGAAATAATTTATTCCTACTAAACTCTTGTTTTTCGTTGATCTTTATGGGAGGTACATGAGAACCAACTGTTGGGTAAATAGCTCTCGTATCTAAGCGATGGGGCAATCGAACAGCTAATGAACGGCCTCCTTCTTCAATCGGACAGAATCTTTGAATTAGATTTGCGGAAGTCACGCGAAATTGCAGATGCAAAAGTAGTGAGATGAAAGTGAACATGTCAGTGTATGTTTATTGGGAGCGAAAGAGGTTTAGAAAGTGAAGGTGTTTTTGAACCCTATTTTTACAGACCATATTGGCACATCCACAGCAAAAGATGGCATTTCCTCCTACTGGTGCAATACCAATGTTGCACAACAACAAATGGCATCGACTTTCCATACCAGAAGATCTTAAGGTTCTTTAGCCTCTGCAGAAAGTAAATTTGCTTCCGTCTGTTTGAATAGAAAAGGGTTTTTGCACTCTCACTCAACTCTTTATAAAAGGAAGACGTCTCGAAGGCACAGATGATCGCCACGGAAGTTCTCTTCATATTATTCGGTTCTAAATTTACTTCTTTGTTCTGTGTTCCGCACGTAACATAGAGGAAACACATGATAAAACTTTATTGACCAGGTTAACGCTCGCTATAGTTCAACAAACTCAAAAGATGACTGTTAAACGGTAAATCAATCTGAAATAATTATTGGCAAACGCTTAAAAGTCTATATAGATGCATAAGCATAGCGTAAATTTAAAATATATTTACCCAGTAATGAAGAAAAATCTTTAATTTTTAATTTCTATTAGTTATATTCGAAAATTTAGGCCTTCTGTGCATTATTTATTCTGATGAGAGAGGAATAAATGTAAGGTATCTGAGGAACATATCATCAATACTGTATAATTACTAAATAAAACGCTCTTTAATTTCAGATAGCCCAAAATAATATATTTATTTTCTAATTTTTGGGTTATACCTCAACTCTTTTATAAAATTTAAATTCCAGTATTTTCCATTCTCCATTTCTTCCAATTAACATAAGAGTCTGGTTTCCATTGCATTTTGTTGCAATTTATATTCGATATAAGATAAATGAAACAACTAAAACTTTACATTGAGCAAATATAAATTCTAACCCCTATACTTGAATATCAACAGCATAATTAATCTCTTTGCACCCAGTGGCTCAATATTGGAATTTAATTCCTATTTTTCTTTCATTTTCTCTGATCCACTCGTCCGCCTTGGCATTGATTTCCGGACTGAACTCATCCCTCCAAGATCCAACTTTACCTGAAATATATTAAAATACATATCGAGTCACTTGAGGAGATAGACAACGTGTCTTAAGGATAGACTCAGGTCTCGGAAGTTCTGCAGCTGTTACAATACTTCACCAAGTTTTCTTTTTCTATACAATACTTTCTTTTTATAACTTTCAGCATCGAAATGTATTATAATCAGAGATTGCGGGTCAAGACAGTCATGAGTGCCGTTGTAGAATTTGAAAAATAAGCGTGAATTCACATTGATCACATTCAAGCAAATATATTATATTGCATACCAAAAGAATACTTATAATGGAATTATTAACGAGTGATAATGCATATAGTACGTAAAATAACATAATCTCAAACTTTCATTCGATTACTACAGCAGATTTTATATTTATTTAATATTTGACTACTTTTTAAACGAAAAATCCATTTCCAAAAATAATGTAATTATTTAATGTCTAACATGCATCTTACCTTTCCTGATGAAACCTTGCTCTTTATCGTTCGTCAACCCTTTAATTTCATCTGGAAATAACTTCATCGATGGATTATTCTTCAATTTTTCAATTCTCAAATGGTCACTTAACTTCCGAATCTGTTCTTCACTCAGCACCTTGTTGCAAAATTTAGCCACTTTCCGAATCACTGCAGGTAGGTTCTATTGTGCATGAAAGTTAATTAGTTATTTAAAACATTCATATCGTATGTTCCATAGATATTTCGTCTGGAGAAGATTAAATTTTCCATTGATGATTCACCTTTTTCATATCCTCGTAGAACAGAAATAACATGTTTGGATGGTTTCTAAGTTTCCATGCTTCTTCGACGTGAGACCAGAACGGAGACCATAGGACTACAAGAAAATGCGTTTGACTAATTGAATTAATTTTTTTAATATAGCGTAGCAAATTAGTGTTACACGGATCATCTTATTTATTCATGCATTTTATTATAAAATACCTGCATCCCTTTGGAAAAGATCCCAGAATTTGGGGAAATCCGACTTAAAGCCGATAGTTCTGAACAATCTGTTGTGGTAATAATACGAAACGGCGACATCTTTCGGATTCCTAGTTACGTAAATCACCTTTAATTAAAGGAATGGGAGGGTTAAATCTTTACTCGGTAAATTAAGCATTGCATGAATTACACGCTCACCTTACTGGTGTCCAAAAGGTTTGGCGGCAGCAAACTGAACGGCAGATGAGTTTTGATATGCCTCGGAGATGTTTCCCTGGCGCAGATACTATATCCTGGCTCACAGATTTGTTTCAGTGCTTTGACGCATTTTGGGTCGAAGTTGTTCAACTCCAGTATTTCTCTTTGTAAGTCTTGGTGTTTTAGTAAACTCAACCTATAAGGATTTTTCATCGAATCCGTAGAATGAATATTAACATCAATAATATTAACATTTTCTTAATCCTTAACGCGTCGAATATTTTGTTAGCTGAATAAATTATTAGGAGGAATCAATGGATAAATTAACCACTTTAATTAATCTTTAAGCAAGTAAACTTTAGAAAAATATGTTTTCAAAATTGGAAATGTAAATTCTATAAATTGTATTTTTCATAGTAATGAAAATAACTTAGTAAATTTCCACAGAAAAAATTGTTATATTTGCAACCGGTTTCGTAATATAAAATTACATCCTCAGTTTTATATTACGAAACCGGTTGCAAATATAACAATTTTTTCTGTTGAAATTTACTAAGTTATTTTCATTACTATGGCATTCCACGAAGTCACGCCTTCTCACATTGATTTCATGTATTTTTCATTATTATGAATAATTTTATGTCTATTAATAGCATGGCATTTACACTACAATGGCTTACTCTAAGAATGTAAATCTCTGCACCAATGGTATTTCCAAAGCTTTTTCGTAATTCAGGTCATTGTTGATGAGCCACAGAAGTTCTTGGGTCCAAGTAGTCCCTTCAAAAGAATATTGTGATTTCTATAATTTGAAGAGCAATTTCATTTCAAATTCTAACGAAAGATTCCGGAGGTTGCATAGATACGCACCACATCTCGGGAAAGTGCACACCCATATGTCATCCGGTCTCACCTCCATCGTGTAATATCCATCCGCTTGTTTGAGATAATTTGAAGTTAATAAATACTTTTTAGGACCAACGTGTACATAGCCATCGCGTTCGCCAGTGAACGAAGAGAGTATCTCGTTATTTAAATCTTGGTTTACCTTATTAATCTTCAACGGTAAGTAGTTTTGTAGGTAAATTGGCATCTGCAAGTAAATAAGCCCTTAATTTTCCTCAGCGGGCATTGGAAAATTCCTCAGACGTCAAACGAAAAGATGCAAGTCAATTGGCATTTGCAATGTCATTAAGTAGGAGATAACATTCCTATAAAAATTTTCCGAACTAAAATTTGGCAATTCTCTTCCTAATGGTTCAATAAACAAGTTTGAGTTTTATTTAAGTAAAAATTCTGGAAAACAGTTTCTTTGGAATTTTAAATATATTTCTTGATATTTAAATACATGGAATATGAGTATTCGGTAAGGACAATATAATAATTTGAGCATACGAATATACATTTTCAGTAAATATTTTTTAAATGCGATAATATTTAGAAAAAATTAATGACATATCTTATTTTTAAATTCAAACTATTAGAATCCGTAAAATTATATAATATACTTATTTTCGAGGAGTAAAAATAGCACGCAGTTGGTATTTGCCTTTTTTTAATTCCGCAAAAAAACTATCGATTTGAATAGAGACACTGATTGACATTGATTGTGTTAGGGCCAAAGGTAAGAGTTTAAGGTACAAATCTCTAGTGTTAAAATTATACAAATATAATTTATATAAATCTCTTGGATCATAGATGACCTCGTTAAGTTCTCAGCAATATATCTTATTCAAAGTGTCCTCCGATTCATCTTCAATAAGTATTCCAACAGGAGCCAGGAAATAAATGTAGAACCATCATTTCATTAGCTTTACAAGTTTTAAACGTCACGGATAATGTTTTCCTAACGGTGCGAGAAATTATGTCAAGACTCACGTTGTAATACGAGGCACAGCTTTCCTTACGATCGTTCGAATCACCACTCCTTGTCTCCGTCGAGTAATGTCTTTGGTACGATGTCTTCTCCCATCTTGCTCCCAGCATCGCCTCTTTTATTCGATCAATCGAAATTAGGGTTGAATAATAACTGCACTCTTGAGTGTCCTTATAAAGAAACGGGTCAATGTAAGTGTTGCATTTCACGAGAGCATTGGGTGATAATGACCCAGAAACAGTGACATAGTGATAATGGAAGACGTTGTCCCTCAAATTTAATATCAGATAAAGTGGATGATAAAAGAGGAATGAGATAATCTTTAGTCTTATATATACTAGTTATAGTCTTATATTTCATCCAAAGAGTAAAAATGTATGAATCGATGTGAGGAAATAAAGTCCAGCTGTTGTCGCAATTAAGTGAAATTTTTGATCTAAAAGATAAATCAATTGATCTACTGTATATTCTAAAGTATAATCATAAACGATTTTTCATAAATTACCTCAAAGATCCGATTACATATATCATCGTATTATATTTTATATTCATGCACAAATCAATCTAAATGATATTGGTAATAGATTTTTAAATACTAATTAATTTTGTGTCTACATTTTCCCTTCGTTACACTAAACATCGATGAAAAAGGGAACAACTTAAAATGCACTAAGAGCTACTTTTTCGATTTTCAATGTCTAAATGATTAAAATGCACGATGAACTTGAGCTATATCACCTCTGTTGTGAATATCTTTGAAAATGCTTTATTTCTTAACAGATGGAAATATATTTCTAGCACACGATTGTACACCAATCCTCAAAATTGATGAAAATAATTTAGCGCTTATTGCAAGCAGGTAAAGTGAAGTTTTCTAAAAATGATGAACAAATAAAGATTCGTAAAATATTCCAGTTAAATTGTTCTAAAAAACTTATGATGAGGAATTCGTGAAAATATTCCGAAATATTCTGCTATTAATTGTACATATATAGACATCAGAAAAAATTCAGTTCAGACATCGGAAAAAATTTCATGATACGGATACTTTCACAACCGGTCCTTTTATCCAGATAGTATTAGACGCGCGAATAAAAAGACCAGGTGGGGACATGGGTGCCTTGAAACTCCCTGCCATACGCCACAGGCGGTTTTGGGGTATTTGTACAAATAAAGAGATATGGATTAAGCGCTACAAAAATAATTCTCGATCAAAGGAATCCAACTTCTTATTACTGAAAGGAGTTGATCTCTCTGACCTTGTAAATATTTGGGTCTCGGAAAAAAACCTCGATTGCTAAACCTTGAAACAGCGTAAATCAAAGCTTGTACTAGAATTCTCACAATAAAAACGTTCACTTTGAATACTTACAGACGTTCCCTCAAATCCAAAGGTTATTTGTGATTCGATGTCGTGAATCCTTCAAAACGACTCCCGGTGGATGTTCATTCAACAATGCTACAAGAGAAACTACCAAAGGGTTCCTCAGAGGAATACTTTCTGGGTATGACTCTCCAAATTATACTTTCTCAAGAGTACTGCAAAGAAAGGACCTTTTCCAGGTCGTCCGTTAAATACGCCCAATCACTTGAGATCTCTTTGGAGAAATCCTCCGAAACTTCTCAATTAATTATATGAACGAGTTTATTGACATTTTCACCAATGTAAAAATTAGCTTACTATCTAATTCCGTAAAGAAATTTCTCTACAACCTCCTATAATTTGCGCATGGTGATAAGGAATAATTATAATAAGGTTGTAAGTTGTTCACTGTTAGACTAATTTATTATTCTTCAATGTAACCATTTGAGTTTGTTTTCCATTACAATGTTCAATTCTACCATAAATAATTTTCAAATTATAGGAGAGAAATTGAAAATCAGTTTCTGTCAATTGTTAAATTGATAAACTTGTAATTATATTATTAATTTTAAATTAATGCGGAAAATTTAGTTAAATTCATTTCGAGTATTTTAAAGGAAATTTAAAGTTAACTGCATCATTTGATATTACGATTAATCTTGTACGATGTAAATTTTCATATCACTTGACTAATATTTCATTAAGGGCTAATATTTTTAGAATTGAAGTTTTAATGTATTGCAGATCCTCTAGAATAAAACTTGGAAATTATGATCTGGTTTTTCGAATATAAAATTGATATACTGACCATAATTTTGATAATTGTGCATCGAAGATGGTTGATTCTTTCGGCTGGGAATTCCTTAGTGATGGAAGAAACGATTTTAGGCTACAATTTTTCGATAAATTCTCAAATAGCGACGTAAATGATTAGATACGAGACATTTTGATTCCCACACTTAGCGAACATAATTTTAGAAACCGGACATCCAAAAAACAATCACTTAATTGGAACTTTAGTACTGGTCTTTTACCCTAAGAATAAATTGTAAGTATTGCTCTGTTATGAATGAATGCAATGCATGCAGTACTAGAAGTGGGGAAATTCGTCCCACCACTAAAGTGCAGTGCTACGATAGGGAGGTTTAGTTCATTGAATTATTAATTAAAAGATAGTTTTGGAACTTTATGAATGATTTAATGAATCATTGTTCAACGTTATCTATGTGGCATTATCTAAAGAGATATTGATACATATGTGAAATTTATCAATGAAATCTAGGATATGTAAGATACTGCGATATAATACTGATCTATGTACGCAAATATTAAAATTTCGATTGAATATATGATAACCGTGTTTTTAATTAGAAAATGTGTTTTAAATAATGTCTCTTTTTATCCGTTCAGTATAAAAATAGAAGACGAGAAAACCTTTTCGAAAGGTTCGTTCAAGTGAATCGCAGTGCTTTTGTTTCCAAAGGGGTTCGTTGCCTGAGGCGATCCGTGGTTTTTGTTTCCCTTTGTTCTCTACTGTTTTCCTTTGATTAAACATAAGCACCTAAATTTGCTTTCTAAAGTGAAGGGAAAGGCGTGTTCATATTACACTTGCAGTTTCGCTTTTCAATTCCTATACGATTTGGTATTTACGTACAGACTTTGTAACAAAGAAGAATTTTGAGTGTTACTTCGATAGATAAATTGAGTCAGTCGTATACTTAGAATATGACTAAGTTATTTGAAATCATTGTTTACCTAAAACTTTGTAGAGAAAATGTGATTTGGTACAAAAAGTATTTCGAACTTACTGTTCTCCCGTATCAAATAAATTTACATATGAGAATGTATCATAATTAAGTAATTACCTCGATAGTTCTAGATATTCTATCCCAGAAGGTACAGAATCCTTTATTAAGGGAGAGATTGACACAAAGTTAACCTTAAATTTACTTTTATTATTAAATGCTGTAATTTTTTAAGCATCCTATTAAAAAATCAACAGATTTTTGATAAAATAAGTTGACTAATTTCGATGGATGTCATTGGAATACCACTCTGAAGTACAATATATTCCGGAATAACTGCGTATGTTAAGCTCAAGGATTCAATTAACCCAGAATGTATATTCATAACACTCTTCACTAATTACTTATTAGCAGATATCTCAAAAAGGGTTCTCAATTCCAGAAAATGAACGGAAATCGAACGATTGTGAATTCGACGATTATTCAGGTAATAGCAATGAAATTTCAGAAAATCCCGTTAATATCGAGTTTAGAGATATTATGCAACGAGGAAAGTAATATAATAGAATCGCGTAAATGATGACATTTTGGATTCCTTATTCTTTCTATTCTCAGAGATTTATCTGAAATTGGACAAATAGAGATACATCGATAACATTTGCGATAGGTTCAAATTGAAAACTAAATAATCTCAAGACATTATTTTTAAGATCTGAAATTCAATATAAAAATATTTGAGATAATTATCCATTTTGCAGTGAACGAAGAAGCAGAAGGTGCGGCAACTTCACTTTGTGAGTTTGCTGTATGATATTTATTTCGATGATGAACTCAAATGACGTGTTTATATATAAATATATACAAACACATTATTTTAGTGCTTCTTATCTCACTAAAAAGCGAACCTCCATTTAAAGCAAACGCATTGAGGGAGACTTTTTTTCTCGAACACTTTAAATCAGAGCCTATTTCGTAAGCTTCTATCGATATATATGAAGCAAAAAATAATTTTATTCATTTTCTTCTAAAAGCGGCAACATTCTCCTTTTATTGTGACCTCTTCGTAAAATTAAGTTCAAAGCAATGAAAAGGTTAAGGTTTAATTTTTCCTAAAAAGGTCCACTTTTTATAAATGTGTTTCAATTGAAGCGGCAATCCGTTTTAGACAAAGTCTATATTTGGTCCTCTTCATTTGAATTTTTTTTACTGATTTCTTTGGAAGCAGTGGTGACTTTTTGTCGCAATTCGTGAAACAAAGTGATCGTTGAATGAGAGGAGCGTTTCTCCGAATGGTTATGAGCGCAGTAATTTCTTACACAAAACTTCTTCTACTGCATTCTCCGTGAGGATACATATAAGGCAACTAGGGAGATGTTTCCTTTTTGTGAAAGTTTCCGGAATTGCATCTTGCGAACGTTGAGGAATTTATTTTTTCGAATTTTTTATAAAACTTTTGAATAATGTGATAAGGGAAAATTTCACTTCTGGAATGCTTAGTTAGAAACTGAATCTTTTTTATGAGCTTAGGATGTCTATTTCAGTTTAATTAGAAAGGGCAATGAACATGTTGATACATAATGGCTTTGTAACGCTTTACGTTGTTATTTTTTCGAATAGAGATATTCTTCTAAAGGATTAATAACAACTTTCAAGTCTATAATAATATTTCGCCTCTCTTTCGGTCATCTTTTAGTTGTTAGAAGTACGCCATATACATTTGGATTAAATTGAAATAGATCATCAAAATATAGCACTTAAATATAGCACGAATTCCGGATATTATATTATGATAGTTTCTTTCACTCAAATATCTCTTTTTATTGATCTCAGAACTCCATGTGTAAGGAGATAATAAGCGAATAACTATAAAGAATGCAATTATATCTCTATAGTCTGTTCCACTTTTCTAGGCAGTATTGTCTTATGGGGAAATCGAATAGCCTCTTACGCCGGGTCATTTTTCTGGAATATCCGCAACATCCACAAAATTTGCCTTCGCAACAGATAAAATTAAGATTTTTAGGTTTGCTGGGTCGATTTTTTCCGAAGTTCTGGTGAAATATGTATAAGAAAGCATGGTTCTACATATTCATGAACATTTTTCAACATTTCAACAAAAGAAATAAATTTTATAGCGGAATGAAGAAAAATGGTCGCATCACTGGCCATGAACATTACTAAAACTGCCATTTCTCTCATCCTATCCAACATAAATTGCTAGTTTTTTCTTAGAATACTCTTTACACCTTATGAATACATAAAATTCAAATTATATTAATTATATTTTAGCAAAAAATAATTTAAGTGGAACGCAACCTCCGAAAAATTAGATCGTGCGGTCAAATTTATACATCGCCTAAAAATTTTTTTGTTACGAAAAACTTGTCGCGAGAGAAATTGAGATAAATGTTGTTATTTTTATTCACAGGTTATTCTGAGTCGATATCTTGAATAGAACTTTAGTTTTTGAATTTTATTACCGAGAGAGTAATTGATTTAGCGCTCCGATTGCTAATCGTTGTTACTTTTTGCTCGAGACTAATAGACCAGTAAGCGTAATTCGGATTGATCCGCTCTCAGGTATAAAATTCAAAAACTTAAATTATTTCCCCATAAGCTTCCCTTACTGCCAGCTTTTGTGGAACGAACTATAGGTGAATAAGTTTTAAAAAATATCGCCGAAAACTATCGAGGTTTTATTCATAATCTTAGATGTTCATACTCATACAGTTGGAAAGATAATTTTTCCGTTATATCCGCTCCCATTTCGCGGCCCATTTTCATTCATCTCGTATTGCACCATTTCTCCCAGAATGCACCTCTCACTCGCCGAAGCGTTATGAAACCCTTAAACTGCAGCAGTCGACCAAAAATCAATAGCCCCACCTTTGACCCAAATTCCAAAGCTGATTGCTAATGAAATGCCCACAACTGTCCGTGCTCTCTTTTCGATAGACGAGCGATAATTGGGCGTTTTAGTGCATTCGCCACAAAATTGTAATCGTTCGTCCTAAACCTACGTTGGTATCAAAATTTGAAAAAAACTCTTCGGTTCTATAATACACTGAAAAAATAACTTAGAAACATTTTCGAAACTTTTTGTAATTATAATGCATTAATAAAATTGATGGACATCTACCTTAAAAATATCTATTATTTTTTATTTGTATTTGAACAGGATGGATTGAATAATCTTACTTATTAATTTACTACATTTAGTTTTTTCACGCTCTACTAAATGCTCATTTAGACACTTAAATTACGAGTGATACTGAAGAATGGTATATTTAAAATTTCTTCCCGTAAAAGAATTTCAAAAATTACTCTTTAAAATTTTATTATGCCCCAGAGTATATTTTTAAAGTGTCTTTTCGAAGTATGGAATAAAATGATTTAATTCTTCGTTTTAGATGGGAAATCTTATTCTCTTTTTTAGATTTTTTGGCTCTAAATGTGGCTGTAAGATCATAATAAGAGCCCATACCAAAGATCGTCGAATATACGAATATCGTACCAATCAAATACACTTACATTCATGATTCAATTAACTTTTTCCTTAATAAACGGAAAAACCCATTTACTGATATCAGGAAGAGAATGCTAAAATAAAATAGGAATAGATTTAAGAGTCTGTGATTTTCTTCTTGTCTTGTAAGCGTCGAAAATTAATGGAAGCTTCGGATTAAATCTATATGAACAAAAAATAAATAATAATAATTACTTCGACTAGAGGGATTTTCGTGAAAATAGAATCAAGATAATGCAATATAAACCGATAATATGTACATAAGCAATTAACTAGCATCTTGAATATTTGCAGTGATCTTGTTTTTTTCTCATATCGAACGCTCTCTACAGAATTCTCCCTCAATGAGGAGGATTCTTCGACAACAATTGCGTGTTTGAACAGCTTCCGGTATCACTATTGACCGTAATATTTCTCTCAAATGAGCACAATTAATTACCGAATTAAATCCATCAATTAAATAAATACACCTTTGAGAGTAACGAATCGCTCTCAATTGGCCAAAATCAGTTTTTTTCCTGACTTTTTCTCTTCATAAGATCTTTATCTAAGGGCAAAAGGTGTAATTTTTTCCCCAATCTACGAATAGTTTTCCATAAATTTGCCTCATTTCATGAACGGACATTCATTTTAATCTCTTCATCAAAAGTTTTAGTAATGGGTTTCCGAACCTTTTTTACGGCTCCATCGTCCTCTTTGCTACTAAATTGAGCCCTTCATTTCCTTATTAAACTACTGTCCGTTTAAGGATATCACAATCTCTTTAAGACACTTCTGCTCTTTCTTTCTTAAGTATTATTGATAGTAATCGAAGTATTATTGATTCTTCATGCATGATATTATTGTTTTCTTCGCCAAAGAAGGGAACGGTATTTATTTTCAGATACTTATAGAAGGAGAGAGTTTTGAATATAATATGTTGCAATCGATCTTTTTCTTTAACCAAACCTTCTAATGTGATGAATTTTACAGTTTTTCTTGCTTTCACTTTGCGGGTGTTTTTCTGCGGTAAGTTTTTTAAAGAAAACATAAAGTCACAATTTATGCTCCAAATACAAACTTCCTTTCCTCATTCCTATTGCTTTTTCTTCTGAAATATTTTTTTCGTATATGGAACGCATCCAAATTTTAGTAAAATTTGACTATGATAAGACGTACTTTCGAGTCATATTGAGACCAAATAATGCTTGTACTGCATATAAACTTTACGGGTACAATCTTTTTATATATAATTCGTGATAACAAAACATCCTTAGCATGTTTAAACGTTATTTTTAAACGTAATTCTAGTTACAATGGATTGACATAACTATGGCTGTTGTTCCTATTTATCGTTTCCGATTCCTGCAATGAAATCCCATGAAAGGGGAAATGTTTCTGTGGTAGAATTGCACGAGTCTTCCAAATTTCGATGGTTCAAACAAATTTTGCCAAACGTGGCTTTCGCGATGCCTACCTACCATTTTGAAAATTGTGAACTTACAATTATCAATTGAATTATTGAGTACTTCAGTGAAATTTTGGGTACAGAAAATTAGTAAAATAAAGATTTAACTTTCTCGTTTATCTACTTAGATTGTATAGTATGCATTGTACATTCAATTACAAGTATATACTGAATTAAAATTGAAAAAATCCGTTCATTAAAGAAAAATAATCGTTCGTTATCTAAATTTCAAGCTATTTTTCACTTTAAAACTATATAAAATGTACGTAGTATGTAGTTTAAACTATGTAAAAGCTACGTAGCTTTGAATTAAGATTTCTTCTCAAAGGTCATTGGCATGTATTCCATATAGTCTACAAATTCGTTTTCACGCACAATGCAATTAATACTTTATGATTTTATTCCTCCTCAAACGGAGTTGGCAAAAATAAAATTTCTAATTATATTTATATCCTAGCAGATTAGCATTTAGTTCAATTTTCAACTTTTTAATGATAAACAGACTGGAATTTTAGATATATAAATATTTCATGCATCCGATTGAGTTTAACAATATGTAACTCTTCATGTTTCTTATAAATGTACTTCAGTTCCAGGAAAGACAAGTTCTCAGGATAAATTCCTTAAGCAATGAAAGCTGTATATAGAAAGACTGAGATTCCACTTTGTTTTCTTTTGTCTGTCACTTAGACATCATCCATAACCTGTCTTTATGACCCAGAGGTATTTCACGTCGAACTTTGCACTTTACGGTGCTTCTAGAGGATCATCTCTCCATACCTTTCTTACGCATTCCAACTTTCATCTGTCAAACCCCATAACGATTGACCTCTCGGAAGTGGAATATGATTGCACTTTGTGTTTTTTACAATTGAGCGATTTTCACTCGCATTTTCACCTCACGAAAGATTAATCATCTTCCTGAGCATGAGGAAGATAATATGAATGGGAAAATATTCCGTCAATAGCATGAATTTGAATGGGGCTTTATATAAATGCACTTTTATTTAAAGGAAAATGTCTATAATGAGCCATTGCGTGAAAATTAGTGATATTAATGGAAGTCTATACGCAAAGCAGAGATTAAATTTTGTGTGCTGAGAGAAAGGGGTTGATAGTAGATGCAATTGCTACAAATTTTGACAAAAATAGGTTTTAAATACAAAAAAAACAGTAACCATCCTAAATATACAAAAATAGAAGATAAATTTACAGACAACGGATGGATTTAGGCAAGTAATTAAATAAAGAACGATGAGTGGCAAATTATATAAAGACAAATGTGAACTTCTGACAAAACTTTTCTAAAGGTATTCAATTCCTGGAAAATTAAAGTTTGGAGTCTATCATCTTTATAATGATATCTACATAGATACAGTTATTTTGTCATGTATAATTTCAGGAATTAGATGTCTAGGAAATTGTACTGTAAGTAATCTTTTAAAAATCTTAACCGACCCTTCTCTCATCTACCTTAATTTTGCTACATTTGAACATCAAATCGGATTGTCCGATTTGAAATTTCGCGAAATGATGAGCACAGAACGATATTTTCATGATTTTATAATTAATTCCTTCATCTATTACACATATATAGTTATATAAAAGCAAAAAATAATGTTAATTTCATATGAAGCTACATATTTTTGTTGTATGTATTCTTATGTAGAAATCAATTAAGTTTTATTCAATCACTTCCATTAAATTTAGTGTACGAATTTCGTTCGCAATATTTTTTTGTTCCCAAGGAGAATAATAATAATTAAATACCAATAATTAACAAAATTACGTCATCAGCTAAGAAAATTTTTCATACATTTTTCCTAAATTTCATCATTAATTTCGACAGACGTTTCTTTATTTCTTCCAATATTTTCTTTGTAACTTCGAAAAACACAGTCATACTCTTACCGGTAGAAAGTTACCATGATTCAATAGCGCTTTGACTATAGACTATATAGCGGTATATTTGACTCTAGGAAAGATGTCCCTCAGTGAATGAAAACAATGCATTTGAATGACGCCCTATGGCGTTAACACC
Source organism: Pantala flavescens (assembly GCA_020796165.1). NCBI lineage: Eukaryota > Metazoa > Arthropoda > Insecta > Odonata > Libellulidae > Pantala > Pantala flavescens. The sequence continues at coordinate 9,122,157 of CM036883.1, forward strand.
GCAGCTGACCTCGGAAATTATGTCGAAGGTCGCACGGTTCGTGGAAAATTACACGTCCTTTGCGCGCAATTTCATTTCCCTGGCGCCCATGCGATCTCATTACCTTCAAAAGAAAGGTCTATGGAGTGAAAGTATTCGTTTTGGTAGGAATAGTTAAGTTTTCCTTTCTGCCTCAGGCGCACAAGAGGAAAACTGATGAGGGCGCGTCGTTTGTCTGAAGAATTCGACGAAAGAGTATTCGAACAAAGCCTATTTCCCCTCAGAGGCACCATTGGAAAAAGCTCTTTAGGGCTGTTGTCTTCGAGGAAAACACGACTCCTTCTCTATTTCAGAATCATTTCACGCAACAGTTGAGTTTTTGAATGGACTGTGGTCATCCTTTCTCCAACGCGTTGCTCAATCCTTTCACTTAAGCGATGGGAGAAGAAATAGTAAATGATTAGCTTATGGAGAGACTTTCAGAATTGGAGTCCAGAATACGATAATCATAAAAACATCCACGAAATATTTGATTTTAAAAAATCGATCAATACAGAAGCGATTATGTATTGTTCCTGTGTCGGGTATAATATTAGCCACAACCAATTTAATACTTTTTAAATAATGGGCTCTAATTGAAGAAGCGAAGAATTGAAAAACTGAGTGTGAACGGATAAAAAAAAACCTAAACTCTTCCTAAAACAATAGAACACGAGGGAGTTTATTTATCATAATCTTGATATTAATTTTAACTTTTGAAACATCTTACTCTCCTAACTCCTCAAAAGAGTCCATTTGTAGATCTCATACGTATTAATCTATATATACTAATAAATAAATAAATAAAAAGCTAAATCATCTTTAAAAACGGTTCTTGACGAAAAGTATATCAGAAGAAATTTAAGATTCGTGGCAAACATCAAAGTGATTTAAACGATCTGTTTCTATTCCTATAAATGCAATTAGTAATCTGATCACCGGGGTATGGCAGGGGGTGCAAGTGACTTTACTTTCCTCAAATAATATTTTCGGGTATCGTTCGCGGAAAAGAGGAATTCTTAAAACGACAAATTCTATGATCCATTACAAATAGTGTATAACGAAGCGGATGTATTTATTTGAATAGTTAATGAAGAAGTTAAAATACCTATTATAAAATTCAACTATTATACATAATAATGATATATATATATGTCGTCATATGATGTGATGAAGACGATTTATAGCTATTGATACTTTTAGTAGGTTAAATATACAAGGATAATTGATTCATATGATTTATTTATTTTCCATTTGAGGCTAAAGTACAGTTTCAATGTACTTTGGTTACAAACAGATAATGACTTTAAATTTTAACTAAACATTTGGCGAATAAAATATTTTAAAAATGCTGTGAATAAATTTAATTTCTTAGGTAAGATTTATCGCACAGTATATTTTCGAAATGAGATTTGGCTTTGTTAAAAGTCACCAATTAGCATATAAAAGATGATAAATATGCATTAGAAAAACTCGTTTACGAATTTTTTTTCTTGCGAATCAGCGTTCATAAATTTCACTACCAGAAACGGATCGCAAACCTATGTGATCATTAGAATAATGTTCTTATGATTCGGAAGTTTAACCTAAATATTTAGCGGTAATAATTTACAATCACGTCATTAAACAATAAGGCTAATTTTAATTTTAATCATGTAAACGTATAAAGAAAATTGAACATAAAATGTTGCAATGAAATTTTTCAAAAATTTAATTAACTGTTACATAAATTATTTCTTTTTTTTTCAAGGGGATCGACGACATTGAAATTTGATTTATTTTTATTCATATTCCCACGACGAAACTTTTTATATTTCTTCCCACGAAAAAAATATGCTTCACTCGTGCCACGATGCATAATTCATTCGCCCAGAATTTTCAGGGCTTTCATAAAATATGCGCACACGGAAGTCTCAAATCGGCCTTATCTCCTTTTCCCATGGAAATATTAATTTAATTATATTGCACGAGAGTGAGACATCTCTATCCTATTTTTAATTCGTTATTAGACTATATTTATATCCATCGACTAGAGCAAAGAAGTATTTTATTAAATATATCATAACTTGTAATCATCATCAATACGTATGAATATAAGGCTCACAAAGTTACGCTACGATCCGCTAAAGTCGACTTGTTACCCTTGAACTCCTTAAAGGACGCTATGTTGACATTATATGATAATAGAAGAAATCTTTTCCATGTTATTTATGTCATTCCTTGTATGCATCGCAAATTGTAGTCATGAAAGATGAATGAACGATTAACCATAAAATACAGATTTCGCTTTACTTTTCTAAAGTTTAAAACTCATTTCTGACTCATTTTTTGCTGTCGTTTCCACAAATTTCCAACAACCAGAGAAAATATGACAATAAGTGGTGTAACTCATCTTGAAAATGTCTGTCAAAAGTATAATTAATTCCAAATTTACGATCTGTCTGCTATAAATGCGATTATCAAGCGAAAAGAGAAGACATTTGGGAGAAAACTGTTGAAGCTCACTTCTATTGTCCCGATGATAATTAGGAGAAAAGAGTGGGTCACTAATTGGGAGAGAGAAAGGGGTTCCTATTTCATTACAGGAAGAATCTCTTGAAGATGCGTACCTCCAAACAATTGCGAATAATAGATAGTGAATGGCGAAAGCTATTCGTCTCCTGACCGATACGAATAGCAGAGAGAATTCGTGGCTTTCGTCTATTCTTTATCTTTGAGATGTCTTTGTGAACTGCGCTTAAGTAGAATAGTGTTTAGAATGAATGGAGAGAGTACGCTCTAACACATACGTGTGGAAAGTTTCTTGGAAGAGGTATGCTTTAGAAAGGCTTCAGATAGTATTTTAGGTTAAAAACAATCCAGATAAATTTTTAAATAAATACAAATAAAATAAAAATACGAAAGCTCTATGTGTATAATTATTGCTATGGAAAAACTTGAACCTTCTTTTATTTGTTTCGAATGATCGTAACTCAGGGGTAAAAACTGATATTAAGATGCACAAAAGATGTTTATGTTGCAGAACTTGATTTTTGTTTTACAGCCAACCTCAAGATTTCGAGTAAACAAGTGAATAAAATATTGATTAATAAGTATTAATGATGATACAATTTTTATAGAAATCGGCAATATAAACTTCGGTGCAATAGTTAACTTTCTTCACAGTCGTACTAAAATCGACGTAGTTTACGAAGTAAAATTCTCATTCGAGTCGATTTCTGCACTGTACATCTTCGGAAAAGAATACCTTCCTAGTTCAGTTAAAAATTTATTTGATATACTCCCTACAATTTACGGTGTTGAACTTGTGAAGCTCGTATTTTTTATAGAACTTGCTATCCATTCCGTCAAATCTTGGTCAAACTTTCTTGCAATGTATTGGAAACAAAAATACACTTCTGTGCGTGATAAATAAACGAATCTATTCTTGACGCGAAATTTCTCCTCTAACGACGAAACAATAGGCTCCGTAAATTATCCCATAATTCCATTCGGCGGATGATTCTCTTCACCATTTCATTGCCTTTCAAGAGAGCCTCCTTCCAACAATAGCATCGAAATGCACGTGTAATTACAAAATGTATGCACCCATAACTCTGCATAACGAGCGGTTAAGATGCCATCGGAAGTAGTTGAGGTGTTTCTCAGGTCGCGAGCTTTCGTTTTCAACAAAACATATGATGGCGAATGGGATATAATCTCATTCGAAGACGTGGGAAGGAATACATTGTCGCGAAGGATCTTAACCACGCCCTGCGACGACGAAAGTACGTACTACTGCAAACAATGGGATTTAGGAATGCGTACGTTATGAATGCGAACGGCCACCGCATTTAGATCCGCTAAATAGATCATAGGCTCCTTTTAATGAGGACGGATCCCGAATAAATTTAACTTCACTATAGGCTGTTTACGCTGACAGTTCAGAAAACAGTTGATTGTGTCATAAATGCAGTATTATTATCTTTTAATTTCATCAAACAAAAGAAATATTAAACTATGACATTGCTACTACTTCTATCGGGCGGGAATTACTTTGATACGGAATTTTTTTAATTGTAATATTTTTAGGCAACTCAAATTACTATCAAAGTATGAGTAGGTTATGAGTTGGAGAAAACATTAGATTATTAAACCATAAAGGAGAATCTCCCCGTTAATATCCCCGGTGATCAATAGTTCAGCGCTTATAATTGATATTCACAGAGAATAAAATAATAAAAGAAGAGTAACAATAGAGAGGTTGTAACATTGTGGGTGGTTCCAAAAGAAAAAAAATTTTTTTTCAAATGAAAGGTTAGCAAATGAAAGAGGAATAATGGCAAAGGTGAGGTATGGAGAAAGCATGCATATTAATGTAAGTGCATTCTGCATTTCTAGACGAAAAACACCAAGTGAAATTTCTCCCTTTCTCCGCAGAAAGTTGGATTGCCATCGATTTCATGTACGATATGGAATTCAACGTAATTCTGTAAAACTGTGTGAAATAAAACTGAGATAATTTTCAAATCAAACTGCGACCTCAACTAACTTAACCTCAATATATGCGCTTACAACTACCAACTTAAGAGTAATTATATCTTTTCTAGTTTCAGTGCATCGCGGAAAGGCTAAAAGAAATACACAAATTATATTTTAATTCAGTATTGACCAAGTAACCTTTCATTCAAATTCAAAAACATAAAAAGGATAGATGAGGCTATCTTTCTTGAAGTTTGGTGCCGATTCAGTTTGGCTAAAATACATCAAAAACCTGTGTATAAAATTACGTAATAAACTCATTGTATTCATAAAACCTCCATTGAGGGACTCTATTGGCAGAGGACTGCAATGGATTTATCTGTATCAGTGCGACTGAGTGAAAGAAAGCATGAAACGCTTCATAATAAATAGGACATATTTTAATTTCTTTTGTTACAAGTCATGAATAACTTTCGGAGATTCAATCTTGAAGTCTTCATATTCTTTCATTTCGTTTCAATATACGAGGCGTATATTGCGAGGTAAAGTTACCGAAAGGTTGTTAGATTATGTTAATGCAATGAAATGATCTTCCTGATTTGCCAGAGGGTAGTGAAAGCTATTAATATTTGCTACAAAAAGTAGGTCCAATAAGGTATGCGAATTTTCTAATCAAGTAACTGAGACTGGATAAGAGAAATTGTACGTCAGATTTTAAATGACTTTGAAATCATCAATCTTTCATCGCAGGTTCGTTAAAGCAGCAGTGGTATCATTTCTCAGGCGTCTTAGAAACAGTTCTAAAGACCTTGGTTTATGCTCACCGTTAAACACCTGAAAGCATGAAAGCGGAAACATATTTAATCGTGTTTCTTTAAGATACATTGTATTTAATCTGAAGGTTTTGACACCATAATATATATCCACCCACCATAGTATATTAATCAACTTTCTAAATCAATCTATATTTGTAATATATTAATTTAAATGATCTAATATCGAATCGTCTGAAAAGGATGGGATGATTATCGTTGAATAAATAGAAATTTTTAACACGGAATTTGAGAATACGGTTTAGTTTTCTTTCCACAACCATACTGATTGTGATATCGTTTTAAAATGTTTTAAACTGAAAAAATCATTCTACATAAATTAGAGTTTAAAAAAGAATTTTTAACCAAAATCGATGGAAAATGTACGTTTCTTCTACGGCGTTTTCGCATCTGGTATAATAATAAAGCAAAAATGACGGGGATTTTCAAAAATCGAGTGAAATTTTGATGTGATGCTTCAATAAAAGAAATCAATGAGTAGTTCTTTAACGATTATACATTATATACGATTACCTAAAAGCCTCCTTCATTAAACGTTCTCTATTTACTTGTGACTCTTACCTTATTATATCAAGGTAAGACTATCGATACTAATTTTATAAGGATCATCATATAAAAAACATTCTTCCTCAACGAAATGTACATTTCCAATCACCTTATAACATACATAACATCCTCTTCGATATTTTAAGCTATATTCCTTTAAATTTCGTAAAATTTATAATTTAGAAAAATACATGGAATTATGTTTACAGTAATTCACTCGAACTCTGAAGATTCGTTCTGGAGTAAATATGAGTGACGCATTGGCCCTCGGAGGTTACTTGGGGAAGTGCAGTTCGTATTCTGTGGACGATTAAAAAGGAGGAAAAATCAAAGAACCTGAATATTGCGAAAGGTCGTTCGTATGGGAAGAGTCGGATATCATCAAGGATGGTTAGAAAAGGAGGAAATAAAAAAGTTTGATAATGCTGATGACGTGGGAAGGAGAAAGTGTGGCCAATGAAGGGTCAAAGAGAAGAATGCCTCCCACGGATCCCACGAAGGGAGATCATGGAAGGGTTATGAACCCTTTTACCCAACTCTCCCCACATAACATTTCACTGCAGATTTATTAATTTCTTCTTTGATTCATTTAACTTTAAAATGTTATAGGAAACGGAGAATGGTTTTATCCTTAGCCAATAAATTTGTGAATTGAGCTAAAATTATCCTATTTTTCCTGGCGAATGAAGAGGTATGAGGATAAACTTTCTTCGAAGCTATGAAATATCTAGTCATCGGAACTAATTATACGCCGACAGCTAATAAAGATTGAAATTGAAATGGTCAAATCAACAGCTAAACAAGTAAATATAACTAACTCCTGAATATAAGAACCAAGATATTCTGAGAAAACGAAACTGTGGTTTGGATCGATAAAAAAATAAATAAAAATTATCGAATAAACGACGTTTGTAAACAAAATTCTTCACTCTGTTTGATTCGTTTTGGCACCAAATTTATATATTTTGCTCAGATTAATTATTCCCGCACTTGAGTACACCCATTTCCACTTCACTGCATGCTAGATTAGATATCTTAAGTATAGTGAACTTTTGAATAATTTCGCTCAAATAAGAAGCTTTCTCATTCAATGATACAACTTGATCGTTAACACAGATGATTATTTCATACCGGATTTCCACTCTCACTCAATTTCCCCGCCTTGAGATATGAATTAGAACAGTCAATACTCGAGGATAGTGGGTTAATGATGCAATTGGGACCCAATTCACACTTGCTGCGACGGAGTGAAATTAGGTATATGAACCATTTGTTCCGTATTCCTTTGAAATTTAAAATGAATCCGATATCTGTACACCATAGATCTGGTGATTTTTAAGCATAGAAAAGTCTAACTCTAGAAGCATTAATACAGCGAGTGGAAAACGTTGTCTAATACGTATATTTCTATGTATATTAAAACATACTTTTAAAGGTATCGTTCCCAAGTGTGTCTCAATTTACAGTCGCGCTTACGAATTAAGTGCCATCGCTCACAAAAGAAATGAAATTTTCATTATCAATAATTTCTCGTGATTTTACTCAGAATTAAGGGTTTATTTTGATATGAAATCAAAGTTTAACGAAGAGCATGATAGTTTAATTTATAATGGAGTAGATATTCTTTCCTTAGCTGCTGCTTTAAACCCTCTTTCTTAAATTATTTCACAGGAAGATTTGAATAAAATAGGGAAGCTGAAGACTTGAGATAATCTCATTTTAATTACGATAAATTTTAAATTTTGTAGTGATCGTTTAAGAGAAATAATATTCATTTTCCTCCATAGATTGATTTTATTCTGTTAGAACTACACCTCTATCTAAAAAAGACAAGTGTGGATGTTCCAACTTTAACGAGAGACACTTTCTCTTCAGCATCTCCGCTCAACATCCTCAATTCTTCGGTCGCCCGAGGAAGTGTGTGCTCCGTTCGGAGGACTGGAGTCCAATACAACTGTTAGACACTTCTAATTATGTTAGAACCATTAAAACTTGAATACTCAATTCCAATATTATATATACAGATCGTTGTGTGAATTCAGTGTTAGACTTTCTTATAGTGCGTTCTTTATGTTGAGGTTTATTAATCTAATTCATTCAATGGTGAATAAAATTAAGAAATTAAGTTCTCAAAAATTTCTATCACACGTACGTCATCACTTGTTCAACAAATTTCCCGATGTTAAATCGCTTGAAATTACGATCTTCTAAACTTTTTAGCGTAATAAAGTATTGAAAGATTTTTTTTCAAATTATACTCAAACTTAGAAAATAAAATATCTTTCATCGTCTAAGTAGCAATTGTAGTATAATTCTAAATCATTCCCATTGTCGTGTCAAGGAAAGTGATATTATTGCAAATTCCGGTCACTGCTCATATGGCTTTTGATCCAAGTTTTACTTTTATTGATATATTTATTCAATCATCCACTTATTGGAAGAGTTACCTCCTACCTATTACGCAACCGCGTTGCATTTTCTGACACTTGGATATTGCCAAGCAGACCTTATATACGCTACGTGCTTTCATCTCCAAAATCAAGAGCAGTCAATTTTCATGTTGCACTGAGTGATGCTCCATTAAGCAATTTCTCACAAGTCACCTCTGCTAATTATTCTTTCACTGAGAGGAAATTTCGCTTCGTAGGAATCGTATGCAACGAGAACATGCATGCACGCAACAACTCGATGTTGCAAGCATCAGAATTTCTAATCTTTTTGCATCGCGTTCAGCCTTTAATTTTCGAGACGTTCAAATTGGATTAGCAAAAGGAAAGAAAGTGCTCTAATTAGACGGGTGGGATTTAGAACGCTAAATTTCCTTGCGCCTTAAAAATAGAATGACAAACATCGCTTCCTCAATTATATTTGTCTCATACATGAGAATGATTCTCATTTGGAACGTAGATGTTCCATATTTTCTCTATATTGGTTGTTCAGTGATTTCTAGGCTACTTCTTCTCACTGTTATCTACTAGTTCAAATAAAATCTCAACTTTATGAAAAATGTAAGAAAAATTTCTGTCTTATCAACAGCACTACGATGGAGTTATCGAGTAAACATTTTGAGTTTGATTTAGATAAATTTATTTGTGAAAGGTGTTTCAAGGATTTAGTCAAAAGTGTATAATGCAATATAAACTGCCGCCAATTTCATCTCACACGTGGACCGCAAAACTGGAGATTATAGCGTCACATTCTAGTATCTTTATATGAATAAGGAGAAATTGATTTACTAACATAAGATTCAAGGAAATATTGATATTTGTTGATTAGATAATCATAATAACGAGTATGGATGAATTTCAAAACTTCAGTATTTAAAAAGAATATCTCCTTAATAAATATTATTCATTAGCGCATTTATATAGGAATTATGCTATAAAATATTATCTACGAATTTGTAATATTGCGATAAGACCTGCTTCCAATTAATGTCTGATATTTATGTGAATAATTACGATATGGAGAAATCTAAAGAGATAAGTTTCGCTATTTAACGAGATTGACCGTTTTGAAAACGTTTAACTAAGGGAAAATAGATGGAACGATATTTAAGAAAACTAATGAGACATACTTTATCCTAACGCATATAAATTCAATATGCACTTACCTTATTTGTCTACTTTATTGTTTCCGAATCCTTTTGTAATTGACGCCACCCAATAACTTATTCAATAGGACATCTCGTGACAGACTGAGTTCCGTTGCAGACGAATGCACCAAGAATACTGAAATGTATTTCGGCTTTTAAAGGGAAACGAAAGAACGAAAAAAGAAAAGAACCTAAAATGTCTAGATTATTTGAATATAAAATCCTCATGCATATGTATAAGTTGAAGAGGATAAGCCACCTGTTCAAAGAACAAGATTAAAAAGGAAGTGCATAGGATTGGAGAAATTCGAAGAGAAACCACGGAGATGCCCCAACAGGTGCGTGTCATTAATTTCAACTGGAGTCCGAATTTCTGAAAGGCTTCCAAAAGATTATATGATTCAGCCGCTGCATCTTAATGATTCAGCAATATCTGAGCAGAAATAAATAGTACTGGAGGAGGATTAACATCTTTTCGAAGCCAATTTATGAAGCATTTTCAAATTAATTGACAGACAGTGTAACTCTTAAGATGACATATTTAAGTTGGACTGATTCTGTGGATGTATGAATATAAAATATAGCTTAGTTTCTACACTTCAAACTAAGGAAGCGATAGAGTTGATAAAAATTTATATAAATATCCTTGGACTCGAGCTTTCGTACTCAAAAATTTTGCTTCTATCGCTTGACGTGTACATAGTAAAAATCATCGATTCAAATTCACGTGTTAAATGTAATAAATCTTAGGTCGAAAAACAAATTTGCATAACATCTGAATAATTTCTCTCGCCAATAAAGAGTCTATCTATCTCGAGATTTACTTCCAAATCCAAGACTCTTATTTCGTTATGGCGCTGTGAACTGAAAAGTTTCGTAATTTCACAATACAGATATTTTGGCCGAAAAAATTAGCCCTCCTGTAAAAGTTGAATAATAATAAGCTCTCTTTGGAGATTTCCTCGTTGATGGCATCATCCACTCTCACCTAAATTATGGGAAAGATTTGGATCATCGACCTTGAATACGGGACCAATTAAGAAATCATTTCCGATCCTCGCCTCCAAACATAAAGAATATAACTAAACATATTCATGATCAACATACAGATCATTATAATTGTTTACTGAAAATAAAGAGTAACAGTAGTTGGAGAATAAATAATTCGATTCATTTAAATAAGAAGCGATTTCATATCAGTAAAATGACGTTTCTACAAGCTTTCTCCAAAAAGGGAGATAGATAAGTAAAATTAAAACCGATAATTATTACGCTACGTAAATACAAGTTTTATTATTAAATTTATAATGCTGCTCCTTACTCTAAATATCATTTGACTGTGTAAAATATTTAGAATATTTTTCCTGTGTTAGTGGTTTATATTCGTCCTCGATTGAAGTTATTTTCCATAAGAATCTTGAACTGGAAGTTGATTGTGGGAATGAATTTCTTTTTGTAAGTAGATACTGGGGAATTCATCCTTCACATCCAATAACTTGTATTGGTCGTCTCCTTTCGTACAGATGTACAGATATATGTGTACACATAAATATATATTAATATTTTATAAAGAAAAAAAATCTTTGTTTTTTATTTGCTGTTCAACTCATGCTTTAAACCATGCTTACTCTTCGTACTCAATATGCATAGGCTTTTTAACGTGAAAGGCCATAGGAAAATTTCACTCATAAATTTCAAACTGGGCTCAAATCTCTTGAATAACAGCGAATCTCATACTAACCTATTATTTCCTCAAAATAAATGGTCCACAGCAATCCTTGCATATCTATGGGGAAAAATTTCTATTAGAAGTGAGTTCTGGAGATATCCCTTGTCAAATATTTCGAACGACTTTATAGACTTTCGAATGGACACGAGGAGGCGATGGCGGCCTTGAAAACAATCCCGTGCATCCTTGGCCCCTCACTTTCCACTGCACTCGATCTTCACGAATTTTTCTTTCTCCAGCGTTGCTCAACTGCTCTTTCATCTTCGTGAAGCAGCCTCGTGGGGTCTCCTTGGGGCCATTTTTTACGCGTTCATTAACTCGCTCAAGGACGCCATTTTTCTATTCGGTCATAGACTTCTCGTGGGGATAATAAGCGATATTATGTTTTCCTCTGAAGATAACGCCCTTTGATTCTGTTGCATCAAAAACTCTCTTTTTCGGGTTGAATGCACCGCGAGTTGAAAGGAAAAGTGCACCTGTTTTTTTACTCTCGTTCCGCCTTTTTTGACTTAAAAAGGTGAACAGGCGTCTGCCGATAAGTGCTCTAGATGTTTGTTTTCAATCTCATTCACACACCACTCTGTGGCCAATAGAAGCGATTAGAATATAAAGTATTCAAGATAAATGACGAGATAATAATAGTTGAGTTCTGGAGTTGTAAGCCATATTTTTAGCATAAAGAAATAATTATAGAACCATAAGTGCGGATATGTCTGGCATATTTAAAGGTGTGGTTTTATATATTTTCAATTGACGCAATTTATTTCTTCGGCATTTCAGAAGATACGATAAACTGACATGTAACTGCAGGAATTTATAAACTATAGATAAGATAATAATATGTACTGTATAGATTAGATTAATATTTAAAATTTAAAAAACTATAAACTATTTACAATATGTGATTTTATGATAATTAATGATCAATTTAATTATAATGTAATTAATGAAAATAGAAAAATCTAGAAGATAAAATAAACACTTGTTGAATATTTTCTTAAGGTGATTTTTAAAAATTAATACAATAAAGTTAATTTATTAATTTAGTCAATTATAAGAGTTTATATTAAAAATGCTCCATTATGAAAAATATTCGTTAATTCATTGCTGAAAGGTACATCTTCATCTCTTTTAACGCGATCCAATCATTCATGTTGGCTTGCAGCATTTAGAGATAACAAAAAACTCATTAATTTTAATCAAAAGCATATTAATGAAGGAGTCAAACACTTCAACTTCCGCTCTTACGATGGGATAATGAGCTCAAATGTACTGCAGCAGGTGCATTATGCTGTTAATTAGAAACCCCTTTTTGTGAATCCTCCAAGTAAGTGGTGTCCTCCAGTTGTTTTTCCTTCCATCATTTACGTTTGTGCACATCTCACAATTAAGAGCCGAAATGAGAAATGGAAAGATCGAGAAAAATTTTGGAGCCGATTCTATCTAAGACATTAATCAACTCGGAAGTTGCAATTCAAAAAAAATACTTCATAATATTACTTCATACGTAGCTTTATTAATTAACATAATCCAACGAAAGATTAAATCGCGTATAAGCTCACGAGTAAAATGTTCATAAACGTTTTAGGATTCCTAACGCATTCATGAGATACTTATAGTTCTCAATTTCTCAATTTAAGATTTCTCTCTTTTTCTATATATACATAAATCTCTAATAGTGCAGAATACATATTGGATTGTTATAATCTTCACGTCCCTTAAGTCCCTCATTTCGCAGCCGTGGTTTGAAGGAATCCCTCTCATTACCGTCTCATTCTTACTTTGTATGGAGGCTATACGTCTCCTTTGCGTCAGATAACATAACGATATCCTTCACAACAGAAACTTCTAGAATTACGCCGGTATTTTATGAATAGGACTTCCATAAAACATGAGAATTAATTACAAATATGGGTCAGCTGAGAAGGTCGAAGTACTCATAAGGAAAACGATTGCATCGCAAACATACAGACCTAACTGCAGCTCTCAACATACGTACGCTTATACTACAGATGGCAATGTGGTAGTTCTCTATTATCGAATTCCATTATCACTCTCGCAACATTCCAATCTCTGTTTACAAAAGAATTACTTTTGATGAAATGATTTCCACGTCTATTAAATCAAAGGAATACTCTTCTTCCATTATTATTGAGGATCTTTCGTAAATAATTTCTTTAAAAGCGTTACTGATTTTCACATACAAATTTGAGAAGTATTTATAATTAAATAATTGTATCAAATACTCTATAAAGATTTAAATCACATAATCTCCTTCTGAATGGAGTGTTTGTTCTTTTTATATTGATTTAAAGTTATGGTATATTTGTTACCTTTGATTCATAATCCTAATTTATGAAAATTTTAATGGTTTTTCTATTCATTAAAAAAACTAGAATGTAATCATAATAATGGTTTACTTCTTTATCTGAAATAATATAATAATGCAGATTTTTGAGAAAGACCTCAGACAATATATATCTACTAATAACTGACCGATAGTTTGATTCGATGACACTAAATTACGTGAACAAGAATTGCATCACACTTTCGTCACAGTCACGTAATAAAACGTCACATCATGTAATATAACTCACGGTATCATCTATTTTCGATGAATTTGAAAATAAATCATTACAGTGAATTTCAATACAATTAATACACCTAAACTTCATTTCTCTCGTTTTTAATACACTTGCAAAATCTTGACATTTTTTCAGAATGATTGGAATAATGCAAATATTGCGTCCCATTATCATATTTACATTGTGTTCTTTTATTATATGTTATTACGAATACTGTTTGTTTACTTTTAACCTTTCATTGCTACACAATGGAATTCAATCGCGACTATAAAAATTCGCACGCTTATTATAAACCACTTAAATATTCTCCAATTATATTAATAATATGGCACTTGAGAATCACAATCCGTAGAAAAAAAATAACCACATTATCTCTTCACGCTTTAGGTGAGAGAAACAGGGAAACTCTGATTCACCTATCATTTTCAGCACCGGATTTAGGATAATAGGAACCATCAATTATTTCGCATCCGATTCGCTCATTTCGTATTATTTCGCCCGGAAATGCACGCGTGAAATCTGCATTGGTAATGGAGCGAAAACACCGCATTGTTTCGCTTCCTCAGGTACCACCCTTTGGTTGATTCAATTTTACGTTCTCATGTTTAAAATTAACGATCCTTTGAAGGCGGCCTCAGATTTGGGAAGTGGCCTTTGCGACTTCCGGTTGCGCGTCCGTTCTTGAGACGGGTGACACGAACAATGGCGCTTATCGGCGACCTACGCCAACCACTATAAATAGACCCAATGGAGCTATGCGGTAATACCCGTGTCTCCTCAAATAGAAAGCTTGACGGTATGCGTGTGGACTATGTAACTGAGTTCAGTTCGAACTGCAGTTCATTATTTGCACATACAATTGCCAAACATATATTTTCGGTTTTCCATCAGTCTCATGTTAGTTCATCAATCACCAGTATAATTATTTTACCATTTCCTTTTCATGATACCGGTCTTCGATTCAATTCTTATTGTCTATAATCGAATATTTACTTACAGACGAAACATTTAAGACGTGAAAAAATGACGAATAAAGATATGTTAACAATATGTTCCACGATATGGTAGTCAAAATATCAAGCTCATTTGATAAATATTCCGTTCAAGAAACTGAAAATAGTGATATTTAATGACTTCTGGATATTTTTCAAAAATGTGGACTCATGTAATAGTATGTTTTCTGTTTAATAGAACTACAGACTCTACAACTCGAATATTTTGCTTGCCTTGGAAATCTTCCCATAGAGTGACGATATCGGTATAAGAATTATTTTCTATTCAGGAAATGCAATATATATAGTTTCCAATACTTTAAAATGATTTTTCTTCTGAATTGAGAATCAGGTAACGAAGTTAGGAAATTGAAATCGAAGTTACTCGTGTCATGCAATCAGTATTTGTTCTTAGTCTTCAAGAGCGTATCTTGTTTACTTTCCAATTACTTTCTTTAATTCCGGAGACTCATAAATGACTTGTAAATATAGGCATATGAGATTCATTTTTAATTATTGAAAACACTAACTCACATTGAAGTTGGATTAAAGTTTTGGTTGATTAGACAATGGACAAAAATGTGTAGCCTAGAATCCACTGCTTTTTAAAATTTAATGGATATCTTACATATTTTAAAGCAGTTTATCATTTTCAAATGTTTATACAATATGACATGATGACAGTGTTCAAAGGTATTGATAGAAAAAGAAGGGAAAGCGATTTTTTTTTAATATTTGAAATTATTCCGCACACACTTTCCTGTTGACTGATTAAATACAAAGAAATGCACTATATAATAATTATGTTCGGACATAACTTACAATTAGAGGAATCAGATTAAGAAAATTAATTTTTTTATAAATATTCCATAGAATTTCAAGAAAAGGCTGTTCGCGATAAATATATCACTTTTTTCTATAAATAGCATCTGTTTTTCCGAATGAAAATTTCTCGTCTAATTTTGTTTGAACTCTTATTCAAAATGCTTGCCAAAATGGATTCACTCTTGGAGATGTGGAAGTCTTGACAAATTCTCAATGCAAATAAGAAACGCACTCTCTGCGCACTTCCTTGAGAGCCGAACACGACTCGCGAAAACAAAAGAAGAGTGTGTGCGCACGAAGAAAGTGTGCGAATATTTCGCGTGTTCATAGTGACTCGAATCGAATACGATACTTTGCAAAAAAAACTTTTGCAGCGCAACTTTTTTTACAAGTGGACTACGATTGTTTGCTTTGGAAATGACGGTGAATTCGCGAGAGCAAAGGAGAAGTTTTTATTATTTTAATGCGCTTCTGTTTGTGAGAGATTAGCCGAGTGAAATTCCCTTTTTAAACATTTCTCCCACGACAAATGGTCGAATTAGACGTTGTGCTGCATTGGAAGAGTCAAAACGGAAAATATTTATGTAATCATATGAAAATAGAGAATAAAAGTTGCCGTAGTTTTTCCCATGGAAATAATAATAAGTATTAATTAAACAGAGGCATAAAATGAATAGAAAAGTCCATAATCAGTTATTATATCTTCTCAAAACTTGCCTACATGCAATCTAAAAATGGTTTTGAGCGGTTATGTTTCCATGAGAAAGAACTCCAAATTTTTCATGAACTTATATGATGAATCTTAAATTGTTGATTTCTTAATATATATTTAAATATTTATGCATCGACAGCCCACTTATAAATATTGTTGTTCTTAATGTCCTTTTACGATATTTAAATAACGGCAACCTTTTTGGACGGAGTTAGTGCCAATATTATTTCTTTAAAAATAAGTTCAGTGTTTTGCAATTCTTTTTCCGTCAACATAAATTAAAGTACTTCACAAAAACTTAAATTAATTAATAGAGAATAATCTTTGATACACCATATGCACCATAAGCAGAAACCATTGACTGAATCCCCATTTAAACCATTGTTGAAAATTTTGTCAGATACCTTATCTCGTAAAAATATTGACCATTATCTTCGAAGCTTCGTAACGCACCTGTGTTTCTTATTATTTACCATTGAATGATGACCTAATCCTCACCGTCAACGATCAAACACCATATGTTTCGCATGAGCAACTCTGCAAATAGCCGAATTGATGATACGAATTGAGATGAAAGCAATTGGAGTCCATCTCAACTCTTTTCCTTCAATGATTACTCTATATGTAGAACCTGTAGCAATTTCCCTCTCCTGCTATATATTTCTCGCTTTATAATTTAAGTAAGTATTTTTATTTATTTATATATAAATTAATCAAACTCATTGCATTCAAAACCTTACACCCATGAACCGTTTAGCGTAGATTTTTCTCGTAAAACTACAATTATAAACATATTAATTCAAACGGAAACCAAAGAATATATCCATGTATAGAAATAAAAGTGTTCACAGTCAAATACGTGTATATTATGTGATGCTAAAAAATAGGCATTTTATATCACGTAGAATATAAATTAATAACATTAATTTAAAATTCAGTTTTCTCTTCTGCTTTAACAAAACTCTCTAAAATACTTTGTCAACTATTTTTTATAAAGCATAAAACCACTGTTTAAAGCCATAGATTCCTCAATGTAAGGCAGCATAATTATACATGTGCTAGAAAGGATCTTTCAACAAATATTCCTGTCATACTCATTGCATCGTGAGAACAGCATTTCTCTTGTATCTTTTCACGCCACATAGCATCATGTTCAGGAGGTGAAGAAGCATTCCTCGATCCATAACCACGCGTCGCAGATTCATGGCACTCATTTTTCAACACGCATTTACCACTCTTTCCATTGGTACCTTTTTATAAATGTCTCGCATTCATAAATACAACACTATCTCCCCGAGTACTCGTGGCCGACTTCTTCCCGTTCCATTGTGAACGCCGCCATGAACAGCGGGTGGTTTCATTTGGCCATCGGATACCACGCTGATTTTGCTTAAGCCATCTTTTATCCAGAAGCTCCTCAATGGGAGGGAGTGTAAAAATCCACGTAGCTTTCATACCGAGCAATTTCTCCCTCGTTTTGGAGTAATATATTAATCGCATCGAATATGGCCAGATGTTTTTATTCTCGACTAAAGTAAAGGATCGGAGAAATCGCTAACGAGAAGTTGGACTCCCGCTTCTAGGTCGAGGGTTCGAGTACCGCTGAAGTCGTGAAAGTTCTGCAGTTGTTAACTCACATTTCCGTATGTTTTGCTACATGAGTGCTCTATATATATATATATATATAGTTTAACGATATTCTAACTTACATTTGTTGACATATAAATCATGCGAACGACTTAAGATATTCGGCAGTTGTTTGTTTATTATGCAAATATTAGCTCCGCACGACTGATTTTTTTGAACATTCACTTTCGTCAAATTAAAGTTCCTAAACAATTCCAGTGAAGCGCGATTATTCGAGGACAAGATGTGAAAGAACTTTTCAATGATTTGTCCAAAATACATATGTATTTACTTCATCCATGGATGTAAAATTCTCTTTAACTTATAATACTATAATGTTTTGCTTTCTGTCCATATGTTTAATGCCACAAACTTTTCTTACTGAAGAAATGGAAATATTATTTTTAACAAAATAGATCGCCAGTATAATCTGTAAATTAACTTTACGAAGCAAATAAAAATTAGGTATATAGGACCTATGTTTGGATTTCAATGTTACACTTAAGAGTTAAAAGTTATCACTTCGTTGATTCATTTACACGAGCTATAGCAAGTAGCTAGCTCACTTGCGTGTCCTAATACAACGACATAATGAGAGGAAAATTAATTTATAATAGATAATTCATATGATGTAATTTACAATGTTCCAATGGATATTTTATACGGAAGAGTCTTCTCGGCATCTTGAGCGTATTCCGATCACGAAGCACGACTACCGTTTACGTTACAATGCAAACTTTCCCTTCTAGTATTAGTCAAGAAAATATGCTTTCCTCAATGTTTTCGACAAAAAAAGGAAGTTTGAAAGAATTTATCCCTCCCTTCGTTTGCATGTTTCCTTTTCCAAGTATGAGGAACCGTCTGAAGTACTTTAATTTTCTGCAAAGAATCAGACGATCCTGAAAATATGTTACCATTGAATCAGTATCATTAAAGTGGAAATTGATTTAACATTTTCAGGGATTACTCCGAATTGCTGTTTTTGTGAATGAATAAGATTTAAGATATTATAAGAGGTCCAAAAGAGGAAATTATAAATTATGATAATATTAGGCAGTGAAAGTAGAATTTAGGTTTTTTCTTTTCAAACATTTATCCAATTACTTTGATTGGAACATTCTAAAAAGTATCTAAAATTTACTCTATTCCTCAAAATAACTATTTGCTTCTTTCCTCATTATCTCTAATGATTTAATGCGTAAACGCATGAATACTCAAAATCTGTCTTAAAAATTAAGGGATTAAAAGCGTTTCTTTGTGATTTTGGATGGTTAGCGTTTCGTTTTAGAAGATTTTAAAAATTTATTTTTTTTCAGTCGAGGATCAATGAACAGTCCTTTAATAAGAGTAGTGTTGCCAACAGTCGTTGTGCAAACAAAATTCTTTTTGTTTGCACAAAATATTCGTGATGATTAGCGAACCAACGCATTGGGGTTTTCCTTGTCGTTGGTGCTATAAAACGACCACTGACACACTTAACCCTAAATTTTGTGTTTGTTCTTCTTCCGTTAATTTTACAGCACTACCTGTTCTTTAGCGAAGAACTTTCGACTGTGAACGACTTCACAACAAGTTTGCAATAGAATTAAAGGAAACAGTTTAATTGATTTAAATGCTAAATATAAATAACTATTATCTATACTCGTTTAAAAAGAACGATATTATAATTTGAATTATGTTAATATTATTAAATTGAAAAATTGTAATAAATTTGCCACCTCTTGAAGCAAATACTTAAGCTGTGATGATGACTGTTATCTCCTTTATATTAAAGGAATCATGTGCTGTTCCTTTCTCATCTGATTCTATTTCTTGCTATTTTCCCCTTAAATTCTATGTTTAGAAGTTTTTAGAAGGTTGGCAATGTAATTGAATTCATTATTCTCACAATATCGTCATGTTAAATCAACAAATAATGAATGAAGTAGCAACTTGTATTTCATAAATGGTTTAATCTCATACCACCACTATAATTGGACTTAAAATGCAAATAAATTTATGAGCGTAAAGTGGTACTCTTCAATATTATGACTACTGTATAATCTATATATTAATGTTTTCAGAAAATACGATAAAATGAGGATGAAAGATTTAATATACTATGACTTATTATCACCTAAAATAGATCCATTTCAGTTCATAAATGTTACATTTGTTTCCTGGTCTACTCGATTTCAGTTCGTCAACCGAACGTCTTAATTTGGAGAGCAACTCGAGTGTGAAAATTAGTGGTGCTAAGTTGAGTTTCCGGGTAAAGATATTTGGAGGAAAAGGACTTTCTCTAACACAACATATAAAAACCATAAAGATAAGAAATCGATGCGGAAATCCATGCGAATAGGAAAATACATTTTTGGCTGAGATTCATTCATTTGGAACATTTAGTCAAAATTCCCTTCTCAAACTCCCTTTTCTCGCCTTCCATTGGAATCGTACGTTGGTCTGTGCCAGAGCTGGACAGTTAAGGAGGAGTCTAACGAAAAAATGACAGTCATATATAGCTTTTAGGCAAAAATTTACAGTGATATTTAAAATATTTGTCTATTATATGCATCGATCGTTTATCCATCCAACATGACTTGAAGATCTCGAATATTTCCATCAAAATGAGATATTGTACCAAGAAGAAATTCTTTTCCAAATAAGAGATACAAAACATCCACCATTTGAAGAAGATGACTCAGAAGAGAGCATGTTTGGTGCAAAAGGAAGTAAGAAATACTAGTTTCATTGCGTGAGCTTATATCCGAAGAAGGAATCGGAAATCGAAAGTTGCTCAACTCGAAATAGAAACAAATAAGGAAGCGCTGGGGAAGGAAAGTTGTTCGATTGAAATAATTATAAAAGAAAGAGTGGAATTGAAGGGTTCAAAGAAAGTATGTCTGAGAAATTAAGGACTCGTTCGGAAAAAAAACGACGTGGGAAACATTTTGATGTTCAAGAATAAAGGAAAAAGAATTGTGTTAAAACTTTAAAACTTAGAAAGATATATAACAGAGAAATACTATTATCTCTTTATACTAAAAGTTATTTATCCCTCTTTTGGGTAATCTTACTTCTGCTAACATATAATGAACATATTAAATTAAACAGTGTTTCAAAGTTTGTATTATTCTATGGTCCGCTTCTCTAATGCCTTTGTACTATGAAGTGCCACACAGAAATACTTAGATTCGAGATTCCTTCTTCCAAACAATAAAGTGCATGGCAGTTATAAATAACAATCTAGAGATATTTTTCGCATATTCTTGCGAATAAATAACAATCAATGAAGATTACGTCAATTTACGTCAAAAAAGAGGAAAAACCGAATAAGTTTTTATCTGAAATTGAAAGAGAAGTTAATATGACTCAGAGCATTTTCTGGATCTTTTTATTGACCTTCAATGAGTAAGTGTAGCCAAACGTAAGCTCCGCCATCCACGAGGAACGAGTTTTTTACTCCATGTTTACTCTTCCTACACCTTGCGTTTTCAGTTAACGAGTCCCCTTTCATTCCCCAATAAAAAATCGTTCATTGATGTAATGTATATGGAAAAAACCGGTACGGTTTATTTCCTGGTATGTGAATATACTCGAAGAAAACATTCAATGGCTGTATTCACGGTTTTACACTTGGCCTTAGTACATTTGATACACCGATTCCCGTAGACATGCGGCAATATACCTTGAACAGCCATAAAAGCTGATAAATGGCAAGGATTGTATTGAATTTAGCCACTTTAAAACAAAAATTACATTAAGAGCTCAATAGAGGATATTTATTTTCTGTGATATAGAGAAAAACCATCGAGCATATTGGCTGGGCACTGATGTAGTTTACTATGCTGAAAATAAGAATTTATAGAATCAATCGCAAAAATGAGGAACCACATGATCACAAAATTGTATGAGAGATAAAATTTGGGAGGGGAAAATTTAAAGAATATACTGAAATCATTTGTACCAATCCTTTTTTCGCAAAGATTTAGAGTACATCAAATAAATTTACCAAGAGCGTTGAAATTATTAACTGATCCTTAATGATAATTAATGATATAATTATCATTTGATGTTTAAAGGTTGATATTCTGATTGGGATCATCTCTAGGGAATCTACATAAGCGACTACAAATCAACTCATCCATCCGAATGAGAAGTGAACCCGTTCCATAGACCAGTCAGTCACTATTTAAGCTGAATTCTACGCAATTGAGAATGGAATCAGCGAATGATGAAATGTTTGCCTTCTTATCATCCTCCCGCAAACCCTTTCATTCGTTACAGAATCGCTCTATCTGTTTGTATCAATCTCACCCATATGCTTTCTAAACTGCTGTATCTTGAAGGAGGTCATTAACACGTGGTTCTTTCCCCGCCATTGGCGTCCTATTCGATTCACGCTTTTTCGCTTCCCATTCGACGTAGATTTTAATTCTCTCAGTAGAATAAAGAGATGCACCACCATTATGAACGACTACCATCGATTTAGATCGTCACTTCGCAGTCACAGACTTCTCCGGGTGAAATGGGATTGAGCGTTATATCGTAAGAAGAGGAACAAATTGCCTCTCACCCTCGATGAAATAGTTACAAAGATGGTTATGTTCGAGTGGTGGACGAGTGAGAGTGTGGCTGTGAACCGACTGGAGAAAGGAATCGCATGAAGGCCCCGAGGGAATTTTCCAAGAGCTGTCGGACGAAAAGGATGTCAAGTGAAGACTCCACAAGGTGTCCGTGGAATGGGGTGAATCACTATCCTCTTTAACCCCAACGAACGCTTCCATTGACTAGCGTTTGTTTTACTTAAGGAGATGTTTAAATTTTTCAAGAGAATCTGAAAAAAGTACGTAAATGGGAATACTCAGGTGATGAGAAATCATTGGCTGCGCAATAACATACGATACATTCAACTTCATTTTAGGGTTAAATAATTCACATGATATTCCTTGGACCATTGCCTTTAGAAACATTGAAAAATTCACAAATACTTAATTTCACTCAATGAAAATTAAATATCTTTTGTATCCACAATAAAAAAGTTATCATTAAGGATGGGGTACGAACTTTCACAAGTTACTTATGTGAGTTTATTTTTACTTTTGTATGTGTATTTTAATAATTTGTCATTTTATTTCACTCAGTAAAATTCTCCGAAATTAACTACGAATATTTTTTTCCTGAATGCCCTACAAAGGATAAACTGTTACTTTTTCTAAACAGGAGAAATTGATATCCGTACATTTCGACATTGAAATCCAAATGAAAGAAAGAATTTTGTACGCTCGATTTAGCACCAATGGTGTCTTTGTGTGCTCAGAGCAATTCCCTCATGAACAGCTGATTCATTGGGATGAGAGAAAAGTTTGGGACAATCAGATTGATGGTTTCTAAGAATGATGGAGTCGGAATTCTGAAAGAGTTTAGAAAGGACTATTCGTTTCATCTTAGGAAAGAGAATGGGATTTTAGGGCTCTCCAAAAAAAAGTGTCTAAAACCCGATGTCGTAGAATGAAGTGAAAGAGCAGTTTCTGGCAAAAGAGTTCCTTTTACCTCTTCTATACGCACACCAAAAAAGTTTACCTTGCTAACATTTAAATACGAGAGCTACCGGATTTAGTATCAATATTGTATTGCCCATTAAAGTAAACGTTTACTCAAATATTAGTATAGTTTTATATGTAAGGAATGAATTTTGTAAACCTAAACATTCGCTTTACAAACTGAGCTCAATTACATGGAATATACTCGATAAGTAAATAGAATAGCTCTTCATCTCTCATTGAATGCAGATGGTGGAGGGACCTACCTAAAATAAAGATTAGGGGAAGGTGAATGAGTCGTGTTACTTGATATACTAGAAGTGAGAAATTACGAAATTACTGAGACTCGAACCCAGGTTCCTCACCGTGAAATGAATATGCTATCGAGTAACTTCTTTCCTATTTATCTCCCCCATTAAATAAATATTTTTGACAAATATATAATTGGTTATTCAAAAGAGAAATATTCTGTTCTAATTTTAGCCGGTAGTCTAAAAGATAACAGGATATGGAGAGGAATCACATTCACTTGGATAATTTTACGTCTCACACTATTCTATCCTGCAACTGAATTAAGCGCGATGGAAGTTTATCATTCGATCTGCTGATTAAAGCAAAGGATATCCATTGGAGCCTCTCGTTCATAGGATCACTCTCTTCATTCGAATTAAAGAGTGGCATTACCATTTCACTCGAGTGCTTTACATCATCGTAGCACTCGTCCACTGATTTGTGTACATTCGTGCTTTCGAAATTCGACATCCATTATTATATTAGTGAAGCATTCAAAAGCCGTGACTCGACGTTATTTCTCAATTAATTTTAATGGGTGAGTAGTATTAGACTTCGTCATGTTGATTAGATTGGTATTAGATTTCATATTCTTTTCTGATGAAGACCTTTCAAGATGAGAATCTGCTGTCTCCAGGAAGAAGTTCCTGAGTAAGCCTTTGGTAGCCGAAGAATTTGATTTAATCTTGGTTATAAGATTTCTCTCTATCATTAGCCATCTTTTAGAAATCATTGAAATAAATAAGAAGAAAAATTCTTGTCCCAAAAATTTCATTGATTAAGAATTAATCTTATATCTTAATGAGATATTTTAAATCTCTTTTGGTAAAATGTTATACATATCTTAAGGAAATTATGACTCGACAGAAGCAACAAAATGTATTCATAAGATGGAAAGGAAAAATGAAAGCGAGTTTCTGAGAATTAAAAAAAAGAAGATTCTCAGGTCGTTAAGAAATTTAACTTTTGGACTTTTATTGCAAACACTCACATTTACATTGATCGTAAAGGGGAAATTATTTTAAAATATAGATTCCTTTTTGAAAGATGAAAAGATCCTATTCCTAAGAAGCTAAACCTTAAAATTCGACAGCAATCGGAGTAATCATATATGTGCTTAAAAATAATTTATAGGTATATCATGTTCTAATATTATATTTTGATTTAATGATATTATCATCGTTACAAATACATCGCTCGTCTCTAATAGAACTCGATTCTTTTCATTACTCCCATTGATGTCCTCTCCTTCGACAACTTCAGGGGCCGTAGCTAAGGACACGAGCCAACAACAGACCGCGCCCAATTGATTTGAGATATCATCTGGTACTCGCATTTAACATGCGATGTTTCGAGCATTTATCTGAGTTTCTCTTTTTGACACACCTATGGAATCAAGATCTACCTTCCACTAGACGCTTCCAATTTCCACTTTTTCCAAGAGAGTGACAAGAGCAACTATTAACACTTCAGCGACAAAACCTCTTTTTCACGAGATCTCGCTCAAGAAAGTTAGAAAACGGACATTGAAATTTTAGAAGTGCTGAAAAAATAATTTACCGGTGCGTTTTCCGGGAGAAAGATGATGTCCTATTTGGTGTTCGAAATGGAAATGCTATGGGAAGACATCGGAATGCCCTTTAGCATATGAACCCAGTTGAACACTGAGCAAATTTCACCCTCCGATTCATAGGATTATCCAGACAATGAGATTCCCGCTAACGCATTCATTTCCCGATGCTAGTTAAAACGGTTCTTTAGTACCATTCGAACTCCGAACTATCTCCACTTACGAGATTTTTTCCCTTTCCAATATAAAGAAGATCTCTGCCACGGAAATACAATTTTTCTTCGGTAGTGAGATCTAGGTAGAGTTTACATAGTTGATGAAACCCTTTGGTCAGAATAGAAGTTTTATATAAACCGCTTTTTTTATCAAGATATCGATGCTAAAAAGATTAATTTTTAAATTGCGTATTATCTATTAGGTTATTTGGGTTCAGAAATCGAATATTTACTACCAAATCCAGAATACAAAATCTTTCTTTAAATCTTCTTTAAATCATGACTAGTTGAAAATAGAAGACAAGATCAAAACTTAACAGCTTTTATTTATTTAATTATGCAGAACTGATACATAAAATTATACAAAAAACCATTATCACAGGCAACTCATTATAGTGAATAGAAATAGGTAAGTTAAATACTTACATTTTTATAACGCCTTCATTAATATTACGTAAATTGTCAAAATTAATTATGTGAAACTTCTTACTGCTAAATGTTCTTAAAAAGAAACATAGATAAATGTTTTCCGAGAAACAATTTATGTCCTAAATCAGATAACTTTTAACCTAATGTCAGTTCAACTTATTTGGAACAGCATATAATTTTTGACTTTGTCTCAGTATAAGTATCATTAGTGATCTCTTTTTTAATATTATTGGTCTTTTAATAATAAATATTCTGTAATAATCACACGGATAATAATCACATACATAATTTTGTTTTTTCGAAAACGAAACCAGGGACTTGTTAAGGTTCTTAGAAGTATAGCAAGTGTTTCTGGTGTAGTATCACAAGATACTATATATATTTATGTTAATTTTTCACAATAAAATAAGCAAGTCTATCACAGTACGTCATACCGGAATCCTCAAGTATTATTGCAGATTTTTCTGGATTGTGTATATATCTAGGAATGCAGCTTTCTCCCGTGTTTTTGCACGTGGTTCCCATATTTCAGCCTCTTCGGAATTTATAATATCTACTCATACCTTTCCATTACACGAAGCAAATAACACTTTAACGATCAAGTCCTTCACCCGCAAATCAAATAACGTTTATTTATCATCAAATGAGTGCTACTTTCACACGCACATTATCCCACTAATCTCTCGAGGATCCTCATTTTTATAATTGTGTTTGATAGAAAAGATATTTCGGAAGTCAATTGAGTAAAGAAGAAGAGGAGCTGAGTCATGAGAAATGCATTTCCCTGGATTATTACGTACACATTACTCGAGGAAGGTTATTCGGAAATATTAATGAACGGTGAAAGTCAAAACTTTCTTACTCGTGATCGATCAGACCCTAAACAAGGAAACGCAAAAGTATTGCCTTTTTAAACGGGACTTGTTACCCGACCTTCAGCCCCTTTCCCTCGATTTTCCTTCCCTTTGACCCAATCTCGGATTGCGACTCGAAAGACCGGATTCACACTCTCCTCTGAGGGTCTCTTGTGAGGGAAATGGAAAGTATTCGAAGGGAGAATCTTCGGAGCACATTATACCGGAGTCCTGCCAAAAGTCCTTTTTGCGTTGCGTCATCGAGTTTCTAAACGAGGTTCGTCCCAGAAGATAAGCAGCTAGGAAGAATTTCTTCGCATCTGAAATAATCTAGTTCCAAACGTCTTCTCGGCGGTCTAAGAAATGGCGCTTTCACCAGCGGTGTTAAATTTCCTCGTTTTCATTACCCGTGTATCGGTGAGTTACGATTAATGATGGGACAACGTGCGATCGTAAATGTACCAGCGAATTATATCCGGAGTCAGAAAGTGGCAAAGTATCTAAAGGGTGATCTAATCTTCGTTTTCTTACCGTCCTATCGGAAACGGAATATAATCAAATTGACTCCCTGAGACAAATTCCTTTTTGATAGAAAAATCTAAAAATAAGGACTCGTACTAATTGGGAATAAATGGATAATACTTTTATCAGTCTTCTGACAACAGAAATTGAATAAATATAATATTTACGAAATCAATCAGTTTTGGCTTAATTTTAACAAGAAATTTTTGTCATTTTTATAGCAAATTGAATGGCATACATTCAATGCATTTATATCCGTCTATAACTCATTCAAATATCTTATATATACTCAACGAAGTAAGTTTTGATCTTTGAATAATTATTTCTAGAACTTAAGTTTTCTAGAAACGAAATAATTCATAACTACAAAATTATTTGAAAAAATATATAAATTATAAAGATAGCATTTCATTCCTACATAAAAACCTTGCAAAATGGCCTAATTGCGATTCATACCAAATAAATAAATATTTCAAGTTTTGCCTTTTATAGAATGGCATCGGGATTGAGTAATTTATTCCAGCGTTAAAGCCTTCTAAAGTCTTTGAGGAAATATAAATTAATATCTCTTAAAAATGATACAATGACAAAATTTCGTTTTCGAAAATATCTCGTTTCAGTTTTTTCTTTAATTATCGAGGGTGAGTCATTACAAAAAGTATTGCTTATATTACAAAACATCAGTCAATAAAATATTACATGCAGATGGTGTGTGCTTGTCTTATATATTTAATCGGGAAATTCTATTCAATGTCTTCTGAATTAAAATGAACTGCGATTGCGTTGAAGAAGCCTCTGGATATTTATCAAAGAGAGTTGGACATGAGCCAGATTTTAGGGCGTTCGTTTTATTGACGCTAAGAGCATTTAAGAAGCAGTTGAAATTGCTCCGAATGGAAATTAGCTCTATCCTGATTTTAATGTACTTCAGTGAACGTGATTTATATCCAATTTGTAATCGATGCTTTTCCACCGATTATTCAATCACTGCGTATTTCTTATATCAAGTAAAATCCCGGGTGTTCTGTAATTGTGACGCCACATAAATATGTACCCAAGTATTGATGTGGTTTTAAATTTAGTCATAACAAAAATGGATACTTATTTCCCAAATGACTATCAGTCTAGCAATTGATCGAATGTTTTTTATTAGAGTTTTATAGTGTGATCACTGAATGGACTAATCATAACTAACTTAGTGGTTTACAAAGTATATTTCAATATTCACATATTTGTGTTTCCACAGTGTATTTCAATATTCACAAATATGTGTAAGTTGTGCTTAATTTTTCACTTTTTACAAATTAATATAAATGAGAAAAATGCTGAATTTTCATATCTATTTCATCACTATATTTAGAGAAACACGTAAAAGAGTCAATAATCCAAATTTTAGGAATATTTCTGTTTTCTATTTCCTTTTATTTCACAAAAATATGAATGCCCCCATTTATATTCAGACTATCTTCAAATTAGTGAAGACAAAAATGTAATTTATATTTAATATATGTTAAATATATTTTACATGCCCATATTTCGCCTTCCAGTTGATTGCTGCCTCTGTAGGCTTCAAATATTCGGTAGCACATTGTAAAAAGAGCTTATGTTTCCCTTTATATCAATTCTCACCTCAGCGTGAACTCATGCTCTGGATAAAACTGGTATACGAAACATTTTTGGCTTCTAATTCGTGAGAGACGAAAGAAAGTGGAAAGAGGACGCTCCAATTGGAATCTCAAGCGAAGAAAGTCGGTAAAAATATCTTCGCTCTATCGCGATATTCTTCACGACTCAGGAATAGATGCGTGTTTGTTGATCGCGATCGAACAAACCATCTTTCTGTTTACTTGGCCGTTATTAGAGAGTTTGGGATTCTTTGAGATAACTTGTAAGAAGAAATTTCATTCTCACAATGCGTACAATATTTGATTTCTTATAAGTTTAGACTGCATAATCACGAAATTAATTACCAATTCATGAACCAACTGTATGTGACATACTCCTCAATGATATTCCATTGTTATGCGGTTAAAGAACTAGTGCAGTATAGTGGTGCTGTTTTTGTTCTTCCCGTTTCCAGAGCAACATACCATATGGCTGAACGTGTGTTAATAAAAATGAGTGATTAGTTCGGGTTTTTGATATCTTTTCTAGATATTGAATTTCATTGAATTGACTACATCTTATGGTTAAATAGCTTTATTCAGATGCGTGTATTATAGCTCATATTTATTTTTCGATAATATTTTTCATCACTCTGGTATAAAATAAAAATGAGATAACATAATTCTTACCGGCACTCGATCCATATCCACCGGATGAAATGCATATTCATAATGCTTCAAAGTAGGTTTTTTCAAGTATTCTCTCTAACATTGAAGGCTTTAATTTAAGGTTTTAAATCTTAATTTTCAATTATTTCTCTAATTAATGTTCATTTACGGATTTTTCAAAGTACTACACACTTCATAGCGTCTTTTATGGTGTAAAGAATCGCCTTCTCGATCGAGTATTGTTTCTGTGTCGAACATAAATGTGTATTCTGGAATTGTATCCGTTAATGATTTAGATATTTTCAGAATAGTTACCAACATTATAAAGCTGTAAAAGCGGCTGCTTCTTCAGCTTTTGTAATTAATGCTTCCAGTAAAATATAAATGCTCTAAAAACTTTATATTATTTTATATTAGAGTATTATTATTTTACCGCTATAAAGAGGAAGATTGCAAACCAATTTCTAGATCGGAATTTGCCGGTGTTAACGCTTTGGCCTTCTATCGAACACGATATGTAGTGTATATTCAATAAATGTAGTTCAGTAGGCTAATACCTACTGAACTATGTAATGTAAGAGAGAACTTAAATGAGATTTCCTTTTAATACACACAGTATAGTCCTATGTATCTTGAGTTTCGAATGAAGTGAAAATCATCCCAATGATAATAACTTACTGAGAGTAATTTCAATTCCATGTTTTTTTATAAGTGAAAAGAAACTCTATAGTCTAGCGTTCAATGTCAGACTACTTGTTACCCATATCTAAAAATATTTATGAGAAGGTTAGCCCATCTTTTAATGCAATATTAAAGAAAATTTGGTATGCTGCGCCCATGCGATGGAATATGTCATAATTATATATTATAAAATATTTTATTGATTATATTGGGTTCTTGAGCTGCTTGATATAGAAAATAATCGTGTATATACAGATCCTATCGATTAGGATAGATATCAAACCCAATTATTTTCCACTCGATTTATACTCCATCCATATTTTTATTATTCATTCATTTAATATCCATATCTATTTAAATATACCATTGAAGGTTTTTAATTACCTGTTTAGTTATAAGATATATTTTCAAATTTAACATGATCTCATTGATTCTCTTGTAAAATTGAAATTTTAGTATTCTGTTGTTAGTTAATTCTATCAGTAGGTTTGTGCAGGTTTTTCACACACCCCTTCATGGGTGGGTGTTTTCCTGCAGTGGATTTTTTTCCCAAGAATTTTTTTAGGTTTTTACATACACTTAAATCTCTCTTATAATCACTATTTTTCTCTTTCTAATTCTCTTTGTACTTAAAACTTTTTTAAAGAGGTTAGATGGAAGAAGAGACTTTTTAGTCTCAATCTCGCCTCGAAAATAAAGACCTAAATACCTTCATATAATATAAACCACCATGTGTTGATGATCACATTAAAAATATTTCAAGGACGCATTGCTCAATAATTGAGCAGCTGAACTGGAAATATAGATTTGCATTTGTGAAACAGAAATAATAACAATGATCCGCCGCAGTATTCCGCTCTCCTCAAACTACACACTTCTCATGTGCACACACCAATGGACATCCAAGAACGCTTAGATTTTGATAAAATTGCACGCGGAGTCTTAGACAATAGAAGTAAACTCTGCTATTAACTTCTCATCAGCGGCGTCAATCAATAAACGTTTTTTTTCATCCGATGGTATTTAGATGAGAAGAAAAAGTCAGTGGATAGGGGATTGCTTTTCTGACTCTCCTATGGGAAACTTCGAGGGAACGCGTTTTCTACGAGCGATGGAAGAACTTCACGGTTGTGAATAATCGGTCCAAGAAAGAGCGGCGAAGGCTGATAGGATTTCATTCGGATGAATGGGAAGATTGTTTGCATACCTCTGTTAATCCAGAGGACGTTTAAGCGCAGCCTCTGTCCATCGACCATTGCAATTATCTGACGATGTCCTACTTCGCACGTGGAATCATTAAGAAAGGGGATACCGTCAGCGTTTCTCCTGTGCGAATAAGTTCAGTCCCATCATCAGGGATCGGTCATCCTACTTTGGAAAACATTGTGTTAAAAAGACTTTCTATTGGAGGAATAGTTCACGAGAAACTTTCTGATGCACAATATTAAAAATTTTAGGGATACAATTTTGAATTCTAATTATTTTTAAAAATCTCCTAAATACGTTTCTCAAAGATATCCTATATTAATGGCGCACGTAAGAGATCTGTATGCTCTAAAGTCAACTACTCGTGCATCTGTTTTTCAAGAAAGAGCCAGCGAGTATAATTTCCTTTCGTGTTCGGTGCACTTCGAGCGTTGGAGTCACCGAGTGCAACGCAAGTCTCTCCATCGATACTTTTGCGTTACAGGAACCGTTTACATTAATGGCATTTTAGTCGTGAATGCGATTTGAGCGGAAACGTTTTTCTCTATTGATCCTCGGCACCTATGGGCGAGAAAGTTCCCTTGATAAATTAACGCGTCCGCTTCGTGAAACACTTCCAGTTGGCGTATTCCGAACTTTCCGAGGAAACACTTAACCTCCGACGCATGGCATCTCGCGAACGATGGAGTCCTCGAGAGGTCACCCAATCGACCGAATACACGATGAGTACTGCGAGCATTTCCCATATACTGGTTTTCGAAGCGTTCCCGTTCCGCCATGTGGCCAATTTTCGAGCCGCTCTTCTTTCTCCGCTCTCTCCCTATATGCATCTCTCTTTTCAACGGGCCATTCCTCCCCCTTCCACTAGAATGGAAAATTAAGAAACCCACTCCCTCTGGTAAAAGTTGTCCACCACGGAAACCGCCTCCCGCTTTTCCTCCCCCACCTCCCTCTGGAGCTTCTGACACTCCCAGAGTAAGATCCCGCCTCTTCCCCCCTTCTGCTTACACCAACAACCGCTAACCTACCTATACAGTCAAGCAGCACGCGCTGTGCCACCAACGAAATCCACTCCTCTTTCTCCATCCCTCCCCACCGCCGAAGGAGGATGAGAAGCAGGGAAAGTGAAGATTTTCGTTTTTTTAAACGTATCTCTCGCCAGGAGAGTCTTCCTGCCCAAACTTCTCCCCCCCACTCCCCCCCGCTGCAGGTGGTTTCGAGTCCCCCGCGAGTGGCCCTCTGGGGAAGATGGTTTCTTTGGGGGGGGGGGGTCGTGGGGGAGGAAGGGGGGCGAGGGTCATCGGCGGTTGGCATCTTATGGAAGAGGGGGAGAGGGTCTTCCTCGGCTGGCTAAATCTCCTCTCGTGGGTATATAACCGGGAGAGTTAGACATCGAAGGCATCAAAAGCAGATCTGCAGTGTCTGCAGCAGCATCGAATTCGCCCAGCTATCCCAGCTCTACGGAGTTCTTCCGATTTCTGGGAGACCGTCTTCAACGCATAGCGGGTTCTCTCAGCGGGGATCTTAAGGCTCACCGTCGCCATGAGGAGCGGCACCAAACTGCTGGTCAGTGCTTCAACTCTTCCTTTGGATTTTTTCGTGTCGATTCGTTGATATCACGGATAAAGCGCGATTCGGACGATGCCTTCGAAGTGACTTCTTTGGAATACCGTTCTTCTGGGTGAATCGATTATGCCGTTGTAGTCAACACTTAAAATTCAAGACGTTTGTTCGGTGATTTTTCGTGTAGAATCCGTTGAGGATTGATCTTATCGATCTATGATCCTATATCGCTCGTCCAACTGCATTTAGTCAGTTTGATCACGTTAATTATATCCGATTGCATTTTTCATAATATTCCTAAGACTTTCTTAATATTCCAAAGATTACTATTTAGTCTAGCTAAAAAATTTTATAATCGATAACTTCTAATCAGTTTAAAACTATATATTGTATTCTTTTTTCTAAGGAAACTATTTATAATTTTACGAACCAATATCATTTAACTTATTTATTCGCACATTTCTACCTCGCGGGATATTCTTATAGAAATATATTGAAAATAGGATTATTTCGCTAAACTGGATGGAATACGACTTATTTAAGTGTCCATTTTAAAAATTAATGTAGGAGTTCTGATAATGTTCACAAAAATATTTCGTAATCACTGTTCTTTAGATTTTTAAACTTACAGAACATCTATCAGCTCAATTCAATCGATTTCAACAGTATATATTTCACATCTCTAAGTTCAAATCTCATTAAAAATTAATATAAAATTTATGATTGAATTACCGCTCGGTGTAAATGACACTTATCTTCCAGGCGCTGACATTAGGGCGCAATTTGCATTTTCTCTTGTGCGCTGAACCCAAGATTCATAAAGGCAAATAATTATCCGAATAACATCAACAATTAAGCAAGGATTCTCGGAAATGAAAAAAAATGACTGTAATTAATTTCGCTAATTGAAACTTCCGGTGCTCTTCGTGATGTTCATCCTAATATTTCGCTTCTATTGACTCTTACGGGGGAGGGACATCAAGGTAAAAAGAGGCTTGGGAAGAGCTATAGCCTTCTCCTCCCAAAGCACTCACCCTTCGATTCCCATCCCACCGCTTTATTCTTTTGTTTCCCGCACAATATCTTTATCTCGATCCCAGCTTTTCAAAATCAAGGAGCCCTTACACGCCAAGGTGAGCCAATGACCTAGTGCCATTGAGAGTCTTGTTTATACTTCAGAGGAGTTCCGCAAGTACCGTTCTTCGCCCATATTTTTTGAGATTTCTCTTCCTTTTTTGCCGTACAGTTCCGCTCCCTTCGAAACAACTGAAGTAATTTTCTTTCGACTTGTACAACGCGTAAACTCCATTCCCCATCTATAATGACCGAGATATAAATCGAGTATGAATTCATTTTTTCCTCCGAAGAAAGAACGCGGTCTTTCCGTTACGGCTCTTCCTGGGAAACGGAAGCCTCAAAGAGGAGGCGACCTTGAATTTTTTCCTCCGCATTAATATCGGATTTTTTTACTTTTAGTTACATTCTTCAACTATTCACTTGCTTAAAAATGGGTTCACATAACCTTATGCATCTGCGTAAGTTTGGGAGTGAAACTGTTTATTTATGAAAATCATTGAAATACCGATTACTTTGAAAGATATGTACGACTCATTTTAAAATCACCGTTGCCTTATTTTAAAATTTTCACTTTTTTTTATATTAGTTTTATTTCTTAAAAGCAATATTTATTCAAAAAAAATTATTTTACAGTAAATAATCATATACTCAATTTAACAATATTAAGAATGCTCGTAATCTTAAATAACTGCTTACTTAAACCAGCTATTTTCTTTGCTCTTTTTAATTCTTCTTCTAATAATAACTTCTGCATTGAATTAAGAATTCAAGGGAATAAGTAAAACTATGAAATATTAATTCGAAGCATATATATATATATATATATTCGGATAATAAAACATTCTTAGAATATCGAATAATTATTTGGAGAGAAATCATCCACGGATGGTATATCTATTCAAAATCGTCAGTGGCCAATATTTTAGCATTCGAAAGAATTAGGAGACATGAACGCGCGGATGTAAATGCCGAAGAGCATCAAGAAATACGCATTTCTGGACCCAAACTTGTTTCACTTTCACTGCTTCAAAAGAGGGCAGAGAGGCCAATGCCAAGGATATTCGTTGAGTACGTTCTCTGATGAATGGACCGCACGCGGATGATTGGGCAATTTTCTCGGAGAAAGTTGATAACCAGAGTCACTTATCATTGTTCGATGGTTTATTTTCGCCAGCCTTTTTTGATACACCAGAAGTATATGAGAGGTAATTTTACGGCCTGTGGTCCTGCAAACTGCAGAACTACGTAATTTATTCAGAAAAATCTGTGCCCGTGAAAGAAAATCAAGGCGACCCAGTTTTTCCCCTTCGCTTTCTCGTTGAATTTAGATGATAAGAGTCGCGTGCTATGAATAAATATCCCTGTGTGCATGCAATTTGACATTATCACTGTTTGGAGCTATATAGGTTGATGTATCTTTCTAATCTCTCCTCTAAGAATTTGATCTTTCCATTTCTAGGCTGGAACATGAATTTAGAAATTGGAACGAAATTAATGTCCTTAAATTTTAACTGAATGAGCAAATAATATTATCTTAATAACGCTTCTTCAACCGCAACGTTTAATATGCATTATTTGAAGTCTCTTGTAACGAGTAAACGTCCTATTTATATTTTTAAAGTACCTATTCCTTGATATTTGATGAGGATCTAATATAAATGCACTTGTTCATAAAACAGTATTCATCCTATCGCATCATTCGACGTACATCAAAAATAAATTGATATGTTGAAATGGGGTTTCAGGATATATGGAGTCTAAAATTACTATATTCTACTTGGTTTGTGATTTAGCGGTTTTTCAAAAGTGTTTCGTATTTCTCGTTGCAGTTGGTCTTCGTGGCCGCCACAGCGCTCGTGGTAACACGTGCTGAAGAGGAAAATAAAGAGTGAGTATCGCTTTCTGGAGTGTGCTAGCTTTTAACATCTAGAATATAAGAGAAGCTGCGGTTTTATATCAAGAACATCTCTTCATTCGACCCGTTTCCTCTTACGATTTGGATTTATTTGGTCTTTTTCTTCTTGTCTTCGCAAAAAAAGCTTTTTAAAAGTAAATTTACACTATTTAAAATACTCAAGATTGCAAAATTCAATTATCATGAATATTATAGCTAATGCTATGAATAAGCGTTTGTTTGGAATTAGCTTTCAAACCCTTTGGATCAAAAGTAGACCTTTTCCTTACATTTCGTGCTTTTCATTATAATTTTTTGCTCCGGTAACATTTCTCAATTTAACATTTCCTTTATTTTGTAACTAAAAACGAATCCTCGATTGAATATTCTACACACGTACCTAAAGATATCAAATCTGGAACCGTCTTTTAATGAAGACGAAACGATTCCCCGTGTATTGGACCTTGTTATCCCTCTCGTCTTTCAATGGCTCTTCGATACACCGGAATACGCTTTTTTAGGGCATTCATTTATATCTTTAAGCTCTCGATGACGAACGTGTCTCCGGTGAAATCTCTGTATTCCGTCCGAGAGCTTCTATTTCTCTAATCCGTGATCATCCAATCGCAGATGAACTTCCATTTGGAGAAGATGATAGCAATCAAATCCCTTTCCCTCGCATTTTGATCCAGTTAATAAGGTCAAGTATTGTTTGGTGAAAGTCGGCTATTTTACCCCATTTCTTTTTGCCACTCCTTTGCATGAATGGGAAATTATAGCGAACAGTTGACATTTCGTATCGATCAATATTCGCGAATTCAGAAAACATTCGAAGGCTGAGTTTTCTTTCTCTCGGAGATGTCTTAAAAAATCGGAGGCACCCTGGCATACATTTCTTAGCCTTAGCAAATTGAGATAATTTCTCAATTTGCTAAGGTTAGCATGCCATTCCTTCAATTATTTCTCTTTATATGATATAGATAAATTTCATTTTATAAATTCATACACTACAGCTTTTTATCTGTATCATTCGACTAAAGAATGTTTATTTATTTAGACACCCTGTAATTGGAAATTTATATTCGGGAATTGTTTATATATTTTTTAATTTAAACATTTTACAGGAACCACTATTAATTTTCATAGATTTCCAAGAACCATTCTCAGTTATCCGTGTATCTTTTCATATCTCAACAAGATGTACTCTACTGTTTCTGTCCTTTTGAAGATTATATCTATATGTACTATCTATACTCCTTAATTCATAAAAATTACTCTATCAAAATCATCGCGAGATGAATTTCGTTGTTCAGAGATATTATCAATGTTTATTACTTTTTTCTTTTCTTCTGCTCATCAAAATCTTAGCGTGTCCATCATTAGCTTACATAGAGAAGAATCAAAAAAAGGAAGTTCATTTATCTTTCGATATTGAAAAGATATAGAACAATAAAACATTCCTTTCCATTGTTACGTGGCCTCTGAGTAATTTCATGAATATTTGTCTACGACTTATCGAGTCCTTATTCTTATCTTTCCTTACAATTGATTTTCCCCTATTTTTATGATATTCGGAGTTCTTCCGTTCACTCGGTTATCCGTTATTATCTCGCGCATCAAACAAAAGCTCATAAACCTCTCTTGCCTCAGAGTCGGGAAGGTCATCGTGAAGAGAGGCGATGTAGGAGGATACGGTGGCGGCGGCGGCTTCGGAGGCGGAGACTTTGGAGGCGGCGGCTTCGGTGGTAGCGGCGGAGGTGGTTACGGCGGTGGCGGGGGCGGATTCGGAGGCGATTTCGGTGGCCACGGAGACAGCGATGGCTACAGCGGGGGCGGAGGGGACTTCGGAGGCGGATACGGTAGCAGCGGAGGCGGAAGCTATGGCGGTGGAAGCGCCGGAGACTACAGCGGGGGTCATGGGGGCGGCAGCGACGTAGGCTTCAGTGGTGGATATGGAGGAGGCGCCGGAAGCTACGGAGGAGGCGGTGGTGGCTACGGAGGCGGTGGCGGCGGAGGAGGCTATGGCGGAGGCGATGATCACCACCACCACGAACCAGAAGGTGTCTGGAAGAAGAAACTAGTCTGGAAAGAGGAATGGAAGAAGATCTGGAAGCCCGCCACCAAGCTGATCTGGAAGACCGAGTGGAAGAAAGTCTGGAAGCCAATCTGGAA
Source organism: Pantala flavescens (assembly GCA_020796165.1). Lineage (NCBI taxonomy): Eukaryota > Metazoa > Arthropoda > Insecta > Odonata > Libellulidae > Pantala > Pantala flavescens. Next base: position 9,160,348 of record CM036883.1, read on the forward strand.
GGAGATCCAGGTCCCCGTGTGGAAGGACATCCAGGTTCCCGTTTGGAAGGAGATTCAAGTACCTGACTGGAAGAAGGTGTGGGTTCCAGAGTGGACCAAGGTTTGGGTGCCCATCCACGATGAGCACGAGCACAGCGACTGGGACTCTCACGGTCACGGTTGGGACGAGCACAAACCAAAGGGTGTCTGGAAGAAGAAGCTCATCTGGAAGCCCATCTGGAAGAAGATCTGGAGGACGGACAAGAAGCTAGTCTGGAAGAACGATAAGAAGCTCGTATGGAAGACCGACAAGAAGCTCGTTTGGAAAGAGGAGTGGAAATCCATCCAAGTCCCAGTATGGAAGAAGTACGAGGTTCCAGCATGGAAGAAGGTTTGGAAGCCCGTGTGGGAGAAGGTTTGGGTTCCCATTCACAAGGAACACCACGGTTGGGACTGATGAAACAAAGAGCTCACTAGGAGGATAGTTATTGTTTAATGATATTTTCCAGTTCACTCTAACTCCACTCACCCATCTTCTTCCTCGCGTTCTTTGTTTGGAAACCACGAAAAGACCGCGCGATTTGTTGTTTCGGCTCTAAACAAATTATTCAACGAGCCATGAGGTACCGCGTCAATGGTACTTCGATTTTCTCTAGTATCACCACTAGCTATTTTCTGCAATTTAGATCTAAAGAGCCGATGATACAATTCAAAAAGCTTTATCGACTTGGTCTAAATTATCAGAAAAGCTTCTCTCTTCCGCGGCATCTCATTAAAAGACGTTTTCTTTTGCTCCCGCGATTCTACTTTGCATCACACTACGCATTAGTGCACTTTGGAATCGGGGTTGGAGTTTCAGAAATTTTCTCCTCCTTTTCGCTTTCCCCACTCTGCAAAGGAGGCGCGCAGAATATTTTCGCCCATCAGTTCGTGCTTTCGAAAAAAATCACTCGCAGTACGGATGCTGATTCCCACTTCATTCTCATTAATTTTTTTGTCCGCTCTGTCCAGTACTTTCGACCTCTTTTCTGCAAAAGAGATTTTCCATCTCTTCTCCACCCCCTCATCACCAGTGAAAGCCAACCCACTTCCCCGGAAGACCTAGCCGTGGGGGCCGCCAAGTTCACCACTCTGAGGATACTTCCCCCTTTACCCCATCCCTACCCCGTACATCTTGCTTTCCTTGACTTTCACCAGAATGTGGCTTTGACGCCGCCATCCCACTCTCGCCACCCGCAAAAGGGTAGTTTACCTAAGACCTTCATGAATCATCCACTTTATCATCTTTCCGTCGCATCCGCATTCGAAAGCGCTTTGGTGCTAGTTGGTGCCGGAAAAAGAATGCGTGCCTACTTAAATTCTTCCCAATCTATTTCATCCGTTTTAATCCGAGGTAGAAGATGGAGAAACATCACCACAATACTTTCAACGGGTCGTCTTTCCCCTCTCCTCTGCAGAAACCCCTCAACCGTTTAATATGATGCTGTTTCTAAAGAGGAGGGGTGCTGACATGTTGCTTATTTTTAAATACTGTTTTTTATACTATTGTAATAACTATGTATATATACACATGCATTTTTTATAAGTCTGATGTTATTTTTGTTACGACGATAAAGGCTGTAAATGTGTTTTTTTTAGAAGTAAAGAGTTTTTTACTTACGCATAATTCTTTTGGCTTCTCATTTAGAAAACTCTCCGATTCATTTACGCATCCACTAAAACCCCATCGAGAATGAAAAGGGCTTGATGAATTTCTCTCGGAAGCAGCGAGGATTGGAAAGAACAGTCTTTTCGGTAATTAATCACCAACTGTGAGGTCGTGCCTTACTCTCTCTCTTAACCTTAGACGTTTCTAAGCACGACTCCTTAAAAACCATGACTCTCTCCTTCGTCCAAATCCAAGCAATTTCCCTTTCTTCCACATTTCGAGGTGGGAAAGTCAAAGATGAATACAAATGAGAGAGGATTAAATGAAGCAGAGGATGGACTCGGTTTGAAGTGGCTGATAATTCAATACTTAAGAGAAGGTTTAAAGAAGGAGTCGGAAAATTGGAACCGAAAATAGCTTTCATTCGGAATAAGGATGACTACAAATCGTTCCTTAACCCAATTCCCTCGGGACCTAGGATGACAGCTCCTTCAACTCTCACTTTTTTTCTCTATCGCCCGTTGTCTGTTACGCGGGAGTATTTTATGGCGCCCGCCGGTGGTTTTCCCAAATGCTTTTATCGTTGTCTTTTGTTTACTCATACCTCTCCTCTTACACCGAAACGAGTTTGTTTGTTTGGTGATTCCGAGTGGCGTTGAAGATTGCGACGAAATATTGCGGAAAAACGAATGGAAAATGAGATAAAAATCGATTCAAACGATGTTACCAATGTAATGCCCTTCTTTGATTCCTCCGTTGAACGTCGTAGAGTATATACCAAAAATTTTAAAATTAGTACTTGGCATATAAAAATAGTTTATTTGTCCACAAAATACTTAGAGAAACACCAAAGTACTAAAAATTTTTTTCGAAGCTATATTTGCATTATTATCAGAGAAAATTACTTCTTTTTTCCAGGAATTCCAATCGATTTTTCACTTCATAATTGTTATTTTTTACGTACGCAGTTTGCTTGTTTACTTTTTGAGATTTGATTTTTGTAACTCGAGGAGGAATGTCGGGAATGACTTATTCAAACGGTCATCTTTTATCGAATATTATTTCTTATCCTTTGCGACTAGTCATTTTTCAAATGCTAATTAAACTTCTCTCCTTTAAATTGACGTAAGTCGATAAATAGGTGAAAATTTACTCCATGTCCATCGCTGAAATTGATTTACACGGTTATGTTACGGGGCTGTCAAAAGTTTCTCCGGCCTTCAAAGTCCTTCACTTGGACGCTTTCGTAAAATTTATTCGCAAACACTTTCCATTCACGCCTAAACGAGCTGTCCAAAAGGTCCTTTTCACTTGCCTTTCTCTGTATCAAAAGCTTTTTACCTTTCTCTTTCTTTCCTCATCCTTCGCAGAAATGATCATCATCTGACCCACTTCCACTCAATCGCTACTAAGCACTTCATATTCTGATATCATTGGAATAATAATTTACGAGCATAAATTTTTATCGTATTTCTAATAAATTGAAGGATAAATAAATATAGTGCATTTAAATTTCGTTTCTATGTGTTATTTGCATATTTTTTTCATTTGTTATACAAGTCGTACATTTCAGTTTAACTCTTATGAGAGCTACGAGAGATTGGATAATATTATTGGAATGCATCAAAGAGCATTTTAACGCATGGATATTTAAAAACGTGGATTATTTAACGTTAACGAGGGTATGACTCCCCTGTGTGGCTATTGTTGCAGCTCCTTTGTCAGCTAATGCTAATCATATTCGGTCGTTGAAATCTCCACTCTTATTCACGCTACTAATTAGGAAATCAACGTTCAGGTACGAATAGTCTAACTATTTCATCTTATCTTACTATCACTAACTATCACTTTTTCAGTGATCAGAAAGTATCTTCTTTGCAGAAGAAGCATTGTAGCTCACTGATTTAACGATGTGGTAAGCTTTTAGAACTTCTTTCTTTTGAGAAGAGGTCGTTCATTTTCTCTTGCGGTTACCGATGTGAAGGTGAGAAAAAGGATTTCCCATTTGGGTTGGGTCGTCAATTGGGACTTACTGCTGCTGTTGATGCACTGTGGTTTCTTTGTCTTTCAACACTTTGACTGATTATTCCAAATATAGCTACTATTACAGAACTTGTGTGAAGCCTGCCATATAAGGAAGTATTTCAAGTAGAACATCAGCTGTCTCTCATAGTTTTGACTTAGCTTCATGAGAGTTACTTGTTCTAAAATATGCATAAATTTGATCAAAGTGGAACCAGTGATCAAAAGTAACAGAAACAAGGGAAGGGAGCGAATCCGTAATCAAACCAAAAGGAGGAGATTGTGGGTCACCGTTGAGAACATCTGTTACCGTTTCCTTAACTTTTGGAAGACGTTCGCCGAAAGCAATTTACAAAAGTCTTCGGCGTTAATTCGACTTCTTTTCCTTCTAATTACCCCATAAAAGTCAATGACCGTTCTCATTTCATAAATGTGTCGTTGCTTCTCGAGACAGGATGAATATCATTAAAAGATACGAAAAAAATTGCAAATTTAGCATTCCTGATGTGTTTCCAACAGGTTTATTACTATATTGCAGAGAGTTGCTTTTTTCCTCGGATAAATTCTTTTACATGCTTGAATTCCACTTATGGTACACAGTGCGATATCATTATGAGATTTTTTCCCTAAATTTCCATGTTTATATACACGTTTCATATCTGATTCACATATACATTTCATACCTGATATTGCAAGCGATTTCGCCTGGAATTATTTGAGATTCTATTATGTATATTGATCAACATCTTCACCTACAGAATAGAGAAACTTAAGATTAGAATATCCAGTTCTTGAGCAGTCACATTGCGGTCCTCAACACAACAATGGACGCTAACAAATAATAAAAAGGAAAATCTCCTCCTCAGCCGGGATTTGAACCCGAGACCTTGGCATTATTAAGTTTCCATCTATAGTTTAGTATGACCGGTAAAATATTACCGAAACTAATAAAGTGTATTTAATATCTCCTTGAAAAAAATTATCCCTCTTAAGGTTATTACTCTTGAAGTGGATTACTTACAATTAAATTTCATATTGATCAATCGATTGAGAAACTAAGATGTATTCGTCAGTGGACCTTTAGATTCTTGTTAAAAATCAATGAGAAAAAGAATTCTACCAATAAAAGTCTTATTTTTAAGCAACGGTTTGGTAAAACTGTTCTCATAGATTACTTGCGATCTCACAACTTCTTCCCAGAGGAAAAGGTCGCTCATGCAATATCGCGTGCCTCAATGCCGTCTTAATACCAACGGCCTCTATCACCTGAACTTGGGATGTCTTTGTTAAGAGGCGAATCCGAAGCGGAAATTGGTGGAGTCGAGGAAACCACGCCTCTATTACTTTATTCCTTATTAAGTCCCTCGCTTGCCTAGAAATAGTCTGAAATGTCGCTCGCTATATAGTGAACCGTGTAATGGAATCATATCTCATGCCTTTCCCTATTGTTTGAGGTATAATTTGTAGTTAATTGGCTATCAAATCCTCGCATCGTAGCGATTTGCCAAACGGATGATAAGTTAATTCGGTAGAAATAGTTGTGACTTAAAATTCTGATATAATACGAATATAAATGACGAGGAGAAAATTTTTAAAGTTGCGTTAAAAGAGCTTGCATTTGAAACAGTCTTTGTAGGGAATTGGTAAAAAGGGATATTGATGATCAATTTTTTGGTAGCGTAAATATAAAGTAATTATTATACTGAATATTATACCGTTTAAATGTTGATTTTCGCAATTATACTGCGTCTGTTTTACAATTCACTACACGCCTCTGTTACTTTATATAGCATTTTATGGTAAATAATTGAGTCCTGACTATTGACTCTGATGTTTCTCGCTTACGGTCACACGTTCTAGATGTTATTTATGACTACGTAATAACCTATAATTCAAATTCTGGAATTGAAGGCTTCCTAACGACGATTTCCAAACAATACGGAATGAGTTAAGAAACGCTGAAAATATCACCAACACGTTTTTACCATCCAATTCCGCCATTTTCATTTAATCTCGAATCTTTTCCGCGAAGAATAAACTGAATTAAATCACAAGTCGCACATTGTTTTACACCGATTGAATACTTTCTTTTGTTCTTTCATCTTCATATGAACAGAAATCAGTTTTATTTTCAAACCATGGTCATGTCCATTGTAAACATCCATCAATGGGATGAAAGGAAATTTTAAAACAAGAAAAAATGCAATTATCAGTCATTTAGGATTTCAAGGGCTCTTTTAATTACAATCTCATGAATTTCCTAGCAGTTCGATTAATGATTTAATGGCTGCCACGTTTATGTCATGGACGCACATTCTATTGTCATTAAATAAGTGGACAATTTTTCAAATATATATTTTTAGTTTAACTTTATTTGCTTTAATATAATTATAAGTAGGCTTATATAATAGTAAAATAACATATACGGTTATATTACTATTATACGCAAGAATCAAAGAAATGTACTACGTCTTGTTCACGAAATTTTTTTTCACTGTTCTTCTTTGATCATAAACATTCAAAATTGATTATACATAAGTTATTACATTTAGGTGCTATATGAATCAATCTGAACTTTACCGGTTACTTCCAATATGTCTATATATCATAAAGCAACAAATTTTCTTCGATAGGACTATATAATTGACATAGCAAAAAACCACACTCCTATATAATGAAAGGAAACATATCATTCTCCATAGATTTAGTTGAGTTTCATCATATAACTATACAGCCACCTCAATGGCCTATATCTTGATGGGATGCTCTGATTGTGGAAGATGTAACTTTCGGAGTCGGAAGCGAAGTATGCAGATTCGGTGCAAATAAGGATACTTCTCATTTCATCACGTTTAACTGAATTCCTTTGTTTCGGGGATTCCTCATCGTTCTCATTTGCATAGAATGAACTCATGATACCTCATCATGGAGCTCCTTAAAGATACAGCTACATTATATTAGTAAATATACTTTTGTTTATTTCATTTTCTCACAAATTTTAAGCTCAATAGGCCTCCCGAAGCAACTTCTAACTGCAACTATATTTAAAAATAGGTAAGTGATGTAAATAAATAGGAGACTTTGAGATATTTCACAAAAAGGTAGTGTAATAGTTACAGAATGATTATTTCATCACCATGTATGATAATAAGCTTACACATTGAGTTTCATAAGTATTTTATTAGTATTATCAATATCCACGATAATTTATTATCTTTATAAATTTATATCATTATTTCGAATTCATTTCGATTCCTCAAAATTATCCATATTCAAACGGATGCCAAACTTTTCGATTCAAGCACAGGTGCCTTTATTCGTTACAAATTCTATGGATTATTTGCGGAAAACGATTTCCTCGGTCCTGCAATACCTTTGTCGGATGAAAGAGACCAATTAAGAGTGCAACTCCTGCTATTTCATAATGTACGCAAGTGGGTCATTCACGTGACAAAACGACGGAGAGCATCCGCTGCAAACTTTCTAATATCGAGGTCAACTTCTAGGACGGAACTAAGCAATTGGTGCACCTTCATCCGAATTATGCAAGGAATCTGGAAGTTTTTCTTAGTTCCATTTGTAGTCTGTCTCGAGTGTTCTCGATGAGGTTCTATTGTTCGATAATTCTATGCCTACGAATGGATTAGGGTGCTCTTCGAGGACATGATAGATGTAAATTATTGGCGTCTTCAAAAATGGATGGTCTTTACTTCCTGACATTTCTATGGAGTAAATTGTAGCTTTCAAAATGGTGCGATTAAAATGTTAATAGCTCACCACAGGTTTGTAATTATATTTTGGAAACGATTCATATAAATGACTTTGTAATTTAACCACAAAAATATTTTTAATTAACAATTAGGTAGGATATTATTATAAAAAATTAGGTAGGAATGCATTGTTAATTGTTTCAACAACAGGAATATTGATGAGAGAAATTTTATAACTGTTGAAACTTTATAAAGTAATTTCTTCACCCCATAAGGGGAGGTAGGAGTTGCAGAAAACCTAATGTTCATTTACTAAAGTGTATTGGGAATAATGGTTAAATGTATGAATTTCAAGTTGCTGAAAGTAGTTGAGTCGGCGTCCTCTAGTAGCAATGTGGGATAAAATTAGAATAAAGTCTCTGACTTACAATTTTCAACGGCCGAGGCAAATACTGCGAAATTCCCTCATTTCTCTTCAATCCTACTCATCACCTCCTTCACATACCTCAACTGTCCATTCCTGAGCCTGAGAGCGGGTTCGGATCAATCCGAATTACGCTTACGGGTCTATGAGTCTCGAGCAAAAAGTAACAATGATTAGCAATCAATGCAAAAAGCTAAATCAATTACTCTCTCGGTTATAAAGTCGAAGTTTATTGAAGTTAGTCGTTAGTGAAGTCGTTTCACAACTTGAGCTTCGATATCGAAAGTAAAGTGTGAATACTTAATTTAATTTAATTTAATATCATGACCACTGCAATTTGATCATTCGACCAGGTGGCAGCGGTGGTGTAGGGGAATATATTACAAGGTATTGCCTGGCATTCGCCCGAAGACGGGAGGAATATACACTATACAATATACATTATACAATTACATTATACAATATACACTATACAATATACATTACACAATATACTCTATACAATATACATTATACAATACACATTTAACAAAATACACTATACAATACATACAATTCAATATACGTTATACTTAATACATATATGTACATACATTATACTTAATATATGTATAAAACATAAAAGTAAAAGTTTAATCGTTATTTTAGATGGCTATAGTTAACTATTAGATTTTAACCAATTTCTAAAAGTCTTTACATTTTTCGGCATTGGTAAGAGAACTTCTCCAGGTAAAGCGTTCCAATCTCTAATTCCCCTATTAATGAAATAATATTTTGCAATATCAGTTTTCTGATTGCATTCTCTGATTTTTAAACCGTGATTACCGCGTCCTACATAATTAGGGAGTTTTAACCTCGAATTTAGTTCGCCCCAGCCCTCGGCGGAATTCCAAGATTTAAACATCCCAGTTAATCTATAAATTTTCCTTCTCGACTCCAATGACTCCCACTTCAGGTGCGCTAGCATTTTTGAGACACTATCGGCTTTTTTGTATTTACCTAAGACGTACCTGGCCGCCTTCCTTTGCACACCTTCAAGTTTCCTGATAAGACCTGATTCGTGCGGATCCCATACGCTCGTTGCGTATTCTATGATCGGCCTGACTAGCGATTTAAATGCCCTTTCCCTGACGCCTTTCCCACTCCTTTTTAAGTTTCTCATTACGAAGTGAAGATTCCTGTAAGCCTTCGCGACTATGTCCTCGACGTGTTTTCCCCATTTAAGACTGTCGGTTAATCTGACACCTAAGTATTTGAATTCGGTTGCAGCACTAATGTTTATATAGTTTAGGTGGTAGCAATGTTGTGCTATAGACTTTTTTCTGGAGAAATTAATGTGTTTACATTTTCTTACGTTTATTTCCATCCCATTTAACTTACTCCACTCAGATATTTGGTTTGAGTCGTTCTGAAAAAGTTCGCGATCGTGAGGAGTCGTTATACACCTGTATAAGATGCAGTCGTCAGCAAACAATCTGATTTCTGACTTAATATTGGCTGGAAGGTCGTTTACATAAATTAGGAATAGTAATGGTTAGAGAACGCTACCCTGCGGAATTCCTGAAGTAGCATCTGTCTCTTTGGAAAAAGCATCACCGATTCTAACTTTCTGTTTTCGATTTTTCAGGAAAAGTTGAACCCAATTTATGACCCGGTGGTCAATATTCAATTTACGGATCTTTGCAATTAGTTTGTCGTGAGGTACTTTATCAAATGCCTAGGCAAAGTCTATGATCACCGCATCTATTTCTTCCCTAATATCCAAATGTTCTGAAATATCTTGTACGAGTCCTAGAAGCTGTGTCTCGCATGAGAAGCCCGACCTGAATCCATGTTGTCTATCGCACAGCCAGTCATTCTCTTGCCAGAATACTCGAATGTAGTCAGCCACAATTTTTTCCATTAATTTACAAACTTGTGACGTTAAACTAATCGGCCTGTAGTTATCTAAAGATGATTTTAGTCCGCCTTTATGAATTGGAATTACGATTGCTTTGGTCCAGTCATTGGGAATAGACTTATTATTTAACGTTGAATTGAAGAGAGATCTTAGGTAAGGGACGATCGCTCTGTTTCCTAATTTTAGCGCATCACTTAGAATACCGTCTGGACCATTAGATTTCCTGTTTTTTAGTTAATTTTCCGCGAGATAATGGAATCTGAAACTATTAAGTAATTAGGACAATTTTTCTCTACAGAAGCGTTAATCTCCTTCAGTGATTCGTCTGTCCTCAGAGCATCTTTTCTAAAGACTTGTGAGAACCAGCTATTAAATTCTTCAGCTTTGTCCTCTTCCTGTATTAAGTTATCTCCGTTCGCAGAGTTTATAGCATGCAAATGATTACTATCTCCCTTACGTCTGCGTAAATACTTGTAAAATTCGTCTGAGTTCCCTAAGTCGATTTTATCTGTAAGGTATGCTTCTTCCGCGCGGATTTTCTCCTTGGTCAATTCTTTAGTTAGTACTTTATACCTTTCCAAGGAAGGTAAATCGCTATCTTTCTTTTTGTGAGCGATCCTAACTTTTCTTTTAAGCGACCTGATTTTTTTCGTGTAATACTCGGGATCCGGATTGCTTCTAATACGCTTCTTAGGGACATAGATATTGATGCCCATGAATATAATGTCCTTCAGTCTCTGCCACATCTCCTCAACCAAACTACCATTATTTGCCCACTCTGAATAGTTCTGACGTAGGTATTCCTGAAAGCCGATGCTATCTGCTTTACCGTACTGAAAGATTTCCAAATTTTTATGGGCTGCCTGGCGTTTGGTCTCATCCCAATTAATGACAAGTTCTACAGCCTCATGGTCACTTATTCCGGGAGCGGTGTCAATAGCGAGTCAGCGAGATTTGCGGATGATACGGTGATTTATAGAGGAATATCCACCGACGAGGATATTTCTTTATAAATTACGTTGGATACGAATTAAATCTCTTGACAAAGAGATTTAATTCGTATCCAACGTTGGTGCGAAAAATGGCAACTTGACCTTAACGTTAGTAAATGCTCCGTAGTAAATTTCTTCGAGAGTAAAGACATGCGTATGAATAAAGCGTATCAAATTAACGAACTAGATGTTAATGTAGTAGACTCGGTTAAATATCTCGGAATTACTCTCGCAAATAACTTAAATTGGAGCACACACATACGGAATATTTGCGGTAAAGCAAAAAGAAAACTCGGCTTTATTAGGCGTATCGTAGGTAAAAGCGACGAAAGAGAGAGAGCGTTGTTACTTCGCGTTAGTAAGACCACAACTAGAATACGCATCTAGTATTTGGGATCCCGCGGACGAATTAGTACCGCGAATATAGAAAAGGTTCAACGTAAAGCAATAAAATTTGTAATGAATTGCTACGATAAGAAGGCAAGCGTAACGAAGCTATTATCAGACACAGGTTGGGAAACATTAGCAGATAGAAGATTAGCAGCCAATTTGCGTTTATTAGATAAGTTTAGAGAAAGTACGTTTTCGGAAGAAGTAATTGAAATTATGCGACCCCCCTGCTATCTAGGCCGATCCGATAATGTGCGTAAAATATGTGATTTAGATGCTAAGACGAATAGTTTTAAGAATTCCTTCTTCCCGCGCACGATATGCGACAACAATAGACTAAAATACGCGGTAAAATATAATAGGTGTTTACACCCCCTGGCACACGCCGAAAGGTGGCTTGCAGGGTACTTATGTAGATGTATAAAATTCAAAAACTAAAGTTCTATTCAAGATATCGACTCAGAATAACCTGTAAATGAAAATAAAAACTTTTATCTCAATTTCTCTCGCGATAAGTTTTTCGTGTATATATATGTATATATTAATTATTTATGTATGTAATTTTATAAAATGGGAAGATAAAAAATATGAAGTATATAATTATAAATAAATGTAAAATATAGTAAAAGATTATTGGACTGGTCTCACAGAAATTTAGAGATAAAATATGTTCTTCATTCAAAATCAAATGACTTCACAGACCTACACTTACGGGACAATAATAATATGGTTGCAGACTGTATAATGAGCGTCACAAACATCCATACCCTCATAGGAAAATTTCCTACTCAGGAGGGATTTGAACCCGGGACCTAAACGTTGGGAGATTAGCATGCTAACCATTCTGCCAAAGAATGGGATGAATACCGCGTATAATATAAAATATTATGTAGAATTAATAACAGTAAAAAATTTACCCTTTCTCATCATAAGTTCAGTATCTATTTTTCTTTAGCTATCAATATGCACAATTATTTACGTTGGGAAAAACAGTGTCTAACTCTTTTTAATAATGGAAATTCACTGATATCCATAACGTGAGATGAAAATTATCTCCTCAACTGGGATTTGAACCTGGACCTTGGAAATATGAAGGTAGCATACTAACCACCCTACCACCAAAGCCATTATTTGAATATCACCATCCCTACTTATTCTCAAATTAGTCCTGATCAAAGCCATTGAGTAACTACAGACATGAAAAATAGTGACATGACTGGGAAAACACTTGCTGGTAACCACTTCATCACAATGCCATGTCAATACCAATTATGAATCAGGATGATATCTTCTGAGTGAGTCCCCATCATGTCACTACTTTTCGCTTCTAGTACATATATGTGATGAAGTCAAAAAAACACAGAATTCTTCCCAAAAAAGTTTATATTAAAAAAGTATACTGGGATAAATTGGCTAACAAATCAAAAAAATCAGGTCAAACTTCATTATACAGGAGGAGAGAAAATTACAGAGAATACAATGAATGAATTTTAAACGGATCTTCAAAGAAGTCCTCGAACGATGAAAATAGTTAGGCAGCTTGGGAGTTGAAATCAAATGTAAAATTTGTCCTACGTATACGTATCTCAAAATTAAGCATACCGCCTATTTGAAAGTTCAAGATGAAAGTCTCAATATATGCATTAAGATGTAAGATTAATATAAGCATTTAGGACGAAATTCAAGTTTTGGCTTTGTAAAAGAGCAACGTAACAAAACAAGAATTACACTGTAATAAATTAACGTATAATATAATTATAAAAAAAATCATCTGGTAGAAATTAGAGAAAAAACGCATCGATGATAATTTGCCTTTATTAAATCAGGGCGAAATTTTCTCCGTATGCGGTCTATACGGAGTAAATTCGGACACTTAAATACATCCCATTCCAAATGAGAAAAACTCCCGCCCTGCCAGGACTCGAACCTGGTACCTTCGAGCGCTAGCTCAAGTACTCAATTCACTACGCACTCCGCCACGGAGGCCAGCAAACGAAACTAAAAGGAGAAAGTCATGAACCCTCTCTCTTCAGAAGTTCAATATCTATTTTTCTTTGGATAACGATATGCACAATTATCTACGTTGGGAAAAACGGATTGCATCTCTGTTTATTAATAGACATTCACTAACATCCATAACTCGAGATGAAAATTTTCTCATCAGCTGGGATTTGAACCTGGACCTTTGAAATAGGATTACAGCATACTTACCACTCCACCACCAGAGCATGTGGGGTTCCTAATCATTCTCAAATTAGATACGATCAAAGCCATCGAGTAACTACGAATGTGAAAAATAGTGTACTTCTATGTACTAATAGTAATCTTCGTCACCGCCCCATGTCAACACCACTTACGATTCGGGATGACATCTTCTGAGTCCTCATCATGTCACTATTTTTCACTTCTAGTTAATCTATGTGATGAAGTGTCAAATAAAATGAATTCTTCTGGAAAATTTTGATATCCAAGAAGAACGCTCAGATGAATTGGCTAACAAATTGCAAAATCTGGTCACATACTTCATTGTAAAGGAGGAGAGAACAATGCAGAGAATATAGAATTCCAGACAATGAAGAGAGCTAACAGAAAGATTGTGATATGTCAGGAATAAGTGGAAATATAAAGAAGGAATGGAAATAATGTTAATCTCTTATTAAACAGGAAACAAAATTTTGCCATCAAAATGTGCAAATAATGCATATGAAGAGCAAAATAAATAATTTTTGAAATTGTACAGTACACATAAAGAAACAAGCTTTTCAAAAACGATTCAATGCAAAAGATCTATGCACAAGTCTTGTCATATCTCTGCCTCAGATGTCATCTAAAATTATGACAACTATTCTCTGAAAGATAGGATTGGCAGAAGTAATCTTATTATTGTGCATTCTGGGCTCAACGAATGAGGCATAAGTGAAGGAATATGAACTGAGTATATATTTTCCATGGGACAACTATGTCAGTCACTTTGGAGATAAGAATGCCAAAAAAAACTAAAAATATGAAAATTAAGTATAGATGAAGATAAAATGAAAATCATATGAATACATTTGAGACACGTTTACTGTGGTTTATAAATGCAGACATAACAGAGTAAAGGATAAAAGACACTTTGTCCTATGCATTTTAAGAAAACATAATATTTCTTGTAGAACATAACAGAGTTAAATCAGATCCAAGATTGTGGGTGTACACTATTCATAAATTTCTACAAAACAATTAATGTAACAAATCTAGGCATAACATTATTTACATCATGACAAAATGATGAAGTAGGTGGGAATAGAAGCTCAATAATGAGATTTACAATTTGGGGATATTTTGGACTTGCAATAACATTAATTCTAAATAAATGATGCTTATTAGGATACTGCTCCTATTTTGATGATGATCAATGTAATAATTAAATTTAAAGTGCAAATTACATTGAATTTTCAAGCCAACAATAGTATACCCAATTTCTGATTGAGAACTATTGATGAAGAACAGACAAGTAGATTGTAGATTAGTTACTTTGGCCAATATTTAACCAATATGAAGGATAGTTTAGGAGGAGCAGTGCCCTAAGGTCAACTCATTATGTACTATGACATCCAAAGCATCAAAACCAGTCATAACTGTTTACATTGCACCGAACCACAGGAGAATGAATATTTTCTTCTACTGAGCAATGAATCAGGTGATTCTTAAATTCACTTTCACACTACTGACTCCTTTGTCAATAATACATCCATGACTCATTGTATTAAATATGCCAGGCAATTTATCTCTTAATGGGAGACACAGAGCAAAACAGTTCTACAATCCTCAAACGAGTTATGCAGTTGATCAGTTTATGATAGGTGGAAAACATATATTCCTATTTACTACCTATACAATTAGGAGATACCTACAAGAAATGCAGATGATTACAGGTCGAGAAATATTCTCTTGGTATGGAGTAAAGTAATGGAAAAGTCAGGTAAGTTCGAGTTACCATTTCTCAGCTACTAAGACTTACTTATCGCGTTCTTAATCATGGGTTCCGAAACGTTAGCTGGCGAGGAAGTTAATGTAGATCTAACTTCTACTGATATTCTTTCCATCCTTTGCTTCAATATCACCCGCACATCCTTCCCATAACAGCCCTTTTTTGAAGTGCGCTTTCGATATATATATATATATATATTGCGATTATTGTCTCGATACGTGGCAACCTATAGCTCGTTTTCTTCCGCGGGATACTTAAAGGTTATGGAAATGCTACACGAATCCCATCTTGAGAATGGGTGTTGTGATTTTATGAAAATCTGATTCTACGAAGAATGAATTACCGTGTCGTCAACTAATTTCGTTTCCGATGCTCGGAGATAAGTATGTGTGGATGAACGGAGAAACTGATTTCCTCTGACGAAAGGTTGAACTTTTCTTGGAGGCAATATATCAAAGGCATCATTTATCGTCTTGCAAGGACATTTTTGGAACTTCGATAGGAGGTATAAACTGGGAAAAATAATCACCGAATACTTAACGAACGCAAATGAAATGAATCGGAAATAGAACACGTTTAAAGCCAATGATAATTATCAGATAACGTCCTTCCTAAAAATTTTTCCCGCGAAATGCTGATCTTGTCGCCATTGTTGCGCTTTGGAATTGGCGCTAAGGTTCTAAACCATCGTATTCCAAGACGTCATAGTTAAGGTATAATTCAAGAAAATTTGACTGAAAGTATTATCTTATATGACATGATTCTCGTGATATTAATAAATTTCGACAAATTAACTTAATTACTAAAAGAACGATATCAAATCAGAACTTATTTGTTTAACTATCTTTTGTTTATATATACGAAAATGACGGCAATTTTAATTCATACATACGTAACGCTAAAAGATTAAAGTAAAAATATTTAAGAAATAATATACAACTCTCACTTAAAAGGTTTGATATAATTTTACGTGTTATTTAACGATTCTACTGAAAGGGCAGTTGTTTTTTGGAGGGAAAACAATTTATACTATTTTTGGGTTCAACCAATCAGAGCTCAGAATTTGTCAGAGGAATTGAACAAGAGGAAAATTTGGAGGGAAAGGTTCAGTTTCTCTGGAGCTTACGTGAAGTGCAGTTCAATCTAGTGGTTCGGGATTCGAAGAAGACTTCGAAGATCCAAGATCCGTCCATGCAAGCGAAGAAGAAGCGAAGAACGAAGAGGTTTTTCAAGTGGTTCCTGCCAACAAGTATCTGATTGGTATCAAAGACGAACGGTGACGGTTTTCATTGCATTTTTCTTATTCTGCTGCAATGGTTCTTATTTTTGATGTTTGACTTGCATGTTATTTTAATGTTTGCTTTCTCCCTGCGTTCGATTGCGTATGTAATTTTGCGATGTATGCGTTCTAGGTACATTATGAGTTGTCGTCGATGGTTTTGGCTTTCGTTTCGCTTTGCTTTGGTGTCGTTCGTTCGTTTCTGTGGTTCGTGGGGGATGGGGTAGGGAGGGTTGGGTTGGGATGGCTTGTCCTCTTGCGTTCTTCTTTTTACAGGTACATGATATATTGCGTTATTTTGCGAAATTTTAGTGCGTTATTGTGAATGTATTGTTTTCCTTCCCTTTCTTTCTATTATTTGTCTAACCTTATTTCCTCTTCTTTCCAGGTACTTTTAATTATCCTTTTTTTGCAGGTACATACAATTTTGAGTTGCATATTATTCTTCTTGTTTGTTTATTTCCATGTCTATTATGTCTTTCTTTGAGTGTTGATTTTTCTTGATTTCCATGCCCATGCTTTCTGTTTTGAGTGTTGTTTTTCGTTTTTATATTCATGCATGTTACTTAATTACATTTCTTCTTCTTCTAGGAATTTTATCTTCACAGATACTAGAAGATCCGTGGAGGGGTCCGCCTGCCTGATCGTCTTCAGCCGCGGATTTTTTTGCTTTATTATTTATTTTGAATTGTAATTTTAATTGTGACCTTAGTGTTAATTTGAATTGTCATTTTTTATTGTAATTTTTATTGTAATTTGAATTGTTATTTTTTCTTGCAATATCGTGTTCGCGAACGCGGCTTGGGATTCAGCATCCGTTTGGGAGCTTCACTCTCGCGGATACCCCAGGTAAAATTTAAGTGTCTTGAGTTATGTAGTGGAACGCCTGGGCGTACCGCTTTGTACGCACGGTTCTTCTATTTTCTCAAACACTCGCCGATTAAGCCCCCGATATCTTTCGATCATCGTAACTCATGTGCTGATATGGAATGGATTCCTAGTGAGTTGTGCGAGTGCATGTGTGTGGTGTGCGTGCTATTGCGTATGGAGTATACTCCAGTGTGAATGATTATATAGGTATGTTGTAGTTTTCGCGAGTAACATTCCGATCTAATCCCGTTTACTAACTTGTTGTGTGGTGGAGTGTGTGGGGATCCATTCCAATCTGTGCATTTTTAAACAACGGTATAGTAATTTCTTTCAAATTTCATTTTAAAGTAAGTTTTTCGAATTCGATTCCTCTTTCGCTTGAAGTTAATTAGCATAGTAACTTTGCCATCCTCCCTTCGATCATTTCTAATTTGAAACATTGTATATTTTGTTTTTAATGTGTTCTCTTTGTTAAATTTTCTGTAACTTTTGCGGGTTTTCGCTCATTTGTGAGCCCCGCAGTGTGGACGTTTTCCCCGGAAACCATCAGTTTCCAGGGCTTTTACCACACAACCGTGGGTCGTTTACTCCGGGAACCATCAGTTCCCCGAGGTTTTTCCCACGCTTCCAGTAATAAATTTTATTTTTTAAGCACTGGAAATATGTTTTTTCTTAAAATTTTCTCCTTTTCCTCATCTCAACGCATCGGCTCATAAGTGCCCCGTTTAAAATAATTATAAACGATGCTTTTTTTAAGAAATGCGATAATCATTCTACATCGTCAGATATTAAGAATAGCGTCCGAGAGTTCTCCACGACGTCGGCAGGATAAGTTATCGTAAGACGCAATGAGAGACTTTAAAAAATTGATCCGAGAAATTAATTCTCACTCATATTGAGGCAGAGAAAATCTTATTAAATTAAAAAATTTTGACTCCACGCTTCATTTTTATTCCACTGATTTGAAAGTATGTTCAATTCCAAGTATTAAGTGGTAAGCACTCTGAATTTTGAATAGTTTTACTTGAATGCAAAGCTAAGAAGAGAGAATAAATTAAAAATGCAATCGAAGGAAAACTGCAGTTAGAGCTGAAAATTATTCGAATAAAATTTTTGGCGCAACATTATTCAAAAAATAGCAAATTATATCTCGAATAGTGTCGTAATTACTCTCCGTAGATCATCTCGAAAGCTTCTCTAATTCTCCTCTCACTTATCTTTAAACGCGTTCCTGGTGATTCTTGCGAATCTTCAGGTACAGGTCAAAGTCCGCATCAGAGAGACAAACGTGTGTAAATGGTACGATTCTTGACCCGTGATAAAAATGAAACTCGTGACTGACGAAGGTGAAATGGTTAGGCACTGATGCATTTTCGTAGAGATTTATTCCGATAATTTTTCAAATGAATTCGGACAGGAAAATGCTCAATACTTGGAATCTTTTCAATAGTTTCGTTATTTAGTTAACAATATTTCGTTAGAATCTTTAATTTCGTTCTATTAATATCAAACTTTGAGTAAAATTTTGAGGAAATCATTTATTTCTTAATGCTGCATTTAAACAATAATCCAGAATCCTAATAACCTAAATCTTAAATAAACGTAAGAGAGCATCATTGTAATGGTTAAGCATTTCAAAAAATAATCGATTCTATTTAAAAATGAACTTCGTAATAAGTTGATCAATTTCATTTAGGCAGAAATATGCCTTTCCATTCCAAACTTGATATGCAGTTATCAGTATCGAGAAACACCATTGCGCTCGTAGCATTTGAATAAAAATTTCATTTAATCCTCTAATGTATGTAGCATATCATCATCTCATAACTGAATCTTAAAACTGAATACTGAAATTAAAACATAACTGAATTTTAAACGGATCTTCAAAGAAGTCCTCGAACGATGAAAATAGTTAGGCAGCTTGGGAGTTGAAATCAAATGTAAAATTTGTCCTACGTATACGTATCTCAAAATTAAGCATACCGCCTATTTGAAAGTTCAAGATGAAAGTCTCAATATATGCATTAAGATGTAAGATTAATATAAGCATTTAGGACGAAATTCAAGTTTTGGCTTTGTAAAAGAGCAACGTAACAAAACAAGAATTACACTGTAATAAATTAACGTATAATATAATTATAAAAAAAATCATCTGGTAGAAATTAGAGAAAAAACGCATCGATGATAATTTGCCTTTATTAAATCAGGGCGAAATTTTCTCCGTATGCGGTCTATACGGAGTAAATTCGGACACTTAAATACATCCCATTCCAAATGCGAAAAACTCCCGCCCTGCCAGGACTCGAACCTGGTACCTTCGAGCGCTAGCTCAAGTACTCAATTCACTACGCACTCCGCCACGGAGGCCAGCAAACGAAACTAAAAGGAGAAAGTCATGAACCCTCTCTCTTCAGAAGTTCAATATCTATTTTTCTTTGGATAACGATATGCACAATTATCTACGTTGGGAAAAACGGATTGCATCTCTGTTTATTAATAGACATTCACTAACATCCATAACTCGAGATGAAAATTTTCTCATCAGCTGGGATTTGAACCTGGACCTTTGAAATAGGATTACAGCATACTTACCACTCCACCACCAGAGCATGTGGGGTTCCTAATCATTCTCAAATTAGATACGATCAAAGCCATCGAGTAACTACGAATGTGAAAAATAGTGTACTTCTATGTACTAATAGTAATCTTCGTCACCGCCCCATGTCAACACCACTTACGATTCGGGATGACATCTTCTGAGTCCTCATCATGTCACTATTTTTCACTTCTAGTTAATCTATGTGATGAAGTGTCAAATAAAATGAATTCTTCTGGAAAATTTTGATATCCAAGAAGAACGCTCAGATGAATTGGCTAACAAATTGCAAAATCTGGTCACATACTTCATTGTAAAGGAGGAGAGAACAATGCAGAGAATATAGAATTCCAGACAATGAAGAGAGCTAACAGAAAGATTGTGATATGTCAGGAATAAGTGGAAATATAAAGAAGGAATGGAAATAATGTTAATCTCTTATTAAACAGGAAACAAAATTTTGCCATCAAAATGTGCAAATAATGCATATGAAGAGCAAAATAAATAATTTTTGAAATTGTACAGTACACATAAAGAAACAAGCTTTTCAAAAACGATTCAATGCAAAAGATCTATGCACAAGTCTTGTCATATCTCTGCCTCAGATGTCATCTAAAATTATGACAACTATTCTCTGAAAGATAGGATTGGCAGAAGTAATCTTATTATTGTGCATTCTGGGCTCAACGAATGAGGCATAAGTGAAGGAATATGAACTGAGTATATATTTTCCATGGGACAACTATGTCAGTCACTTTGGAGATAAGAATGCCAAAAAAAACTAAAAATATGAAAATTAAGTATAGATGAAGATAAAATGAAAATCATATGAATACATTTGAGACACGTTTACTGTGGTTTAGAAATGCAGACATAACAGAGTAAAGGATAAAAGACACTTTGTCCTATGCATTTTAAGAAAACATAATATTTCTTGTAGAACATAACAGAGTTAAATCAGATCCAAGATTGTGGGTGTACACTATTCATAAATTTCTACAAAACAATTAATGTAACAAATCTAGGCATAACATTATTTACATCATGACAAAATGATGAAGTAGGTGGGAATAGAAGCTCAATAATGAGATTTACAATTTGGGGATATTTTGGACTTGCAATAACATTAATTCTAAATAAATGATGCTTATTAGGATACTGCTCCTATTTTGATGATGATCAATGTAATAATTAAATTTAAAGTGCAAATTACATTGAATTTTCAAGCCAACAATAGTATACCCAATTTCTGATTGAGAACTATTGATGAAGAACAGACAAGTAGATTGTAGATTAGTTACTTTGGCCAATATTTAACCAATATGAAGGATAGTTTAGGAGGAGCAGTGCCCTAAGGTCAACTCATTATGTACTATGACATCCAAAGCATCAAAACCAGTCATAACTGTTTACATTGCACCGAACCACAGGAGAATGAATATTTTCTTCTACTGAGCAATGAATCAGGTGATTCTTAAATTCACTTTCACACTACTGACTCCTTTGTCAATAATACATCCATGACTCATTGTATTAAATATGCCAGGCAATTTATCTCTTAATGGGAGACACAGAGCAAAACAGTTCTACAATCCTCAAACGAGTTATGCAGTTGATCAGTTTATGATAGGTGGAAAACATATATTCCTATTTACTACCTATACAATTAGGAGATACCTACAAGAAATGCAGATGATTACAGGTCGAGAAATATTCTCTTGGTATGGAGTAAAGTAATGGAAAAGTCAGGTAAGTTCGAGTTACCATTTCTCAGCTACTAAGACTTACTTATCGCGTTCTTAATCATGGGTTCCGAAACGTTAGCTGGCGAGGAAGTTAATGTAGATCTAACTTCTACTGATATTCTTTCCATCCTTTGCTTCAATATCACCCGCACATCCTTCCCATAACAGCCCTTTTTTGAAGTGCGCTTTCGATATATATATATATATATATATTGCGATTATTGTCTCGATACGTGGCAACCTATAGCTCGTTTTCTTCCGCGGGATACTTAAAGGTTATGGAAATGCTACACGAATCCCATCTTGAGAATGGGTGTTGTGATTTTATGAAAATCTGATTCTACGAAGAATGAATTACCGTGTCGTCAACTAATTTCGTTTCCGATGCTCGGAGATAAGTATGTGTGGATGAACGGAGAAACTGATTTCCTCTGACGAAAGGTTGAACTTTTCTTGGAGGCAATATATCAAAGGCATCATTTATCGTCTTGCAAGGACATTTTTGGAACTTCGATAGGAGGTATAAACTGGGAAAAATAATCACCGAATACTTAACGAACGCAAATGAAATGAATCGGAAATAGAACACGTTTAAAGCCAATGATAATTATCAGATAACGTCCTTCCTAAAAATTTTTCCCGCGAAATGCTGATCTTGTCGCCATTGTTGCGCTTTGGAATTGGCGCTAAGGTTCTAAACCATCGTATTCCAAGACGTCATAGTTAAGGTATAATTCAAGAAAATTTGACTGAAAGTATTATCTTATATGACATGATTCTCGTGATATTAATAAATTTCGACAAATTAACTTAATTACTAAAAGAACGATATCAAATCAGAACTTATTTGTTTAACTATCTTTTGTTTATATATACGAAAATGACGGCAATTTTAATTCATACATACGTAACGCTAAAAGATTAAAGTAAAAATATTTAAGAAATAATATACAACTCTCACTTAAAAGGTTTGATATAATTTTACGTGTTATTTAACGATTCTACTGAAAGGGCAGTTGTTTTTTGGAGGGAAAACAATTTATACTATTTTTGGGTTCAACCAATCAGAGCTCAGAATTTGTCAGAGGAATTGAACAAGAGGAAAATTTGGAGGGAAAGGTTCAGTTTCTCTGGAGCTTACGTGAAGTGCAGTTCAATCTAGTGGTTCGGGATTCGAAGAAGACTTCGAAGATCCAAGATCCGTCCATGCAAGCGAAGAAGAAGCGAAGAACGAAGAGGTTTTTCAAGTGGTTCCTGCCAACAAGTATCTGATTGGTATCAAAGACGAACGGTGACGGTTTTCATTGCATTTTTCTTATTCTGCTGCAATGGTTCTTATTTTTGATGTTTGACTTGCATGTTATTTTAATGTTTGCTTTCTCCCTGCGTTCGATTGCGTATGTAATTTTGCGATGTATGCGTTCTAGGTACATTATGAGTTGTCGTCGATGGTTTTGGCTTTCGTTTCGCTTTGCTTTGGTGTCGTTCGTTCGTTTCTGTGGTTCGTGGGGGATGGGGTAGGGAGGGTTGGGTTGGGATGGCTTGTCCTCTTGCGTTCTTCTTTTTACAGGTACATGATATATTGCGTTATTTTGCGAAATTTTAGTGCGTTATTGTGAATGTATTGTTTTCCTTCCCTTTCTTTCTATTATTTGTCTAACCTTATTTCCTCTTCTTTCCAGGTACTTTTAATTATCCTTTTTTTGCAGGTACATACAATTTTGAGTTGCATATTATTCTTCTTGTTTGTTTATTTCCATGTCTATTATGTCTTTCTTTGAGTGTTGATTTTTCTTGATTTCCATGCCCATGCTTTCTGTTTTGAGTGTTGTTTTTCGTTTTTATATTCATGCATGTTACTTAATTACATTTCTTCTTCTTCTAGGAATTTTATCTTCACAGATACTAGAAGATCCGTGGAGGGGTCCGCCTGCCTGATCGTCTTCAGCCGCGGATTTTTTTGCTTTATTATTTATTTTGAATTGTAATTTTAATTGTGACCTTAGTGTTAATTTGAATTGTCATTTTTTATTGTAATTTTTATTGTAATTTGAATTGTTATTTTTTCTTGCAATATCGTGTTCGCGAACGCGGCTTGGGATTCAGCATCCGTTTGGGAGCTTCACTCTCGCGGATACCCCAGGTAAAATTTAAGTGTCTTGAGTTATGTAGTGGAACGCCTGGGCGTACCGCTTTGTACGCACGGTTCTTCTATTTTCTCAAACACTCGCCGATTAAGCCCCCGATATCTTTCGATCATCGTAACTCATGTGCTGATATGGAATGGATTCCTAGTGAGTTGTGCGAGTGCATGTGTGTGGTGTGCGTGCTATTGCGTATGGAGTATACTCCAGTGTGAATGATTATATAGGTATGTTGTAGTTTTCGCGAGTAACATTCCGATCTAATCCCGTTTACTAACTTGTTGTGTGGTGGAGTGTGTGGGGATCCATTCCAATCTGTGCATTTTTAAACAACGGTATAGTAATTTCTTTCAAATTTCATTTTAAAGTAAGTTTTTCGAATTCGATTCCTCTTTCGCTTGAAGTTAATTAGCATAGTAACTTTGCCATCCTCCCTTCGATCATTTCTAATTTGAAACATTGTATATTTTGTTTTTAATGTGTTCTCTTTGTTAAATTTTCTGT
The DNA here is from genome assembly GCA_020796165.1 of Pantala flavescens. Taxonomy (NCBI): domain Eukaryota; kingdom Metazoa; phylum Arthropoda; class Insecta; order Odonata; family Libellulidae; genus Pantala; species Pantala flavescens. The sequence goes on from CM036883.1 coordinate 9,184,524, forward strand.
AACTTTTGCGGGTTTTCGCTCATTTGTGAGCCCCGCAGTGTGGACGTTTTCCCCGGAAACCATCAGTTTCCAGGGCTTTTACCACACAACCGTGGGTCGTTTACTCCGGGAACCATCAGTTCCCCGAGGTTTTTCCCACGCTTCCAGTAATAAATTTTATTTTTTAAGCACTGGAAATATGTTTTTTCTTAAAATTTTCTCCTTTTCCTCATCTCAACGCATCGGCTCATAAGTGCCCCGTTTAAAATAATTATAAACGATGCTTTTTTTAAGAAATGCGATAATCATTCTACATCGTCAGATATTAAGAATAGCGTCCGAGAGTTCTCCACGACGTCGGCAGGATAAGTTATCGTAAGACGCAATGAGAGACTTTAAAAAATTGATCCGAGAAATTAATTCTCACTCATATTGAGGCAGAGAAAATCTTATTAAATTAAAAAATTTTGACTCCACGCTTCATTTTTATTCCACTGATTTGAAAGTATGTTCAATTCCAAGTATTAAGTGGTAAGCACTCTGAATTTTGAATAGTTTTACTTGAATGCAAAGCTAAGAAGAGAGAATAAATTAAAAATGCAATCGAAGGAAAACTGCAGTTAGAGCTGAAAATTATTCGAATAAAATTTTTGGCGCAACATTATTCAAAAAATAGCAAATTATATCTCGAATAGTGTCGTAATTACTCTCCGTAGATCATCTCGAAAGCTTCTCTAATTCTCCTCTCACTTATCTTTAAACGCGTTCCTGGTGATTCTTGCGAATCTTCAGGTACAGGTCAAAGTCCGCATCAGAGAGACAAACGTGTGTAAATGGTACGATTCTTGACCCGTGATAAAAATGAAACTCGTGACTGACGAAGGTGAAATGGTTAGGCACTGATGCATTTTCGTAGAGATTTATTCCGATAATTTTTCAAATGAATTCGGACAGGAAAATGCTCAATACTTGGAATCTTTTCAATAGTTTCGTTATTTAGTTAACAATATTTCGTTAGAATCTTTAATTTCGTTCTATTAATATCAAACTTTGAGTAAAATTTTGAGGAAATCATTTATTTCTTAATGCTGCATTTAAACAATAATCCAGAATCCTAATAACCTAAATCTTAAATAAACGTAAGAGAGCATCATTGTAATGGTTAAGCATTTCAAAAAATAATCGATTCTATTTAAAAATGAACTTCGTAATAAGTTGATCAATTTCATTTAGGCAGAAATATGCCTTTCCATTCCAAACTTGATATGCAGTTATCAGTATCGAGAAACACCATTGCGCTCGTAGCATTTGAATAAAAATTTCATTTAATCCTCTAATGTATGTAGCATATCATCATCTCATAACTGAATCTTAAAACTGAATACTGAAATTAAAACATAACTGAATTTTAAACGGATCTTCAAAGAAGTCCTCGAACGATGAAAATAGTTAGGCAGCTTGGGAGTTGAAATCAAATGTAAAATTTGTCCTACGTATACGTATCTCAAAATTAAGCATACCGCCTATTTGAAAGTTCAAGATGAAAGTCTCAATATATGCATTAAGATGTAAGATTAATATAAGCATTTAGGACGAAATTCAAGTTTTGGCTTTGTAAAAGAGCAACGTAACAAAACAAGAATTACACTGTAATAAATTAACGTATAATATAATTATAAAAAAAATCATCTGGTAGAAATTAGAGAAAAAACGCATCGATGATAATTTGCCTTTATTAAATCAGGGCGAAATTTTCTCCGTATGCGGTCTATACGGAGTAAATTCGGACACTTAAATACATCCCATTCCAAATGAGAAAAACTCCCGCCCTGCCAGGACTCGAACCTGGTACCTTCGAGCGCTAGCTCAAGTACTCAATTCACTACGCACTCCGCCACGGAGGCCAGCAAACGAAACTAAAAGGAGAAAGTCATGAACCCTCTCTCTTCAGAAGTTCAATATCTATTTTTCTTTGGATAACGATATGCACAATTATCTACGTTGGGAAAAACGGATTGCATCTCTGTTTATTAATAGACATTCACTAACATCCATAACTCGAGATGAAAATTTTCTCATCAGCTGGGATTTGAACCTGGACCTTTGAAATAGGATTACAGCATACTTACCACTCCACCACCAGAGCATGTGGGGTTCCTAATCATTCTCAAATTAGATACGATCAAAGCCATCGAGTAACTACGAATGTGAAAAATAGTGTACTTCTATGTACTAATAGTAATCTTCGTCACCGCCCCATGTCAACACCACTTACGATTCGGGATGACATCTTCTGAGTCCTCATCATGTCACTATTTTTCACTTCTAGTTAATCTATGTGATGAAGTGTCAAATAAAATGAATTCTTCTGGAAAATTTTGATATCCAAGAAGAACGCTCAGATGAATTGGCTAACAAATTGCAAAATCTGGTCACATACTTCATTGTAAAGGAGGAGAGAACAATGCAGAGAATATAGAATTCCAGACAATGAAGAGAGCTAACAGAAAGATTGTGATATGTCAGGAATAAGTGGAAATATAAAGAAGGAATGGAAATAATGTTAATCTCTTATTAAACAGGAAACAAAATTTTGCCATCAAAATGTGCAAATAATGCATATGAAGAGCAAAATAAATAATTTTTGAAATTGTACAGTACACATAAAGAAACAAGCTTTTCAAAAACGATTCAATGCAAAAGATCTATGCACAAGTCTTGTCATATCTCTGCCTCAGATGTCATCTAAAATTATGACAACTATTCTCTGAAAGATAGGATTGGCAGAAGTAATCTTATTATTGTGCATTCTGGGCTCAACGAATGAGGCATAAGTGAAGGAATATGAACTGAGTATATATTTTCCATGGGACAACTATGTCAGTCACTTTGGAGATAAGAATGCCAAAAAAAACTAAAAATATGAAAATTAAGTATAGATGAAGATAAAATGAAAATCATATGAATACATTTGAGACACGTTTACTGTGGTTTATAAATGCAGACATAACAGAGTAAAGGATAAAAGACACTTTGTCCTATGCATTTTAAGAAAACATAATATTTCTTGTAGAACATAACAGAGTTAAATCAGATCCAAGATTGTGGGTGTACACTATTCATAAATTTCTACAAAACAATTAATGTAACAAATCTAGGCATAACATTATTTACATCATGACAAAATGATGAAGTAGGTGGGAATAGAAGCTCAATAATGAGATTTACAATTTGGGGATATTTTGGACTTGCAATAACATTAATTCTAAATAAATGATGCTTATTAGGATACTGCTCCTATTTTGATGATGATCAATGTAATAATTAAATTTAAAGTGCAAATTACATTGAATTTTCAAGCCAACAATAGTATACCCAATTTCTGATTGAGAACTATTGATGAAGAACAGACAAGTAGATTGTAGATTAGTTACTTTGGCCAATATTTAACCAATATGAAGGATAGTTTAGGAGGAGCAGTGCCCTAAGGTCAACTCATTATGTACTATGACATCCAAAGCATCAAAACCAGTCATAACTGTTTACATTGCACCGAACCACAGGAGAATGAATATTTTCTTCTACTGAGCAATGAATCAGGTGATTCTTAAATTCACTTTCACACTACTGACTCCTTTGTCAATAATACATCCATGACTCATTGTATTAAATATGCCAGGCAATTTATCTCTTAATGGGAGACACAGAGCAAAACAGTTCTACAATCCTCAAACGAGTTATGCAGTTGATCAGTTTATGATAGGTGGAAAACATATATTCCTATTTACTACCTATACAATTAGGAGATACCTACAAGAAATGCAGATGATTACAGGTCGAGAAATATTCTCTTGGTATGGAGTAAAGTAATGGAAAAGTCAGGTAAGTTCGAGTTACCATTTCTCAGCTACTAAGACTTACTTATCGCGTTCTTAATCATGGGTTCCGAAACGTTAGCTGGCGAGGAAGTTAATGTAGATCTAACTTCTACTGATATTCTTTCCATCCTTTGCTTCAATATCACCCGCACATCCTTCCCATAACAGCCCTTTTTTGAAGTGCGCTTTCGATATATATATATATATATATTGCGATTATTGTCTCGATACGTGGCAACCTATAGCTCGTTTTCTTCCGCGGGATACTTAAAGGTTATGGAAATGCTACACGAATCCCATCTTGAGAATGGGTGTTGTGATTTTATGAAAATCTGATTCTACGAAGAATGAATTACCGTGTCGTCAACTAATTTCGTTTCCGATGCTCGGAGATAAGTATGTGTGGATGAACGGAGAAACTGATTTCCTCTGACGAAAGGTTGAACTTTTCTTGGAGGCAATATATCAAAGGCATCATTTATCGTCTTGCAAGGACATTTTTGGAACTTCGATAGGAGGTATAAACTGGGAAAAATAATCACCGAATACTTAACGAACGCAAATGAAATGAATCGGAAATAGAACACGTTTAAAGCCAATGATAATTATCAGATAACGTCCTTCCTAAAAATTTTTCCCGCGAAATGCTGATCTTGTCGCCATTGTTGCGCTTTGGAATTGGCGCTAAGGTTCTAAACCATCGTATTCCAAGACGTCATAGTTAAGGTATAATTCAAGAAAATTTGACTGAAAGTATTATCTTATATGACATGATTCTCGTGATATTAATAAATTTCGACAAATTAACTTAATTACTAAAAGAACGATATCAAATCAGAACTTATTTGTTTAACTATCTTTTGTTTATATATACGAAAATGACGGCAATTTTAATTCATACATACGTAACGCTAAAAGATTAAAGTAAAAATATTTAAGAAATAATATACAACTCTCACTTAAAAGGTTTGATATAATTTTACGTGTTATTTAACGATTCTACTGAAAGGGCAGTTGTTTTTTGGAGGGAAAACAATTTATACTATTTTTGGGTTCAACCAATCAGAGCTCAGAATTTGTCAGAGGAATTGAACAAGAGGAAAATTTGGAGGGAAAGGTTCAGTTTCTCTGGAGCTTACGTGAAGTGCAGTTCAATCTAGTGGTTCGGGATTCGAAGAAGACTTCGAAGATCCAAGATCCGTCCATGCAAGCGAAGAAGAAGCGAAGAACGAAGAGGTTTTTCAAGTGGTTCCTGCCAACAAGTATCTGATTGGTATCAAAGACGAACGGTGACGGTTTTCATTGCATTTTTCTTATTCTGCTGCAATGGTTCTTATTTTTGATGTTTGACTTGCATGTTATTTTAATGTTTGCTTTCTCCCTGCGTTCGATTGCGTATGTAATTTTGCGATGTATGCGTTCTAGGTACATTATGAGTTGTCGTCGATGGTTTTGGCTTTCGTTTCGCTTTGCTTTGGTGTCGTTCGTTCGTTTCTGTGGTTCGTGGGGGATGGGGTAGGGAGGGTTGGGTTGGGATGGCTTGTCCTCTTGCGTTCTTCTTTTTACAGGTACATGATATATTGCGTTATTTTGCGAAATTTTAGTGCGTTATTGTGAATGTATTGTTTTCCTTCCCTTTCTTTCTATTATTTGTCTAACCTTATTTCCTCTTCTTTCCAGGTACTTTTAATTATCCTTTTTTTGCAGGTACATACAATTTTGAGTTGCATATTATTCTTCTTGTTTGTTTATTTCCATGTCTATTATGTCTTTCTTTGAGTGTTGATTTTTCTTGATTTCCATGCCCATGCTTTCTGTTTTGAGTGTTGTTTTTCGTTTTTATATTCATGCATGTTACTTAATTACATTTCTTCTTCTTCTAGGAATTTTATCTTCACAGATACTAGAAGATCCGTGGAGGGGTCCGCCTGCCTGATCGTCTTCAGCCGCGGATTTTTTTGCTTTATTATTTATTTTGAATTGTAATTTTAATTGTGACCTTAGTGTTAATTTGAATTGTCATTTTTTATTGTAATTTTTATTGTAATTTGAATTGTTATTTTTTCTTGCAATATCGTGTTCGCGAACGCGGCTTGGGATTCAGCATCCGTTTGGGAGCTTCACTCTCGCGGATACCCCAGGTAAAATTTAAGTGTCTTGAGTTATGTAGTGGAACGCCTGGGCGTACCGCTTTGTACGCACGGTTCTTCTATTTTCTCAAACACTCGCCGATTAAGCCCCCGATATCTTTCGATCATCGTAACTCATGTGCTGATATGGAATGGATTCCTAGTGAGTTGTGCGAGTGCATGTGTGTGGTGTGCGTGCTATTGCGTATGGAGTATACTCCAGTGTGAATGATTATATAGGTATGTTGTAGTTTTCGCGAGTAACATTCCGATCTAATCCCGTTTACTAACTTGTTGTGTGGTGGAGTGTGTGGGGATCCATTCCAATCTGTGCATTTTTAAACAACGGTATAGTAATTTCTTTCAAATTTCATTTTAAAGTAAGTTTTTCGAATTCGATTCCTCTTTCGCTTGAAGTTAATTAGCATAGTAACTTTGCCATCCTCCCTTCGATCATTTCTAATTTGAAACATTGTATATTTTGTTTTTAATGTGTTCTCTTTGTTAAATTTTCTGTAACTTTTGCGGGTTTTCGCTCATTTGTGAGCCCCGCAGTGTGGACGTTTTCCCCGGAAACCATCAGTTTCCAGGGCTTTTACCACACAACCGTGGGTCGTTTACTCCGGGAACCATCAGTTCCCCGAGGTTTTTCCCACGCTTCCAGTAATAAATTTTATTTTTTAAGCACTGGAAATATGTTTTTTCTTAAAATTTTCTCCTTTTCCTCATCTCAACGCATCGGCTCATAAGTGCCCCGTTTAAAATAATTATAAACGATGCTTTTTTTAAGAAATGCGATAATCATTCTACATCGTCAGATATTAAGAATAGCGTCCGAGAGTTCTCCACGACGTCGGCAGGATAAGTTATCGTAAGACGCAATGAGAGACTTTAAAAAATTGATCCGAGAAATTAATTCTCACTCATATTGAGGCAGAGAAAATCTTATTAAATTAAAAAATTTTGACTCCACGCTTCATTTTTATTCCACTGATTTGAAAGTATGTTCAATTCCAAGTATTAAGTGGTAAGCACTCTGAATTTTGAATAGTTTTACTTGAATGCAAAGCTAAGAAGAGAGAATAAATTAAAAATGCAATCGAAGGAAAACTGCAGTTAGAGCTGAAAATTATTCGAATAAAATTTTTGGCGCAACATTATTCAAAAAATAGCAAATTATATCTCGAATAGTGTCGTAATTACTCTCCGTAGATCATCTCGAAAGCTTCTCTAATTCTCCTCTCACTTATCTTTAAACGCGTTCCTGGTGATTCTTGCGAATCTTCAGGTACAGGTCAAAGTCCGCATCAGAGAGACAAACGTGTGTAAATGGTACGATTCTTGACCCGTGATAAAAATGAAACTCGTGACTGACGAAGGTGAAATGGTTAGGCACTGATGCATTTTCGTAGAGATTTATTCCGATAATTTTTCAAATGAATTCGGACAGGAAAATGCTCAATACTTGGAATCTTTTCAATAGTTTCGTTATTTAGTTAACAATATTTCGTTAGAATCTTTAATTTCGTTCTATTAATATCAAACTTTGAGTAAAATTTTGAGGAAATCATTTATTTCTTAATGCTGCATTTAAACAATAATCCAGAATCCTAATAACCTAAATCTTAAATAAACGTAAGAGAGCATCATTGTAATGGTTAAGCATTTCAAAAAATAATCGATTCTATTTAAAAATGAACTTCGTAATAAGTTGATCAATTTCATTTAGGCAGAAATATGCCTTTCCATTCCAAACTTGATATGCAGTTATCAGTATCGAGAAACACCATTGCGCTCGTAGCATTTGAATAAAAATTTCATTTAATCCTCTAATGTATGTAGCATATCATCATCTCATAACTGAATCTTAAAACTGAATACTGAAATTAAAACATAACTGAATTTTAAACGGATCTTCAAAGAAGTCCTCGAACGATGAAAATAGTTAGGCAGCTTGGGAGTTGAAATCAAATGTAAAATTTGTCCTACGTATACGTATCTCAAAATTAAGCATACCGCCTATTTGAAAGTTCAAGATGAAAGTCTCAATATATGCATTAAGATGTAAGATTAATATAAGCATTTAGGACGAAATTCAAGTTTTGGCTTTGTAAAAGAGCAACGTAACAAAACAAGAATTACACTGTAATAAATTAACGTATAATATAATTATAAAAAAAATCATCTGGTAGAAATTAGAGAAAAAACGCATCGATGATAATTTGCCTTTATTAAATCAGGGCGAAATTTTCTCCGTATGCGGTCTATACGGAGTAAATTCGGACACTTAAATACATCCCATTCCAAATGAGAAAAACTCCCGCCCTGCCAGGACTCGAACCTGGTACCTTCGAGCGCTAGCTCAAGTACTCAATTCACTACGCACTCCGCCACGGAGGCCAGCAAACGAAACTAAAAGGAGAAAGTCATGAACCCTCTCTCTTCAGAAGTTCAATATCTATTTTTCTTTGGATAACGATATGCACAATTATCTACGTTGGGAAAAACGGATTGCATCTCTGTTTATTAATAGACATTCACTAACATCCATAACTCGAGATGAAAATTTTCTCATCAGCTGGGATTTGAACCTGGACCTTTGAAATAGGATTACAGCATACTTACCACTCCACCACCAGAGCATGTGGGGTTCCTAATCATTCTCAAATTAGATACGATCAAAGCCATCGAGTAACTACGAATGTGAAAAATAGTGTACTTCTATGTACTAATAGTAATCTTCGTCACCGCCCCATGTCAACACCACTTACGATTCGGGATGACATCTTCTGAGTCCTCATCATGTCACTATTTTTCACTTCTAGTTAATCTATGTGATGAAGTGTCAAATAAAATGAATTCTTCTGGAAAATTTTGATATCCAAGAAGAACGCTCAGATGAATTGGCTAACAAATTGCAAAATCTGGTCACATACTTCATTGTAAAGGAGGAGAGAACAATGCAGAGAATATAGAATTCCAGACAATGAAGAGAGCTAACAGAAAGATTGTGATATGTCAGGAATAAGTGGAAATATAAAGAAGGAATGGAAATAATGTTAATCTCTTATTAAACAGGAAACAAAATTTTGCCATCAAAATGTGCAAATAATGCATATGAAGAGCAAAATAAATAATTTTTGAAATTGTACAGTACACATAAAGAAACAAGCTTTTCAAAAACGATTCAATGCAAAAGATCTATGCACAAGTCTTGTCATATCTCTGCCTCAGATGTCATCTAAAATTATGACAACTATTCTCTGAAAGATAGGATTGGCAGAAGTAATCTTATTATTGTGCATTCTGGGCTCAACGAATGAGGCATAAGTGAAGGAATATGAACTGAGTATATATTTTCCATGGGACAACTATGTCAGTCACTTTGGAGATAAGAATGCCAAAAAAAACTAAAAATATGAAAATTAAGTATAGATGAAGATAAAATGAAAATCATATGAATACATTTGAGACACGTTTACTGTGGTTTATAAATGCAGACATAACAGAGTAAAGGATAAAAGACACTTTGTCCTATGCATTTTAAGAAAACATAATATTTCTTGTAGAACATAACAGAGTTAAATCAGATCCAAGATTGTGGGTGTACACTATTCATAAATTTCTACAAAACAATTAATGTAACAAATCTAGGCATAACATTATTTACATCATGACAAAATGATGAAGTAGGTGGGAATAGAAGCTCAATAATGAGATTTACAATTTGGGGATATTTTGGACTTGCAATAACATTAATTCTAAATAAATGATGCTTATTAGGATACTGCTCCTATTTTGATGATGATCAATGTAATAATTAAATTTAAAGTGCAAATTACATTGAATTTTCAAGCCAACAATAGTATACCCAATTTCTGATTGAGAACTATTGATGAAGAACAGACAAGTAGATTGTAGATTAGTTACTTTGGCCAATATTTAACCAATATGAAGGATAGTTTAGGAGGAGCAGTGCCCTAAGGTCAACTCATTATGTACTATGACATCCAAAGCATCAAAACCAGTCATAACTGTTTACATTGCACCGAACCACAGGAGAATGAATATTTTCTTCTACTGAGCAATGAATCAGGTGATTCTTAAATTCACTTTCACACTACTGACTCCTTTGTCAATAATACATCCATGACTCATTGTATTAAATATGCCAGGCAATTTATCTCTTAATGGGAGACACAGAGCAAAACAGTTCTACAATCCTCAAACGAGTTATGCAGTTGATCAGTTTATGATAGGTGGAAAACATATATTCCTATTTACTACCTATACAATTAGGAGATACCTACAAGAAATGCAGATGATTACAGGTCGAGAAATATTCTCTTGGTATGGAGTAAAGTAATGGAAAAGTCAGGTAAGTTCGAGTTACCATTTCTCAGCTACTAAGACTTACTTATCGCGTTCTTAATCATGGGTTCCGAAACGTTAGCTGGCGAGGAAGTTAATGTAGATCTAACTTCTACTGATATTCTTTCCATCCTTTGCTTCAATATCACCCGCACATCCTTCCCATAACAGCCCTTTTTTGAAGTGCGCTTTCGATATATATATATATATATATTGCGATTATTGTCTCGATACGTGGCAACCTATAGCTCGTTTTCTTCCGCGGGATACTTAAAGGTTATGGAAATGCTACACGAATCCCATCTTGAGAATGGGTGTTGTGATTTTATGAAAATCTGATTCTACGAAGAATGAATTACCGTGTCGTCAACTAATTTCGTTTCCGATGCTCGGAGATAAGTATGTGTGGATGAACGGAGAAACTGATTTCCTCTGACGAAAGGTTGAACTTTTCTTGGAGGCAATATATCAAAGGCATCATTTATCGTCTTGCAAGGACATTTTTGGAACTTCGATAGGAGGTATAAACTGGGAAAAATAATCACCGAATACTTAACGAACGCAAATGAAATGAATCGGAAATAGAACACGTTTAAAGCCAATGATAATAATCAGATAACGTCCTTCCTAAAAATTTTTCCCGCGAAATGCTGATCTTGTCGCCATTGTTGCGCTTTGGAATTGGCGCTAAGGTTCTAAACCATCGTATTCCAAGACGTCATAGTTAAGGTATAATTCAAGAAAATTTGACTGAAAGTATTATCTTATATGACATGATTCTCGTGATATTAATAAATTTCGACAAATTAACTTAATTACTAAAAGAACGATATCAAATCAGAACTTATTTGTTTAACTATCTTTTGTTTATATATACGAAAATGACGGCAATTTTAATTCATACATACGTAACGCTAAAAGATTAAAGTAAAAATATTTAAGAAATAATATACAACTCTCACTTAAAAGGTTTGATATAATTTTACGTGTTATTTAACGATTCTACTGAAAGGGCAGTTGTTTTTTGGAGGGAAAACAATTTATACTATTTTTGGGTTCAACCAATCAGAGCTCAGAATTTGTCAGAGGAATTGAACAAGAGGAAAATTTGGAGGGAAAGGTTCAGTTTCTCTGGAGCTTACGTGAAGTGCAGTTCAATCTAGTGGTTCGGGATTCGAAGAAGACTTCGAAGATCCAAGATCCGTCCATGCAAGCGAAGAAGAAGCGAAGAACGAAGAGGTTTTTCAAGTGGTTCCTGCCAACAAGTATCTGATTGGTATCAAAGACGAACGGTGACGGTTTTCATTGCATTTTTCTTATTCTGCTGCAATGGTTCTTATTTTTGATGTTTGACTTGCATGTTATTTTAATGTTTGCTTTCTCCCTGCGTTCGATTGCGTATGTAATTTTGCGATGTATGCGTTCTAGGTACATTATGAGTTGTCGTCGATGGTTTTGGCTTTCGTTTCGCTTTGCTTTGGTGTCGTTCGTTCGTTTCTGTGGTTCGTGGGGGATGGGGTAGGGAGGGTTGGGTTGGGATGGCTTGTCCTCTTGCGTTCTTCTTTTTACAGGTACATGATATATTGCGTTATTTTGCGAAATTTTAGTGCGTTATTGTGAATGTATTGTTTTCCTTCCCTTTCTTTCTATTATTTGTCTAACCTTATTTCCTCTTCTTTCCAGGTACTTTTAATTATCCTTTTTTTGCAGGTACATACAATTTTGAGTTGCATATTATTCTTCTTGTTTGTTTATTTCCATGTCTATTATGTCTTTCTTTGAGTGTTGATTTTTCTTGATTTCCATGCCCATGCTTTCTGTTTTGAGTGTTGTTTTTCGTTTTTATATTCATGCATGTTACTTAATTACATTTCTTCTTCTTCTAGGAATTTTATCTTCACAGATACTAGAAGATCCGTGGAGGGGTCCGCCTGCCTGATCGTCTTCAGCCGCGGATTTTTTTGCTTTATTATTTATTTTGAATTGTAATTTTAATTGTGACCTTAGTGTTAATTTGAATTGTCATTTTTTATTGTAATTTTTATTGTAATTTGAATTGTTATTTTTTCTTGCAATATCGTGTTCGCGAACGCGGCTTGGGATTCAGCATCCGTTTGGGAGCTTCACTCTCGCGGATACCCCAGGTAAAATTTAAGTGTCTTGAGTTATGTAGTGGAACGCCTGGGCGTACCGCTTTGTACGCACGGTTCTTCTATTTTCTCAAACACTCGCCGATTAAGCCCCCGATATCTTTCGATCATCGTAACTCATGTGCTGATATGGAATGGATTCCTAGTGAGTTGTGCGAGTGCATGTGTGTGGTGTGCGTGCTATTGCGTATGGAGTATACTCCAGTGTGAATGATTATATAGGTATGTTGTAGTTTTCGCGAGTAACATTCCGATCTAATCCCGTTTACTAACTTGTTGTGTGGTGGAGTGTGTGGGGATCCATTCCAATCTGTGCATTTTTAAACAACGGTATAGTAATTTCTTTCAAATTTCATTTTAAAGTAAGTTTTTCGAATTCGATTCCTCTTTCGCTTGAAGTTAATTAGCATAGTAACTTTGCCATCCTCCCTTCGATCATTTCTAATTTGAAACATTGTATATTTTGTTTTTAATGTGTTCTCTTTGTTAAATTTTCTGTAACTTTTGCGGGTTTTCGCTCATTTGTGAGCCCCGCAGTGTGGACGTTTTCCCCGGAAACCATCAGTTTCCAGGGCTTTTACCACACAACCGTGGGTCGTTTACTCCGGGAACCATCAGTTCCCCGAGGTTTTTCCCACGCTTCCAGTAATAAATTTTATTTTTTAAGCACTGGAAATATGTTTTTTCTTAAAATTTTCTCCTTTTCCTCATCTCAACGCATCGGCTCATAAGTGCCCCGTTTAAAATAATTATAAACGATGCTTTTTTTAAGAAATGCGATAATCATTCTACATCGTCAGATATTAAGAATAGCGTCCGAGAGTTCTCCACGACGTCGGCAGGATAAGTTATCGTAAGACGCAATGAGAGACTTTAAAAAATTGATCCGAGAAATTAATTCTCACTCATATTGAGGCAGAGAAAATCTTATTAAATTAAAAAATTTTGACTCCACGCTTCATTTTTATTCCACTGATTTGAAAGTATGTTCAATTCCAAGTATTAAGTGGTAAGCACTCTGAATTTTGAATAGTTTTACTTGAATGCAAAGCTAAGAAGAGAGAATAAATTAAAAATGCAATCGAAGGAAAACTGCAGTTAGAGCTGAAAATTATTCGAATAAAATTTTTGGCGCAACATTATTCAAAAAATAGCAAATTATATCTCGAATAGTGTCGTAATTACTCTCCGTAGATCATCTCGAAAGCTTCTCTAATTCTCCTCTCACTTATCTTTAAACGCGTTCCTGGTGATTCTTGCGAATCTTCAGGTACAGGTCAAAGTCCGCATCAGAGAGACAAACGTGTGTAAATGGTACGATTCTTGACCCGTGATAAAAATGAAACTCGTGACTGACGAAGGTGAAATGGTTAGGCACTGATGCATTTTCGTAGAGATTTATTCCGATAATTTTTCAAATGAATTCGGACAGGAAAATGCTCAATACTTGGAATCTTTTCAATAGTTTCGTTATTTAGTTAACAATATTTCGTTAGAATCTTTAATTTCGTTCTATTAATATCAAACTTTGAGTAAAATTTTGAGGAAATCATTTATTTCTTAATGCTGCATTTAAACAATAATCCAGAATCCTAATAACCTAAATCTTAAATAAACGTAAGAGAGCATCATTGTAATGGTTAAGCATTTCAAAAAATAATCGATTCTATTTAAAAATGAACTTCGTAATAAGTTGATCAATTTCATTTAGGCAGAAATATGCCTTTCCATTCCAAACTTGATATGCAGTTATCAGTATCGAGAAACACCATTGCGCTCGTAGCATTTGAATAAAAATTTCATTTAATCCTCTAATGTATGTAGCATATCATCATCTCATAACTGAATCTTAAAACTGAATACTGAAATTAAAACATAACTGAATTTTAAACGGATCTTCAAAGAAGTCCTCGAACGATGAAAATAGTTAGGCAGCTTGGGAGTTGAAATCAAATGTAAAATTTGTCCTACGTATACGTATCTCAAAATTAAGCATACCGCCTATTTGAAAGTTCAAGATGAAAGTCTCAATATATGCATTAAGATGTAAGATTAATATAAGCATTTAGGACGAAATTCAAGTTTTGGCTTTGTAAAAGAGCAACGTAACAAAACAAGAATTACACTGTAATAAATTAACGTATAATATAATTATAAAAAAAATCATCTGGTAGAAATTAGAGAAAAAACGCATCGATGATAATTTGCCTTTATTAAATCAGGGCGAAATTTTCTCCGTATGCGGTCTATACGGAGTAAATTCGGACACTTAAATACATCCCATTCCAAATGAGAAAAACTCCCGCCCTGCCAGGACTCGAACCTGGTACCTTCGAGCGCTAGCTCAAGTACTCAATTCACTACGCACTCCGCCACGGAGGCCAGCAAACGAAACTAAAAGGAGAAAGTCATGAACCCTCTCTCTTCAGAAGTTCAATATCTATTTTTCTTTGGATAACGATATGCACAATTATCTACGTTGGGAAAAACGGATTGCATCTCTGTTTATTAATAGACATTCACTAACATCCATAACTCGAGATGAAAATTTTCTCATCAGCTGGGATTTGAACCTGGACCTTTGAAATAGGATTACAGCATACTTACCACTCCACCACCAGAGCATGTGGGGTTCCTAATCATTCTCAAATTAGATACGATCAAAGCCATCGAGTAACTACGAATGTGAAAAATAGTGTACTTCTATGTACTAATAGTAATCTTCGTCACCGCCCCATGTCAACACCACTTACGATTCGGGATGACATCTTCTGAGTCCTCATCATGTCACTATTTTTCACTTCTAGTTAATCTATGTGATGAAGTGTCAAATAAAATGAATTCTTCTGGAAAATTTTGATATCCAAGAAGAACGCTCAGATGAATTGGCTAACAAATTGCAAAATCTGGTCACATACTTCATTGTAAAGGAGGAGAGAACAATGCAGAGAATATAGAATTCCAGACAATGAAGAGAGCTAACAGAAAGATTGTGATATGTCAGGAATAAGTGGAAATATAAAGAAGGAATGGAAATAATGTTAATCTCTTATTAAACAGGAAACAAAATTTTGCCATCAAAATGTGCAAATAATGCATATGAAGAGCAAAATAAATAATTTTTGAAATTGTACAGTACACATAAAGAAACAAGCTTTTCAAAAACGATTCAATGCAAAAGATCTATGCACAAGTCTTGTCATATCTCTGCCTCAGATGTCATCTAAAATTATGACAACTATTCTCTGAAAGATAGGATTGGCAGAAGTAATCTTATTATTGTGCATTCTGGGCTCAACGAATGAGGCATAAGTGAAGGAATATGAACTGAGTATATATTTTCCATGGGACAACTATGTCAGTCACTTTGGAGATAAGAATGCCAAAAAAAACTAAAAATATGAAAATTAAGTATAGATGAAGATAAAATGAAAATCATATGAATACATTTGAGACACGTTTACTGTGGTTTAGAAATGCAGACATAACAGAGTAAAGGATAAAAGACACTTTGTCCTATGCATTTTAAGAAAACATAATATTTCTTGTAGAACATAACAGAGTTAAATCAGATCCAAGATTGTGGGTGTACACTATTCATAAATTTCTACAAAACAATTAATGTAACAAATCTAGGCATAACATTATTTACATCATGACAAAATGATGAAGTAGGTGGGAATAGAAGCTCAATAATGAGATTTACAATTTGGGGATATTTTGGACTTGCAATAACATTAATTCTAAATAAATGATGCTTATTAGGATACTGCTCCTATTTTGATGATGATCAATGTAATAATTAAATTTAAAGTGCAAATTACATTGAATTTTCAAGCCAACAATAGTATACCCAATTTCTGATTGAGAACTATTGATGAAGAACAGACAAGTAGATTGTAGATTAGTTACTTTGGCCAATATTTAACCAATATGAAGGATAGTTTAGGAGGAGCAGTGCCCTAAGGTCAACTCATTATGTACTATGACATCCAAAGCATCAAAACCAGTCATAACTGTTTACATTGCACCGAACCACAGGAGAATGAATATTTTCTTCTACTGAGCAATGAATCAGGTGATTCTTAAATTCACTTTCACACTACTGACTCCTTTGTCAATAATACATCCATGACTCATTGTATTAAATATGCCAGGCAATTTATCTCTTAATGGGAGACACAGAGCAAAACAGTTCTACAATCCTCAAACGAGTTATGCAGTTGATCAGTTTATGATAGGTGGAAAACATATATTCCTATTTACTACCTATACAATTAGGAGATACCTACAAGAAATGCAGATGATTACAGGTCGAGAAATATTCTCTTGGTATGGAGTAAAGTAATGGAAAAGTCAGGTAAGTTCGAGTTACCATTTCTCAGCTACTAAGACTTACTTATCGCGTTCTTAATCATGGGTTCCGAAACGTTAGCTGGCGAGGAAGTTAATGTAGATCTAACTTCTACTGATATTCTTTCCATCCTTTGCTTCAATATCACCCGCACATCCTTCCCATAACAGCCCTTTTTTGAAGTGCGCTTTCGATATATATATATATATATATTGCGATTATTGTCTCGATACGTGGCAACCTATAGCTCGTTTTCTTCCGCGGGATACTTAAAGGTTATGGAAATGCTACACGAATCCCATCTTGAGAATGGGTGTTGTGATTTTATGAAAATCTGATTCTACGAAGAATGAATTACCGTGTCGTCAACTAATTTCGTTTCCGATGCTCGGAGATAAGTATGTGTGGATGAACGGAGAAACTGATTTCCTCTGACGAAAGGTTGAACTTTTCTTGGAGGCAATATATCAAAGGCATCATTTATCGTCTTGCAAGGACATTTTTGGAACTTCGATAGGAGGTATAAACTGGGAAAAATAATCACCGAATACTTAACGAACGCAAATGAAATGAATCGGAAATAGAACACGTTTAAAGCCAATGATAATTATCAGATAACGTCCTTCCTAAAAATTTTTCCCGCGAAATGCTGATCTTGTCGCCATTGTTGCGCTTTGGAATTGGCGCTAAGGTTCTAAACCATCGTATTCCAAGACGTCATAGTTAAGGTATAATTCAAGAAAATTTGACTGAAAGTATTATCTTATATGACATGATTCTCGTGATATTAATAAATTTCGACAAATTAACTTAATTACTAAAAGAACGATATCAAATCAGAACTTATTTGTTTAACTATCTTTTGTTTATATATACGAAAATGACGGCAATTTTAATTCATACATACGTAACGCTAAAAGATTAAAGTAAAAATATTTAAGAAATAATATACAACTCTCACTTAAAAGGTTTGATATAATTTTACGTGTTATTTAACGATTCTACTGAAAGGGCAGTTGTTTTTTGGAGGGAAAACAATTTATACTATTTTTGGGTTCAACCAATCAGAGCTCAGAATTTGTCAGAGGAATTGAACAAGAGGAAAATTTGGAGGGAAAGGTTCAGTTTCTCTGGAGCTTACGTGAAGTGCAGTTCAATCTAGTGGTTCGGGATTCGAAGAAGACTTCGAAGATCCAAGATCCGTCCATGCAAGCGAAGAAGAAGCGAAGAACGAAGAGGTTTTTCAAGTGGTTCCTGCCAACAAGTATCTGATTGGTATCAAAGACGAACGGTGACGGTTTTCATTGCATTTTTCTTATTCTGCTGCAATGGTTCTTATTTTTGATGTTTGACTTGCATGTTATTTTAATGTTTGCTTTCTCCCTGCGTTCGATTGCGTATGTAATTTTGCGATGTATGCGTTCTAGGTACATTATGAGTTGTCGTCGATGGTTTTGGCTTTCGTTTCGCTTTGCTTTGGTGTCGTTCGTTCGTTTCTGTGGTTCGTGGGGGATGGGGTAGGGAGGGTTGGGTTGGGATGGCTTGTCCTCTTGCGTTCTTCTTTTTACAGGTACATGATATATTGCGTTATTTTGCGAAATTTTAGTGCGTTATTGTGAATGTATTGTTTTCCTTCCCTTTCTTTCTATTATTTGTCTAACCTTATTTCCTCTTCTTTCCAGGTACTTTTAATTATCCTTTTTTTGCAGGTACATACAATTTTGAGTTGCATATTATTCTTCTTGTTTGTTTATTTCCATGTCTATTATGTCTTTCTTTGAGTGTTGATTTTTCTTGATTTCCATGCCCATGCTTTCTGTTTTGAGTGTTGTTTTTCGTTTTTATATTCATGCATGTTACTTAATTACATTTCTTCTTCTTCTAGGAATTTTATCTTCACAGATACTAGAAGATCCGTGGAGGGGTCCGCCTGCCTGATCGTCTTCAGCCGCGGATTTTTTTGCTTTATTATTTATTTTGAATTGTAATTTTAATTGTGACCTTAGTGTTAATTTGAATTGTCATTTTTTATTGTAATTTTTATTGTAATTTGAATTGTTATTTTTTCTTGCAATATCGTGTTCGCGAACGCGGCTTGGGATTCAGCATCCGTTTGGGAGCTTCACTCTCGCGGATACCCCAGGTAAAATTTAAGTGTCTTGAGTTATGTAGTGGAACGCCTGGGCGTACCGCTTTGTACGCACGGTTCTTCTATTTTCTCAAACACTCGCCGATTAAGCCCCCGATATCTTTCGATCATCGTAACTCATGTGCTGATATGGAATGGATTCCTAGTGAGTTGTGCGAGTGCATGTGTGTGGTGTGCGTGCTATTGCGTATGGAGTATACTCCAGTGTGAATGATTATATAGGTATGTTGTAGTTTTCGCGAGTAACATTCCGATCTAATCCCGTTTACTAACTTGTTGTGTGGTGGAGTGTGTGGGGATCCATTCCAATCTGTGCATTTTTAAACAACGGTATAGTAATTTCTTTCAAATTTCATTTTAAAGTAAGTTTTTCGAATTCGATTCCTCTTTCGCTTGAAGTTAATTAGCATAGTAACTTTGCCATCCTCCCTTCGATCATTTCTAATTTGAAACATTGTATATTTTGTTTTTAATGTGTTCTCTTTGTTAAATTTTCTGTAACTTTTGCGGGTTTTCGCTCATTTGTGAGCCCCGCAGTGTGGACGTTTTCCCCGGAAACCATCAGTTTCCAGGGCTTTTACCACACAACCGTGGGTCGTTTACTCCGGGAACCATCAGTTCCCCGAGGTTTTTCCCACGCTTCCAGTAATAAATTTTATTTTTTAAGCACTGGAAATATGTTTTTTCTTAAAATTTTCTCCTTTTCCTCATCTCAACGCATCGGCTCATAAGTGCCCCGTTTAAAATAATTATAAACGATGCTTTTTTTAAGAAATGCGATAATCATTCTACATCGTCAGATATTAAGAATAGCGTCCGAGAGTTCTCCACGACGTCGGCAGGATAAGTTATCGTAAGACGCAATGAGAGACTTTAAAAAATTGATCCGAGAAATTAATTCTCACTCATATTGAGGCAGAGAAAATCTTATTAAATTAAAAAATTTTGACTCCACGCTTCATTTTTATTCCACTGATTTGAAAGTATGTTCAATTCCAAGTATTAAGTGGTAAGCACTCTGAATTTTGAATAGTTTTACTTGAATGCAAAGCTAAGAAGAGAGAATAAATTAAAAATGCAATCGAAGGAAAACTGCAGTTAGAGCTGAAAATTATTCGAATAAAATTTTTGGCGCAACATTATTCAAAAAATAGCAAATTATATCTCGAATAGTGTCGTAATTACTCTCCGTAGATCATCTCGAAAGCTTCTCTAATTCTCCTCTCACTTATCTTTAAACGCGTTCCTGGTGATTCTTGCGAATCTTCAGGTACAGGTCAAAGTCCGCATCAGAGAGACAAACGTGTGTAAATGGTACGATTCTTGACCCGTGATAAAAATGAAACTCGTGACTGACGAAGGTGAAATGGTTAGGCACTGATGCATTTTCGTAGAGATTTATTCCGATAATTTTTCAAATGAATTCGGACAGGAAAATGCTCAATACTTGGAATCTTTTCAATAGTTTCGTTATTTAGTTAACAATATTTCGTTAGAATCTTTAATTTCGTTCTATTAATATCAAACTTTGAGTAAAATTTTGAGGAAATCATTTATTTCTTAATGCTGCATTTAAACAATAATCCAGAATCCTAATAACCTAAATCTTAAATAAACGTAAGAGAGCATCATTGTAATGGTTAAGCATTTCAAAAAATAATCGATTCTATTTAAAAATGAACTTCGTAATAAGTTGATCAATTTCATTTAGGCAGAAATATGCCTTTCCATTCCAAACTTGATATGCAGTTATCAGTATCGAGAAACACCATTGCGCTCGTAGCATTTGAATAAAAATTTCATTTAATCCTCTAATGTATGTAGCATATCATCATCTCATAACTGAATCTTAAAACTGAATACTGAAATTAAAACATAACTGAATTTTAAACGGATCTTCAAAGAAGTCCTCGAACGATGAAAATAGTTAGGCAGCTTGGGAGTTGAAATCAAATGTAAAATTTGTCCTACGTATACGTATCTCAAAATTAAGCATACCGCCTATTTGAAAGTTCAAGATGAAAGTCTCAATATATGCATTAAGATGTAAGATTAATATAAGCATTTAGGACGAAATTCAAGTTTTGGCTTTGTAAAAGAGCAACGTAACAAAACAAGAATTACACTGTAATAAATTAACGTATAATATAATTATAAAAAAAATCATCTGGTAGAAATTAGAGAAAAAACGCATCGATGATAATTTGCCTTTATTAAATCAGGGCGAAATTTTCTCCGTATGCGGTCTATACGGAGTAAATTCGGACACTTAAATACATCCCATTCCAAATGAGAAAAACTCCCGCCCTGCCAGGACTCGAACCTGGTACCTTCGAGCGCTAGCTCAAGTACTCAATTCACTACGCACTCCGCCACGGAGGCCAGCAAACGAAACTAAAAGGAGAAAGTCATGAACCCTCTCTCTTCAGAAGTTCAATATCTATTTTTCTTTGGATAACGATATGCACAATTATCTACGTTGGGAAAAACGGATTGCATCTCTGTTTATTAATAGACATTCACTAACATCCATAACTCGAGATGAAAATTTTCTCATCAGCTGGGATTTGAACCTGGACCTTTGAAATAGGATTACAGCATACTTACCACTCCACCACCAGAGCATGTGGGGTTCCTAATCATTCTCAAATTAGATACGATCAAAGCCATCGAGTAACTACGAATGTGAAAAATAGTGTACTTCTATGTACTAATAGTAATCTTCGTCACCGCCCCATGTCAACACCACTTACGATTCGGGATGACATCTTCTGAGTCCTCATCATGTCACTATTTTTCACTTCTAGTTAATCTATGTGATGAAGTGTCAAATAAAATGAATTCTTCTGGAAAATTTTGATATCCAAGAAGAACGCTCAGATGAATTGGCTAACAAATTGCAAAATCTGGTCACATACTTCATTGTAAAGGAGGAGAGAACAATGCAGAGAATATAGAATTCCAGACAATGAAGAGAGCTAACAGAAAGATTGTGATATGTCAGGAATAAGTGGAAATATAAAGAAGGAATGGAAATAATGTTAATCTCTTATTAAACAGGAAACAAAATTTTGCCATCAAAATGTGCAAATAATGCATATGAAGAGCAAAATAAATAATTTTTGAAATTGTACAGTACACATAAAGAAACAAGCTTTTCAAAAACGATTCAATGCAAAAGATCTATGCACAAGTCTTGTCATATCTCTGCCTCAGATGTCATCTAAAATTATGACAACTATTCTCTGAAAGATAGGATTGGCAGAAGTAATCTTATTATTGTGCATTCTGGGCTCAACGAATGAGGCATAAGTGAAGGAATATGAACTGAGTATATATTTTCCATGGGACAACTATGTCAGTCACTTTGGAGATAAGAATGCCAAAAAAAACTAAAAATATGAAAATTAAGTATAGATGAAGATAAAATGAAAATCATATGAATACATTTGAGACACGTTTACTGTGGTTTAGAAATGCAGACATAACAGAGTAAAGGATAAAAGACACTTTGTCCTATGCATTTTAAGAAAACATAATATTTCTTGTAGAACATAACAGAGTTAAATCAGATCCAAGATTGTGGGTGTACACTATTCATAAATTTCTACAAAACAATTAATGTAACAAATCTAGGCATAACATTATTTACATCATGACAAAATGATGAAGTAGGTGGGAATAGAAGCTCAATAATGAGATTTACAATTTGGGGATATTTTGGACTTGCAATAACATTAATTCTAAATAAATGATGCTTATTAGGATACTGCTCCTATTTTGATGATGATCAATGTAATAATTAAATTTAAAGTGCAAATTACATTGAATTTTCAAGCCAACAATAGTATACCCAATTTCTGATTGAGAACTATTGATGAAGAACAGACAAGTAGATTGTAGATTAGTTACTTTGGCCAATATTTAACCAATATGAAGGATAGTTTAGGAGGAGCAGTGCCCTAAGGTCAACTCATTATGTACTATGACATCCAAAGCATCAAAACCAGTCATAACTGTTTACATTGCACCGAACCACAGGAGAATGAATATTTTCTTCTACTGAGCAATGAATCAGGTGATTCTTAAATTCACTTTCACACTACTGACTCCTTTGTCAATAATACATCCATGACTCATTGTATTAAATATGCCAGGCAATTTATCTCTTAATGGGAGACACAGAGCAAAACAGTTCTACAATCCTCAAACGAGTTATGCAGTTGATCAGTTTATGATAGGTGGAAAACATATATTCCTATTTACTACCTATACAATTAGGAGATACCTACAAGAAATGCAGATGATTACAGGTCGAGAAATATTCTCTTGGTATGGAGTAAAGTAATGGAAAAGTCAGGTAAGTTCGAGTTACCATTTCTCAGCTACTAAGACTTACTTATCGCGTTCTTAATCATGGGTTCCGAAACGTTAGCTGGCGAGGAAGTTAATGTAGATCTAACTTCTACTGATATTCTTTCCATCCTTTGCTTCAATATCACCCGCACATCCTTCCCATAACAGCCCTTTTTTGAAGTGCGCTTTCGATATATATATATATATATATTGCGATTATTGTCTCGATACGTGGCAACCTATAGCTCGTTTTCTTCCGCGGGATACTTAAAGGTTATGGAAATGCTACACGAATCCCATCTTGAGAATGGGTGTTGTGATTTTATGAAAATCTGATTCTACGAAGAATGAATTACCGTGTCGTCAACTAATTTCGTTTCCGATGCTCGGAGATAAGTATGTGTGGATGAACGGAGAAACTGATTTCCTCTGACGAAAGGTTGAACTTTTCTTGGAGGCAATATATCAAAGGCATCATTTATCGTCTTGCAAGGACATTTTTGGAACTTCGATAGGAGGTATAAACTGGGAAAAATAATCACCGAATACTTAACGAACGCAAATGAAATGAATCGGAAATAGAACACGTTTAAAGCCAATGATAATTATCAGATAACGTCCTTCCTAAAAATTTTTCCCGCGAAATGCTGATCTTGTCGCCATTGTTGCGCTTTGGAATTGGCGCTAAGGTTCTAAACCATCGTATTCCAAGACGTCATAGTTAAGGTATAATTCAAGAAAATTTGACTGAAAGTATTATCTTATATGACATGATTCTCGTGATATTAATAAATTTCGACAAATTAACTTAATTACTAAAAGAACGATATCAAATCAGAACTTATTTGTTTAACTATCTTTTGTTTATATATACGAAAATGACGGCAATTTTAATTCATACATACGTAACGCTAAAAGATTAAAGTAAAAATATTTAAGAAATAATATACAACTCTCACTTAAAAGGTTTGATATAATTTTACGTGTTATTTAACGATTCTACTGAAAGGGCAGTTGTTTTTTGGAGGGAAAACAATTTATACTATTTTTGGGTTCAACCAATCAGAGCTCAGAATTTGTCAGAGGAATTGAACAAGAGGAAAATTTGGAGGGAAAGGTTCAGTTTCTCTGGAGCTTACGTGAAGTGCAGTTCAATCTAGTGGTTCGGGATTCGAAGAAGACTTCGAAGATCCAAGATCCGTCCATGCAAGCGAAGAAGAAGCGAAGAACGAAGAGGTTTTTCAAGTGGTTCCTGCCAACAAGTATCTGATTGGTATCAAAGACGAACGGTGACGGTTTTCATTGCATTTTTCTTATTCTGCTGCAATGGTTCTTATTTTTGATGTTTGACTTGCATGTTATTTTAATGTTTGCTTTCTCCCTGCGTTCGATTGCGTATGTAATTTTGCGATGTATGCGTTCTAGGTACATTATGAGTTGTCGTCGATGGTTTTGGCTTTCGTTTCGCTTTGCTTTGGTGTCGTTCGTTCGTTTCTGTGGTTCGTGGGGGATGGGGTAGGGAGGGTTGGGTTGGGATGGCTTGTCCTCTTGCGTTCTTCTTTTTACAGGTACATGATATATTGCGTTATTTTGCGAAATTTTAGTGCGTTATTGTGAATGTATTGTTTTCCTTCCCTTTCTTTCTATTATTTGTCTAACCTTATTTCCTCTTCTTTCCAGGTACTTTTAATTATCCTTTTTTTGCAGGTACATACAATTTTGAGTTGCATATTATTCTTCTTGTTTGTTTATTTCCATGTCTATTATGTCTTTCTTTGAGTGTTGATTTTTCTTGATTTCCATGCCCATGCTTTCTGTTTTGAGTGTTGTTTTTCGTTTTTATATTCATGCATGTTACTTAATTACATTTCTTCTTCTTCTAGGAATTTTATCTTCACAGATACTAGAAGATCCGTGGAGGGGTCCGCCTGCCTGATCGTCTTCAGCCGCGGATTTTTTTGCTTTATTATTTATTTTGAATTGTAATTTTAATTGTGACCTTAGTGTTAATTTGAATTGTCATTTTTTATTGTAATTTTTATTGTAATTTGAATTGTTATTTTTTCTTGCAATATCGTGTTCGCGAACGCGGCTTGGGATTCAGCATCCGTTTGGGAGCTTCACTCTCGCGGATACCCCAGGTAAAATTTAAGTGTCTTGAGTTATGTAGTGGAACGCCTGGGCGTACCGCTTTGTACGCACGGTTCTTCTATTTTCTCAAACACTCGCCGATTAAGCCCCCGATATCTTTCGATCATCGTAACTCATGTGCTGATATGGAATGGATTCCTAGTGAGTTGTGCGAGTGCATGTGTGTGGTGTGCGTGCTATTGCGTATGGAGTATACTCCAGTGTGAATGATTATATAGGTATGTTGTAGTTTTCGCGAGTAACATTCCGATCTAATCCCGTTTACTAACTTGTTGTGTGGTGGAGTGTGTGGGGATCCATTCCAATCTGTGCATTTTTAAACAACGGTATAGTAATTTCTTTCAAATTTCATTTTAAAGTAAGTTTTTCGAATTCGATTCCTCTTTCGCTTGAAGTTAATTAGCATAGTAACTTTGCCATCCTCCCTTCGATCATTTCTAATTTGAAACATTGTATATTTTGTTTTTAATGTGTTCTCTTTGTTAAATTTTCTGTAACTTTTGCGGGTTTTCGCTCATTTGTGAGCCCCGCAGTGTGGACGTTTTCCCCGGAAACCATCAGTTTCCAGGGCTTTTACCACACAACCGTGGGTCGTTTACTCCGGGAACCATCAGTTCCCCGAGGTTTTTCCCACGCTTCCAGTAATAAATTTTATTTTTTAAGCACTGGAAATATGTTTTTTCTTAAAATTTTCTCCTTTTCCTCATCTCAACGCATCGGCTCATAAGTGCCCCGTTTAAAATAATTATAAACGATGCTTTTTTTAAGAAATGCGATAATCATTCTACATCGTCAGATATTAAGAATAGCGTCCGAGAGTTCTCCACGACGTCGGCAGGATAAGTTATCGTAAGACGCAATGAGAGACTTTAAAAAATTGATCCGAGAAATTAATTCTCACTCATATTGAGGCAGAGAAAATCTTATTAAATTAAAAAATTTTGACTCCACGCTTCATTTTTATTCCACTGATTTGAAAGTATGTTCAATTCCAAGTATTAAGTGGTAAGCACTCTGAATTTTGAATAGTTTTACTTGAATGCAAAGCTAAGAAGAGAGAATAAATTAAAAATGCAATCGAAGGAAAACTGCAGTTAGAGCTGAAAATTATTCGAATAAAATTTTTGGCGCAACATTATTCAAAAAATAGCAAATTATATCTCGAATAGTGTCGTAATTACTCTCCGTAGATCATCTCGAAAGCTTCTCTAATTCTCCTCTCACTTATCTTTAAACGCGTTCCTGGTGATTCTTGCGAATCTTCAGGTACAGGTCAAAGTCCGCATCAGAGAGACAAACGTGTGTAAATGGTACGATTCTTGACCCGTGATAAAAATGAAACTCGTGACTGACGAAGGTGAAATGGTTAGGCACTGATGCATTTTCGTAGAGATTTATTCCGATAATTTTTCAAATGAATTCGGACAGGAAAATGCTCAATACTTGGAATCTTTTCAATAGTTTCGTTATTTAGTTAACAATATTTCGTTAGAATCTTTAATTTCGTTCTATTAATATCAAACTTTGAGTAAAATTTTGAGGAAATCATTTATTTCTTAATGCTGCATTTAAACAATAATCCAGAATCCTAATAACCTAAATCTTAAATAAACGTAAGAGAGCATCATTGTAATGGTTAATTGGATATTTATGGAATAAATCTCCATTATATTTTAATAATGGAGATTTATTCCGGGGGTTTTTCCCACATTCCTTAATGAATTTTATTTTTTAAGCATCGGTAATATGTTTTTCTTTTCAAAGTTTTCCTATTCCTCATCTCAATGAATGGCGTTATAAGTCCTCCTTTTAAAATAATTACAAACGTTGCTTTTTAAGAAATGCGATAACTATTCTACTTTCATTATAATTAAGAATTGCGTTCTAAAGTTCTCCAGTAAGTCGGTAGAAGGATAAGTTAATGTTAGATATAATGCGATACTTTGATTTATTGATTTGAGAAAATATCTCTCACTCATATTTAAGAAGTTAATTACTCTAATTCGAACAAACTATAAATTCCAATAAAAATTTACTTAATTATTCAATCGTTTCATAACTGTGATGCCTATTTCCTAATTTTATTAAAGTAAGCTGCACACCAATATCATATGAACATTTACTTCGGGAGAGTATAGTAGATATCTATACATATAGACGCTTCGGGGGGATATATATAACATATATATATATAGGATATTAATGTCAGGCCCAAACCGCTGGGGCCACGGAGCCGCCGATTTTTTTACGTAATGGCCCACTAAATCTCACTTAGGAAAAATTGGGAAACCGACCCTACCTATCATGGGTTCGATTCTAGGAGGTCCCAAAAATCGACTTTCCCCCGTAAGAATGCATGGGGCCGTTTTTCAAATAATTTTTAAAAATACTTCCCATTACGCTAGAAAAATGAGATTTCATACAGCTATTGTTATTATTGGTATCTATGGAAAAATGGTATATTTTACGTACAACCAGTCATGGGTTCGATGCCAGGAGGTGAAAAAGTCTCAAATTTTGAAAAATTGTAGCTCTCTTAATATGATATATAGATGATTCAAATTTTTTACACTTTTAGGTAAGTATATTATATACCTCAAAAAAAATCAACACTGGCCTACGTGTCACGGATTCGATTCCAGAGCGTCCCGTAATCTCGATTTTCCCCGTTAAGAATGCATGGGGCCATTTTTCAAATAATTTTAAAAATACTACCGATTAAGTTAAAAGAATAAGATTTCATGTAGCTATTACTTATGTATATGTCTACGGAAAAATGTAGTATTTTACGTACAATCGGTCCTGGGTTCGATGCCAAGAGGTGAAATATTTTCAGATTTTGAAAAATCGTGGCTCCCTTAATATCGTACAAAGATCATTCAAACCTTCTACAAATATAGATACATACAAAGAGTAATTACAGAAAAATCAGCCTTTGCTTATGTATCACGGGTTCGATTCCAGAGCTACCCGTAATCTTGATTTTTCCCGTTTAAATTACATTGGCCATATTTCCGAATGCTTTTTACAACACTTCCAAACCACGCAGAGGTTCAAAATTTCACACAGCCATTAAGGGGACAGTTCTCATATAAAAGCTATCCTAAGATTATCGTAAAAGGTCGTAGGTTTGATGCTAGGGGGCGTTAATTAATACTCCATGTGAAATACTTAGGAAATTTAGGACTCATTTTAAATTACTTCCTGAATGAATTTCCTTTTGCAATTCGGGGTGTTTATAAAGTCAACCATACTCAAACGAATGATTACAGTAATTTTAGCAGGATGACCTTTGTTCGACGCCGGGGCGGGATTTTAGCTGCCGAAAGAAATGCATCGGAAATCGTATTCAGTGCATTTTCAGCTGCGTTAATGCCCTTTACTTTATGTTTAGCAACGTTTGAGCAAAGTAGTCTTTTGAAAAATTTTATTATTCACTAAAGATAAATTATTGCATTGCTTGCTGTAAGCAAGCGCACCTTTACTCGTACATATATATATATGAATTAGATACGTTGAAAATTTATCTTGTAGCAAAGGAGAATCTTTAATATTTTTGTTACCATTTATAAATTTTATTATTCCAAATATATGCTTTCATTTTATATTTTAAGTATCTTTTCTAATTGTAATTTCTACGATTTAGGTTCTCGTTTCGAAAGCTTCTTAAATATAATTTGATAATAACAAGGGTAACATTTTCTTTGAGAAAATGTAACACGATATCGAATCTAAATTAAAGTAAACAACAATTAAATTAGTAGTCTAAAGAAAAAAGGCGTTGAAATAAGTTCGCAACAACATACATTCTCCAAATTCCAATGAGTGAGGAAAATAAAAAAGCCGATCGATGTAAATTGATAAAATTTATAATACTAGTAATGAATCATTCAGGAGCATAACCATATTTTCTTTGATGAGCTAACAGATATAGCTTTGAGCTCTTTTCTGATTTCAAGATGCTGAAAATCTCAAACACGTATTCAATATAAAGAAACACCCTTCGTGTAAAACAACGGATTCTTGGAAGTGAGTAAATTATACTTATTTAAAACATTTATTGTCGTGAATATATACAGTAATATAGCACAGTAAAAGTGGCACTCTTTCAATGAATAGAAACGAAAAACATTCTTGAAGTACCTAACATAGTGAAGCATTATTTCACACATTTTTTAATCTGTTACATTTCATCATTTCCATACTTATACGTATATAGGTTTACTGGTGATTTGAAATTCATTTTCACATTTCCCGTCCGGACTATCTTTACAAGAAGATCAAGACTAATGCTGAGCTATTGAATACAGTCTGTTTAAAATTTGTTATTAGATTTCTAATTAAATTATCAATTAGTGATTCCACGGTTTCACTTACGGCATATAGTAATAAAATGAATTAATAGAATAAGTATAACTTAACTAACATTAAACTAAAATTCACTAATCTCACTATGGTTACCTAATAATGAATTTTTCGGTAGCCTTGTGTCGTAATTAGAGAAATGAACCCCTTAAAGAAGCACTCTTTAATAAATTAGGAAGACCTTCCGTTTAATTAATCCATGAACTCCCAAGCAATGAGAGTTTAGAGAAAGTCTTTTACCCAATATTAGCCACTCCCTAAAATATCAATCAAATCAATATTCTATTTCAAGAACTCTTAAATAGAAAAAAATGATCCGGAATCTGAATTAAATTAGTGAATACTCGGTGCTGCTTCCAGACGGATGCACCATAATTGACATCTATAAGGCCTGTAAGCAGGGATACCAACCAGTCATCAAATCCATTGAACCCTATCAGGATAATATTCAGGATAGGAGAGGATACTAAATATTTGAGTATTATTACAGCCAGGATCTGAAGGAATATATTTTAGACCATCACAATATTTTAGTTCCATTTTATGTATTTATTTCCATAAACTTTCTTGAGTTTCCAATTCAGAAACATTTGCAGAGCATATGGGGACTATATGAGAAACATTTCTGCTAAAGCAATTTAGAATATTCATGCCAACCTTTTTAGGAGATAAATGAACTGAATTGATGAACTTGAACTGAACGGGGAAATTGATAGAATATACCATTTATATACTATAAAAATCCTAAATAATTAATATACGATAAGATCATGTAACTTTAAGTAGATTCCAGTTGAATGATTCCATTTACATACCGTATTTCCCGGCCTATAAGACGCACCTGGATTTTTCAGGCTAGAATTTACGAAAAAAAAAACTTAAATTCTTGGAAAATGCAGAAAAGAATTTTACTGATAACATTCTACATAAAAATGAAACTTTAATGTTCAAAAATTAGTGAGTAAATATATCAGAGTTTATTCATCATAGAACCCCAGAAATTCCTCACCACTGCTGCTAGAATTGTGTGCGTAGATATTTTCTCGGGAGTCGTCACTTTCGTCATACAAAATGTCATCTTCACTTCCATCCTGCGTATTGCTGATTCCAAACTTTTTGAAGTACTTAATGATAGAGCAGCACCCATTTCAAGATTAAACTAAACATGCTACATTGTGTGCATTTCTGATTTATCCGGGAATTTTTTTAAAGGAAGTTAGACATCGACATATTAAAATTTTATTTCTAATATTCTGCTCAAAAAAGTGTTATTATTAAAATTTTTAATGAATTGAACTGTTTTTAAAGCCTGATACACTAAAAAATACTTATTGGTATTTATTTATCCTGTCAAAACGGTCGCGTATTATAGAACTAGGAGTGCTAAGGGATTAGTTGATTGAACCTTTCCTTTTACGAGTGGAAATTCCACAGACGGAAGAGAACCCTTTTATTAGCGAATTGTTAATGTATTTTTTGCCGGATGTCTTTGGTTCGACACCAGGGTGGGAATATATATATATATCCCCTAACCGATTTCAAAATAATACACATTTATAGGAGGAAAATAATAGCTCAATACAGTGATATGTATTCATCATTTCAATAAATGCTTAAGTTTGATGCTTCAATATAAAAATATGAATTAGAAGGGAAAATAAAATAATAATTTTTTTAACAATTATAAATTAATTTCAAATTGTCAATAATCTTAGTGAAAAGTGCAGTAAATATCTTTTCATACGCCTCTAAATAATATTGTTATTTTAATATTTCAATAAATTCTTTAAATTTAAATAATAATAAATTCTTTAAATTTATTAACTTTTGTGAATTTTATAATTCAATAAACTTAATAAAAGATGTTTTAATTCTTAATTTTTTGTTCTTCAAAACTTGTTAAATCTTTCACAAAATATAAAGGCAGATACAAAATCCACTCATTCGGCACATAAACAATTTTATTCAAGCGAGTTGTCAGTCAGTTTTTTGTCGGTAAAGTGAGGTTTCGGGCTAGTGATCTGTTGGTAAAGTTAGCTGTCGGTAGAGTGAGGTGTCGGTCAAGTGAGCTGTCGGGCGAGCGGTCAGTCGGTCAGTTGAGCGTTGGGGAACCGAGCGTCGGGCAAATGATCGTCGGTCAATAGGCGTAGACCCTTACTTTTTTGTCTCAAGAAAATTTCAGAGGTCAAGCGTTTATTTAAAACACGGGCTTTTGATTGTTTATATTTATTAAAAGGAATCGAGTTTTAGTTGATTTACCTCTTTTCGCAATCGTTCAACTGAAGTTTACGACACCTAACTGAACAAAAAGGAAAGCAGTCAAACGGCAAAAAAAGAAACCATCAGAAATAAAATAATTTGAAACTTCCAGTGTATTTTTTCACAACCTCGGGAATGAATTATTTTATAGATCAAATACCCTGGTAATTGCCGCCATTTGCTGACAATTGAAATCCCTTTATCATACTAATCACCATATCATCGAATAAATAATTAGGTTTTTTTATTGCTATCGGAGTTTCAGGTTCTATTTCATCATCATCAAACCGTTCTCGATCACCATTTTCGAAGTGAAGCTATGCAACAAAGGCAAAGTTATCATGGCGTTTCAAGGTTGAATACTAAAATGCCTTGTCTCGAACTCATCTATATTTCTTTGCCTTAGCTATCAGGAGATGATTCGTGACCTCCGTGAAAGGAGGCGTTTTATATAAGCGTTAATAGTACGAAAGTTAATTTAGCATCTTTTCAGTTTTTTTTTCAAAGTACTTATAGATACTGTAAATTTTGGGAGGGTTCAATGTTCTAAACACCTTTCTGATTCAATTTTAGTATTAAATTTTTAAAAACAGGCACCTGCATAGTACTTAAATTTGCTTATGAAGTGCACTTTTTATGACGTATATTATCATGCGCGAGTGAATTTGAACTTCCCTCTTCATTAGAAACCTGCAGACACACCTACAATGGGAGTTCCTCGAGAGCAGGTGAGGGCGCTGACGTCGTCCGGTAGAAGCGATCTCTGGTGTCCATGTAGGGAACTCGATTAAAATGCCTCTCCAGAGATATTTCTCTTTATCTATTATATATAGCTTAGATAAAAGACTTCTTAACAAAGATACGGATCTATTAAAGCTGCAAAGTTATGAAACGCTCTTTAGATAACATTTTAACTGCGACCGCAATCCCGAAGAACAATCAACTGTTATTGCATTTTATGCACTGGAATACCTTTATATGCGCTCGCATTCCCATCTATAAATTCCATTAATATCAATTACTCTTACATCAGTTCTTAATTGCCTTTACATTAATGAATATTTTCCTGAGACTTTGTGTATTTTTGATTATCATTCTAAGTCATCAGTCGATCTTCAAGCAAATTCTTAAATACAGTTTACAGAAGCGTTAATTCCTGGATAATTCTGATTAGGTAATTTTTTTAGGTTTCTTTAAAATCAATAATAACTATTGGTTACAAAAATATTTCGAAAGCAGAAATAGCTGAGGATTGCTGTGGATTTATCATTCTCGTGCATGATAAACAATCATAATTACAATAAGCCAATTGATTCAAAACACGCTTAACCAATGGCTTTTAACTATGAAAAAAAACCTAACAGTTGGGGAAAACTTTTTGTCTTGAAAGTTATGAATACATTTTAATTCTTTCAGAGTTTAAAGAAAGGAGATACTTCGGCTGTGTAAAATGATTAAATAAATTCATTGCAGAAAAGTTTCATCTGAGAACTTGACATTTTAACTTTCTTCTCTAAAACTGTAATTGTTTTTTTTAGATAAATTAATTGTAATGCGTCAGATTTTTTATTTCAGCTATTATCGTATTTTTTGATAAAATGAATTCGAAATCGGCATTAAAAATGACTTAAAATAATGAAAGGTATGTCGTTACCATCAGAACCGAATATTAAACCTTCCTGTTTGATAGAATAACAATCTATGAAACCAAACATTCAGTTGTCCCATGTTGAATAAATTTTAAGAGACCGTATGCCTATGGAAAGTCCAAGATAGGAATTATAATTTGATAAAATACGTTCAGTTAGTTCTTATAAACCTCAGCATTTAGAGGGACTTCAATAACCACATACTTCATAATAACCAATAACTGTAATAACGATGCATTCTATTATAGGTTAGGTCTCACTATTTCCAAGCGATGTCTAATATTAACATATAAATTTAAACAGTATATCTAATTGTTTAAAAACGAAGTATATAAAGGTTTTTTTCAGAAAATGAAAATTGTAGGGAAGCAATTTCAATAATTTTTTTCACGGATCTTACAATTAGTCGTATACTCAATGTAAAAGTAAAGATAGAAGATAAGTAGTAAATAAAGGATATTAAATGCCCCTACAATCGAACTCAAGACCTACCGAGAAACGATCTATTTATCTCACAAAAGGTAATTATAATTTCTATCATTGCACGTAGTAACAGCTTTCCATCGTTAAGTACCTCGAATAATTAATCAAATTCACCCCCCATGTATTTCAAATGTGGGAATGAGCCTGGCATCTAAACCACAGGTATTCTTGTATTCAATCATTTAAAATTCGCATAATTTAACAAGCAAGATAGTCGATGCACCGGAAACGGTTTTATTTCTTCCACTTTCAGTCGTCAGCTTCAATGTCTTCTCTTCACCATCGATCGACTAATATCATTCTGTCCATTATTACAATCAAAAGTATCCCCATTCCTTGATAAAACAATCCTTCATCAACAAAAGAAAAGATTGTTTCATTATTAAGGAGGAAAATATCTCTTCAGTTTAGGGATCAAAAGTCTTGATCATTGAAACTAACCGAGTTCTTGGCACTGAATACGTATTTGGTATAATATCATTTAAGGGATGCATATTTTCGTTAGGTCGGAAACTTTAGACTACCCATGTATATATGCTTTGGGGGATACACCTACAGGGCATGTACAAAATACAAATTTACAACCTAAACTAAAAAACCATTGGCCCGGGAATTTTTTGAGTAATGGCCATTACTATCTGACCTAGGAAATTATAAGAAATCGATCATGGATTTGGTTCTTTTCAGGTTTTCCCTGTAAATTAAGAAAGTAAAACATTGGCCCGGTTCGCGAAAATTTCTATAAATTACTCTCCGTGCGAATAGAGGATTAAAATTTCACACATCAATGAATAAGTCGAAACACTATATAGAACTGATATAACTACTACTACTTGCAATTGGTCATGGGTTCGATTCCAGGCTTAGTTGAATAGTAAATAAGACCAACTTTTGAAGATTCGCGAAATTCTTTTTATTTTAAAGTTGGAACATTTATAAAAACTATAATACTTATGCGAATAGTGAACGGCGTAGATTATCCTTAGTTGGGTACGAAAAATGCTGCTGTAAGAAATATATGGGAAATCGAACTCGATTCAATTGATTTTCTTTACTTTAAGTTTGTGCGTAACGTTGAACAACTTATGTAACACTTTTATTAATTCATTACCAGACATATCAACGGATTGCTTGCTATGAGCTTACTTTTACTTGGGTAAATACATTGCTTTACTTTAGTAAGCTCAGTCGTAACACATTTCTAAAATAAAGAGAACACTTTCAAACAAGTAATCAATATCAAAGAATATTTATGAATACTGAATTCAAGTTATCTGAACAAGTTTCTTTGAAAATTTAAAAATTCCCCTATTATGATAAAGTGCACTGTGCCTATCACGCAGCCTCACGGTTCATTGTATTGAAAACTAAGGAGTTGGAAAAACTATAGAGACTTGAGGATTTGAAGTGATGATGAAGTGATTAATGAAGTTCAAGAGCGAATAAGTAAAATGATTTCGAATATAATCATCATCGAATCACCAGATGATTCCAGATTTATAGAAATAAGAAAAATTTTTAATAGACCACAAATGCTGAGGAGATCTCCTTAGTGAGATCTGCCCTTAGATTGTTGTGAATTACAAGGAGCTTTCAACAGAGGAAATCATACCAGTGAGTGAGTTAGATTCTGATCTCGTTATTCTTTTAGTTGATTGACATATTACCCAAAAAGTAAAGCATTTGAAGTCTTAAATTTTCGAATCTTCTTTCACTATATCAACCATCTGCTGAAATCCATTATTTGCGATTTCTTTTCGATGTCATCTCGCTTTCTATTGGTCTACATATTTTCTCCATAAATTTCACGGAAACGTTCAAGAAATAGGAAAGAGATCTCATTATCGTCCTTCTATCATTCGATCCTGAAATACCAGTTTAACGGTAAATGAAAGTTCCTTGCTCATCCTTCGCACAACGAATAAGTCTTCCTGTAACCAGAGATGTTTTTCACTTTCGTCAGATTGTCGTTCCGGAAAATTTCCTAGGAATCCATTTTTTCTCTTTCAGAAGAATGTCGAAAGTGAGAATCGAATTTTATCATAATTATAATAGAGAGAAAGAAATGCTCAATATCATTTACCAATAAAATAAACAAAATCGGGGATTAATGTACAGTTGAATTTTGACCGTGATATTAATCTGAGGTGTTCAAGAAGCGAAAACAAGAAAAAAAGATTAGGAATTTGGTGATAAAGAGACAAATCGATTAATATCGATTTCCAAACTTTTCTTTTACTTTTGCCTATTTTCTGAATGAGATTATTATCTTAATTAAAGCATACCTATAACGTAGGCAAGTAGAAGATTATATTCTTTCCGATAATGATTTTAGCGATATTTTATTCCAAGTTTCAGGCTTAAAAGCAGAAAATTATCTTTATTCTGTGGCCTAAGGAAGAATTTATGGATAATTTTACAGAATTTCAAAAAGGTTTTGATATTTTTGTTTGAATAATTGGCAGTGGATTCAGTCTTATATACTAAACATTGAAGAAATCAATAAAAAATTACTCAAATTATTACCGTAAAATTATCAAAATACATCGAATAGACATCTGATTTTATAATTTTGAAATGTAAACAGAAGACAAGTGAAAAAAATTTGCTTTCCAATAGAAAAAGTTTTTTTTGTACATTAGCACCTTTTCCAGTTTAGAAAACATTATTTCCCCGCATTTATCTTAGAACAAACACTGTTGAGAAATCTAAATCTCACTTCAATCTACGTTAGAATTTTCATTCTTGTTGATGATATAAGTCTCTTAAAGTTTCTATTTAAAAGTATTTCAGTTTATATTATAAAGTATTAATGATAACGATATGTAAACTAAACACATAGTCCGATTTCAGTCAATCATTAAAATATCATCTTAATGAAAATATATTCAGAAGGATTGAAGAAAAACTTTATCTTTAACACTGGAATTGTATTATGAAACCGATAAAATATATTTAATATTATAGAAAAATGCATATAATTTATGTTTTTCTGGTTGTCATTGCGTCATATAGCGTCTTTTTACCTGGCGATGGCTGTATATTATAGGACATTAAGCGCATGTATTATTATAATGTATGATATTAATTACGATTACGTCAATTAATCGACAATATTTTCAGACGTTTTCAAAATATCCGCTTTTTGTTAAATGAAAGAGCAAAAGTTGGTACTTTTTCCACAAGAAATCATTATGGAAGTTATAAACCTCATATTCAATCTGAAGATGACGCATTGCAAGAATATAAGAGAAAAAATATAATGAAAGGTTATCGTGCCGATCTCCTGTATTAAAATGAAACACATTCCATCGATTAATAGCAGATTTATAAGATAATAATAATAAAGCTTATTATTAGTTTATTTTCCTTGCTATTAGTGCATAAATATAAGTATATAAACTATATTTCATTAAATATAACTTTGATTATCTCCTCTTCATATTAAACGACACGCATTAAGCTAAACTCTTCTCTTTCCTATCATTTTAGTAAGTTTAATCATTTCAAGTTACTTTATTTACAGATAAGCTTTAATACTTCATATGATATTCTGGATTGCTTTTGGCCAATTCAAATGTGTAACTTTCTAATCCAAATTCTCCCGCAAATGACAATGAATATTCGAGTGCATACTCTTCTTATGGATGAAACATTCCCACGGTTTTCCCTCAAAGCCGTTGTTTCTTAATTCCCTCTTCGCCTCTAGAAAGTCAATTATAAGCAAAAGTGAAATTCGGTTTAGCTTCTTCTCAATTGCGATAAATAAGAAGACATGACCATTAGAAGAAGACGATTCACATCCTATTTCCGGGTCGCTTTTGTTTGCGTTACAGGACGTTGACTACGTGATCGATTATTGGAGGTTCACGCAGATGAAATTTTGGCAACCTTTCGAAGAAAAAGGGTGTCTTTTGGGTGTTGAGAACTTCTCATTTACAGCTATTACGATACGTCCACAAAGCGAGTGTGACCTAACGTTTAAATTTTGGAAAGCGCGTGTCTTACTTAACTTCGAGGTGTCTGGAATTAAATGGAATTTTTTTGCTTATTGGAAGGCCGTTCGAAAAAATACTCAGCTTTATATATAGGCACGAAAAAAAAATGCACGACATCGAATGTAGTTGCTGTAAGGATAACCTCTGGAGAAAAACGTCCTAAAACAATAATCGATCTTTTGATGGTCCAAAGAAAATTAATATCGTTGTAAGGAGATGATTTTATTTTTATAAGATATATATGTATATCTATATGAGATGTATTTAGCTTTAGCCATGAATTTTACTGAAAACGTTTAAGTAAACCTTGCGATACCTACAATATTTTGCAATCAACAAAGTGATTAAGCAGTTTCATCTAACGTAGATAAATGACATATGAAATGCGACATGTACATATGTTATTATACTCATGAGCAAAAACCTTTATTGGCAGGAAATGAGTTAATCACATCATATGGACTTGGAACTTGAGATAAGGATCTTACCTTTTGATCAAAAGGCAAATAATAGTTGCACACCGAAAATTATCTCCACTCGTAATAATCGGCAAACGCGTGAACTAATGTCAGTTTCCTAAGACATCAAATTTTCTCGATGTACACATAATTGCTATAATACGAAGTAATTGTTATGCTAAAAGACATTCCTAAAATATTATAATATTA
This sequence comes from Pantala flavescens, assembly GCA_020796165.1. NCBI lineage: Eukaryota > Metazoa > Arthropoda > Insecta > Odonata > Libellulidae > Pantala > Pantala flavescens. The sequence continues at coordinate 9,223,463 of CM036883.1, forward strand.
AACGGAAAATATTATTAATTGAGTATATCACCTAAAAATAACAATAAATTTAATCCAATTAAGAATCTCAGTCTGAAAACATTAGATATGCAACAATCTAAAAATTTTTCGTTTAAAAACTCAAGGATATGAGTTTAGTATTATAATCGGCTCATTTTTCGTCTAAAAGTTAAAGAATCGAGTATTTTAGGATCGTCTCAAAATGATAATCTTCAAAGAAGCTTTTTATCTCCTTACTTTCCATCGCCTATTTGATCATGACCTTCTCAGGCCTTTCCCTTCCTTATCTGTCGCATACACTCTTTACTTCCTCATTCCAGATACACTCTTTTCTCAAAGATTTCTCTGTTTCCATAGAAATAGTCATCCGAATATCCTCTTTCATTGATTCATGGCCAATCTCCGCCACGACTCGAATTTGACAATGTCAAGAACGAAACTGCATTCATTTTTGTATAAAACGTAATGGCGTGATGGTGAAAATATTGACACCCAGTTTTCTTGGAGTACAGTACAAATAAATCTATATTAATTATTTAAAAGAGAAAATTTTCAACCTATTTTAACATAAAAATTTCTAAAACTCAGTCAAAGATATTAATGCAGTCATAATCATAGTAAATATGATGGTACCTTTTGGTTTTTTTGATTTTAGTAACATATTCACACAAAATCAGAACGTTTATAAAATTAGGATTTTTGCAAAAAAATTTACGCTATAAATTATAATAAATACATTAATTTCAATGAAATAACGTGAGAATTGTAATTCCTTTCTCATCTACTGTTTACTCAGTTTTCATCGAGTGCCTCGTGCAAAGTGTTTTCAATTATCCTATTAAAAACGGGACAATTGGATATTGTGAAAAAAATACCATATGAAAATATATTAAGGAAATATATTCAACAGGGGAGAATATCTATGAATAAGTGATGGGATACGCAAATCAAAAATTCTACTATTTTTTACAATCTCAATGATACGCGGATCGCTTGCGTTTCTATCGTGCCTCCTATTTCGTCCAATCCTATCAGCTGCCAGTGTTATTCTATAAATAATTTTCAGCGATAAAGAATAATTGAAATAAATGTAAAATCGAAAACAATAAAGTTGCAGCATAAAAAGTAAAGCTTAGGGAAATAATTGACAACGCAGGAAAACACGCCCAAGGGTGGGAGATTGCAAAAAACTTGCTCAAAATTACTGATGGTATAAAATGGAGAATAAGAGGTCAATAAAGGCGATCAGTGAAGACAACTAGCGCACGGCGAGAGTTGATCACGTCTCCAGGGAAACGAGGAAGGGACAAGGTCGTATTCGTTGGCAGAGCAAGAATCGGGTGAAAGTGGCAACAGAAATGGCCGCTCTTTCTAAGCCCGCGTTGTTTATCGGTGTTCGTAAAAAGATGGAAAACACTAGAAGCTAAAGGAGGAGTGGTAGTAGAGGACTGAAATAAAAGAGCAGAATCTTAATCGGTGGTCCAGGACTCAAATGCCTTTTGGAAGTAATCATTTCTATTTGACATCCAATTGCTGATACTTTTTGAGCAAAAACCCATTACAGAGATAAAATTCATTGCCATTTCTCATTTGAAATACGTTGCTTTCTAAACTAAACTCTTTCAATGCTCTTATTCTCAGAGAGTCCTTCCTTTTCTTCTTACGTAAAAAACTGATTATTCTGAGGCGGTAATGTATTCGAATCGAGGTACGCGTGCGGTTTGTCCATTCACTCGAATTTCCTTGACCTTGATTAAACAAATGTAGTTTAACCATATCAAATTGCGAGTTTTTACTTTTACTATTATAGAGATATAGTATATACAAATAGAGAGATTACTTACTTTAATTTACTTATGTCACTAACTTAATGCAATTCATGATGAAGAATGAATGGAGAGTGGTAGGAGAATGATTTCGTTATTTCTCGTGGTTCTTTATATTAAACGTATTGATCAGTTTCAGAGTATTTATGAAGTTCTCTTACTTTGAAACCTTAAATGTCATTTTAATCCATTTCCACATGAATTGAGGAGGCATTTATAAAAATCAAGATAAAAAATAATTGCTCTTACGAATGTAAACGATTACTCTCCATATCCATTCTTAGCCTTTTTTATCGATGTTTATCTTCGATGTGCGCAACAATTGACGCAGTAACAATACTTAATCATTTCTTTCCATTACAAACAATGAACGAGTTTTTACAATCAATTTACCGTATTTTCATTCCTAAACTATGAAATATTCATAAATATGAGCCTTCGATTATCTAATATTTGTAAATATTTAGGAAATAATATATAAGTTGATAGTATTGAGAATGTACTTCAATAAAAACTATTTTCAAAACATCTTTCTTGTTTTTTGTGATATCAATTTCGTATGAGCATAGTTCTCATTTTCACTGAATTCCGCAGTTGCAAGAAAACATGTGACCCACTTCTCGATAGGTCATAAATTCTTTCTCCAAGTTTCTTACACGGAAGTTTGCGAGAGTTCTTACCTGGTTTTCTCTTCCATTGCTCTCACGATAACATTGCTTTTGTTCAATGAAATGTTCTTTGCTCCTTTAAACTATATCGAACGGATCTCGTATTATTAATTCGTTCGTTTCATCTGAATTCCGGTTTGATTTAATTAGGGTTATAATGAAATACTTTTCCTTAAATAATCGCTTGATTTCAATTGGTCGCATCCTCTTCCATTTCAAGAGGGAAATGATTCTTCTTCCCTTAAACAGTAATTAAGTTTCGATTAAGCATAAAGCAATATTTCTGATAGTTTCCCAGACGTATTTTTATGGGTAATAAATCAACGGAAATGAATCTTTGCAGGATATGTACTTCTAATTGTAAACTATGAAATTTTCTCTGGAACTTTCAGAATTAAACGAATGATTAATTTTATTCGTATCCTTTTTTTTCAGTCTTCCATCTAAAGACTAATGAACTAAAAAATCGGATTAGAATTTTTTTTTAAATTATATGAACCGGGACAGTGCAAAAACATTTTATACGTAAATGAGCCATCGAAAAAAATTTCGGATGCATATTCAATTGTAATTGTCAATAGCACTTTGGAGAATTCCAGAAAGCATATAAATTCCGCAATAGAAATCGAATCTCAGGTGGATCTGCTTTCACGCTTTATTAAGTTAGATGAAGTTATTATTCTGAAGAAACTTAGGAACCTTATCTCCTACACTTCACATGTATCTCCATCAATTTCAATCAAAAGATAATGATTACTTCGCAATCCATACCTTTGACCTTCGTTTCCATGACAACATTAGGAGCACATATCTCTCGTTCAAAGCGGTGGAAATAAATTCAGATGTCTAATTATTTCGAAATGACATAGTTCGTTCGGGATAATAATTCTATCTCAGTGTATTTTGAAAGACTTTTTAAAGAAAAACGATTTTTGGAATTATTTACCAAGTGCTTAAAGTTCGATGGAATATTTATAACATAGGAACATAGATTTCGATAGAGATAAATTATTGCTCTATTAAAAATCTCTATCAATCACGTTTAGCGAAATGAAGTTATAAATTCAACATTTTTCATAATATTTTCAGTGAAAGTTAGAAGATTTTTATATTTAATGGAAGAATTTACAATAAAGATTAGAGGAATAAATCTCAATTTTACATCGAACGCATTCAAAGCGTGATATCTTATCGCAGATGTTACGAAATTGCCATCGAAGAAAAGTTCCGATAACGATTATGTAACGCCGAAAAGAGGAATTCCAAAAGCCCAACTCCGCAATCAGAATAAATGAAAGGTAATCAAAAATGTACGATGCGATCCGAGAGATGTCAATAGAAATATTGGCTTGGCGACAACTGGCACAGAATGAAGGAAGCGTACCTTACGACACACTGAGGCAACGCTTCAGAGGGGCCAAAATATCTTTTTTCGCATGCATTGAATTTGTTATTTTTCTAGTTCGGTAAGCATTCTAGCACAAGAGCCTCTCTCCTTTTTTCCCTTCATTTACATCAGATTGACAATTTACTCCGCTTGTTATGAGAAGTTAGCACGAAAATATCTATGGCAGCGTTCACCTAACAGTCATGCGAAAGACTCTTCGAATTCCAAATAAGAAATATACCCGTATGAAAATCCTCGAATCGCACTTTAAACTTCATAAATCTACCTATTATAAATTGAACTGTATTTTAATATCTGTACTAATTTTATCAATATTACAATTTCATGCTAGTCATATCTCTATACCAAACCTGCCATTGTTAAAAAATCAATAAATATTCTGATGATTTGTAACGAATAACTAATAATATGCTTCATATAAAATAAATAGCCATAAATTTGAATTTAAATTAGTCAATAAAAAAACTAAAAACTTTAGAATTCGTTATTTTAAATAAAAAGACATATATATTTTATAACTTAAAGGGTTGTATCATTTAAATATATTTATTTCCTCAACCTGCTAATGAATTATACATGTATACTTATAGGTTGAAAGATTTTTCGACATATTAGGGACGGTTTATTCGACCGAGTTTCAGGAATGGAACTGAAAATATCATGATATAATCGACTTGAACTGATCTTAGCTCTTAATACGAATAAGAATCCACATATTTTTTAATCCGTAGTTTGCAATAATTAATTGGTGAATTCGGTCGTATTCCCTTCAGTTATACCAACGATAGGTTATCTATAGATATAACATTAGCTTTATCCTAAATGTTAGCTTTCAAACTGTTCTACATCCATCTAATCGGCCAATTTCATTCCGACATCGGATGTAGGCCTCCCCAAGCAGTTTCCAATTTTCTCTAATTTGACCCGTTGCCACGTTACTCCTAGGCACCTGATTACACGTATCTCTGATCCATTAATCCTTCGGTCGTCTTCTTGGCTTATATATATGTATATTTTTCGCATTTAGCATATTCGTAACCGGTTCCCTATTCGCATCGAACGATTAGCAGCAATTTGACCATTTCTGACTCGTTCCTTATTCACGGCCAATGGTAAGGAAATGAACCAGAACACATTCCTATCTGCAGAAACAAATCTTTTGCATCATAACCCGTGGCGCCGGTGTGCGTTGATCGCTATGATAACCACGGAGTCCACAAATAAAAGACTCATTTTAGGTCATCCAATTCTGGAAAGCGTGTCCATTAGTTGAGTTAGTCTTCGGATCACTGAGAGTAACCGGTGTTCATTATTTATATCCAATACGCTGATTACGGATGGTTGGATGGCATCTGATGTAATTTCATTGCACCGATAAAATACATGTACATCATTAAGTGAACGAAATGGAAACAAGAATAATGTTGAAGATAGAAAGCGAGAATCTGATTTTTCCTGAAAACATTTCATTATACACCGTAATAAGATTCATCTATTGTATGTTAGGAATATATTAAACAATTGTATTATTTATGTACTTACGATTTTATTATGAATTCTTTCTCTAAATAATAGGATATATCAAAAACAATGATCAGATATATTAATAATAACGCAATAAATCTCAAACAATGTTTAATTTTTATTATAGATTAGTATATATTTTATTGTTGATTATGGATTAATCAATAAAATTACAATAAATTAACATTGAATAATACGAAGAAAGCATTCTTACAAAAATTGACTGAGATGAATTAACAGGATAAATTGTTCACTTCATTTACTTTCAGTGTATAAATAGTCGAACAACAATATACTTTGATAATTATAAATTAAATTAGTTACAATAATATCTTTTATCAAAAATATTGTTGTAACTAATAAAATTTAAGCTTTTTCTATGATTTCAAAGTCTGTTATTATTTTATTTGAATTCATTTCAACAGAATTTTTGTGTGAATTTTAGATGATTATATTTTACACGAAACAGACGGATATTGAGACTGGTTTTTATCGGAATTCTTTCGGTAAACGAAACAAGGGTTTGTATTTCCTTAGGGATTCGTATGGCCTCTTTCACAATGAATACCCGTTACTTTACCGTATTTTTCTTAAAGAGCAAAACTAAGATCTCCATAAATTCGTTTACGATTCTCTTCACGCGATCCTGGAATCCAACATCATTTTCACAACATAATACGAATAATAATAATCGTATATATGTGATTGATGGGAGTTTATGTACAGTTCGATACCAAAACCCAAATTCGCGTTTCATAACCTCCTTATTGGCGAAGGAGCCAACGAATTCCCTCTTAATTCAAGGTCACGATACATGGAATTGTATTATAAATAAGGGAAAGTTTGCGGGATAATCTTGTGTTTTCATTATTCAGACTCATTTGTAGGGCGTAAAACTCCTCTGATGTCTGTTATTATTTCTTGAGAGCCCATCGTTCGACCCGTTTCGCGACTCTTTATTATCGAATGGATAACATTTTCCATCACATCCGGGGTTCATCATGAAATCGACTTACATTCAGCAATGATACCGATACATCAGTTCAAAATTTTTTCAGAACCTCCTGAGATTGGATTGTAGACCGGCTTCTCTAATCCCAAAACGATCGGAAGGTCTGGCACTGAAAATTCCCAGAGTTTATTTATTTTTTCAATTTTCATTTCATTCACGAGTACAGCTACAATTAAATGAATGTCAAATATGACTTGTTTCGTTCACTGAAGTGAAATTCATACTTTTAAGGTTATGTGAGAGGAATATATTTATACTATATAAGATCTAATTCAGCTCGCACTCTCGCAAAACTGAGAATCGTAAAGAAACACTACTGATAGTAAGAATTTAATTTCTCGATTTCCTGGATAAAACTGTATTCTGGTATCTCATTTCTTCAATACTTATTTTATTGAATTTTGCAACTCAATACATTGACACGATTGACTCTCACGCCATTCGTCCAGACGTTGGTCTGATTGAAAAGAATTTCCTTTAACGGTTTTAATAGAGTTTAATAGTAGATTGTTATAAAGATATGATTAGAGACAGGAATAATCATTTTAACAGCGGCGGCCTGGTTTGCTCACCGTGAGATAACCGACTGTGTGTACCAACTGGTTTTGAGGCCAACACATGCATGACGCAGCCCTTCAGTTTTATGTACTGGAACCTTATCCGGTTGCACTCCATCCCACCCTTGGAGGACGTCTTTGACCAACTTCGATCGATTTTAGGAAATACGAGGTCTGCTTCTAGGTGTTCTAGAAACACCAAGTAAAGATTCTTTCCATTTTGACTTCATATACCGATTTTATGAAATACTTAGTGAATATGACACGAATGAATGATACGCATGCATTCTTTCCTTTCCTTCGTAACTACGGAATACGAATGGTATAATGAAATATTTGGAAATTCATACTTTTTAAATACAGTGACTCCGGTTAATTTTTTTACAATATTTATTCTGATATTTAATAAGTAATATTTAATTACTATAGGTCTTCAGATAAGTTATGTTGAATTATCTAAAGGAATTATTGCGGAAATGTAATTAATTTATTCTCATCATCGGTTACTTTTGATGTGATAAATTACGATTTATTATGACCTTATATCGCTGTCTTGTTCATCACATTCCTATTTTATCGCTGATTACGTATGTGATAACATTTTACGACGGATTAATAAAACAGTGATATAAGTAGGAGACAATTTTCTTTCATTGGGAAAAGACAAGGAGATTAAATCAGTATAAGAAAAGTGGAATTCTGCATCCTTTTGATGTAATTTTTATTTAATACATAATTATGAATCAGCTAATAAGAATGAGTATTTTTAAGTAATATTTGAAATCAAATGTGATAGTCGTTCGCTCAAAATTTATTTTATTTTTTTCATTTTCTAGTTTCACTTCATTACCATTACTGCATTTCAACAGAGCCGTGAATAAATGAATGTTCATTTTTATATTATCATTAAGCATTAAAATACGTCAAATTAATAATGTTTATCTGTAAGGCACTTGGTACGTAAATAAACAACCAACAAAGACATCGAATCCAACTCGGAGCAAAATACTATCATTTAATCTATCAAGAAATTAGTAAATTAAGAAGTATTTGAAATTTATCAGAGATCTACAAATATTCGATAGAAGTAAATCCATTATCTTTTATCACTACATTTGGCAATATGTTCATCTTCATCTAAAACATTATCTTTATAACAAGATTGGATATAGGTTCAGTTCATACATTTTCAAGGTTATACCTCATCTGCCTTTATACTTCTTTTATAAAATTTCTGCCCAACACGCATCACTATTTCTATTAAGGATATCTATTTAATTATAGGAATGTACTTTTAGCAAAGTAGGATCTGGAAATAATATTGCATAGAAATGTAATCGTTAATACTGTTCATCGAATAAATTAGTGAAATTTATATTCTATAAGAAATTGCCAAAAGAATTGATAGGACCAAAGTATGATGTTTAGGCCTTAAAAATGCAAATCGTAAATGACAGGGAGTGTTTTGCTGCAGAGATTTTTGAAACGAGTGTGGATAAAATGTTGAACGCGTGGGTGTATGCGCTATAACCAGAGCAAGGTCCCTGAAATATGCCAAGTGCATTTACTTTTGAGAGCGCATTTCTGAAAACATGATGTCAATGAGACGGTGAGATATTTATTAAACATTGACAATTATAATTGGTAAATTTGAGAAATTACTTACCGTTAGAATTTATTTCTATTATGAACTTCTATCGCAAAGAATACTTATTTTGAAAAATGTTAACAAGTGTTCGGTTTTTTTCAACATAACTAGCGAATGTGGTTTGAATAAAATAATAACGAACGACTTGGTTTCTTAGCAATATGTCTTATCTATTATGAATTTATCTGTATTTTTCCTCTTTCATATAATTACACGGAGAGAGCAAATTGAGACTAATTACTTGCCTCTAATTAGTTACTTCTTATTTACAATTTTCAGTAAAAAGTTTTCGAATGTTTATTATGGCATTTCACTTTCTGTGATGCTCTCCTTCGAAAGAATGGAATTTCACAGATGAAGAAAGACACCGAATGGGACACAACATTTTCATTATCAAATCTAAAAACTTTCCATCAATTTTCCAACGGTTGACCTTATTTTCTCGTCCTTCGCGGATTCAAGGAAGAAATTTCTCTCGACTGCTGTGGTCATCAAAGCAGACTATTTGGATTGGATGAAGTCCAACCACTTATTGAAAGTGAACGAATCACTCGTATCTCACTTTCGTAAACAGAAGTCTCTCTCTGATAAAGGTGATGATTTGAAGGTGGATTCGACGCCTCTTAATGAGATATTACTGACAAAGTCTCTATATACTCAAGTTTCAGCGTATTCAGCGGAAGATATCATCACAAGAAGAAAATGACTTGTCTAAATTGGTGTTGTTGTCGATGAAATTTTTATTGTGAAACTCGAACAATAAATGTGTTTATAATGATTCATTGTAAAGATAGATGGCCATGCATCATCATTAATGTGCAAATAGATCTGATTATGAATAGCAGAGATTTCCATACCTCTTGTTTGATACCCATAATTTTGTTCAGAGAAAAACTCGAAAATTTCAGTCCATAAATCATTGCACATGATTTCATCGCATTTTCCAAAGACATATTGAGGTTTCGAAGAGGGAAGGTGTATGATGAAGAGGCGAATGAGTTCATCAATGAATTTTGCAGGTTAATGAATCAGATGTTGAGTGATTGGAAAGTCCTTATAGCAATTTGGAGATACAGAAACAAATTTAAGTTTAAGAAGTGGAGCAAAGTGATGATGCTTAAGGATGATGATTTTAAACGGGTCTAACAAAAGAGATGATCCTGTTCAGATCTTTAACATAATAAGTTGGTTCAACTAAGCAAGTGGAACGGATTAACACCTCAAATCGCTATGGGGCATCAAAACTTGATCGAGAAATTATCTAAGTACTTAGAAAACGTCTTAAATCGGTTGCTGCTCAAATGATGACACCATTTCTCTTCATAAATATAATCTCGTTTCTAAAATTTTCTAAAAGAGTACGCCTAATCCTATAAAATAAGATAATTAAATTTCCTATCAAAATTAGGAATCATAATAAATACCTTCCTCAAGCTTAATATGTTCAGTTAAATCGAAATGAACTAATGAGATATTCCGGTGTCATAAAGATCGCAATAGATTAGAAATCATTTTTGGAGTAATTATTTAAGAAATTTATAAATTGATTTTTAAGTTTCAGATTTGACTAAACCATTGCTTCTTAAGAGTATTCTTGACTCTAAAATCGAAGGAAACCACCACAAAGGAGGCATGACATGATTGGCTGCACTCTGTTAGTGGTCTTAGAGAGCGGTTAATCAATCCGGCCTCGGTCTCCAGGAATTGCCACAGACATTTTATTTATACCAAAAGTATCCTTTGTTTTTCTTTGGGAAATGTTCGACAGTTCACGATTATGTCAAACATGAGATCTCAAATAGACTGCTGACAACTATTTTGTTAGATTGATTATATTCATTATTTATCGAGCATTTAGGTCTATTTTTAACAGATATTTACGTATTTACTTCCCTTTTATACTTACATACCATTGGTCAATAAGATGAGGAGTAAAAAGGGCCAATGAGGTTTTAAATAACAATATTTGTAAATCATTAATCATAAACGAATTTATATCGTGAAGGGTAATAAACAAAAGTAAATAAACTCAATCAAGGAGAGTAGAACAACAATCCAGATAACCTTAATTGGTATGCGATATTTTTTTGGTTCGTATTATTTAGTAAATCATATAAAACAGTGCATTTAAATCTCCCGATAATACTCTCGATGGGGGCAAATGAACGCCTCAAATGCGTACAAAGAAGTTAACGCAACGAAAGGGGAAAACGGCTTCTGAAATACGAGCTTCTCGTACTCTCGTGCTATCCCGAACGTAAAGTATGAAATTGAGATGAGAAATAGGGCGTCATCCTCAGAAGTGGCCATAATGAAATGCAGAGTTGAGCTGTCTGCCGTGAATGTTGGATTGCCACCACCATTTCATCCAATTGCCACGGCTAATAAACGCAGCTCCCGATGGCAGATTTGTCTTCCCATTTTCCATCTTCGCATTCCACATACGACTCCTTGCAGAGTTCCATTTTGCCCCGTCTCAGAATGTCCATCCGTGAGAATGCTGATCAAGAAACACGAGAGAGGAAATAAGTACCTCTCGTGTAGAGCAGCAGAAGATAGGAAATCATACTGTTTCCTGTGCAGATTCGTTCTTAAACATCTTTGGCCATTTGTGAATTATAATCTATTTCGGATGACTGTTAAAATTTGAATCATTAGCATGACATTCAAACCATACATAGTCTTTGTTGAAGTTAAACTCTTTTATATTCATACTGAAAGCGAATTACAGCGAGTGACGGAGTCTTCTATCTTTAGTAGGATTATACAAAGTTATTTATAAGAAAACGATTGTATATTCACTATATAATAATACTTTTGAAATTTATTATAATAATATAACGAAATGCGCCTCTTTTAAGGAAGTTATAGAATCCCTTATAGGCTGATAGTAGTTTCTTCCATCTAACCCTTATTATTATGATTAAAATTGACACTTAGATTTATATATCTTAATAATTATAAATTTATCAAACTACTGAATGGATTTATAAATATATGTATACAAAACCTGCTGTAATACCCCCTTTTTAAGAACTAATGACCGGTTACAAAGTATTTATAGTATTATCTTCTTTGAGATATTGAATCAAAAAGTTTCTCTAGGATAATATTTTTATCCTCCTTCTCTCACCTGTATATAATCAATGAAAATCGAAATCAAGATTGAAAGAAAGATTTTTGAATTCCCAATAGTGGATATAGAGCAAAATTTCAAAAAATTTGCTATGGAAATTTTCACTATAACAACTGATTTATTTTCGCTTCGCTGCGAAGCTTTGTTCCAAAAAAGGCCAATAACAATATTTCGCGTCTATTTTCACAATATAATTGAAAATTCTTTCATATTTATACAGTACTCTAATTTAAAGATTATAATGACTCATTATTCGAAATGATTTATCAATAGATAAGAACTGCTAAGGTTACGTTCAAAATAAATGAATGAAGAAAATAGTATTTGATGGGTTTTAAGAGTTAAGATACTTAAACGTGGATTAGAGAGAATGTGATGAAAGGATATGGATCTTAGAAGAAAGGAGCTGTGATCTGATTTATGAATCGAGTGTCGCAAAGCGTTAATTTAGATATGGTAACCTGCTTTCCGAGGGCAAGAAAGCGTAGCAACTATTTATGGGTACATTACACACTTGGAAAGCCGTATAATTGTCTATTAGTTCTCGTTAGCGGACGCCATCTACTGTGCGACTGAAGATAAGTCTTAAAATCCTGCGAAGTTCAAAAGTAACACTGTGATGTCTTGTACATAATAATGTCTTACACTCCAGACAGATTGATATAAATAGAGAATATAGCAGATGATTTAAGTTCTCTTCGAAATAATATGTCGTCTTTTCCATTACTAAGAGTTGTTTATAAGCTATTGATCAAAGAATTTTAAGATTTTCATATAAGTATTTTAAGACCTCCAGCAAAAGAGGAAATGGAAGTGCCGATAATGAGAAGAAAAGAGTTCTTTCTTTTTTGGTTCTAGTGGAGGAGGAAGATAGAGATTTGGAAGTTTTTAAAGGGTATGATGGAAAAGGAAAAGAAGAATTTTATTTTACACTCATTTTTTAAATCTTAAGGTGAAGAAGTGGGCAGTGGGTGAATAGCTCACATAGAAAAAGATTCCCTTAACAAAATGATTGAGTTCTCTTTCAAAATGGAAGGCACGGGATCGAGAACCTTCTCAGACTATTTTCACGTCTGCAGAACCCTGGAGATTTAAAATCTTAATTTTATATGATAATATTAATCTAGTTATTTTCTCTTAAACTCAATGAATTGGAATGGGTTAACCTTCTCTTTCTCTGAGAGGAAATCTGTACGCTTCCACTTCGTGAATATAGCAGAGCTTCGGAATATTCACAACTGAAAACTCCCTTTCTCACAGGAGGAAGGAAAACTCACTCCAACAACTTGTATCATAGCAATTTCTATTGATATAAACATTCTCTCTAAATGGAAACCGATTGTATCCTTTCAAAGAAGGAATGGATGATATGTCAACTAAATGCGATAAAAGAAAAAGTGAGGATCGAAGTTTTAATTAGAATATTTCAAATAAGAAAAGGAAACGAATCTGTCGCATCTGTCGTCTGAGGGATAATTAATGTTTCTATTTATAAGACCTTGCTCCAGCATAGAGGATAGCATGGAAGAGCAAATATTTTCCCTTTAGCCCTCGAGAGAGCTTCCTTAGTAAAGAAAACTCACCGCTTCTCGACGCATAAATTTCCCGTTCGTCGCCGACAGTTGATACTCACCGACAACCACTCTCGCTAACTCTGAAGGTTCCAACCGGATTTTTACCCCTCGTTATAATCCAGTTTCACTTTCCTCTACTTTCCTAGGAGAGTGGTCATTGCGCCCGGAGAAAACTCTCCTTTATGCTTATGTACGTGCGTATTGCAGTCTTTTTTCTGGAACGTTTGGTAGCCTCTGTGGGTTCGAGCGTGTCTAATTCTTCCCCCGAACGGTTATGACTGATTTCTTGCGTGGATTTCTTGCAAGGCCGCACCATCGCCCGAGGGACAATGTTACGAGAACAATGCCTTTCATCTGAATGCGTCTTCGGGTTTCTCTTTTTCTGCAGATCACCAGCGTTTTATTATGGTTGCATTGGGGATGTTTATTGGGAGGATCTCGTTCTATAAGAATTCTCGAAGAAGATCCGAAAGCAGAATCCGTCGGTTTCAGAGATTATTTTCACAGCCTCTCGTTTGGTTGGTCAAAAAACGGTCCCTATTTTCCAGAAGGCTGAAGTGAAATGTTCTGAGAAATTTGTGGCTTACGAAGAAAGAGATTTTTCGTAGGCCCACCGGCAACATTCGAAAGTGTCATGACGATTTTCCGATAGACCGGATCTATAATTTAACTTTGTGATTAGGATGCAACAAAATTTCATCCAATTGGTGAGAAAGTTTTTCGGAAACTCAAGATTTAGATAGTTCTCGATTTATAAACATAATACGGCAAAAATTATAATTCTTGTATTTTATATGAAAGACCCCAAACTGTGCAGGTCGATGTGAGAATTTTAAAATATCTGAATTTCATGGTCTTATCGGAATTTTATAGCAACATATATGTTGTAATTGACTAATTACCCGATTCATCCATCCAGAATGTATTGTTATGATTAATCTTTTGGCTTCGGTTGACTTAAAAACTAGTTCATCACATTCCAGCGTAAGAATTTACCTCACACCTACTCAGTCGTTTCTTTGTATTTTCCGTTCTTTGCACTGGAAAATGTTATCTTCATGAGCGGAGTCATGCCAATGAGCTACTCCGTTGCTAACACTCCGTCTTGAAGGCTCTATAAAAGTCGTTTACAAAGAGCCGATCTATCTAAGAACCTAACTGTTAATGACCCAGTCTCCTGGAAACCTGTCTCTAGGTCGGCAAACAACCTGTAAATATCGCGGGAATTATAAATCCCAAATATGGTTCTCTAAATGCTCTTAAATTTGCATAATGAAGCGCTAAACTGATATTCTCAGCCTTTCAATTCGATCCGTGAAATTTTGTCCAGAGGCGTTTTTAATGAAAGCGTAGAGCTTAGAATTCGTTCAACGTTTGAATATTTAGAAGGAAGAAGATTTGCCCTCATTCGGCAGAACCCACGATGAAAACTTAAATGTAAAATCTAAGATTCTTGGTGTATTAGACATTGTAGAATGACTTTACCAGCGACCATCTCTGAATGAAGTACCTTTGAATGCCTTAATAGTTCTCGATTCATGATCTTGATTCTTCATGTTTCTCGATTATATGATCTATATAAGGGATCTTTATTACCGTTACACTTTATATATAAGAGTACAGTGAAGACGGGCATGAAAAAGATAAGAAATCGTACCTAATTAATATCTCAGAATTAACGGTTTAATATTGTAAAAATAAGAAAATTAGTTAGATCATCGAACCGAAACATATTTCCAGTTTAGATCTGGGTAAACGATCACACCAAATGTCAGTGAAGTACCGTTAATTAAATTTTTTAAAAGAAAAAACATTGCGATATGAAACTTGTTTTTATAAAGCTGAGATGAATCTATTGAATCAGAATCATCAAAATTGAACAATATTTAGGAATTTAAATTATATTGAGCAAGAAGAACTAGCTAAGACAATACCAAAAGAATAGGAGTGTATTCAATGAAAAGTAGAACTACTAAAATAATAAAGTCAACCGAAAATCTTAATTGAAATTATTAAATGATGCTAGCGTTCAGATATTTCAAATATCAAGTGACCATAATAATAAAACATTTTAAATTGGATGGTTTAATTTAATCTGTTCTTTAATGCGTACAATAAAATAAATATTTCCGATTCATAAATTTTAAAATCCCAATATTAAAAAAAGGAATTAAGAAGAAAAGTAATAGAATCACCAAACAAAACCATTTCCATTCAGGAAATCTGTAACATTTTACTTAGAGAACATAAAAAGGATTTATAAATTCTGGGTTATATTAGAATCTAAATTTTATCGTGACCTAGTGAAGCCTTCATTGAGAATTTCAAGTAATGAAATCATCATTTAGCAGTCCCTGTTCATCAAGGCATTTTTCTCTTTGAGTATGCGAGGCAGGTACGGACATAAAAAATTACTATTCGAAAAGATCTGGATGTCATCCAGATGAGATTTTTACGCATAGAAAGTTATATTTCCATCGGAATTGGATATCAAAGAGGTTGAAGGGAAAGTATCTTCACTTGATAATTTAGAGAGGCGTGGCCCATAGATAAGAAAGCTGCTGTTTGTTAGTATCTGGAGAAACCGTCCCTGCTACTGCTCCAGAATTGTCTTGGAAAAATCTCATATTTGAATATCTAAATAAATTTGAAGATATCTCAGATTCAATTTTTGTACCTAGATTAAACTTAGAACATGGCTCACCTATTTTTATTTACAAAAGAATTCTCAACATTCATTACTGACAATTCATCCATTGAATGAATCAGTCACCTCAATCACTCAAATCAGAGTAAATGCGACAGTAGAATTTGCAGATAACGAAGTGCTTATGAAATTAGTACTAACGGTTTCAGCTTTAAATATCTCGTTCACTTATTTTGATAAACAATAAAAATTTTCTAAAATTTGTTTCTAATAATTCTCATAATTTTAAAATTTGCAAGGATTTAAATTTTTAAAGAAAGCTTGTACGTTTCCTCGTCCAAACACATGAGATGAAATTGTCGATGAAACCGTAGCTTCGGATTGTTATTCACTCACTCGTTTAAGAATAAATGCTTGTATATCTACAAATATAAGATGCGGCTGAAATTAAGGGAAAATGCGTAAAGTATAAGTTTGATTGACAAGTCGCTTTTGACGTTTGGTGGTGAAATGATGGTTTGGTATATACCGGTACATTGAGCTTCCTGTGGTTAATAAATTTTTTATTATTTTACGTTCAAATTGAGAATAACGTGCGATAAAATACATTGATTTAGAAGGTAGAATACTAATATTGAGCGAATTACACGAATGTCATAAATAGTTTATGTGCATAAAGTGGCATAAATACATCCATTCTTACAGTATTATCACAAGAGAGCTATAGCACCGTAAATTATTCTACTGTATCTTGTATTGAGCGTGATTTATGAGGAAAACACACAATTCTATACAAATACTTTAGAGAATGTAGTTGTATATTGACAAATACTTCAATACGAGCTTCACTTCCATATCTAATAAAATCCACTCTTTTTATTTAAATCGGAAATAATTAATGAGAAAAGAGGGAATTATAGCTGCGATTGACTCGTACTATTGATACGAATTCCATGAATATTCCCATGAAAACTGATTTTTATAACAATAGTCCAATATTCCATTTACATTTATATAAATACTCTACGAACTGCCCATCAGCGTGTGTCATCGAGGCACTTGGCGTACGGGATAATTTATTTACATCTTATGCTCTTGAATATAATGATGACTTATTAATGCAACTCATCTATTTCTCTTATTTTATGACTATATTGGAACCTTCTTATTTTAGAACTTTCTTGACAAATCGTGTCACTTTCATCGTTGCATTTTCTAACTTCACTCACATACGCATTTTCGTGTAGCAGATACTTATTTCAAAAACGGCTAATAAAATCTTTTTCTAGCCTTTTCTTCACTCACACCCATAAGGTCAAATGTGACTGTCACTGCCCAATGTCACTGACATTGTCTTAGGATAGAGAACAGTAATATCAGTCGGAAGATATTTCGCAGCATAACCTGTTGTAGAGTCCTTGTTGAACAGGAAAAGTGAAGATAAGAGAGAGTTCGAGTAAAATACGTAATCCAGACCATTGAGTGCATTGTTCGTTTAAATGGGATTTGAGAATTTGGGAGCAAATAATCAGATGTAAGGCAAAGGAGATTTTCAATCCGTGTGAAAGAAAAAGTTAAAGTCGAAGTGTTTTAGTCAAAGAGCACTCCAGCGATATTAAGCTCTTTTTTATAAGGTTCCACTGTTTTAACCCTAAAATATCAACGGAGAGTGAGCGCCTAGAATAAAATAGGGGATGCGTAGGGAAAAAGGGAAAAGAAACAACATTGCACTTTGAGGTTACAAAGAAGTCACTGAGAGGGGAAAAGCACGCGAAAATGAAAGATTCAAACCCTATCATCAGACATTGAAAATTAGCACAATTCTTATATAGAGCAATAACTCACGGATTTCGGTGTTGAGATTCCATTTCAAGTTTTCGATGTCCTTTGGCCATTTGGAATACACAACACGATTCCAACCTCGAGAGTGAATTTCCTCCGAACTCCTTCATTTCTCCACAAGTTTTGTGTTTGTTCCCTTCCTTCTTATGTCTCCCATCAACTGCGGTTGTACTATAATGAGTCAAAGAAGAAAGAAAGAGAATGACATTATTGTTCTGATTCTCCCATAGGTCGTTGTAATCATTGTCACACTAAACAATATTGTTAATTGAATCATTGTTTGATGGCCAACTGTTCATTGAGCTGTGGACAATGAAGCACAAAAATTAATATTTTCTTCTTCTTCTTTAATGCTGAGGAAAATCATCGAATACCCATCGAGATTAGTTTCCGATTCACACTTGTTTTAATTAGTGAAGTAACATAGAATTTACCTTTATTAAACCTTTGGAGATCTGTAAGACCCGGTGGATATATCAAATGAATGAAATGATCTTACGTGTTATGCCCCTACATATTGATCGTTCCATGTCTCTATTTCCCGATGTTTATGGCTGTCGTTTCCGGTGCCAGGAGTCCCATGGGTTCGGCCGCCCAACAATAAATGCCAAGTGTTTTGGCGCCACAGCATAAGAGCTCTTTAGGTGGTAAACGTTTCTTAGCATCTCAAAATGACCATTTTTGCTAGAGTAAATATTATAAACGTGTAAAACGGAATGCAATTCAAACGAACTTTTAATGGCATGGAAAATACATAATTTTAGGTGGATTAGTTAAAGGAAATACATGAAAAATTCAGCATTGATTCATTCTTAATTCCATATAACTGTTTTTTATTTTTGTTTTATTTGTTATCTTACATATATATACACACACACACTATATTTTTATATATACACACTATTTTTTTATATATATCCACATTTATATTTTATAGCCATGTGAGATAAATTCGTCTATATAGTATTACTCGAATCGAACTTTTAAACGTGTGACTGCTAATCTACATTTGCAATTTTACTGGACATTCAGGACTTATATTTCTAAAGTTCAACTTTCATGTACAATGAACGATAATAACCCCTTGAATATGATATTGATATTCAACAAAAATTAAAAGGAACTTTCATGTTTGATCTTAGACCATCATGATTCATGTATGATTGAAGATCAATTATACATGAAACGAATGAAACGACGAAGTATATGAACAAGAAGTATAAGTTTCATTCCACATTCTTCGTACATTTCTGGAAATGGAGTTCATTTACCCGCATTAAAATTTTCGTCCTTCACGAAATGTCAATTCACTTTCGTCGACGGCCATGAATTTGCTAATCATCGTTTATTAGTTCTTCCATTTGAGGTGAAACTTTTTCCTGTGAATCCCGCGATTACATCAGCGAATGTACGTTATCTCAGATCTCCACTCGAAACACTCAAAAGTTTTTGGATCTGCATTCACCGCGTCCGTGTGCTTTCCCTCGGAATTCCCGTTTTCTATTTACACAAACGAATCCTCGCGAATTGATGAGTAACGAACTTGAAATCTCTCTGATGCAGCAGTTCGACTTAACAAACGTAATTGCTGCTTCTTCAGACGAAAACTAATGGAGATCACGTTTTCCTATGATCGCCTTATTACCTCCTCATTCACGTCGATTGGTTCATATTAGTTCCCAAAAATAGATTATTTATATCCTTGTAGCAAAGGTCAATTTAATCTACATTAATTATATTAAATCTAGTTATGAATTCCAAACTGATACTTTTATTTTCTTGCCCACTCACTCAGCTGTAAATTTTCAACTAAGAGATTAAAACGAGAAACAGTTAAACTGATTTGATTTTGCGTTTGATTTGTTAAAAATAATATTATGATGAATTCTGTTTCTAAATACTCTGCGTTTTAGTTAAGGGTAAAAAGAAAGGGATTTTTTATATTTGCCATTGATACAATGAATAAAATTATCGTGTAATGCTCTCTCTGTACGCCTCCACTTCTTCGTAAGACTGGAATGGAAATATTTTCGGAATTCTTACCAATTTCACGCTGCGAACAAAATGGCACACTTTAAACTAAAAAGGAATATGCGTCGACAAGTATTTTCGTTGACATTTGATTAAACACTCGCTTCTTTACGACATCTGAATGAATGCCTTCCACTACCGTTTATTATTTTCCCGGTTTCATTCATTTCCTCCACATTAACAGAATTGGGAAAGTTTTTAATTGCGCGTATGCATCATCGAAAATTATTTAAAGTTTCACCTCTTTATTCTCCATATTTTCGACATAATTTCTACTTTCAGTTTATATTTTCACTAATGCATCTCCTAAACTGTAATTAAAAAATATGAACACTGAAGTGGAAGGCGAATATGGCGGCGGATGTTTTACTCCTTTTCCATATCTCTTATCAAATTAAGTCATTCAAAATTTTAGAGACACAGAGTAAAGAGACAAATGTCCCAGAAATTCCTCTGAAGTAATCGGAAGAAAGGCAGCCGAAGTGCATTTAATCCTTGATTCACATTTCCCATAATACCCTACTCTCCCATCACTTTCTATTCCTCCCCTCCACTTATCATTAATGAAATTGCTTATCGTTATTCTAACCTCAAGTATCCTTTCGCACGTCATGTTTACCATTTACTTTCACCGTAAGCCTCGTGAGATTTGAACGATGCATTAGCTTAGAGGGAAATGGGACAAGATGATGATGCAAACCCTAAATGAGTAAAAACAGCAATTAGTTACGCAGTCAAAATATTTTTTGTTCCGCTCTTGACCTAAAAGTGTTGCTGCCACGCAATGAATATCGGAAACATTTGAACTTGCTCCCGATTCTAGAAATATACTGACGGCGATTCTATTCTCTCCACATAGAGCGATATTGCGCTCACTTTAACGTCATCAACTGAGGCACCTTGTTTTTTCATGGTACTTTACGTATTTTGACATTTAAAAGTTTATCTATTATACGATCTGGTAAAGATACTGTTTAAGGACTTGTTTTAAACTGAAATCACTCAAACTATGATCTCTAGAATAGAACAGTATATGTTACATACATGTTTGGAGAAACTACTAGGATGATTTCTAAAGATATAAAGTAATCCTTAATATTAGTATAAAACAATAAATGATACATTCATAAATACCACTCAACTGATACCAAACAATTATTCAGTAGAACTCCCATAATTTCTACGATAAAATCCCAACGTGAATAATTTTCTTCCTTCACCAACGATAGAGTAGGTGAAGTATTGGAGATGCATCAATTTTAAAGAGAGGTCGTCATGTAAATTTAGACGCATCCGCAATAAATTTTACTCTGGAGAAATTTTACTAGGTCAATGTGCTTCGTCACGAATTTCCTTTGGAGTAGCTGGCACCGAACAAATGGAAAGGAACACCGTGACCTCGAGTCGATGCATCGGAGCTAAAGTACAACGGAAAGCAGTTAAATGGGAGTTGTATGATATACACTCATTCGAGTGTATTGTTACATGGATGCGAAACATACATTATTAACCCGTTCAAATCCTGTTATTCAAATAGATGCGCGGAAATCAAATGCGAGTCGTCACTTTTGTTTTTTACTTACGAGCATCGGAGTTTTCAAAGGAAGATCAATTTATGGCTCAGTCCATCACTTGAAACCAATAAGGTCTAAAATGGAAAGAAATGAAAGATAAACAAATAAATTTTGAGGATCCATTCCGAAATGAAATTTTGCAACTAATTGCAACAAAGTAAATCCGCCTCCCTCCATAAGACACTCAAGCTAGTAATGAAAGCAAAATATTTTAATACATACCTTTCTTACGGAGAATTTACCGAATTTATTTACTTTCCGAAAAAAACACAATAACTCGCTATAGAGAGAGTATCAATCTAAATTAACTTCAGATTAACTTCAGAGAGTATCAATCTAAACAACTTTCAGATCGTAGATACATATCACAGTTGGATTCCGCAGTTCAATAAAATTTCACCACTCAAATCATGAACAACGATATTTAATCTTCTTTTTTATAAGAATATTCTCGAACAACACGGCCGTATATTCGAACTAAATGATTGCTGGAACAGATAGTTAGTTTGATCGTTCTTTTCGACTATTATAATAAAATAAAAGCGGGGTGGGTATTACATCCTCCATATGCCACCTGATACTTGCGAACCATAAAACGAAATCTAAAGAGAGGTACATCGAGCAGCGAGAACAATGTTTCGACTAGATAGACTCGATACTCGTTTTCACCTGCTTTTACGTCAAAAGACGCGATGTTTCACGAAAGAGGACGATGACGAAAATCGTGCTCTCTTCGGATGTTAATTACTCCTTTGTCGAGTTAAACGAGGGAACAAAACGTCGTTGAAGAAAAACACACCTCTTGGACGGCCTTCACATTCAAATGCGCCATTTGTGAGGAAAGTGGCTCGAAAGAGAGCAGGGGAGAGTGAAACAATATTTCTGGCACGCTCTCGATTTCGTTAAGCAGCACCTCCTTCCGGGGACACCGGCGGATGAGCCCTCACTTAGCCCAGGACCTGTTTCGCAACCGCCTTACCTTAGCACGTCCACGGAGAGAAGCTCCAAATCAAACACGTCCGGAAGGCACGTCGTGACTGTTCCATTCCCTTCTGGAGTTGCATTTGCCCCCTTCACGCGGTTGACCGACATATCGTTTGTCAAACGCTTTGGCTTCTCTCGAACGAAATATGTCTCTTGCTTTAGACCTCCTCATTAAATTGAGTTGTCCTAAGAAAGGAAACGTTATCAGCGATTCGACGAACTGAAGAGACGAGAGAAAGAGATGCCCTCACTCAGCGTCTCTTGGGGCGTAATATCTTTAAATTTCAAGTGAAACGCTCTTCCAGGGGATATACAATATTAATTGCAAGTATTGAATTAAAAAATCAAAAATATCATGATCATTAGCTCGGAATCTTTCCATTTATTTCATATTAAATAATTGAGTCGTCAGATCAAAACTATCGAAATCGAGAAATACTTGTTCAATACTTTGAATTTTTATGAATAACAACTACGTATTGATACCTTAGAAGATAGAAAGGTTGATATATATTTGCACGATTAGTCGTATGACTGTGAAAAAGGTTAAATTGAAGTCAAAAGTATGTTCAATAGTGAGAAAATACAACACCCGAATCTCGTTACTGATCACGTACATGGATTATTTTTCTAAAAAAGAGTCAAAAGATACATTAAACATATAATGTATTTGGGTACCAATCTGTCATAATAATTCTACGCGATGAACAGCTATATTTAGTTAATTTATATATATTGTAACTTGGGGAATGAGGAAGAATGTTGAAAACTTTAGAAAGCAGTAACGAACGATCAAGTTCGGGAGCTTGATAATTGTTTTATTGCAGACTCATAAAACTCTGTAATGGATCTTCATATCCGACTTTCATTCGAGACATAAAACTTTAAGGAGCTCAGACTTTTGAGGGAAACTCACTTTCATTGTGATACCGAATTAGGGGACGTTGATATGGCTCCCTAAGACCCACGTCCATGTCTTCATTGCGCCAGGACAGTCTGTCATAGAAAATGCTTAGCTAATGAGATACATTTCGTGATTGCCAGAGAAAATAAGGATAGAGAAGTCGCGCCAAAAGCGTAACTGTACTGACTCAATCATCATAATGCGCTTAGCCCCTCTGCACTTAGTAGTGTATTACGCGGGAACATACAGCCCCTGAATGATTCATTTACACATTTTTATGCTTGTGTTAAATTTTTACGGCTCTTAGTGATAGATCTTTAATTTTTAGAGGAATAATATTGATAAATAACCGTACTCTACGTTTATATCATTGAATACATGTGTATAAAGGTTACAAATTTAGGAAAATGCGTTTTCCCTTGAATATAATTGTGGACATTTACAATCTTAGTAACTAAGATCAATGGAAACCTATTCGGCAATACAGAGATATCAACGCCTGAAATTTTAAGGGAAGCTTTTTCAAGGCAAATATACAAATAAAAAGCCTATACTGATAGTTTTCTCTCTCACATTGTCGAGAACGCATTTTGTCTAATTGTTGTTAATGTTGATATTTCAAAGTTATAATTCTTATATATTATATTTTATTAGTCTTATATCATTACCCTGTTGTGCCTTATACAAACATTTGAATGAACCTAAATATATAAGATCGAAAATAATTTAAATCAGTTGAACTAAAGACAAAAATCTTTTACATTCTTATAAAACTCCATCGACTCTGGATAATTGCAATAGATTTAAGTTAACCTTTTCACTATAAATTTTTATGCATATATTTCTGGGCCCTATTCACCATTTATTTTTTCGTGTAATTTTTTTCAATTTAGTGGTTAGTAAGAATCTTATTACTGTTATTCACAACTGGGTTGTAATTAACATAGAATAGTGAAATGAAGAGTCTTAAGCCGTAAATATTTTAAGTATTCATGTTCATGCATATTATTTCTTAATGAGATTTTTAACATTTTTATAATATATAATATAATACTTAATAAGATTTATTCAATAAGATTCATATAAGAAAAATTTAAATATTTCTAATAATATTTTTCCTATATTGAACAGGAAAAATCATAACAATGAAAATTTGGGGATTATCCACATTCAAAGTTAAGTTGTATTATTGTTCAATCAATTAGAATAAATTAATAATCATAAAGCGGTATTTTCTGAATCATTCTCGCTTCCATCGATAAGAAACTGCTTATTCGTCATGATAAAAGAGAGAGATTTAATTCTGTTATAGGATTTCATCTAAATAGTCAACACAGCTTTTCACACTTAAAAGCTTGTAAAAAGAGTAAACATTAGAAGTGTTTTCTGGGCTTAAGTACGAAAAATATAGAAAGAAAATGATTTGACAGAGGGTTGGCGAAAAAAAGCTCAGTGTCTTAAGAATCGTTAATTGTCTATAGCTATGTAGACACCCTGTGTGCCACCTATCGGTGTGTGGCAGGGGATACAATTGTAAATTTTTATCACAAATAATGTTACATACCGAGGAAATATATTTACATTCTCTCACGAAAAACTATGTTTTTTTAAGAATACTCTTTACAATATCTTTCAAGAAAGGTTGACTACGGGACCGTCTCTCTCACACTCAGTGACCACTTGCCGTAAAATCAAATTACATGAAATATAATTTAGTTAAGAAAATGAAAGGTAGATTAACATTAGCTAACAAGCAAAATATCAATATATATATATATAGACTCGTAATATTGAAACATTTCTTCTAAAAATATAATATGTAATACATATATTTATACTTAACGTGAAGGAAATTTTACATTCGTTTTATAATTGTAGCACCTAATACAGATGTTCCGCGTGTAACCAAAAAATTTGTTAAATGAAGCCAACAATGTATAATTCTATTAGAATTAAAAAGGTAATAGCTCGGAATAAATTCTAGAGAATTATAATGATATTCTATTTCAAAAATCATGGATAACTTAACACACGATGAGGTCGTAAAAACTTACGAAATGACTTTTGGGGTTATGATGTTCGCCAAGTCGTGTTCCCTTTGTGTTATCCAATCAGCGATTCCCCTGACGCCAAAATCCTCAGATTTTCGTCTCTAATATCGGCGATGCGTCATTTCGAAAGTTTCGGGATGAATCCGCAATTGAGAGGACCACAATCGGTGAAGGGAGAACAACGGATCCGCAAGTGAGATCTAAAAGAAATGTTCATCGCATTCCTACCCGCGCATCCGCGTCCTTCACCCACACGCCTTCCTCAACCCCACGCACTCGAAAGCAGAAACAACCTTCAGGCTTTCCCCCGTTTCGCTCTAAACTCGACGAAGAGCTTGACCCCAGCATCCTCACGTCTTGCATCAAAACAACGCGCGCTTTCTTCCAGCATCTGCCCACACATTATCCGGGAGACGAGATAATACTTTCCGCTTCATTCCCCGGATTTTTCTTAACCTATATCGGTAGCTTTGCGAAGGACGCCCTATCAATATTAGGTAATAAATCGTGTCCCATTTCCGTATTGCTAGCGGATAGCCATTACAAATCCGATCCTAAAGACGTATCATTATTCGTTGGCTATAAAAATATGACGACCTATGTTTCAGCAGGTGTCACGCGCCTTCGAGCGGATAACAGGCGAATTTAGATGGGCAATCCATCCCTAAGAGTTACAACAACCCTCCGGTCATTATGTCACCCACCGAAAGCGACCCACATGGGCATTTCGCACCACGACCCGCCAAAAATAACGGGCGGCGTGCTTATGCGGCGGCCGTCACGTTTTCGATTCCTCTTTCGTAAGACCCTCTGGTAATGGGCGGAGGCAGAAAAAAGTCCCAGGAGGGCTCTCCCGCGAAAAAAAATATCGTCGCCTGTGAAAGTTCTTACGGTAGAGCTGTTTCGGAACTACCCTCTTGCCGTCATCGAGGAACCGACGTGGGATGATGAGATATGCGTGTCGCCTGAACCCTAGATCTCCCCCACCCCTGCGACCTCCCACACCACCGCTCACTCTCTCTCAATGCCTTTCTCCCTTCAGACGAAGAAAGTTGTGCGTCGGTGAAGGTGGGATGGGTGACGCCATCTACGGCGCAGAAACCCCCTCTCCGAGGCGCCGGTGGGCGGCTGGTGGTGTGGGTCCCTGGAGGATCCTCGGAGGGTCGTGGCGGGGGAAAGCAACACCCTCTGCTCTCCCTCTTTGCCCACGAACCGATTCCCCTCCGCCCGTAGGAAACCCTCTTTCACCGTGTTCTTGCTACCATCCTCGGATATCCGCCCCAACTCCGTCGGTGTCCTATATAACCACGGCCCGGTGGCCACGGAGGACAGTGTTTCGAGTGATCCCAAGGAGTGAAGAGTTCCCGGGAAGATCCAACCCGAGAATCAGCCATGAGGACCGGCGGCCTCTTGGTCAGTGGCAAGGTTTTACGACGGACTCGCAAGACGGATTTGTTGTTGTTGTTGCTTCTCCCCGAGACAACCCTTCGATAGGAGTGACGATCTTGGACGTTACCAACGACCGCTTCCGTGCACTTGCGCTCACGAGTATTTTTTTCTTCTGCGGAACGGATTCGTTCGGAAGTGTGACCGGAGTGATGAGACATCTCAGAGGAATTATTTCCTCGTCTGCACCGGTCACGGCTTCCCAACGAATCCGTTCCCCGAATAATCCGTATCTCTGACAGGTAAATCCGGGGGCGTGGTGGCGGAATGCAGGAACCTTGGACTTGACAAATGACGGCCCCGACTTAACTATGAGTATCGAATTCCTTTTTTAATAGAGGATGCGGTACTAAGTGGATCCGGTTATTTAATTTTTTTCCGAAAGACGTATTTTTTACCAGTATTCCTTTTTGCTTTGCAAATATCTTCCCTTAACTTGCACTTAACTTCCGAATCATACAATCAAACAGAGTTTATTTTTTTGGTATTTTCTTAATGACGAATCACTGCATCTTTGAATTCTATTCCCCGTAATCTTCGTTGTCTTCTTTTCTCATTTAGTATAATATTTCATTAAATTCATGTGAATTTCTCGTTTCATATTAAATTTGATTTAAATGTTGCTCAAAATTATTCTACTGAGCTTGCAAACTCAAGAATCATAAATTTCAAATTTCTTTCCTGGAATACATTTTGTGCTACCTTTTCTTCATGACCTAGAGATTTCTAAGTTCCGTGCGTCGCCAAAGCTCAATACCTACTTTCTAACGCTTATACATCAGTAACTAATTTTCCTACATTATGTTCAATCGAAGCAAAAGGGTCAAAGATTAAAATGCTATGGTTAGTGGTTGATAACCGATATTTGTGGAATTACTCTCTTATTTAGTAGACCGCATTATCATCTTTTTCTCCTTGCAAATGCTTCTCAATCATTTCCTCTTGCATTTTTATCCTTCCTTAGATATGTGGGTCATTCTTTGCTTTGTGCGTTACTTAATCTTTTTTCCATATTTTACAACTTTAGTCTAGAAGCTTATACTCCAAGATCTCATTCAAGTATGCTTCTGCGTACATTATGATCTTGAGAAGGTTAGTACTCAAAATCCTACTTTTCAACGAGTTTTCACGGACATAATCATCCTGGAGGTCTGTGTTGTTTGCTTTTCACCTTTGTTAGGTAACACGCGTAAAAGAACGCTTCCTTCCCACTTAAGGAGACCCATTGACCGAGTCTCGTATATTCTTCCCAAATTCTATTTTTTCGGGCGTTGTAAAATCCGGCCGTTCCACTTTTTTCACTATTCCTTCATATGCCTCTTCTTCTTCATCTCCCTTTAATCGCTCCTTTAATTAACTAATTTCTTACTCCAGCTTTCTCTCGTGTGTTCGCGAATAATTACCACGCGTTTCACTCCACTCTCGTCGAAGCATTGAGCGGTCACGCGGCAACCGGTTCACGCTCATCTTTGTGAAGATCAGGGTCACGGAGAACGGAGATCTTTTCGGCCGTTGAAATCACCACGAAAAATTCCGCACGACCCTCATCTCCTTCAGTAGCTGGGATGCTTAGAAATTCCGGTCCATTTCATTTTTATCGCCACCTTTCCCCGAATTAGGCCACCGATGCAATTTCTCTTTTTCTTGGCTGTCCGCTTTGGTAATTTTCGCTGCATTAATATTCATGATTTCGTAAGGCTTGCTTTCGTTAACCAGTAAAACAGATTAGCTAATCCAGTCTCTAACAAATAACTAACTGCTCCGTAAATAGGTTCTCTTACAGAACTGCACAGAATGTTAGTCTCAATTTTGTGTGATTTCAAATGCGATTTACTCTCGTAATTAACCCATGACCGTCCTTTTCGTCTTTTATAATCTTTATCGAAATTTGATTCCAATTCCAGGTGACCCTAGGGGTGTTGCTATGCGCCTTTGTAGTGAGTTATGCTTTGGAGCCACAAACGCAGTAAGTATAAGGAAACGAGTCCTCATTCGAAAAATGGTGATCTTTAAATAATACTGTACTAGTTGTATGAGTTTTTTGAATAATTAGAAACAGACAAAAAATGAGTTCCATTTTGGCTGTCATATCGTAATTAATTAACAAATATATTCAGAAATAATGTTCGCGAGTCGAAGAGCAGAATCGGGCGTTGTCCTTATCATTTAGCTTCACAATAGTGAATTGATCATTATCAGAGAGCTTTTTTTGAATACATTTGACGTAATAATAATTAGTATCGTTGCATCGTAAAAATATTTAAGTTAGTTAATTATTTACGACATTTTTATAGAATAATTCAATGTGATACGGATTACAAACCCCTGCTTTAAAATTTTACAACATAATTTTACTTCTAACGGCCCAATTAACTACTCTTTATCAATTATAATTTTAATCAATTACTTTTCCTGAGTAAAATAAAGAAATAATCATTTAAAAAATTTCATAAGGAAAATTTATGATATCATTTACTTGAAAACTTTTTTGACTGAAAAACGCTCTAAAGCGAAAGAGTATATCTTCAACTGATTTATTAATTTACCATTCTTAAATTACTCTCATGAATAAGAACACCAGTAAATTCTCGAGGCAGAACTTAATGATGTATAATGTGCAATTAAATTAGCCACTCTTTTAATGTTTCCAAATGACTATTAATTAGCTGATGAATTTCGTACTCCAATATCGATTTCTAATTACTATTAACAATGAACAATATTTTTCGGATACTCAATGTGATCATTTCAATGTGCTAAAAAGGCCCTTTTCTTGTCTCTAAGGCTGACTGCCGCTCAGCCAGAGGAGCAGCAGGAGCAAGCCGAAGGTGATTTACAGACTGCAGAATCTCAGAACGACAAACAGATTCAAGCCCGAGTCGGTTACGATGAACATTATGATGATCATCACCACCATGAGCCAGAGGGATACTGGAAGAAGAAGCTAATCTGGAAGCCAGACTGGCAAAAGATCTGGAAGCCAGGAAAGAAACTCATCTGGAAACCTGCATGGAAAAAGATCTGGAAACCCATCTGGAAGGAGGTCTGGAAGCCAGTCTGGAAAGAAATTTGGAAGGTAGAATGGAAACAGCTGTATAAACCCGTTCTGGTCAAGGTCTGGGTTCCCGGAGAAAAATCACATGGAGTTGACGATCATGGATGGGAATACACATCGCATGGACTGTGGAAGAAGAAATTGATCTGGAAACCATACTGGAAGAAAATCTGGAAGCCCGCATCCAAGCTGGTCTGGGTCAAGGACAAGAAACTCGCCTGGAAAGAGGCGTGGAAGAAGATCTGGGTGCCAGCATGGAAGAAGATTTGGGTTCCCGCATGGAAGAAGATCTGGAAGCCAGTCTGGATTTCCGAATGGGTCCTGATCCAGAAGGACCATCCTCCTCCATCTGAAGAGATCCATCACCACGGATGGGAAGACCCTCATCACGGCTGGGATCGCAAGGACAGCGCGGGTGCTGCAGACTCCTCCGTTGCCCAAAGTGAACAGCAGCAGAGTGTTGCGACTCCAAACGAGCACCTAACTCCACCGCTACCCCTCTTGCCGGACGCCAGGAGAAGGAGCTGGGCATTCCCAGAGGCTGCTCAAGAGCAAACCTCGCAGCAGCAAGAACAGGTGGACCAGCAGCAGAGGTTCCAAAGGTCACTGGAACAGCAGCAGTCCACGGTAGTATGGCCAGGACCAGTAGCGTCGGCTGCCGCAGTCGAGCCAGTCCAGGCTGAGGCCCAGCCACAATTGCAAGAGGCGCAATGAGTTGCCTCCGCGTATCGTACCAAATCTTCAAAGAAACCTACGTTTATTAGGTGGACTTTCCCTAAGTACACATTTCTCTACAACAATGGAGTGTTTCGCGACTAATAATAGTCCGGTACCGTTCCGTTCCGCTACCCTTCCATAACAAAGGATACGCAACGTTTTTATCTTGGACTTCTGAGCATGAAATGGCATATTAGAATATACTCGCTGCCATTCCGTGCGTGAACAGAAAAAAAGGATGAAAACAACGAGCTTCACCGCTCGCTTTTTCGACCAAATAACTTTCTCACGAATCGAACCACCCCAAAGATGCAAATGACGGCAGAATGTGAAAGCGGACGTCATTTCACCCGATTATTCCACATCTAGCACCTTTCCGAAGGCTGCGATTTGTACATACTGGAGCGATTTCTTCGAGTACAAAATAGTCCTTGTATTTCCTCGCTCTTTTTCTTTCTACTTGTTAATTCTTTTGTTTGTATGTTAGGGCTGATGTCGCCCCTTATTTTATATTTGTTGAATGTATGCATGAGCGCCATTTTAAGGCGCATATTTCAGCATCAATGTCGACTTCGTCAATAAACATTTTTATGTATATACATAATCGAAATCTTTCATTTATTTTTAATACTCTTCTACCGAGGAATTTTCAACAATCAAGATCGATTGTATGTCTTTTCTGTAAATGAGAGTGAATTTTATACCACTTCAGCCTCTACTAGAGTTGTTAAGCATATCTTAATTTTTTGGTTAAAGTATCTGGATCGCTATTAACTTTCTACCTGCAGTATAATTTTTCTTCGCTCATTTATATTTGCTAATTATCCATGCAAAGATGAAAGCCATGATTACCCACTGGCTCACTTCAACGTCGATATTATCACGATTTCTTTCCGTTTTATGCTTTCTAAAATCGATCTAATGCGTTAGATTATTTATCTGAAGGTGTAAGACTTTGATATGGAAAGAGTTAATTAGAAACATGAGCATCAGTCAGTGGATTGATAGATGTGCTGATCTGTGCAGTGTTTGGATCAAGTGATTTAGCGCAGACACATCGACGTTGATTAACTCTCTCCCAAGAAATAAGTGGGCAATCATTTTCCCCAACAGCGGTTTCGCTTTAACTTTCAACCGTTCTATAGATCAATTTAATCTCACCACCTTTTGGCAGAGCGACTGGGGGATATTTTCTAATAACACAAAATCGTAGTAAATCGCTCTCATCTATTCCATCGTCCCGAAGAGTTTCTCCGCTTTCCCAGACTCCATCAGTCAACACCGACGAGCTTTCCATTCGATCCCCGCGAATAGGTTGTGAATCGAGCTGTCATGAAGTGTCTCCCACCGCCAATCTCAACCCTTTACACTCATCCACTTCTATTGACTTCAATGAACCATACGTGCATGGCGAGCTCGTTGGGTGCGATTGTGGCGGCGCGGCGTGGAACTCTGGGAAAACGCCTCCCGCGTTTCGTACACCCACGGAGAGAAAGTTGAAGCACATGCGACGTAGTTCCGCAAAATATTCCTTGTTTCCTTCCGAACGCTTCCTTTTACGTTCCTTATGGAGGCGTGGAAGAGTGGAAATTAGTTCTGCTTTCAGTTTCGGGGAGAACGCGATTGCGACATCGTCTTGTTTTTAGGGAGCATCGGAGAGAATTAAAGAGGTTTTGAAATGTGGGAAGGAAACAATCGAGACTGGAAATTCATTCGAGTCTTTTTGCTCGTCGTAGGGTGGGTGACCTTCCAACTTTCGTTATGGGCTGTACGAAAGGGCAAAGAGAGTTATCCGGGAAGGTGTATCATCCTAAATATCATCATCCAGTCGACATCCACTTTCTTTTTCGCGGGCGGATGTTTTTCAGATTTTTTTCATGTTATTTACTCGTACTTAACCAATGCGCACCATCACGAGGTGATAAAAAAACTAGCTCCTTACCTTTCGTTCTCAGAGCTAATTCTAGG
Organism: Pantala flavescens; assembly: GCA_020796165.1. NCBI lineage: Eukaryota > Metazoa > Arthropoda > Insecta > Odonata > Libellulidae > Pantala > Pantala flavescens. Next base: position 9,256,035 of record CM036883.1, read on the forward strand.
CTATTCCCGATGAGATGTCCATAGACAATCGATTTCACAAACATTCATATCAATTACTCCCAATTTTTTATTCATAAGAAGGATATGTATCTGAATAGATATCTGAAACGCTTTGTGAGCTAAAAGAATTCGAAAATTAACCACATTCAACATTTAAACATAATTTGTCAAGAAATCATCCAAAAAATATTAGGTCTACCGGAAAGCTGTGTCCGTTGCGGTTACACTGTCTCATCAATTAAGCTCATATTCATTAAACACATATTTGGTTCACATTTTGGTTTGATCGCTTCCAATGTATACACATTTTTGTCTTAAATGAATAAAATTAAGACTATTCTTGTTAGTATTAAGTGAGACGCGATCGCATACCAATGATTTCTGTCCTTAAAAAATTTCTTGCAGGGCAAACAATTCAAGGAAGAAGAAGAAATCAGACAAACTCTGGTTAAATTTTTGACCTCTATAGATAAGACATTCTTTAAAAATGGGATGTACAAAATGCCATCACGCTGGAAAGAAGTCATGAATAATGATGGCAATTATATTATTCAATAAACTTTATTCAGAGTATGAAAAAATTTATTCTTTTGTTTCATTCCGAAAACGGACAGAACTTTCCGGTAGACCTATTATTTTGTTCAATTGCCAAAATTTTTAGTTTGATATTATTAATTAGTAGTATCACCTAAAACGGCAATGGTTTATGTATTGATTAACGTACATTCCTTCTCCACTGCGAATCTTAAGTGGTAATAAAAGAATAAAATCCTTTGATCAGGAGTTTCTTCTTGGGACAGAAAGTTTCCCCTTTCTTAGAGAAAGTGATCCTCGGTGTTTCTGTCCAACATAAAAATAGAGAAAATAATATCAAACCTCTTCGATGCATATAAAATTTTCCTATTTTAAATGTATAATTATATTAATTGGACTTTATTGATTAATTAATCTTTTCGAAGCCAAACGTTCCTTTTCGAAGCCAAACGTTCTTTTAATCTTCTGATATTTTCACTTATCCAATGTTTCGCCAATTTTTATAATGGGCTTAATTTAATCACAGTTATTCGAAATTTACGGAGGTTACGGCAGAATGATGTCTTCATAGTATACATATAACACATAGTAGCACGAGAATGAAACAGGCGCAATAGAGAACTGAACTGAGCCAATTCACGAGAACAAGAACCGTTAATAATGCATTTCGCTCGATAACTAAGCAATTCATGTCGCATATAATTGGACTCGTATTTCCTAGAAGCATTTCTCAACTGCGATGAAAATTTCCCAGTTGCGAAATCGCAATAACGAAGAGAGCAAATTTAAAAATCTTCTTTTTCAATAGTCCAATGTTTTTGTAATAAATTTCCACAAAGCACACGAAAAACATTGTGAAGAAGAATTTTGCTTTATTTTGGACACCTTGTTTGTTAGTTCTGATGTACCAAAACACGCCCCCAACAGATCTGACCCAAATCTAGCGCCGATGGCTAAAAATATCGTTTTTGGAAGATTTATCGCTTCCTCAGGATAACGGCACCTGTAATAATGTTTATCATCCATCAGTTGAATTGGATGTCCGATGTTAACGCGTGTTCTTGAAAGGATGCGAGTGTTTCGTTGCAATAGTTATATATATGGTAGGTAAATACTTTAAATATTGCATGTATTATATAAAACCATCTTCGAATATTTTTTTATAATTACAATATAAACTACAAATAAGACTCTTACGAAATGTAATTGTTCGATTAGATGCAAATTTGGAAATTGATAATACCTATCAAAGGATTTTCGCGGAAACGAAACAGTTAATAAAAAGGTTATTTATTATTTCCTTATTATTTGGTGTGACGTAAGGTTTGAACCGTGTTTTACATTCATCGTAAAAAATTATCCAATTTTTAGTCGATAAACGAACTATATCTAGTGAAGTTTGCTTTGGCGAGACATACTCTTACTTTTGCAAGTACAGGACTGAGTTTTCTGTGATCCTATGCTCTTACTTTCTTAGGTATAATAGTATAGAAACTTAATCAAGTAAAGGGATTATATACATAAAATCGGGTAGAGAAAAATAATTTATGATCGAAAATTCCTTCTCGAGTCTTTCACTCTTACTTTTTTCTCCTTCAGTTTATCGCTCGATTTCACCCGTGAAATCTTTTGGACGGACACGCGGTCGCAGAATCCATGGCCATCTCCATTCTTTGGTGAAAATCCGCCTCACGCAGCTTCCCTGCCACCTACGCCCATCTGCTTCACTTTCTCCGGCCTTTCCCGACGGAAAAAAATACTCCCCCTCTCAGAGTAACCGTTGGAAGGAAAAGTGTAACCTTCCCGAGAGAATAAAGATGCCTTCCGCATGAACCCGTTTCCGTTTATTTTCATCGGATGCTTCCTTGTGGGGTCCTTGGCCTTGCGGGGTCAAGAGCCCTGACCCACATTTCCATCGACGGTCAAGTGCTTCCGGAAAAAAACCCTTTCTGCCAATACCCTTCCTCGATCGGGATGTTGGGAAAATCTGACAGTTTCATTTTCATTATTGGATATCTTATCGCGCTGTTTTCCACTTCAAAGTATTATCTATTCGCTTTCAGGCAGTATTTATGAATCTTAAATCTCCACGAATTTCACTTCCCCCGTAATTCTCAATTTTTAGCTCAAACCATAATATTCACTTTTATATACCTATAAACTCTCATTTAATAATCATCATTTCTCTTATAAATATTTCTCTTATAATAGCACATATGGCCTTGATCACATCTCGAGATATTTTCATTGCTGAAATAGAAGTAATAGAGTTTTGACAGTTATACAAGGATTTATTGTGCGAGGTGTATAATTGTGCAAGGAGGAAGGTGCACATATTGTAAAAAATAACATTTATATTGATATCTTAAAATATAATTCAAAAATAGAGTGAGCTTTAAGAGCAGTTTGTTTTTATTGAAGAGATGATTTTATCCAAATGTATCCTCTCGTCTAATACATGTGTAACATTTATTGGTACCGAAACTCCTCTAAATGATACAAAAGCAAATTGTGTTGATACGAGGTTAATTTTCCATAATTTATGAAATAATTTCTTTCGAATAATTGTGGCTTCTCTAAAAAGATAATCGTAACACTTTACATTATTCGCTATTAAATAATTCTCTAATTTTGTCGTTATTTCTAGTTATTGATTGATTCTCTGGCTCACGCCGTAACTTCACTTAAATACGGATTTTAATTTAGCGATTTATTCTCCTTCGTATCTTTACGAAGAAAATACAATTGTATTCTATTGCTAAAAGCCATTTTTAGAAATACCAACTCATCTTTTGTGTATTTTTCACGAAATGAAAGTAATTTTGAATATCTTTCGTCAGATAGATTTTCCTGTGAGTAAAGGAGTTGCCAATACAACAAAATGGCAGCGTATCATTGATCGAAGAAGGTTATTTCTAAATGTACGTGTAATACAAAGCGCTGACTTTACTTTCTTTGAAATAAAATAGCATTCAGTGTCACTAACCTTCGTAAACATCAGTTCTCCTCAGATATTCATTTTCCTTCGTTTTTCACTTTCATATCTTTCTTTGATGACACAAAGTGAAGTTTATCATTCCTGCCCTCAAGGCCAAATACGAACTGGTGATGGTTCAGTATCTCTTATTATTATTACGATTCCTCTTTTTTCACTATTTATTTTATATCTAAAACTTACAAAATGTACATTATAATACTCAATATACATTGATAATAAATCTACAGCCAATTAATACAACTATATTCCTCCTCTAAATACCTTGAAAGAGTAAATGATGAATCACTATTTTATGGTTTTCAGATATTATTTTAGTTTATGAATGATAATCACTGAAGGTTTTTATTATGAAAACTTATCCAATTTTCCTGTGGATAATTGTTCAAATCGGCCATACGTGTGAACGTCGGACAGTGTGTGTCGATATGTTAAGCAGCACAAGTGTCCATAACAAAGGGTTAACTTCGTCTTCCATGTTTTCCATCCGCAGGAGCGAGCGAAGGACGGTTGATTATCAAAGAGAGAGCAACTGGTTCATTGGCAGTGGAAATCCACTCGTATTTCTCTCACGTACGCCTCAACGCAAACTTGTCCAACTTTTGTCCCCTCGACAAACGAGATTTAAATCTGCCTGACGACAGATGCTGCGATTTTCGTGCAAATACTTTTTCGAACTCTTTCCCACCGTTCTTTGCCTTTTGCATTTTCATCGGAAGTGTCGCCATCATATGATGCATTTATCGATCGTCTGTGTAATGCATTTTGTCTTTTCACTAACTTTATTTTTAATTATATTTAAAATATTTTGCGGAAGACATTTTTCTGGTCCTATATCCCGACTTTTCAATGCGTCTTTTAAAATTTCGATGTATTGATAGTGCGTGACATATATTCCTCATAATATACTGAGTTACAAAGATCATTCTTAATGATTGTTTTATTTTTATTTGAGTGTATATAATTGATCCTGAAAGTGATATTTTGAAAAAATAATGGATTATGCAAATCGTTTTGTATTTTTAAGTGACTAATTCAAAAATAGTTTTCCTACAAGCGGGGAATCGCTTATGACTATTTGTAACGATTTCTTAAATGACTATTTGTCTGAATTATAGTTCAAAATAAATTCATGAATATATTATCATATGCTTTTATTAAGTGTCCATAACAAAGGACACTTTATAAAAGCAATTCCTTCCTTTCTTAACATTTTAGACGTTTCAAAAATATTTACGCATGCTTTGCTCGCTTTATATTTGTGATTTCATTCACCTTTAACTTTTCTTAATAGCGATCACATTCGATAGTCAGTGAATATATAGCTTATTCAAAATGACTGATTTTTTGTGAATAGAATATAACGAATATTTCAATGTAATTTTAAGTTTTTTTTAAGTCCATTTTACCTTAAGAATAATGCACGGCGCACAGTGTTACTGTGCTACACCATATACCTTGTTCCTTAATTTTTTACTTCAATATCTAATAAAATGTGGATCAGATTCATTAAGTGAGAGCTTTTACTAATCCAACTATTTCCTTAATTAGGCTAAATTAATTTCGCAAAAATTATAATGTTATCTCTGCGGAATGTATCAGCGAATTCTTCAACAAAAGTAAACATTTTAGCAATTATGTTCGCAAAGGTTTTCGAATATAATTCGTACTTTATTATAAAAGTTATTCGCTTAAATGTTCCTATTATTTTTTGGTATTTAGAAAACATTAACTAATTTATAACGATCTACGTCCACCTATATTTGATAATTTGATGTAACTGTTTCACAAAAATGAGCTTATGTAGATCAGAGAGGCATAATTTCAGGTGTTGAGATTGGCATTCCGACCAATTTGTTAAGTAGGCCGAGGATCGCATTTCTTCTCTTTTTTCAGAGGGCGTTGGCGAAAATCCAAAATCAACGGAGGAAGTGATGCGAAGGAATAAAACTCAATAAACTAATACGAATAATGCCTCTTACACTGATGAGAATGATGTTAATTATTCTTGGCCCCCTTTGATCGATCATGGTCATCAAAACCAAAAAAGCCAACAACTTAAATCTTCTTATAATATATTAAAGTCCTTATATTGAAAACCCTTTAAATTTTTAAAATTTTTATATGTTGGATATCATTTGGATAAAGTTTTACTAAGCAAGATGATTTTATTACTTAGTTTAGGAATTACATATAGCCCCTAGAATGGATGTTGTAGACTTAAAGATAAGATCAACCATGATGCTACCCCAATTTGATTTCCTCTCAATAAGGCCAGATTCTCAACTCTAGATTGGCTCAATAAAGGCTCAAAAAAGGAACTTCTCTTATCATTTATACATACATACTTATGTATATGTAAGTATATATATACTGGAGGGGAAAAACTCCCCTCTTAGCGCTTCTCATGAGACGTATTCTTAACTCGGAATCCGGAAACTTACCTCATTCACATCATCAGCGTTTCGAAACTTTGACTCATCAGCGGAGGCATTAGCCAATTCGCGCGGAAGGGTTTTTATATAATTCACTGACACAATGAACGGCGAGAAAGTTTCGCGGGATTCCCATCTCAAGACCAAACGACAAAAATTTCACTCCTCCAAATCTGATGGTATACAAGTCAACTTTTTCCTCGTGTTTCATCATCCGGGTAATATTATCTCGGAAATTATATCTCGTCGTTTTAGAAAAGGATTACAGCTTCTCGTTAGAAGCGCAAAAGAAAATTAATTTGGGGAAACCACAGATGGAGACTCGCTCCAAGTGGTCGTCTTTTGAGGTCAACTGGTGGGATACCCTCTACTTCAATCGTCACGTTCAGATAATGAAATCCAGCCATCAATGGAACTCGATCGGCAGCGCATCTAAATGTGTTAAGTACTGCCTCATAGTGCCTTCAAGGTGGGTTAGATGATCAACACCTACTGCACTCTTCTTAGTTCATTTGCTCTAATAATTTTATACATAATCTCAATAAATAAAATATCAGCAATGATGTTCACAAAGGTTAGATGTATATATTGCTATTAAAAATAAATGTCCCGAAATTATTCAAATAACAAAATAAATGAATTCAGGATATTTATTTTAGTTAGACGTTCAATAATATTATTTCTTTATCCATTAAAACCTAAAAACATACTTAAATATCGGACTGTACGAAGCAACCTAAAGCATGCAAGGATTTTGAATGAATTGAGGACATCCTTGTATCTTTTCCTTCGAACTTTCAATTAATAATTATTTGCTTAGCTGGGCCGTTCGTTTATTACATTATTCTGCTATAGAATTCAGTCCTGGAATTTTAGATAAAATCGTGTCAAGGTGGAATATTTTCAATACCCAATTATTGCAGGTAAAGAATATTAACATACTCAACAGCCTTTAAGTTCCATCCTGACAATAACTGCGTTTAATAACGATATACTTGGTTACTAAGCAAATTAAGATGTTAAAACCATCAATTACCGATATTTAAGTGTAATCCTTGAATAAATTAATGAATACCAGAATTGTATTTAAATTAACATCAATTAACTTAGATGATTGTTCACGAATGAGTTATCGTAACCCTCATTAAATATCACAGCATTATTGAAAATATGATGCTGATAATTACATTTTAGGTCAGAAAGAGGTCAAATACTCAAGGGTTATTACTTTTATGTAGATTTATACCACTCTTTATTGAAATACGTTCTAGGACAGAGGTCAATAACTTTTCATTATAATAAAAATCCATTTTGCAGATACTCATACGCCAATAGGAGTCAAAATAAAACTGTTTTTCAGATTATATCTTTATTGTTTTCCAACAGCGTCTCTTAGATCGTATTTTAGAAGCTCTGTTTGAATTCATATGTCACCAAGAGTGTCCCACGTCCATATTCACGAAATGCATTGGAGTAGCCAATCGTGCCTCGAAGGTTCACTGGTGCTTAAGAAGTGTGCCACACTCGGAATATTTGGCATTCCCCGAAAGGGTTAGCGAGGGAGGATGCAAAATGGTACGTGCTCTGGCAGTAGAATGGGAGAAGCACGGATTCGTCTCGTGAAAGCAGTTGGTGAGATGGAAAAAATACAAGGAATAAGACTTAAACAGGAAGGCGTCCTTTAATGGGCAGATATTCGCGCTGCTTCGCGAGTAGCAGACTGTGTTCTACCCTTTTGCATCTGATGACATCTTTAACATATGATCGACTGAGTTTCGAAACTAAATTAATACCTTCGCATACATGAACTTAATAATCTTCCCAAAAATTCCATTCATAACCCGACTAATAGTCTTAATTTATAAACAGTGGGTTATTATTGGAATCTTTCGATAGTTTGAAACGGCAAAATGAATTGATTGAATAAGCAACGTAAGAAGAAGCGAGGAAAGAAATATTTATTACAAAGTGACAAAGAAGTGATTTGGAGAATATACGAAGTGGAAGTACGTGATGATTTATATTATGAATTGATTATTTTGACCTCTATGAGTGAATAACGAAGATTGTAATTTTCGAGCACAAATATATTGCATTCTAAGATGAGATGAAATAAAAAACCGGATATATCATAGGTTAGAAATTAAATCCCGATGTGAATAGAAATATTTAAGGTTTTGATTTGTAAAGTTGTTAAATGGTAAGGAAAACGATTAACAAGTTTATGGGAAAATCAATAAAAATATAGCTATTGAAAATTTGTATTTTCCTTTTAAATAATTTCATCATAAAAGGCCCTGATTTCCCTAAGGCAGGGAATAATAGTGAATATAAAATAAATGAATGTTTAACATCCGACAAAAAATTATTTATAATTATAGAGTATTGAATGAATGATATAAAAATATTAAAAGTTATAGCACTCTCTTTTCGAAATGCGGTAAAATTATGAATTGGGAATCGATATTTACGTACATAAATTTACGGCCTAAAACAAAATTTATCTGTATCGCAATCGATTGTAAAAAACAAAAAACTTCTTACACTTTCTCCACACCGAAAACCGTTCGATGATAGAGAAAGAATAAGGTAAATTATCTATTTAATTCTTAATGAAATTGTACGCATAATTTTCTGTTTACTTAAGCTAGTGGCAAAAACACATGGTTTAACAATATTCTCTTCTATCTCTTTTAGTATTGGTATCGAACACTGAATATATTACAAAAGGTTTGGTTGCTAGCTATTTTTTCAATAATCAAAAGAGAAATGAAAGACGTAAGTCAACGAAGAATACATTTTAGGTATTTAGATATAAGATAATCTTGGAAGGAAAGGGAATTTACTGATCAGTAATGTTTATGAATATATAAGTGTAATTACCTAGGTTTCTATCAGAGCGATATCTCTCTTATTGTGAGAGAGGATGGCCTATTTAGCAATGTGCTATCTTCAATATCCTCTCTCCATACGAGTAATTAATTCAATTTTCCTCAGGTGTCTCAGATCCTCGGAACTTAAATGGACATCAATCTCACGCTATTTCCGTGCCATCTTCCTCAATCGAAACACCGTACGCATTGCGTAGGAATACTCTCTGTCGATTTAATCTGTGCGCGAGGGTAATTAGCCTGCAGGGTAGAAATTCACGGAATAAGGAAAGTTTAATCGATCATTTTGTCATTTTAATGATGCGGAAATTTCTCTTTGGGATACAGTTTGCGGTGAAATAGTGGTTGTGTTTCTATCTCGCTTAATTTTCTATTCGGAGGCAACAACAAATAATTATAAACAATCTGTAAGATGTTTGATGTGTGCATTTTGGTACTTTTTAACTCGAACTCAACCATTGAGGAATTCAGTATTTCCCTTTTCACCGAAGCTGATCTTTCTGTTTCACGTTTGAATTTTGTTTCAATCTTATCCACAAAAAGGGACATAAGCATTCATTTAAACACTAAGATAGTCAAGTTGATCCAAAATATTTTGATTTATTAATCAAATAAAATCAACATAATAATTTCATTTTCCTGTAATTTACGAGTGCTTAAGTGAAAATTAAACTTTATTCAATGCATTTAAAACTAAAATTCACACAATCGTTGAGCTCTACTTGAATATTTGGAATATTTTCTTTTGATGAATTTTCGGTGAAATTTTGCCAAAATACCACACATCTCTCGGCCTAACCGTTAAGTTTTGTTTACCTACGAAAACAGTCATTAATAAGCGAATCATGTTTTTCGACACCTATATTGTTCAAACTAGGATCCAAGTTTTGCACATCGAATAGTGACTCCTGAATAACAAAAGGGAATCAAACAAATCTAAATATCAAGTAATGTTTTAAGACTTAAATCTTTGCTCCTATAGATCTCAATATTGATAATTAAATATCGAAGGATTTCTGATCGTCTGCGTCTTTTTTAAATGCCCCCATATCTCCATAGAACTTGAAAATCCTCTGCTAAATGCCACCGATAAGATAAGATTAGTAAGGAAGACGATCAAGGGATTAAAACCTGATGAAATAAGGTCTCCTTTATCTCTCCAACTCACTTTAATTCCGTGTCCGCTTTCTACTTTCAATTTTTTCCATCCTCTGGCGCGTAAGGTGAGCGTATGTGTGAAAGAAAGCACGTTTAAGACGTGTTTTGGGTTCCAAACAGAAAGCGATTGTCTTTGCCCGATCCGCCGGTTTCTTTTCTCAGAAGGAAAATTCGCTTGTCCCGATGGCGCTTTCATGATCTGCATGATGACTTCACAAAGATTGTCGCACAACTGTCCTCACTTTAGAGAGAAATCCGCGCCCGATTTTGGCCGAAAACGACGCGATGGGGGTAGGAAGATCGTTCTCCAAATGGAAGAATACGTCATTTGGGATGCCAAAATATAGTAGTTAGAAGAAATTTATATATTTGGGTCTTTCCAATCCAAAGGAATGCATAAATTTCCATAATTTAATTTTCTAGGTTGGAAATCGCGTGTCCGTTTGAAATCTTAATTTTCGCTCCAAATTTCATGACCCACATTGGAACATATATTCGGAGAAGGAATCTATATTCCTTTCTTATCTTGTGTTTCCGTGGAGCATCAACAAACGAGAACTTTCCCCTCTCATTCTTTCTCTTCAGCATTCTTATCACTATTGATTTCTATTAGTATTGATTTCTTTTACTTACCTATAGAATAAGAAACAGATTTTGTCCACATTATAGGCAATACGATTATGCTCCATATTACATTCAATTTCAATCTACATGTTGTCACACGTTATTATAAATGTCTTCCATGCGCTAGTAATAAAATCATTGTTCTTTGTTTAGATAATAATATTCAAAAGAAAAAAAAAGAAGTATTCTTCTTTTTTTTCTTTTGAATATTGAAAATTGATATCAGCAAATATAAGGCATTTTTATACTCTAGATTAATAAATCAAGAACTGATTTTTAAAATATTAGTATAGCGATTACATTTTCTGTAGGGAACTCCATAGATTTTCTGTTTTAATTAACTTAAGGATGTCAACTCATAAATTCTTATAAATCTTTTCAAAGAGAATAAGAATAGCTTATCTGCAGCTTTGTCGTCTTTCTAACAACTATTCGAGCAAGTAATTTTTTGCTCGATTTTCTCATTAATAATAAATAATTTATTGGTAAAAACAAAAACAACTATTACAGAAATGTCTTAAAAATATGAGTTAAGCTATAAGAGGGACCTCCGAAAAATTTACCCTCCACTTAAATGACTGTGATGGATGTTCATTGACTTAGGAAGTTAATGGTTAAAAGGTTGAAAATGGTTAATGAGTTAAATGAGTGTAAGAAACTCACTTTCGACCACCTAATTCCAAACATTGAAAATATGGTCGCGAAGATAAGTGGGAATATTTCCAGAAATCCCCGAATTGTACATAAAACGATATCTCACGCGGCATAAACGCGCGATATTTAAGATTTAGTAGAGGCCTCTCCTATATTATCCGGAATCACTTGCGATGGGCGGAATTGCTCATCTTTCACAGTATCTGACTTTCTTTGGATGTTATCAGGAGGGAGGTATGAACCTCCGGGAGCCGGTTGTTGAAAGTCTGGCGTCGCCTGGGCAGGGCTAGATACTCTCGCTTCCGGAGGTCCATAGGCGTTTCCGGGAGGTGTGGGGGGCTTTCCAGGAGGGAAGTACGTGTCTGCCGGAGTGAAATGATGCATTTCCGGTTTTGCTGGTGGACCTCCGTGTCCCACATGTCCAAATTCCGGTGCGAGGTATAGAGTACCTTGGTGCGGTCTGTTGAAATCAGGAGGGCCGTAGGCGCTGCTCGGTGGAGGTTTATGGAGATCTGGAGGGCCATAGGCGCTGCTCGGTGGAGGTTTATGGAGATCTGGAGGGCCATAGGCGCTGCTCGGTGGAGGTTTGTGAAGATCTGGAGGAAGATACGTGTTTCCTGGACCTCCTGGTCCGATGTCCGGAGGAAGATAGGTGGGTCCTCCTTGGTTGAAATCCGGTGGACCGTACATGCTTGGGGGTCCCGGGAATGAATCTCCAGGGCCTGGAGGCAGATAGCTAGAACCTTGGTCTCCCGGGAAAGGGGCGGGATCGGGTTTCCCGTAGTCTCCTCCTGGTCCACCGTTTGTCGTCATCCCGTGTCCGTTGGGTTTTGGATGTGGCTTAGCCAGGGTCACCCACTCGTGAATCCACACAGGATCCCAAACTTTCTTCCACACTGGTTTCCAAACCTTAGCCTCCTTCCATTCCTTCACCCACCGCGCTTTCCATACCATCTTCTTTTTCCATATCCCATGAGGAGGTTCCTTATGATCTGGTGCCGGTTTGATCTGTTTCACTCTATAAGGTAACCATAGGGATATATATTATTTTGGATCGTTTAATAATCGTTGATGCTCTAGAGTTATTTTTTTAAGGACCCGGTGCCAGAGTTGTATACTTTTGCGTTTTTAAATATTTAAGAATTACTTGAATACGATTTTGAATTACGATATTTGTAGTATTTACCTGGACATAAAATTACATGGTATTCACTAACACAACAAAAAGTTCGTCAAACTTGATTTATTTACTTAAAATTTTGCCGTTTCTACCTCGACTTTCCATGAAATATATTAAATTCATTTCGTTCTAAATATTTTAATATTTTTCAAATAAATATTTTAAAAAATCGTTGCTTCAGGACGTCCGTAAATTCAAATTATTGTTTGTAATTAAAGGGTATATATTAATGTTTAAGATAAATTACAACAAGTTAAGTATAGCAAAGAACTTTTATGAGCTATAGATTACTTTTATTTTATTATATTACCTTATTAGTAGAATAATAAATAATAATATATAATGGCATATCAGTAAATATGTAATCGAGTATTTTATGACAATCGAAGGTTATGAATATTTTATATTAAAATTAAATTTTCTTTTAATGACATTTAGCGGTCATGAGTATAATCCTGACTAGCGAGTTGATAATAAATTGTCAGTAAAATTTAGAATTAAATAAGTTTTCTAGGAAGTCATGATTATTTCAATGAAATAAATAAAAAAGATATGTCAATAAAAGAGTTTTGATTTTGAAATTCCTTCCATAAATCATCTTCTGCATATTAAGAAATTTTTTCAAAAATAAAATCAAAGATCAACGAATTGATTTTTGTAGATCTCTCCTTGGTGATACATTAACTCACGGTTTTGAGGTTCTAATCCTCAATGCACTGCATGTTGCAGTCGACCCCCTGTGATACAATCTAGACAGCATAAGAGAACCTAGAGCCAACTGTAATTCGTAATAGCAACTCTTGGCATTCATTGATGTAATTTCTATTTTCTAGGTCTATAAATACGATGGCCAATTTAAGGACTCATGCCCACTCCTCAAATGCCCCATCAATCGTAAGCTCCGAATTTAAACTTAATAAAATTCACCATTATCGTTTATAAACTTCACGTGGCTTATTTTTGACGAAATCTTTAAATACATAAGCTATAAAGAGAGTCATATCGTAAATTAAAGAAAACAGATTTTATGAGCCAACCAAAAAGTCTTCCAATATCTTTTTTCCCATTATGAAAATCAGAATCTCTTTAGGATATCATACTCATTGGATCAATTTCTGTGAAACGATAGAAACCGTGAAAAATGCGGCTTGATCTATGATTACATTGCAATGTCAAAGGATATCTCTACAATCTTTGAGGCGCTAAACTAGTTACTCTTTAACGAGGATATCACTAAAATTACATCCACTCAATTACTTACTCTTTTTTGTGGAAAAAGAACGTGGCATCGCACAGACTCAGCACTAAGGCCAATGCTCCGATTATAACCTGAGAAAGAAAAGATTCAAATTGATGACTTTTGAACACTCCTCACACTTCACCGAACGGTCAATGTCCACCATACCCAGAGCCTCATGGTTTCGAATGTGTCCGCTTCAACACTGATGGAAAAAAAGGGATGTCCATCGCTATTTATACGACACTACACTTTCCACCGGACGACAGGGGATTTTTGGTAAGAGTCCATGAAGACGCTTCGAATAATTTGTCCGTTACTTTCACACTGATTCGGGATTCATCCTTGGTTGTGACCTAGACCCTTGGAGAGAACGTTTAGATCACCGTTTGGCAGAAAAAACATTGGGGATTCCTCAACGATAGTCCGTACGCGGCCTCCTTCATAAGCAGCGCTGTTTATTAAAACGAAAGGGAATTGTGGGAGGAAGTGAGGAATAATCCGCCCAAACAAGGTACACAACTGAAGAAAATAACGTTTCAATTACTTTGAACTGAATTGACTTACGTCAGTAAATCCTGTTTCTGATACAATGGGTCAAATCGTGTATGGAAGGTTATTCTCGCGAGTAATTTAAAATTCAGTTGTTTGAGTTTATATATTGAATAATTTAGGATTGATATCGACCTTAAATTTTGTGAAACTCTTAATATTTAAATCTATAAGGCTGAGAATTTTGGAATAGATGTCGCCGATATTGTAAATCATTCATTTTGAGCTTTAGATTCTTGACTAAAATTATAGGAAATATACTACGGTATACTTTTTGAAGCAAAATATAGTCGTACTTAGATGTAAGAATATCACTTATATCCGCATTTTGAAATTCCTGTATTTAAATACTCTGTTTAAATAATGTTTCAATAACCATTCACCTTATATTTGTACTCAAACGATTAAAATCATTACATAAAATGAAAATTACCCATGAATGGAATAAAATCAACTTGTTGATTTCGCCTATTATATAATATGGTCCCCGAAGAATATTAATCATTACCAGTTATAATATTTGGATATTCTCTTCCCAACGATACGTTTCAATGATTCAACAACAGAAGGACTACATTACAGCTTATGGTCTCACGAGCTTACTAATAAAATGCTCCAAAACTAAATTCTGATATATTTCCATAATTAATATATCTAAACAAGTTTCCCGAGAAAGTATTTATAAAAAATGTGCTTGCTATCATTTATATACGTCTTATCATAAAGTACAGAAGCCACCCAAGTGAAATACAGATTTCCCATTTTAGTTAAAATGTCTGAATCACCCTGAGCAAGGGAATCGTTTTGCTCTAAATGAATATCATCCCTAAGGTTTTTTTTAATTTCCACATTTTAATCGCATTCATATGCGTTTCATTTCAAAAGCTTCTACATTGGCATATCAGTCACGAAATTTCTTTTTAGAGAGAAAGCCTAATGTTCTCTTTCCATATCATGTCAAGTACTCCCGAATCATAAGAGGATCTATCATTAAATTTTTGACGTCTATAAGCTGCGTGTATAGAACATTTTGATCGTAAGTATTGCATAGATAATATCATATAAGTTTCATTTTTTCATACAAACTATAGAAATCATTACTTTAATACCTTTCCATCTACCAAAAGGTTTTATTTTAATACTCCGTTGCTCCTCATTATTTTATTCATATTAATCTCATTCTATTATCTTAACATTGAAAATGATAAATCAAAAATACAGTATTAAACATTCTTTAACTTTTTGAAAGGTCAAAGTGAGTGTGATAAGCGAATGTAAAGTTGGTTTACTGGTCCTAAGGTAACCGCTTATTACTCTCAAATGAAATAAGTAACGAAGCTCTTCGGAAGTGGTAATTAACTATTTCCGCTTCCATTTTGGAAGCTAGCCAGTCGAAAACGCTGGTAAAAGTTTCCTCCGTGGATGGCGCTAAAGAATTAAATGACCCATACGTTCAGATTTCACCGGCACCTCTGCAATCTATATGGTGCGAGGATGTGTGCAAGCCGGCTGCTCAACTGCGGACTCATCAATCCTGGATGGCTCGCCTTTGCATGCATTCTGTACGAGCCATCGACCCCAAAAAATGGTGAGTTTATTCTCATTGTTGATACATTTTAACATACATAACGTCCTTTTCTACTGCAAATCGAGGAATGACCAAGCTGTAAAATCAGAAGGTCAAGGTTATAATGGACTCTTAGTAGTCATATCGTATTTCTTTCTATTTTATTGGTACGAAATCAGAAAACTAAATCATCATAAGCCCCAATGAGGGTACAGCATTCGTCTTTTTAGCCTATTTTACTTTTGAGCTGACGTAGCTGTTACATTTCTTAACTACTCGTCACGGTTACCTCCAGCTTTTATAAGTATTTAATTTATACTAACTAAAAAGAAATACAACGTTTTCATACGTTAAAACCATAAATATCACAATAATAAATAATAAAAATACAATAAATATCTATAATACGTTAAAATTCTTGATGTAGCATAATTAATCTGCACGGAAAAATTGCTTGAATATATTGCTATGAAATATGACCAATAAACGGATGTATTTCATAACTGATGTAAAATTTAATATTGAAATATAAAATTTTAGATTTTGAATATTGAAAACGTAACGTTGTAAAAAACAGAAAAAATTCAATCATAGTAATATTAATGGGATTGTAAGTTTTAGTATAGATTGAATCAAATATTGACTTCAAGAAAGTCAATACAGCGGTAAATCGAATTTTAAGCCTTCACTCCGTGGATTATTTTTTAATAAGTATGTTTTTCATTTCTAAATATTCAGATAACCACGATTAAAGTCTTACATCCATTACATTCTAAATTGCCGTACAATTTCATTGCTTTCAACTTACATGACGGGGGGTGAATTTCATTTGCACTTGTAAAAGAAATATTGTACAGAATACAATAATACAAATATAGAATTAGTAAATAATAATGCAGAGCGCGTAATGTCTCAGTACTTTTTCAGAGCAATGAATTTTCTCTCCTTCAAAGTTGTAGATTAGGGTTTCAATATGCGATCCAGAGCATCTCTTATTTAACGGCAATCGGAATATTCAATGCTTTAGTTTTGAAATCCGGAAATGGTTTCACTAGAATCTCTAAAACATTTCCTTTGTTCTTAATCTTGCGCGAGATGATCTCGAATTCTTGTCGACGTTTTCTACTCTCACACAAGTCTTTTGGATCGAGAATTAGCTTTCGATATGCGAGGACGTTTCCTCTTCAGTAGGCCAAATGAAGTTGTACGACATTTCGCCCTAAAACACGTGATATATCGCTGGCAAGAAAAGAGCACAAATTCGTTACAACATAAAATGAACATAAATGCACATATAATGAAAAGCGAAGATAAAATTCCACGAATGAGTATTTGATATCAATTTCTATGACTTACATCTCAGAATCATATTTTACTGAATCAAAAGTTCGAGTAAGTACTTCGGCGCTGAACCTTGAATTCCAGTTTAAGTTCGATGAACCCCAGCCACTCAGTACTTCATTCATACGCCATTATGGAGATTAAAAATAACCTTTTTAATCTTCATTTGCTATAGTGTCGGTGAATAAATTAAATATAAAAGTGGGGAATTGAAGGTTTTTTTCATGACTGCTCCTTGGAGCTGGAACAATTGTTTACGTCTTATAATTTGCATCGCCCTTCCACGAAACACGCTTCGCACTGCATCATTGGTCACACAGATTACGAAACATTTTTTTCGTCGATTTTTTTCGGCAGAATGAGGTAAACTTCTGTAGCCGTGCCTAAAGGAGAAAAACTAGCTTTTAAAGGCAGCAAAAATCATTCCTTTGTACACACTCAACAGAAGCTATTTCAGTGCACTATACAGCGCATCGGGGGAAACTTTTCTCTTCATAACATTCAACTTTTTTATTGTTTATATTTCTTAATATTTTTTCTTGAATTGAACTTCTCTTTTGAAGAGATTTTCTACAAAAAAGAACTGCCAACTGAAGATTTAAGCTTTAAATAAAGAGATCCGAAATTGATAGTTAGAAAGGATCGAATTATAGATAAGATTTTTTAAAATACAGTTTAGGAATTATTTATTTCCTGTTTGATATTGCTCCTATTATCTCGAAACTAAAATAAAATAATACACGATAATTTACTTTTTATTTTTAGGAGACATACTTTCTCATCGAAAGTGTAATAGCATTGAATTGGTAACTGCTTAGACTCAAAAAGTAATACATATTTGTTTTTTCTTTTGATCTATGATCATTTGAGTTTTTCTTCGAATCTTTTCTAAGGCAATAACGAGTTGATTGAAATAAATAAATGTAAATCTTTTATGGTTGATCCGAAAGTACATTTTTATCGTGAAAGCTGCAAAACTATTTAAATATCCCGAAAATAAAGGAACAAAATATTTTTCATCCTTAAAGAAACAATAACATAATGAACTTAAATTATTTTTAATTCAACATCCTATCTTTATTTTTGTACTCTATTTTCACTTATATAAAAAATCTACCTTCGGAAAGAAAGAATTACATTTTTAATTTATGAGTCAGCAGTGTAAACAGACATTTTTATGACTCCGCAAAATGTGAAACGGTTTCACATGTCAAAAAGGCTAAAAGGGATATTCTTGGCAAAAACATTCCCCGCTGAAGGAAAGTCGTTGAACACCTGGAAAAATTTCAAAGCTTATTACAGCGTGAAACAGACGGAAGCCACGTTTCTGCACGCATGCTCACACCGTCCGTGCCACTAAAAAAAGTCATGTTGGCACCAGAGGCGAAAAGAAAACACGTAAAGGGAGAGCCAACTTGGAATACTTTTGATTAAGTCCCTCATTAATCGCTGGACGAAAGTGAAAATGGCTTCCGCAATAGGGAAAATAGATATCGTAGCTTCATCGATACCCCATTCGTGAAATGGGTTCGTCTGTCAGACTCCATCTCATTGATTTACTATGTGTGCTATGACGAGTTTCTTCGTTGCAATTGACAGTGTGGTTTGCGGCCAAACGTAGATGGAGAAAGTGACTCTATAGAAAGTTCCGCTTAACAAAATCCGAGAGAAAATAAAAGCGTAGCGATTTGCAGGACGTCCGTGGATGATTAATGAGTAACAGTCGAAACGTAAAGTATTGACACTTGGAGAGCATCCAATTAGAAGTTACGAAATTCTTGATTCGCGTGAGGTTTTTTTTAAAAGTTTGATTCAACTTGTCCCACGTATCTCACTTTTTATAAGCCGTGTACATATAAGGAGTAGGGAATTCAGCAAATTAAAAATCATACTTGTCGAATCATTTCGGTTACTTTACTTGCTTTTGACGAATTCATGAAAATACTCAGTCTCATCATTTCGAATCTAATACATTATTAGTTTAATAAAACCGCTGTCACAATAATTGTAATCTGATTAGAATAAGTATTCGCTGAAAAGAAGAAATTTCCCAACCCGACGCAGTATGTGTACAAAGATAATCAATAAAGGTTAATATGGTCGATAACATTAATAAAAGCGATCCGGAATTCCGTGTTTAGAATCTTTTTATGTGGATCGGATACGTAAGAATACATTCGTTCAAATTACTTACTAAAGAAAAGATAATCAATCATTCTATAGTAATTATCAGCATCTCAATAAGATTGTTTAAATAGTTGATCCTCGATGGAGAAACGGTTTCACCTTTTTGAGGATGATGTGATATCTGATCACGCTTTAGTCGAATTCTGTACATAAAAACCCTTGGTTTTAGCCATAGTTTGTATCAATATAGGTATAAGAGTTTTCTATATGGACTAATAAAATAGGCTAAATAGGTAGCTGATGCTGCCCTAATTATTCACAACAAGTATACACAAAGCAATAAATTCACATCGCCTGTGGAAATGCAAATACGTTAGAGCATACTTAGTGTATATTTCAACAGCTAGGTGAAAATGAATTTTATATATTCATAAATTATTATTTAACATGTATCTAAATACGTCAATAACATGAATATAAATCGGAAATTCAGAAATTTTAATAAAAATTTACTTCTATGACCAACATATTAGGTCTACCGGAAAGTTCTGTCCGTTTTTAGAATGAAACAAAAGAATAGATTTTTTCATACTTTGAATAAAGTTTTTTGTATAATTCAATTGCCATCATAATTTATGACTTCTCTACAGTGTGATAGCATTTTTTATATCCCATTTTTAAGGAAAATTGATCGAAAAATTCATGTTCTCCATCAAATTCATTCTAAAGAGACAAGCAAATAACGGGAGTACAGGGGCAATCGCTTGTTCCATCCATCACAGCCTTTCTTACTTTCATTTCACTTTCGTTGCACTATCTGAGAAAGTGTTTACTTTAGCATTAAGCCTATCTCTCGTAGACGGAATTTCGACAGTTGCTGATGACGTGGGAATGTGTTGGCGTTTCAATCGACAAGTATCGTTCGTGCTATGGAATTCCTATTTAAAAGCAGTCAACGCGTCTCGGTTGGAGAGTCCAAGTTTGATGGATGTGGTGCTGAAGAGGCAGTCTATTAACGCGAGGGGAGGAGTTCGATGATTTCAAACTGCCATTCTCTATTCACAAATCGGCGAGAAATTTTCGTCTCCCGAAACTCATGGGAAAACGATGACGATTCGGAGATGACAATTCTTTTTAAAATGCTTCTCTTTACATCCATTTGGTAGATATAAATTCTTAATTATCATATTTTATGTTGCATATGTTCTCTTTCTGTGTCAATCGCTGTTTCATTCATAGCATCACTATATTTTATGTTTATTTAACCTTAAATGCAAGAGTCATTCTTACGAGACGGAATTAAGAACTTAATCAGCCCATTAAGAAACTATTAGGTACATCTTAAAATTAATATTTTGAACACTTTTGGAGGAGCATTAATTATAAACCTGATTCATAACATACTTAACGATTCAATACATATGATTTATTAATCACCACGTAGGTAATTCACAAAATACATTGAAATGAAAAGCCTTTCGGTGAAGAATTAAGTATAAATTCGATATTCTATTTCAATGGTCCAAATATTCCTTTCCCTGATTCAGAATTAAACAGTTCGATGATGCAGCAAACGGATTCGATTCCTTGGAAGATATTTTGATTCTGCAACTGAGCCGGTATCTGTAATTTAATGATGGTTGATCAACCAACCAAGTTTAGCATTTCATAATAATTGTTTACGATAAAATATCATATGTATCACCAATGCCATTCCTTACACGCTCATTATTCTTTTAATTTGATTTTACAAACGAAGGAGCTCGAATTTTTATTTAAAACATTTACTATAATTAATAAAAATATTTATTATTAATAAATTATAGTTAGGCACTGACACAGTAAATGAGCATATAATGAAAAGTAGGGAAATAATACGATAACTTCTTATTCTGAACTTTAACAACCCCATATCTTTCATCACCTCTCCTCTAAAAGTCAAACCAGCTCGTGAAGAAGAAACATTTGTCTTAAAATCGCCAGCGAATGCAAACAAACATCTTTGTTTTACTTCGTCATGAAGAAATAGAGGACGAAAATTGCTGTCGGGAGCTGGTTGTTTACAAGCAAACCAAGTCATATTAAAGCGGCACACGAGACAGATGTGGTCTCAACGCAAATAGGTAATAAGAGACCAGCTGCGTGTCATAATGCTACCCTAATGCTTGAAATTAGTATGAATTTCTCTGAGAGTGAATTCTTTAATGAATATGCTATTTCTGGTGTAAATAAGCAGCACCCGATAAGGTAAGCTTAGTAAGGACTTTAAAAATATATTACGGACCTGTGAAATAAATAATTGTAAATTCTATGTCGAATAAAAAGATGAGACGAGAAAAAATCAATTTCTTTTCACGTTTTTCTTTCGTTCGAATTCTCTCATTAACACGATGTATACAACATTGTAACATCGGAGATCATATAATCTTAAGGACTAATATTTTACAGAACTCATGAATATTTGTTTTATTCCTTGATTTAACTTCTAAATTTCATCTTTCTGTGGAAGATCATGCTAACTGTCGCCTTGAACATAAGCAATTATTAACTGATGATGATTTCGGAATTTATTGAGCGAAAAAATGTTAGATGCTTGAAATAAATTCCCTCGATACGATGAATTCGTCTGTCATATGAAGATACAAGTGTAGATCGCAATTCTATGATAAGTATAATGAAGCACTTGATGATAGATAAGACTATTAAATATAAGTTATGGGAAGGAAAGTATCTTATCAGCAAAAGTATAGTGGATGGATTACAATGCTACATGTGAACGTAAAAAGATCTATTCGAAGGTAAATTGAAATAAAATTCTTAAATTCAATTAATTGTAGCAGAATTTAAGTAAATTATACATTAAGCATGAATAGATGCGGTAAGGATATTATTTTCTAATGTGGTGACATAAGAGGAAAAGTCTAACGTGGTGATTCTATAAAAAAGTTAATTATAAAAAATCAATAGACCCAATTATACTATCCCCTAGAATAACTAAGCCTTGATGATAATTGTCTTTTTTCAATAATAAAGTGAATGGATATCTGAACAAGTTTTCGTTGAATTTCTAATTCTAAATAACTAACTAGATGCTAAATTTTGTTCAGCCGACATGATTTTTTATAATTAAAATTTAATGCAGTTCACAAGTAATAAAAATGCGGCACTGTTATTTTCAAATATAAATTTAAACCTATACTTTTAGTGAAATATTTCGAAAACATATTTCCGTAATTCTTTATATTTCTAAATAATTTCTGATTTAAAATCAAGATCATATTATTTGGTCACCATTGAACTTTTTACTATTAAAAAACTCATAAAAAACCTATAATTATAAGACGAGAGATATTTATATTGATTCAAAATTAACAGAGGTTATAACAATAATAATAGTTATAAGTAATAGTGGAAATAATCTTGTATTATATAATTAATATTGTATTTCTAATATTTAATTTATACAGATTCAAAGAAAGAATAGTAATTATTATATTCAAAGTTTTTCAAAAAATTATTTTCACTATTTAAAATTACCTCAGTGTTATTCATCGCTCGTACTTAACTGACAGTAACTTGCGAGAGCTATTTAAAATCGCGGGAATAATTAAAAGCAAGTATGAGAAATTCTGCTGAAGATTTCCAGGAGTTTTCTTGTAGAGACAAAGATCTATAAGATTTTAAAGTATAATTTCACTGATTTCGATATAATTAATTAATGATCGTTATATTTTGATTTATTCCATTATTCAAATAAGGTAAGGGTTATTAACAATTAACCCAATGATACCCGGAGATTTTTTTGAAAAAAAGTGACTGCATCTGTGCGCTATCTAGAATATAGTCTACGGAAGTGCCGAGTAATTACGAGTCTGTGCCTCTTATGCTGTTGTTTTGTCACCTTCCGTAGAGTGAAAAAATAATGTGTGAAGAAAGTGGTCTATGATTCAATCCTTTTGTGTTCGAAATGAGCATCGGTGTTCTGTATGCCTTACTTTCAGCACGCTTTGCTCTTAGGCTTATCATTGTGTCAAAGTCTTCCTGCGAAGCTTGTTGATATCGTTTATTACTCATGGAGGGTTTCTACTGAGTATCTGGACTTGTGAAATCATATGAAATACTTGGTGGAAATCAGTTTCGCGAATGTCTGCCTCCCGTTACCACATTGTTAAAATAAATTGCCCTTAGTAACCTCGCAATTAGGAAAAGTTGACTATTTTAAGAGGTCTTAAGTACCTGAAGTATTAGTCATGGAGCCTACTCCACAGCAAATACAAGAATTAAGGAATAAATTTCTGCAAAAACTGGATCAGCAAGCTCCTGAATCAGGTAATACGGTTTTATCAAACCGTAAATTGTCTCGAAATATTCAAATGCTTACTCATTGTTTTGCTTTTAGGAGGAGTTCATCCTAATGATTTGGCCAAAATAAAAAATGGGGATGCCTGGTTGAGGCGTTTTCTTATGCACAATGACTGTGACATGAAGGAATCTTTAGATATGCTTTGGGAAGCAGTCGATTGGAGAAATAAAGTTGGTGCCAATGGTACGATACTTTAACTAAGTTTGTAAAGTAATCGGTGTTGTCGTTCCCTAGTTTATTTTCTTCTATTACTATTCATTCATATTCAGTGATTCTGGAAATTCGTCATGGAACGCCTTTAACGTATTTACTCATTTTCTCGTCTATTACTTGCGGTTATCTGCCTTTGACGAAATGGCTACTTTACTTTTCCTTGTTACTTGGCTTTATTATTAATCATTTTATGGTAAAAATCTGTTTATTGTTTTGATTTCGTTTATATTTTAGCACTATTCATTTAAATTATTTTAGATATAAGCGAAAGCTCCATCAATAGAGGTTTTTTAGAAGGTGGAGTTCTATTTGTTCGTGGGAAAGATAAAGATGGCAAACCTCTCTTAATTCTGAAAGTGAAGAAACATTCCAAAAGCCATGGCGATCCTGAAGGATTAAAAAAATATGTAATATACTGGTTTGAGCGATTGGAAAGGTATGTCATTGTTTGACTTATGGTTCATTTCCTCAAGTTACCAAAATCAGTTTTCTGAAAATATTCTCATTTTAGATTCACGAAAGGGGACCAAATAACGTTATTCTTTGACATGGCTGATGCTGGTTTGTCTAATTTAGATATGGAACTAATAAAATACCTTATTGGCATGTTTAAGACAAACTATCCCTATTTTCTGAACTTTATTTTGGTGTTTGAAATGCCATGGGTTATGAATGGTATGTATATTATCCTATATTTCTTGTATCTGCTTCAAAGAAACATTTCAAGGTTTAAAGTGTTTATTATCTCATTTTTCAGCTGCATTTAAAATTATTAAGTCCATGCTTCCTGCTAAAGGTGTGGAAAGGTTGAGGGTTGTTAATAAATCTAATTTAAAGGAGTATGTGGATACTGAAAATGCACTGAAATGTTGGGGAGGAAAGGATGACTATGAATTTGTATTTGAGTCTGAACAAATAGCCCCTGTGAAAAGTGGTAGAGGAGACGAAGCTCGAAAAAAGGTTTGCATTTTTTGTCTCTATTTCTATTACTTCATTGGATTGTAACAGTTTGCTAATTCTTGTTTTAATCAGCAGGTGACATTTGCTGAGAATTCCCATGACCCTGGAGGTGAGTCAAGGATTGAATCAAAATCATCTGATTCAGGATATTCAGGATGTAAGATCAGTCACTTGGTGAAGTTTTTAGTATGAATGAAATGTTTATTCCTTCGATTATAAAATGAACTCTTTCCTTTCCTCTAGCCTCTTTGGGCAGCATTAGTCCTAATGATTTCCTTCATTTTGTTAGTGATGGCAATACGTTGTCTGGAAATATTACCCTTACAAATGTTAGTGATGGAAGTATATCATTCAAGGTTAGTAGCTAATTATGTCCAATTAGCAATTAAGAAAGAAATTATCTTTTTAAATGGTTCAGTTTGTATGTGATTGGTTAATTTCAATTATGCTGAATGCCTATCAGAATTCAATTGCATGATTATTTGTTCTCAGAATTGAGTGATATTCTGAAAATATTAAAACTGAGTAGAGAATGGAGTTACTTATTAAAGATCTTAAAATAGATCAGGTAAATGAAAATCTAAGAATTATTTTCTGTAGGCCCCTCATATCAGACTTCAATTATCCAAATTTGCCAAATCCAGATGGTTAGAGGTATAGAATTGTTAAATATTTATATCATCTGCCTAATATGTTTTAATTGTTTATAATAATGCTTGACATAATTGAATTCTTTTAATCATTTTAAGAGTATCCTTGTTTTTAAGAAATATTTAATGTATACTGATCTTTACTTATATAACTTGCAGTTATATTTAGCGATGAAAAATTCTTTTATAAAATTAGCAATATTGTCCCTCTCTCTCCAGGTGAAAACTACCACCCCTGACAAATTTCGTGTTCGTCCAAGCACTGGTATTTTGACTGCAGGTGCTAGTGTGACAATCTCAATAATTTTACAGCATGGATACCAGATTCCTGCTTATTCAAGAGATAAATTTCTTGTTATGTGTTTGCCAATTGAATCAAGCTCTATGGATGTTCAAGAAATAGCAGAATTATGGAAGGTAAAGTTTTCATTATTTGACAAGCTACTCATTGAATATGCTGATTATTGAAATGAAATATTTATCTCAGTGATAATTTGCCTTAATTTATTTTTTTGGTATTCCTTTAATAATTGCATTAAGAGCATACTTGTTTAGCTGAAATAAGTGATAAATATTTAGAAGTTAGGTTTGGTATTTCATTAAGATAATCAACCAAGGTCAAATGGGTTGTTTAATTTTTGAGTTACCTCAAACTATTTAAATTTAATGTAAGTATGTTATTTTTCTCAGCAATACAATTAATATTTCAGTGTAAAAAATAATCATGATAGAATTGATATCTAGAAAATAATCATTCATTGATAAAAACAAAAACATCTGAAGTTTGTATCTATGAATATGATTGATAAATTGCATTAAAATTCTGAAATTTGATATTGAAAAAAGTCGATCAACCATTATCTAATAGAACTGTTTTAAGTGAAGCACTCTATTTCTCACAGAAATTTATTTTTATTTGAATATTTTAGTATTATGTTTCTCAAGTGTTCATTTGTTGCTATCAAGATGTTAATGTCATTTTTTGTTGATCAATTCCTTCTTTTTCTTATTGGAGTGAGTTTTAAACCTCATAAATGTAAGTTGTAAAATTGTGATTATTAAAATCAAGTCAATGAGATAAAAATTAATATAATTAGATACTGTTGTTATATGTAATGAAAACATAATATATATATAGGTATAATTTATAATTATTCTGCAATCCATAGTTTACTTGGTTTATATGTTACGTTTATTAGTTAATATCTAATACCATTTCAATTGTGAAATTTTTTTATTTATTGGTACATCTGCATTATTCTCAATTAGCAATCAAATGGAAAAAATGTTGAACAACATCCCTTACGTTGCAACATCAGTACTGCAGCAGTAAACTCAGATTCTCCTGCTCGAGTTGGAGGAGCAATGGCAAGTTCTGATGTTGACAGGCAGCTTGCCACTATTCTAAAAAGTGTAAGTATTCACTTTTAGAGTTGCAAGAGATTTATTCACTTGGGCATAACTAGATGAGAATAAGGCTTAATAAGAATAAATTTTAGATAAATTATCCCTAAGAGGTAAGAGACACAAGAATATTTAATTGAAGTATGTGTAAAAATTATATGAAAAGCTTCTGTTAATGGCAAGAGATCTGATCTAACGTTAAAGTTCAACCTCTATTTATGTTTTAAACAGTTCAATGTTCCAATCCTATTTTGTTTTCAATTTGTGACACCCTTTACTTTCAAATTTCAACCAATTCAAAATAAGTATCGTAGACATGGAAGGCTAAGGTAATGTATGAATTTCATATGATTCCTCCATTTAATTACAGGGATGATACATTCTTGAAATAAAACATAATCATTATTGTTTTAGACATTCAACTCTTGCACACTTACTCAACTTAAATTTTAATTTCTATTCAGGTAACTGAATTGAAGGAATCACAGGATAAATTTCATAAGGAGATAAGACGGACTAGAAGATTGCTGTGGTTTATTATTTTCTCTATTATCCTCTATGGGTGCATTGTATATTATTTGGACAAGAAAGCTATTCAGGAAGATATCTGTGTTGCTGATCTGTATGATCGTCGTTAACAAATTGATTTGCCGAAGTGAATTAACAAAGTTGGACATCCTCAGTTGGTTACAAGAAGCAATATAAATTTTTGAGGCTATTTTTAATAAAAAACAATATTGATTCTTTAAGCAATATCTAGTGTGCTTCCATTCATTTTTACCGTAGATATTTTCAAGCCTATATTAAAATTCTACGGCAGTGATTTTCCAATCAAGTATTATCATTGTTTGTGTCACATTGTTATTCCATTCCTTTTCTGATAAATTTACAGTTGAGCTGTGTTTGTTAGATTATAGAGAGTTATTTGTATCTTGAAAATTTTGAGGCAGCTAAAAATGTTGCCTCCTGTCTTCTATTTGTTTTCGCTGAGATGTCTAACATGTTTGTGAGCATAATTTATGTCATTATTGACATCACATTAATTAAATTCCTTGGTATATTCACATTTCCGTTTGCCTCATTTAATTATTAAGCCAGTAACTGTTCTAATGAATTCATTATTATTTGTGTATTGATAGTAATAAAAGAATTTCATGATTTTATATATGTATAAAATATTATATGTATATAAAATCAGTTTCCAATAACAGTTACTCATTTGTGCATTGCTTTTCTAGTCTGCATTGAGTTGCTGATTAACTGTAGCCCAATTGAACAAATGTGGTATGTGCCATTTATTCCAGTGCATATCAAAGCTTTAAGCACAATAATATATTTTTAGGTGAATGTAAAAATCTACTATACTGTTTTTAGTTAAAATATATTTTTTCATGTTCTACTCTTCCACTAAAGTGTCATTTTTAATGTATTTTTTCACTTCTGTAAAGAGACATAATATATTCTGTAAATAATCAAATGGCTATGAAGTACAAATTGTTAATGATAATATAAAAATTGTTAATCCTATTTCATTTTGTTTATTTGTTTTCTACATGATTTTGATTGATTTATTTCTTCTTAGTATTTGCAATATGTGGCTGCTTAATTGTTCAACTTATGTTAGAATGCTAGAGATATTGCCTATAGTTTTCATCATTTGCCAGCAGTAGTGATGAATTGCTTGTACCAATTTAAGAAGTATGTTATTTTTATTTGCGAAAGTGTATTGTGCTATTATCTCTAATGAATTTATAATGATTTGTACCATTTGATAATCTTAGAATTTCGTAGCTGATCACTGCTGTTCATAGCTCTTGAAGAACTATCTCATCTTTTCAATGCTACTGTCACAATATCCACTTACATGTTTTTTACGTGTTGTAAAATTTTGAGCTCTTGCTTGTCTAGATGTTAAATTTCTGTATATCTGTCATTTGGAATCCTTAATTTTGCATATTTTTCAATTAATCAACCCATCAAATTATTAAATTTTCACTTAAATATGAATTCATTACAGTTTATCTGGAATACTTCCATTGCATTAATTAAAGAAATATAAACCATGAAAACTGTTCAAGAGTGATTTGTTCCATTTTTTATAACTAATTTTGGATTATACTACCATGTAAATATCAAAGCTGCGGTTCCATTTCAATAGCTAATTTATATAATATTAGGTATTAACATCAAATTGCATAGTTAGTAATTAGAATCTCATTTTCTCTGAGGGATTTGACAAATTGCACTTTCTGTTAGAATAAATTTGTCATAAAATCATTATCTGGTAAAAGAATAACATTTATTCGATTGAGACTAGTTATGAGATAGTGCATATTGCCAGCTGCTTTGAAAACAGTTAATTCTGAATTTCTATTGGGATTTTTTTAGGTTCATTGACCCTTTTAAGACATGTGATATTTTAAAAATTTCATTTACATTCGTATATAAAATAAAATCTCTTAAAAAATTTGTAAACAAACCTGTCAATGATTCAAAGAAAGATCAATATCCATTAATATTATATATTTTTGGACATTTAGTATTATTTTTATCAGAAGCTTTTTCCCTCCATCAATAATGCATATGTATCACTATTAATTTTTGTTTTACCACTGGAAAACTATGCACATTGACTACAAAGCTACCATATGCTACTTCAGAAGGTTCTTTCCGATTACCATACTATGATTTATTCGGAAAGTTTTTTATTTCTCCTCATTAATGAGCTACAGCAATGTTCCTATCCAATATTATTAAACAGTTACAAATCAGAATAATTTATTAATTATAGGTTTATTATTGCTCTTATTGGCAACAAAAATTATTGCTTTAATTGAATTTTAAGGCTAACGTATCACTATGAATTTCTAGAGCTAAAACTTCATTCCCAAGGTGCATTTTATTTTCATTCGAGAAAACTGACATCAAAATGAAAGTAAGTAGATCTGTTTACAAAAAAATAATGTTAGGCAATAGTAACATAGGGTGATTGGTTGACTAAAAGTTCTTAAATGGAACACAAGCAGTGACAAAAAAGGCCAAGCACCTTGCTAAATAATAGGCTATCGAACAATTTGATATTAACAACAATCTCAATAAATTACCTGCCTACTAAATTATTAACCATTTTCATACATGTTCTTAAAGTAGAATCCTCATTATTGACAACACTAATTGATATCTTAATGAAGAAGTCATCATTCTGGTCTAAAATTCTTAACACGAAGTCTATTATTGCACATAGATATAATAATATTTAATTCATGCTAATTACTTCAGTTCTTACCCTGGAGAGATCATGTCACCAACAGTTATCATATAAATGACAAAATCGGAATCTTTTCTGAGAACATCAACAACATATCAAGTAGCTTTTCTAAGTTTTCATGTTATCTATCTGAAAAGTTCATATCTTGATTTCATTTTGAATAATATACAAACCTAGTGATATACTACCTTTTCTTGCCCTAAGAGTCTTAATTAATTAACGCCTATAGATTTTATTATACTATTGATTTAATACTGTACAACTTTTGGAATTACTTTGCTTTATAGTTATAAAATAACATTATTTAGAACAGTGTCAATTCTAAATTGTAATTATTTTCCAGACAAATTTAATTTTTCTGACATCATTTCTTTGATATTTATTTCATGATAATGTAATAGATGATTGAGTAACTAACATAAAATTTATTTCATATTAATGATTTTTGATTTATATGTAGAACAACTACATTTAAAACTTAAACAAAAATTTAAAAGCCATAAACAATCTCCTCTCAATATGATGATTACATTTTTATTATTTTGCTTTCACAAACAGTTGATTCTTACGAGGAAAAACAGTCGAAATATTGTTCTTGATAATGTAATCCTAACTTTTTCTCCAAGAATTTAAACAGGCAAAATATACATATAATAAGTATTACTAGTATTTCATGAATTTTAATGATCAGCACATAAGTAATATATATATAACTTTATTGAGAAGAACATAATAAATAAGTCATGGAAGCACCAACCAATAATATTAGCATGGATTTAGATGTAGTGTATGTACAAGCATTTTACTAATGTACTGAATCAGAATATAAATCCAGTTGAATAACAAATTTACGTAATGGAAGATTGCGATGTTTGTGATGATCCTAAATAAATATCTATTGGATGCAATCTCCTCCAAGGTTTTCATAAATTCTGCTATTTTAGCAGGGGATTCCATAAATTCCATCAAAAACTAGAAGCTATCATAATACTATTAATATTCTAGCAAAGAATTGCCACATTATCTTTGTCTTAGATTGAAAATAATTTCAAGTGGCTGATTTTCCATGAGGATCCATTTCCTTGGAATTATTTTTAAGATTCCTCAGATGTTGACTATTAATAGCATCTGGTTTTTTAAGGGTTTTAAGAGGGTAAATAAAATGGTTGTTAGGGTTAAAGTAATCAAATTAAGCAATGGATTAATGGTTAAAGGAAAGAACATTAAACTTCTTCACACAGCAGTCCTATTTTGAGGGTAAACTTGCATGAGATAAGAATTTACTTGATGATCAAAAGCAATTATGAAATTGAAGTAGATAAATAGAAAAGAGAAACTGTTCTAAATTTTGTAATAAGCCTCATACTATACATACTAGTATATTGATACAAATAAATTATCAGTTCGCATAAGAAATTTTAGTTTATGAATATGCTTTTGGTTGATGTCATCATTTGGCTTTTTTATAAATAAGAAAAGAAAATGCCAAAATATTTTTCATTGATGAATAATCTTTGTGTATTGTCAAGGTGTTCAATCAAATACAATGACTAAATTGTAGAAAAATAGATTAATAAGAAGGATTTGGATGGTTTGTATATATGGTGAGTATAAAATATAGTTATTATATGCATACATTAATCTATTATGATATTATTCTTATAAATTTTTGCGACAGGTCGATCCGAATAAAGCCCCTGGACCAGAAGATATACCAGCTCGGATATTCAAACAGGCAGCCGAATTCGTAGCTCCCTATCTTAAATTAATATTCGAAAAATCTTTAAGCGAAGGCAGGGTCCCAAAAGATTGGAAATTAGCAAATATAACGCCTATATTCAAAAACGGGGTAAAGAACGATCCTGCAAATTACAGGCCCATCTCATTAACATCACTAAGCGGTAAATTATTGGAGCATATTATTACTAGCTCCTTAATGGGCTATCTAGAAGCGAACAATTTCTTTGCAAGAAATCAGCATGGCTTTAGAAAAACGCGATCTTGCGAGACGCAGCTCGCCTTACTAATACACGATATTCTAAAATCTGCGGAAAACAAAAGACAGGTCGATGCTATATTTCTAGACTTCCGTAAAGCCTTCGATAAGGTACCTCACCACAAATTATTGCATAAATTAAAAATCGCGGGGATCAATTCTCAAGTATTAGTGTGGATAGAACACTTCCTAAACGATAGGAAACAACGAGTAGTGCTTGACGGTATTTGCTCAAACGTAGTGGAGGTAACCTCAGGCGTTCCACAGGGTAGCGTAATCGGGCCCCTCCTATTTTTAATATATATTAACGACCTCAGCAGAGAAATTAATAGCAAGGTTAGGATATTTGCGGACGATACAGTTATCTACCGGGAAATAGCTACCAGTGAGGATAGATTAGTACTTAGGAATGATTTAGATAAAATAATGGCCTGGTGCGAAAATTGGGAATTAGAGTTAAATATTAACAAGTGTTCCGTTGTCAACTTCTTTGAACGGAAAACTACAAATAATGATTTCACCTACAGCCTCCGCGGAGAAAAGATTTCAATAGTAGAATCTGTTAAGTATCTTGGATTAACCCTGACGAATAACCTTTCATGGAATACCCACATCCGTAATACATGTGGAAAAGCTTTAAAGAAACTCGGTTTCGTTAAGAGGATAGTCGGTAAGAGCGTAGAAAAAGTTCGTGAGCGATGTTACTTTGCGCTAGTCAGACCACACCTCGAGTATGCTTGTAGTGTATGGGACCCTGCCGATAAAAGTAATATAAGTGAATTAGAAAAGGTCCAACGGAAGGCGATACGTTTTGTTAAAAATTGCTACGATAAATCGATTAGCGTAACTAAATTGCTCAAGGATGCGGGATGGGAACCATTAGAACTAAGAAGATCTAAGCGTAGATTAGATTTGCTAAACAGATTTAAGGAAGAAACGTTCAAGGAAGACGTAGTACAGATCATGCGCCCTCCCTGCTATATAGGTCGATCAGATAGAGCGAATAAAATAAGGGAAATAGATGCGAAAACCGACCGTTTTAAAAATTCGTTTTTCCCTCGAACAATACGAGAAAATAACCGTCTAGGAAATTAAATTCACGGTGCATGCACCCCCTGCCACACACCGAAAGGTGGCTCGCAGGGTATCTACATAGACATAGACATAAATTATATAAAGACGTATTTACACATGTTTTCATTTAATTTCCTATCCCATATTAAAATTCACATATGAATAACAAAGTACTAAAGAGGAGACATGGCTGCGCCAATTCGTCTGATGAAATTATCGATCAATAAATCAACCAACATAAAAATTCGATTCTTGAAATTTTATCCAAAAAATTAACCCTAAATGGCTAAAATAACCCTTTTAATCCAATTAATTATTACCGCTATCTTTTCTGATAAAAGAACTTACGATTTCCACTCAATTTCTACTCAATCTAATCAAGAATGCTTTCGTTTAGGGAATCTGTAACTGATCTAAGAGATAAGAAAATTTTGCCAAAGCACAAAGACCTTTAGTCAGTTATCTAATATTTGTCATAATTCTTACAAATATCTTTATTGTATTGAACAACTATCCAAACCTAACCCTTTCTACTTTCTTTGAGATTTCTCTTTACCCAATGGAAGAGGCCTTAAGTCCAAGAATACGCCCACAAGAATCAAGCTTTCCTCATTTGTCAATCATTTTCATCACAATACCGCTTCCAACGCCATTAAAATAAAGCGTCCCGTATTCCAGCAAGGATGTGATCAATTTGCTGCATCTGCGAGCGTTAACCTTTAGCGAGGCGCGGTTGAGTGTCCAAAGAAACCTAAAGCTAAATAAAAATAAATATCATCGTTTACCCTTGACCATACTCTGATTCATCCGCGAGTTCACCCTCTCGTTACTTATTTCTTTTACGACCTCATTTCATATTCGTAGGAGCAATTCCCGAAAGCGAGAAAAATACAAAGTAAGTCTCTCAAATTTGGGTTTGTAAAACTGATCATTCAGCTCAATCTCCCGTAATTACAGCATCTTTGCCATCCTTCTCTGTCGAATGCCCAAAACCTTGAGAATATTAACTAAATAGCGGGATCGCGATTACTTATTAGCTTACAGCTTCAAAATATGTAAATTTTCACATTTAACTCAAAAGACTCCTCATTTTAAGATACATTTCATTTGAAACATGCATGGTCTCTTCTCAGATATTAAATTTTCATATATATCATTTATGATGATATTGAAGTTACATAAGAGACTCTATAAAAGATCTCTTTTCACCAAGTTAGAGTAAACGAAATAAAATTACGATAATTTGACAAGTAGATTGAACCACTTGTTGTTTGGTTATATTGAAGAAAAACTTACATAATTGCTTGCATGGTATATAACTTGCTTTATAATTACATTATGCCTTGTAATAAGTGCAAGTTGGTCAGGTCCATTAAAAAAAAAATTAAATATATGTCACCTAATACTGACTGTTCATTCCTTAAAATAACCCAGGTTCCTTTATGACTCATCTTTTAATATCAGATATGACAAGTGATATTAAATTCTTTTGATATTTATATACATGTAGATTTCTTAGATAAGAATTGCTTGCAACTACTTCGCGCTTTAGCTATTTTAGTCGATGTTAACTAGTTCTTGGAGCTCTACATGAATTGGGATATCCGGGATTCAATCATATCTGATCTGTATCTAAAGTATCTGAAACGCTGAGTAACTTTAATTTAAAACATATAATTTCACCAACCAAAGCTCAAAATTCTTGCTTGTTGAACGAAAAAGAAATTTTTAGCGAGAAAAATAGTCGATTATTAAATAGGTTAGTAAAAACTATGAACAATCTCAATTTTCTGGAATGGAGTCGTAGTTAAAGGAAACAACCCTTTGTAACTTCCAGCCTTAGAATATTTCCTAAAATATCTTAGTATAGGGACAGAAAATATTACATCAATAATTCTTATACATTTTTTCATCAATAAATAACTACTCTTGTAAAAATCAAAGATAGCTAGGAAAACTTGACAGTTCACAATCATGCACGAAAAATGAACTGCTCTCTTATGTAAAGGAAATAAACAAGGAGAACAATATGAAGACATTATAAGTATCCCGAGCCGTTAACTGAGGCAAGAAAATAATAGAAATTGTTTTCGCATACATTTCATTCGATTGTACTCTTCTTTTGATGATTTTATCACTTTATCACAACCTAGTTCTTTTTTACCTGAAATGAAAGCTAATAAACAAAACACAGTTCTCTTTTCCGCTCACTAAAAATATTTTTCTTCTCACAACGTTTAGATAAGGATTTCGGAATCCATAATAATTTTTCCCTTCACAAGCATTTCATCCTTTTGAATATTCGATTGAAGCATTCAGAATTGTTCTCAACGTAAGTCCTGTTTTGAACAACTTTAACCACTTTTCTCAAAGAATGTCATTTTAGCTGATATCAGCGCATTCCAAAGAAAAGCAGACAAGTCTTTCCTTTATTTATTCTGTTCGACGTCATGGGCGAGCATTATTAATTCCATTAAAATGATTGTCGCTTTTTAGACTGAATCAAAAAAAAAATCTTGGGTAAAGCATTTCACCTTCCGATAAGATTTAATTAACGGGCCAAATGCAATAATATTAATGAAAATCGAGGGTAAGTAAACTCAATTTCCCCTATTTATTTTATTCCTATATCTTATTTGTTCAGCTATCCCCAAACCCTTGAAAGTTTTACTCTTATTTGAGAGTTAGCGTGTGCTATTGTCATCAAAAACCATTTTTCTCCTCAGATTCTCTTTCCATTAAAAGTGCGAAGTAGCAAACGGATGCTTAGACGACATATTTTTTCTCCTCCAGAATGCCCGCGTAAACGTCGTAGTACCGGAGGAACGCCCCCTGCGCACGTCGTCACAGCTCCTACCGCGACGATAGACAATTGACCCTAAAAAGAGCGCGAGACACCGTCTTCATCTCTGCGACGGAAGCTCTGTGAACGGTAGCAATCAATCCTTGCGATTCGATCGTGAATGGAACCACTTTGGACCGGAAAAGTTTTGACGGGAAGCGAGGACAATAAAGTCGGTCCCTTCTTCAGCGGTGGTTGCAACACTCCTCGTCCACCACTGCCTCCGCAGAAGCCTCCGAGGTTCGCGAGAATCTGGTGGGGGAAGAAGGGGGAGTCGCTATCGGCAGTCGCGTATCGTCCAGAGTAGTGGACATCGCATGATTCAGTGGTGGTCGAACAACGTGCACATCTCCTTCGAACACATTTTCTCCGCCTCCGGATAACCGCATGGATGCTTTGGTGCCTGGAATCCTTCACTTGCTAGGAGGCCTTTAACCAGGAACTCCTTGTCCTTCCTTCCATTCCATTATTCATATAAGGTCAGACTTCGTAATTTAATTGCCTTCTACGCTTCTTCCGGGTTGAACGCTATTTGATAAACCTCTTTCCCCGCGAATTAATTCTTCTCAACGTAATATCTTCGTGACATTCATCGTTAAAGTAATTGTTTCGTATCCATACAGCACCCGCCAACAAAGTTTGTTTTGATTACGGGGATTTTGTATCCCTGGTTACAGTATCGGGAATTTTATCTTATTCCTAGGGTTCCATTTTATATGTAACAGGTTCTATAAACTACTTGGGAAGTAACAATTTGCTTTAAATTTATCAGCGTTTCCGGGCTAGACATCGCGGAGAAGTGTTTGCGAACCTCTTGAGCAGGGGCCCGAATTTTTCGGAAGAGTATTGATCAGAATTTGAATTATAAATCATCACGCAAACGCAGGTGAGAGTAATAGTCAGAAGCATCAATTGAGGAATTGGGAGCTTTGATTATTCTTTTATTTTATTATCATACATAAGACTTCCTAAAAACATACTTTTGTTCGCTATGTATAATTTTTTTATCTCGTTACTATTAATTGTTGTTATTGCTAGAGTTTAGATCAATATTTATGTTTACCACCGAAAAATATTGAATATTAAGATTCTGGAAATGTTTTCTGATGATGATTGTTACTCCTCTGAATGCAATTTAATTGTCTGTGGCAGCTTAATACAAAACACTTGCCAAGGTCATGCATTGATATTCCCCCGTTTCTCTTATATTTGATGAAGTTTCTACTATAACATTCTGATTGATCGATAATTCTAATGTCTATATATTATTACATTTTCATTTATTTTATTAATGATAGGTTGATTGAGGGTTGACACAGTTACCTTGGTCATGTGCTCTAGTTACGATACAAACAAACAATTCTCAACGTTACGAAGGCGTGGAGCTATAATTGGAATCTGTTGTTCATTCAGTACGCGTTTTTTCTCTTCAATTCCTTACATCATGCTTCCCATTCTTCGAGATATCCGTTCTAATCTTTTAAATTACTGCTATTTACTCGTACTTACACAAATAGCTAATGTCAATACCAGTATTTTATTACGGTCTATAATTAGATATCTCAAAGCAAATGAATAATCTATTTTGTAGAAATAATTTATGAGAGAAAACATTTTAACCGTAAAAGATATTTTTGTTTATGTTTAATCACAGAATCTTACAGTTTGATTTAATCTAACAGCATTATAATTTTTTTTCCATTCACTGGAATTTCCAAAATTTTCCTTTGTAAGTACTTCTGTCCACTTTCTATATATAATTTTCACCACTATTACAAAAATTGTCCTGATATAAATCACATTTAATGTTTTAAGTTTTCTCATTATTCTTTTATTACAAATTATTGTATTTTCTAAAATGATTTCTTCGATTTTTAAGCGTATGAGTTAATTATCAGTTGCAATTAGATTTGAATTGTGAAATAAGACGAATTTTTGTATTAAATATTTATATAAATATGAAAACTCGAACCTAAGATAAATGAAAATTTAAGATACCTCAATTATTTAAACCGTTTATAAGTTAGATGTTAGTATCAGTTATTTTTTTATTTCGATAACTTACTTTGTTCATTTTTACATTATTTTCAATTTGCAGCATTTTCAATCTTTTCTATGAAATACTTAAAATGACAGTTTTTGAAATTAGACTTCATGTAACTTGAAAGTATTTTACGGGAAGAGGAAATTGATTTTTATATAATTTAATTTTCACTTGCACATTATAGATATAGCTG
The DNA here is from genome assembly GCA_020796165.1 of Pantala flavescens. Taxonomy (NCBI): domain Eukaryota; kingdom Metazoa; phylum Arthropoda; class Insecta; order Odonata; family Libellulidae; genus Pantala; species Pantala flavescens. The sequence continues at coordinate 9,294,337 of CM036883.1, forward strand.
ATGTAATTCGAATGAATATTACTGTAGGGATGAGGATATACATAATTATTTTTCAAAAATATACGTAATGCGTACGAAGAACTTTAACAATCTTTGATTGTAAATCAATTTATGTTTCGATTTCCAGATAAACTCCTCAGATATATTCGCTATCCATTATTGAATCATACAATACCTAAAATTAGACTAAATAGAACGTCTAAATCAGTGTATTCTTAAATCGGAAAGGGACCTCTTTTCTTAGGATCGATTTTCCACAGCTATTGGGAAAGATTTGTGCTTATCTTGTAGTTAGTGACCCTAAGCGAGTGTTTAAACAGCTTGTGCCCCGAAGGGTTGCTTACAGGCTCGGAAAATTTTCCGTGCTAACCGAGAGAAATTATCGTCTCTTACTGCATCAAATACATCCGATTCTCATATTGGTGGCCGTGAATATATTATCAGCTACACAAATGTCCAACTTTCGTAATATTTCCAATCGAGATTACGTCAAATTTAGCGTCGAATTCTCATTATCTTTATTAGATCGTAAAACCTTTTGATGGAACGTCGTTATCAGACATTCAAGGAAAAATTTTCATGAGTGTGTTATCTCGTAAATATTGATCAGCTGAAAATTGTTTCTTCTCTTTTATTCATAATTATCCCATCGTTCATGACATATCTTGAACATCCAGTTAAACAGAAGTGAAAAAAGCGACATGACTGGGACAGGAATGAGTTTTCTCAATGAGGATTGGAACCGAGGAAAAATCCAAGATTTGGGCTCAAACGCGGCGATTTGGAGCCCAGACCTTCTTTGAATCAAATTTAATTAATACAACATATCTTCATTTATTCCTAAAATCATCTTTCCTGTTATATTTAATGAAACATCTTTTAATAATTAGATGTAGAAGATGTATATTTAAGTCTGGTATGTAGTAATAGCATATATTAATCGATAAAACGAGGAAAATTAGCTTTAATAAGAAAGGAATACTTCTCGTCTCCTTACTTCTGAATCCTATTTATTTTCCCAAACTCGAATTCAAGTTCTAAAAATTCTGTATTTCCAATGACAACACGATACAGCTGACCAATAGAAGGTCAGTTATTTCTCCGCTAAGATTTATTTTTCAAATGGCAATTTTTTTACGTTATTTTGAACTCAAATTCCAAATAATATGATATTATATATAATATGAAATAATATGATGCTATGCAATCTGACTATTTTAGGAACTAATTACTTATATAATACTGTCAGTAGGATGATACTTATCGGCGGGATAATGCAAATCAGTAGTAAATATTCTATCATAAAAGTTTGACTTCATAATCCTCAGTTCTTACTCAATTTATGAGCGTCGCGAGGCTTATTACTGAAACATCTTCAGAATTTATAGTTCCAGCCGTCTAGGCTCCGTTGATATTTTCGATATGTCTTTCCTTTACACGATATAGCATATTATCTCAATCATCTACCAAATAGTCATCATAGAAACAGTCTCTTGCAATTGTCATTTGAGGCCGTGACGAGGATTGGGATCTCCGATAGGTCAACGAACAGATTGTAATATCCTCAGCGATTGCCGCGGTGTGCCAAGGTTCTTAGATAAAGATAACGATATTATGAGGAAAATAATCGTGTAATGATCAAAATTTATACATCGAGTAGATAATCAACAACAGCGGTTCAGAATCTGAAATCTAACGCTCATTTGTTAAAACTTTCCCATGGTTTGAAAGCTATAGAACCTTACGTATTTCTTTATCTCATTCTTTTATGACTTCACCGTCATGAAATCGCTCATTAATAATTGCAATGAAATAATATAATATTTAGCGATATCTATTACGTAAAGACCTCGATAATTTTTATCATTTAAAATTATAGTTCAGACCATAAATTGTTGTTGAATTAATTGGCGTCAATAAATGACGCACTCCTTCACTTTTAATCGCCATGTCGAAGAATATTCAGTTTATTTCCATTATTTAATTGCTCGTATAAAATTCATTACTTTTTGTTTTCTCTTCGTAATTTTGGTTCAATAAAATACCCCGAATGTAAATCTATTGATGAAGTCATTCAATGTTCTTGAAATTGCAACTTATACTGAAAGAAGTATTTTGCTTCTTCCCTCCATTTTCCGTGGGAACAATGATTTCACTTATTGATCAATAGATAAATAAAACCGTTAGGGAGATGATATTTGTTTAGCGTTCGTCAAAACAATCGATGGTCTATCTTCCTTTCCCAAAATCAAGTTCTCTCTGATAAAGCAACACTATCTCGGGCCACTATATCTGAAGAAGCTAAAGGTCAGTGGACCTTAAATGCATAGATCTGAAGATATATTTCCCATGAAATACTATTCAAAGAAGGGTTTAAATTCGAGATAATATTCCTTCCTGTCACATCCTCCCGAATTGGATTTTTTTCATTTTACGTTGGACAAAAAAGAAAAATAATGTTTCATGCATCGGTCATTGCTTTGATTATATTTCTACTAGTAATGCGATGGCGATTTTAAATCGGTTCCTAGTCAGACTTTCATGAGATCGTTTTCACGTATGTAAATGTTCCTCGAAGAGTCATTTTGTTCCAATGGCATCTTATTTTTACCTGAATACTCCTAATTACAATTGCTAACCTTCTGTTGAAGGAATGAGGTTCCAAGCGGATTTAATTTAATAAAGTAAATCATAAGGCATTGCAAATTTTCTCTTTTACTCTCGATTGCGTGGTTATAATTACATGATTTTTAAGGTGACAATATTAAATTCCTGAATGTTACCAGATAATTTAAGAGCGAGTAATTTAAATTATCCATTGAAGTTGTGGGAAACTACAGCAGGACGCATTCCCTTGCAAATTCCGTTTTCAAGATACATATAGAATGCGTAACAAGAGACTACAGGTTCCCCTGAGTTGTGTAATCCTTCTATTGTGCCGTTTTGTTCACGACATGTTCTCCTTTACTCAAGGTCTCTTATATTCTTCAATCAACCAAGTGGATTCGCAACTAGACGCGTATAAATACTCATTTTTTAACATCGTTTCAAATGACAATGATCATATTTTTTGAAACTTAAAAGGTATTGTTCTCTTAAGCTATCCAATTACTTGCGGTACAACTTGCGGTGAAACAGGGAAACACTTTCATTATCCGCAATGGATACGTAAGCAGTTTAGTCGTGAGTATAAGTTTGCGGCAAATCATATACTTGTCACTAGGTTTCCTTCAATTTTTATTTTCATTTTGAAAAAAAAGATTAATTTTCTAAAATGATCACTAAAAATCTTTTTACACGAGTACATTTGGAACTTAATTTTATTTTACTCAAAGTTTAATTCTCATCGTAATAATTACTTCTAGTTTACTAAGGAATACAATGTCACTTCTTCTCTTATCTAAAGGTGTAGTAAGCAAGTTATGATAATGATGTACTCATCTAGGTAATGAATAGATGGATAGGTGATAGAAAAGATTTTAATGATCAATTGTCATTAAATATCTTTCATAAATTTGAAAAAGTGTTCTTTAGTAAATTATCAAAAGATATTATTCGCAAAAATCACAAAGCATAAATACAATTACTATTATTTTTAGACATACTGAACAGAATTAATGTCGTAAATGGATTTTCTAATATATTTTTACTATCACATAATAAAATTTTTCTATTTGTTACATCGTTTTATTTCTTGCCTCGGAGGATATCCAGCGACGTTCTATAGATGAAATTTTGTTTATGTCGTCAACAAATATTTAATAGTCTAGATACAGTTTACGACCGTGAGTTCGCTCGATGATTTAAAGCCATTTTTATTTATTACATTTCAAGTTATAAAAGAAAAATCGAGAAATTATCGAACAGTAATTATAATGAGAAATAAAGGAAATTTATTTCAAGTTTAGACGAAAGATTTGCTTAATATTCCAATTCCTATTCTCTTAAAAGGTATTGTTCTTCATTCTTAAATTGTTTTAATTGAGTACTATCAGCTACATCATAAGATAATATATGTATATATTATGTGAATATTTTATGATTTATGTAAAATTAATCTTACATTTATATAGAATATCATTATACTAATAAAATGGGAATTATATCAATGAGGGAAACAACACAGTCAATAAATTTTACAATTTCGATTATATCTCGTAACCCTATCGTCGTTCGTAAAAATCACTTACCTAACGCCTTGTCTTCCACTATCGTTTTCTGTTTCCAGACGCCTGCCTTAAAGTGAAAGTAAAGAGATTAATTTACGGAGATACAATTAATATATCTTCTTCTTGCTTTTCATATTTTATTATATTTATTATTTTTATCTAGCAAAAGTGCAACATTATCATAATAAGAATGCAAAGAAAAATATAAATGAGCATTTTGTAACAGTCTTCGTATTTGTGAAACTTTAAATGAATGTCGGAGAATTATAATTTGGAAGTATTATAAAATTTTTAATATAAAACATTTTCGAATATTTTCTATTCAAGGCCCATCTCATCAGCAAGTTGCAGCAGAACTTCGTTTTGGAAGATACTCTCCTAGCACCTGTGCATCAGATTCACTACAGGAGAAAATGCCCCATTACGATTCTAACGATGAAGGTAAGCATATATATCTCTTATTTCGATTTATAATATTGGATCTCTAAACTGAATCTTTCACCTTCTTACTTTCAACTGATACGAACAAAGCTTTTTAGTTTTTAGAGGAAACATGGTGTCTAGACACACAATCGACCCTTCTAATGCAAGTAATATCTACCTGCTCAAAATATATCATAATCATTGAAAAAGCTTATATATCAGATGTAAGGCCAATCGTAAAATTCAAATTTCTTTTAATGGTATATTTAAATTTCATGTAATTTTTTTCATTTTGACAATTTTGTAAACCGTCTTCGAATAACTAAAGATTCATTTCTTACAAAAAGTTCGCAATATGAAATGTTCTTGTTAGTGTAGTATTTATTTTTCTCGTGCACCATAACTACGTCAAAGAGAGCAAATTATTTTTCCATTATTCCTGCAATGGTGTTCTTTCAGAGAACAATACCTTTCAAAACAGCGCTATATTTCATCTCTCTGAGGATTTTAGATTCTCCTTCTGGTGTCATAAAAGAGACGCACCAACTCGAACACACCCCTCACGTCAAAGAATTGGTAAACATGAAACTGAAAGCGTTTATCCTCTCATTCAAAGACATTTTCTCAGCCCTTTATTTGGAGAATTGACATATTTCACTTGTTAAGGTTACTCTATGCACGATTATGGTAAAATTTCCATTGCTAACATAATTTTCAATGTTGCTTCTGGATTTCATTCGTTTTCACATTCTTTTATTTATTATCATATTTAATGCTTATCTATTTGATACTTGTATGATATTTTATATTTTTTCGCTAAAGTCTTTCTTTGCTGTTATGGTTGATTTTTCCTTATTTCTGCCCTTCATACGCTGCCAATTGAAGTAACTATCAAATTTCAACGAATTGGCTCGAACAAAAAAACGAGTAATACTTCTAAATCGGCTTCTCTTGTTTTAAGGAAATATCACTCTAGACACACCAATTTATAACATTATGTACATACGAAAAGAGTACTGGCAAATCCTTGGAAGAATCGTCTACAATTTAATTGAATAAATCCTCGTTCTTTCATTTGTGAAACTCTAAAAGCGATCTCTGCTGTGAAAGCAACTACTTCTCTAGTTGATACTACGAGTCCATTCATAGGCCAACATTTTTTACTCTCGTTTACTGTTTCTGGACTTGTTCCCATCGAAGTTAAAATGACTTTACTCCGTTGCGGGTTCATTTAAAAGGCAGTTTATTTTTAGATCAAACGAGATTCGCCTCTGCAATGTCAAGTACTTTCTATCGACTTAAAATACTTAGAAAACTCTCTACGATGCTGACAGAAGGTAATATCTATCAGAATACTACATTAAAATCGTTTCGTTATTTTTTATACGGCAAAGAATGATGATACAATCTTATCCTTCCTTTCTATGATCAAGATCGCTTATACCATTCGTTTAAGAAAATAGTTCACATATTCCATAAAATATTGAAATAAGTAGGACTTTTCACTCAAAAGAACTGCTGAGTAAAAGATGATAAATAGAAAGGTACAAAATTGTTTCTTTATTTCAATAATTACACCGTCTTTATTGGTAAAATTTTGTTTAAGAGAAGGAGAGTACATTCAACATGTAAATTCACATTTTATACTTTAAATTTAAGAACAAAAGTATGTTCAGAAAAATAACTGAACTGCAACTTCCGCCGCAAATAAGTACACCAACTACGCTGACGTTATATTCTGTTTGATCGTATCTGGAAAGGGTTGGCTTTTTGAGTAAATACGTCATAAAATAAGAATCTTAGAAGAATAAGTTTCTTTATTAACGTATGTGAATTGGATGAATGAGTGTAGGAAACTCTCCTCGTAATGAAACTGGAATGAAAGAGAGAGACTCATTCTGATCGGCATCATTTGGTATACCAAAGTGTTGTAGTTAAAATTGGTGAATTGGTACTCAGATAATGAGTGACAAACGAATACTACGAATGAGCGACTAATATAATTATATGTAATATATACACGCATGTATTGATCTCCAAAAAGAAAACGTGTAAATTAATTCATGGGTGTGTTAGAAGTCAAATATGATAAATCGTAGTGAATAAATTATCCAAATACGGTATTTGAAACGCTCATATTGATTCAAGCGTTATCGTGCGAGATGGATAATCGGAGAAAATAAGCTGCACAAAGATACACATAAACATTCCGCACCTGAGAAAATTGAAGTAAATAAGATGACAGTTATGATTTCTGTATCGTAAAAGGGGATTCCCTTGGCTGACTCGATGTACCAAATATATTCCTCAGTTCTTCGTACTTTGTATAGATACTTCTATTTAGTTGTAATCTATCTGGCTTCCTCTTACAGACGGCGTCCACAGCCGAATGCAGCCCAAAGCAGAGGACAAAGGGGCGGAGCGCAAGGAAGGCGGGGTGCAGCTCAAGAGAGAACTGGGTCTCTTCAGTGCCATCAACCTCATCGTGGGAGTAATGATCGGTACTTAAAAATTAAATCCGAGAAACTTCTTAAATAGTCCAACCCAACATTCCAACCTAAGTAAAAAAAAATATTTTTTCAATCGCTTGCTAATCCACAGATGACATTCGAACAAAATTAATATTTGCGAAATATTCTTCTTCGAGCAAAGCTTTTCTGCATAGTATCGCCTAACTTATCTGAGTCCTTGGTAAAGATATAAATTACTATAACTGAATAATAATGTAATAATATTAATAATTAAAATGTTTGCCGCGAGTATTGAATAAAATCGGAAATAACGACATAGAAGTCTTACTTAAACACCAACCACTTTACGAGTAACCGGATCTTTCGAATGTGAATATAAACTGTTGATATTTCTGTTAAATTTTAACTTCAACAATATCTTGCAGTTTCATAATTAAAGTAGCGATATAAAAGCGAATTTAATCATAATTTATATTCCGTCCTTTGGTTTTTTACCCAATGCTAAGATTTTGTCCTTTTTTTAAGTTTGTTAAAATTAACTTATCTTTATCGCTTCGACTTTTGCTTATGTGGAGCATAATGCCTTTGTATGACTATTGAACTGTAAAGAATAGCGTCTCTCAATACGTCTGTGTTTTCTTTCAAGGGTCTGGGATCTTCGTCTCACCTACAAGTGCCCTTAAGAGATCGGGCTCAGTCGGCCTTTGTATGATCATATGGGTGGTGTGTGGATTCATCTCTCTGCTTGGTGAGTGAATCCTCTTTCATTTCCCAATCAATAGATACAATCATTCACGAATGCACTGCTTCTGTCATTCTTTCAATTGTGAAATCCGCCTTCTTCATTACTATCTGATTTGTAATACTCATCTCGAATCGACATCACATTTCTTCGAATAACTTATAAACTTTGCACACTTTATGACCGTCATTTTCAATGTTCTTTTTTTTCCATGACTCTCCTTTAGCATTGAAAGTAACTTATCACCATCCAAAATATTTCGTATTTTTCAATTAATTAAAATATTAACCCCTCTCAATTTCACTTGAAACTTAAATGCGTATTCTGCATTTCATTTACAGTCGATCGTTACCCAATTACTATATTGAAAATATGGTTAAATCACTGTTTAGGTAGTCTAAACATGCTTTAGAATTATGGCCCATCTAAACTCTACGCATTCATGTTTCCATTCCGTTTCGAGATAAAAGAGAATGAAGAGGAACATATTTTTATTTAGGTTCGAGAGAAAGAAAATAATTCATTCGAGTTAAATCTTTATAGTGCTTAAAATACAATCATCCAAATTAGAAAATTCGAGATTATCCTTAAGGATAATATATAATAGTAATATAAGGATAATAGATAATAGTAATGGATTTCATATTTAACGATTATTTGAGTTTAGCGTTAAATACATAATTTTTAAAATTGATATCCTATGACTCTTTAATGCAATCATCTTCTTCGTTCTTGTAATCAAATCTAAATTAAGCTATCGAGTAATGATTCCCACAAATCACTCTTTCTTTTGTTTTCGCTTACCTTTAATAGGTCTTGGGAATTCATTCTTCCCTCTGTTCTCATGTCAATCAGATGACCAATCTATGGAGACCTAATTTCTTAATATCAATATGAGACGATGACGTGATCTTTGGATGAAATTCCTTTTATGTGCCACTAAGCGATCTCTTCTTGTCCAATCCAAACTCATACAATAACAGAACGTCAAAATTACGTTTACGCCCGCATCTACTTTCACTTTCCGAAGGCGATAAAATGTTTGAAAGCAATGAAGTGGTGGTGGGAATAACGCATATTTGTATTGCGAATGACAACCGCATGAATTCGAGGTTTGTTAGATCTTCGATTGAACGCTCTCGAGGTTTCGCTAAACGTAAATATTGGTTGATAAAGAGCAGACGATGGGAGAAAACTTTTCTCTCATAAATGGCTAGTTTATCAAAAGAGATGTCAATTCAGAATGAAAATTGGAATAGTAAACAACAGGCTGAGGAAGTGCTATAATTAGAAGTGGGTTGGTCCAAGCTTCGAGTTAAGTAACAATCATGGCATAATTGAAATGTCGCCAAATCGTGTACTTATAGGGGGAGTTTTAAAGCTGAGCAGTTTTAATGAATGCAGTTTATGAGAGTGGGCGCTGCGCTTACTTTGGTATTTGGTATTATTCGTTACGCTCTACCATGGGGAACCAGAACCGATGATGGGGCTTGAGGATAAATGAGGTGCGAGGTGGTGCAGCTCATATTTTCTCCGATACGTATGTTAACTCTAAAACATTCGGAAAATAAAAATACGGTTTAGAATTGAGAGTTCTGAATCTTCCCTCGTCGTAAATCTGGATATGATCGATTGCTGGAAACCTTCAAACCTACTAGAATTATTTCGTTGTATTCGTTTCGAATAACGAAGAATTAGAATAGCACAGAATGAATGTCATAGATGTTTTGATGCAAATTAGTCCCTTTAATTTTCACTTGCTTAGTTAAACGAACTTCGTCGATGAACTATTTTGATTATCTACAATATTCTTGAAGCAAGGAAAAAAGGGAATTTGAAGGCGCAAAAATTTTAATTGTTTCCTCAAAGCTAATATTTTAAAACTGGTTTAAGCATAAAGCAGGTTCATCGTTCATTTGAAACTCATTTTGGGATTGCGAAATCTTTGACTCTGTTATAACTTTCCGGTGCTTCTATCAGTGATTTGTTTCCTTCTTTAAATAAATAACTTCCATCAAATAGTTTTAAGTAATACTAAAAATGTAAATAATAGTTCGTATTCTTTTCGTTGTGTTACCATTAGCCTCACAGGAAGTCTGAACTATTCTAAAAAGTAAAAGGTTTGTCCTCGGCTTCCTTTTACACCCCTTTCTACTGTACCTTAAGACTAATGGAATGAAGCTAACTGACACTGTTCACCTATACTATTCAGCAAGACCATGTTAATTAATTTCAATGCTAAATATCAATCGAGAGTGACAATTCGGATCTGAGGATTTTCCCATGGCTCTAAGAAAAAAAGCATTCACAAATCGCTTTTCTTTCGATAATTATCATTCAGTAGTAACAACCTAACAAATGTTTGTGTTTCGAAATGTCAAATTTACGCGAGAACCCGTTACACATTCAAGGCTGTCCTTATTCACTCTTCCGTGAAAAATCGTGAGATGAAATTTTTAGCATCGAAATAAAACAAACATTTCACATTTGCAAATGACGATTTCTCTATTTTTCGAAATAAGGCCAGGTAATTGGCTTGGCTTACCTATAGCGAACAAGCCTTCGGTATTCCAACTGCTGTCAGACCAACTTCTAAGAGTAAGATATAACCTGAATTGTTAAAGAAACTTCTTCATCTCGATTGTCAAAGAATAACCCCAGGAGAGACAGTTTATGAATTCTCGTCTTCCTGATACTGTAGATGTCACACATAAATCATAAATATTCATTTATTCGATCTCTACAACTCTGCATATAATATATAATACATTTTGGAAAGACTAATTTAATGTGCGTCCAATAAAATAAAACTAATTACGGAATTATTTAGGCTTTATGAAATTCATTTTTAATAGTAAAAATAATTTTTACGCACTAAATAAACCGGAGAAGATAAACCTTCGGAAGTACAAAAGCATACAACATAAATGCAATCAATTACTGCAAAATAAGGGCGTAAGATCCTCGGCTAAAAGGGTTCAGCTAAGGATGACAATACTTAGTTAACACATCTTTATGAATAGTTAAATTTCGTAGTAATAATAATCCTTCATTCCTGATCAGTTGCTTTTTACGGCAGCTATTCATGAAGACCTAAATACAGAGGGCAAATTGTTTCTCATGGGTCCCGATTGACAGCTCCATTGACCGAAAACTCACTTGAATGAAATTATGTGCCGAATGAATAGGCGTCGATGCAAAACATATTTAACATCGTTAGATTAAAAACTTAGCTGGCAGGCTTACTGTGAAATTATTAATCGGCAGTTGAAATGTATTTTTTGCTATTAACAATATACTTTCTCAAAATTCTGATTTTTATGGATTTATCTGCCTGAAATATAGTGATTTCTTAATTGTAAAAAATTCTATATTTTGTATCTTTGTTGATGTTTCGGAAAAGAGCAAAAATTGAACAAGTGTTAAAGAACTCAAAATTAAATATTAGAATTTCTTTTGCTAACTTTTCCGAAGCTTGAATTCATCTTGATTTAATATTTAAGAATTTATTTAATTTTATATTCAATACATTAAAAAATTAAATGACTTTCATGAATGTAACAACTCTTATTGTGTGCAATGACTTATATTTTCGAATGATGATAGCAGTGAAGCAAATTCTTTAACATTTCGAGAATAACAACTTTCATTACTGTTAACAGCAACAACCGATTAATAATTTCGTGGGAAGAAAACTGATTTTTCAAAATAACGATGTTAAATATTTTTGCTTATTCGTCACATAAATAATTTTATTCGAGAAAGGTGTCGGACTGAGGAGCTGTCGTTAAGTCGATCCGTCGGTCAGGTGATCTGTCGGGCGAAGGAGCTGTCGGTCAGACGGTATAGATTCTTTTCTCATTAGAAATCAAAATCCTTAGGAATTCAGCCCTATTAGAGATTCGCTGTTCGTAACTCACGCACTAGTCTAGAAAAAATAGATGATTTTATGGAAAAGATAAGTTATTCGGCATCTATCTTGCAAACTGAAATCTCTGAGGGTCGAGTGAAAGCGATGACCTTTTCGATTGAGCAACAACACTCGAGTTCAATAAAATGATAATGCTTTCGAAACGTCAATTGGCAATATTTATTCCTATCGAATTGCAACCGTCGATCTTGACATCGGGAGCATCACAACAAACTCTATTAATATCTTACGGAAGAGAGTTTCGACTACTGACCTCATTGAGAAGAATACACGAAGGAAGAAATGCGGACGGATGACTCCAAACAACGATTGTTTTTACCTTTCAGTTTTTCTATATTTTTTCATTACAATAGCATTTGAAGTTTTTATTGAGAGATTTAAACGTAGTAATGACCAGAGTTATTTAGAAAGAAAATTTAATTTTATAGTCTTGGAATTTTCGAAGTGTAGACGTTTTTAATTGAGTTCTTTACTTGTATCAATACAGGGAAATAAATCACATGAGAGCTTTAGAAGATATAAAAACGCATAATTAAAGTAGAAGTTATACAGAAATAACAAAACTCATCCTTGATCTTGAAGGAACGACAATATTCATTGAGAGCGGAGCAAGTGAAGCGAAAGAAAACGTTCGAAAAGCGAGAAAAATCAAAATCTCTCTTCGATATAAGTGCTAAAGGTTGTTTTGAGGTGAGAGCTCGAGTTGAGTACATATGCATAATACCAGAAATGTTTTCGCATGCAACTGGTATATTATCTCCGAGGAAGATCTGTCAACACATCTAAAAGATCTATTTCAATTCCACACGTGACAGTTTGTCAAATATAGAGACCATTAGAATAAAAGATTTCAACTTTTTCTTTACTTCCGGAGAAATCGGCGCAAGTTACAAATTAGTAGACAAATTTTGCAAAATAGCCAGAAGATAAGAATTAGTTAATGAACATGTAAGCCCCTTGACACCGTAAGATTTTTCAAATACACTTATGGAATTCTTAATTCTCTTGTGTTATTGTTCGACATTTGAATTTAGCGTTCCGAAATGAAATTTATTAATTTGGCTGAATGTAAAGCTCTTCGAACGACTTAAGTAAGACCAACAGAGGTGATCAGGCGAATTGAAGTGTTTGCTAATGGTATTGAAGTATTTTTCGCAGATAGAACACCAGCAATATTGGATGTCAATTCTGTTCCATGAGCAGGAATAGATCACAATGAAACTAATCGCATTATGATCGGATCACATATTGCAAGAGTTTGATTTCCTTGAGAGCATCTACGAGACTAATTAGATGAGATGTGCCAAGACAAGTACAACTCGTTCCTTCCGAATTGTCTTTTGCCTCTCTTCGTGAGAATTTTCTTTCAAAGAGAATACCACGTAAATGGTTTGTATCTTTACAAAACACGCATAATGAACCAACAGCGAATCGAGCAGTTTGTGAGGTTTTAATCCGAGTTTTGATAACCTTTTTAGATAGTCCTTCGACTACCTTCTAAATGGACGAACTCTGGATAACTTATAACAGCAATATACAATAAAATACCGAATTACATACGTAAGGTACCAAAAATAGAGAAAAAGTCAGAGAGATAAATTCGAAGTCTAAAAATTTACTGTCATTTGTATTATAAATTGCAAACGTGCGATAAAATTATCTTCCTTTAATTGTGGAACTGTTTTACGTCGTAAAATATGTAGTATCGGAAATAGCAATCTGGTTATTTGTTACGCCAAACTCATCACAAGAGCACATCCATTTGACGGAATCACCTGCGAAGTGAAGAGTTCGGGCAATCCAAGAAAGGAAAGAGCGCGTTGCTTCTGTAAATTCAGTTTTAAATTCCGATGGTAGAAATAAATTTAAGCAAGTTGTCTGGACGTATGAATCTAATACATCTTTTTTGCAATTTTGCAACCAATTCACTGTCAAATTGCTTGCACTCAGAATCTGTCACTCGATCATTTAGTTCTATGAATTACCTCACAGCCGAAACCATTCCGTCCTCCCAAAAAGGCATCTTAATTGCAAATCGGATGAGAGGGAAACCTTACAGGACGCTTCCGTTGCAAAAACTGAGATTTTCATTTCACGTTGAATTCGCAGAATTCAAGATCACTTAATTTAACACAACCAAATAATCAGAAAAATGGCCGTTGTAATTCTGTCGAAATCTAGCATTTTTTTTAAATATCGAGAGATTTCATTTCGTTGAGAGCCTAACGATGTGACGAGAACCTCTTTCGTCAATGACTAAAAGATCCCAACGCTGCAAACCTTAGCGACGCTATGACAAAAAAGAAAGATAAAATTAAGGAGATATACTATTTTACAAGTAGCATTGGCAGTTGTGTGAGTAGCAATAGCATTGGAACGGAAAGACCAATCACTTACTGCGGAAAATAAAGCACATTAATGCTTCAGAAAATACAATAACGTATATTACAATGAAAACATATGCAGAAATAGCAGTCAAGAAGAAGTTCACTCTTAACTAGAGGGTAAGGAGTGGCAAAAAAAGATTGGTCAGAAGAGGGCAAGCGAGGCAGAATGCCAATAGCGCAAACGAACCAAGCACTGCATATCAAGGGAGAGCGAAATGCAAAGAGGCCCAAAATCGTGAGGCATAGTCGCTTTAAGGGGAAAGAGGGGAAGGCGCTAGTAGTGCCACCACATCATTGTAGTAAAACGGAAGCAAAGTAATTATTTTAGTAAAGCAATGCTCTAAAATTTCGGAATTGTTTATGACAAACAAGATGAGCTAGGGTTTGAATTAAGAATATTTATTCCTTAAAAATATGACGGAAAATATCAAGTAATTAAATTATCATTACCTTGAAAAAATTTCCTCTTTTGTATGATAGTTCATAATTTCAAATCAAACTCATTTATTCATCAAAACATTCAAGATAAAATAAATTTCCTGCAAAACAAGGGAGTTAAATCAATTTTTTATAGTTTCATTAACCAAAAATTTAATTCTATTCATTAGCGTGAAATATATATTTCTTTCACAAAAATAAATTCTTGAGGGAATTACAGTGTTTAATCGACAAATCACCGCGTATTTTAATTAATAGATCATCATGAATGTACTTATTATACATACACACTATAATGCTATTACATCATTTCCGAGTTTTCGCGTATATTTTTACACCTATTCTCTCTTGTATTCTTTAAACCGGAATTATTTACCGAATCATTAGCTCTTATCGATACATTAAAGAATATCTGCCGTTGTGCCAAACATATTCACTATCTTCTCATATAATATCACGCAACTATACAACTTGGTTATCAATAAAGGAATAATATATTTCCATCGTTTTAAATACCATCCATAGTATTTTTATGACAATGATATTCTCATTTTAGAAGCGAATTTTTTGTTCATCCGAAGATTATAGAACGCGTGATATCCTCACCACCTCCCTCGACCTTAATCGCGACTCCAACACGCGTGACATTGCGTTCTCCTCCCATTCGCGACATCTAATACTATTCTGGGTCGACCTCGACAAGTTAATGTAGATGAACGACGGATGGGTTTCGAGCAGATGAACTGCGAGAGTACAGAGGGGAAGAATTCTCTTCCGGAAAATTGGATGATATTTAGGACAAGGTCCATACGTTCGCAAAACTTAGATGACCGATCACTAAATATTGAACTTAATGACATTCCATTCTCACTCATGGATGAGTGGCAAAAGAATCCCTCCGGAAATGCACAGGTCTCATCCTTTTCATACGGTATATATTTTACTCTACGGTGCTCTGAACTTTTAAATTCCAACTTATAAACGTATAATATTACCTTTTAGATTGAATTGAACGTTAAATTCAGGTCTGACAAGCACTAATTAAATGATGGTTGTAATATTTTGAAACCACCGCATTCGTATCGTGGGTGATACATTCAATAATCAGTAATAATTATTCTAAATTATCAATTTAATTTAAATCAAATAAAATAGGTGAATAGTCATATTTTTACTCTTCTTATATTAAAAGTTTGTAACAGTAGTAAGTGCCGAAATTCAATCCACGATTATAATAGCATTTATCATCACATGAGAATCTTTTTCAGTTAACCGTTCGATACAAACTTGTGGATAACAGCATATTATCTTCAATACATTGCGTAGTGAGAAATATATGTTGAATTAATTTTCGTTGAACAATCAACAATCAATCAACGCTGGGATTTTGCGTGTCTTCTCTTATCCGGACAAAAATTTTCCAATTATGAAGCCAATAAATTAATTACTTGAATATAAATCTTAGGAATGGGTTACTCATGAGAAAGAAACATACCGTGATCGATAAGAGGACCTTTGTTCAAATCCTACGCACGTTTCAATGTTTTAACAGCTATTCTTTTTCAAATCCCCAAACAGAAGATAGTAATTTCAACCACAGATCAATGTTTCTTTTCAACTAGAAGAGTAAAATCTCAGGTGACTTGAAGAAACTCTGGTTCACGAGATATAAAATGTTTTCATCATATATGTATATAGTGCAGCTTTTTATATGATAGTATTGCTAGAATTAAAATTTTATGACTTCTTTGTTTCGATAAATGCAATGAATTTAATTTCCTAAATTTTAATTACCCATGGCAATTTTCAAATTCATAAAAGGACTGACAAATATCCTACAGCATATTCATCTTCTTTTTAAGGGGCAAGTCTCATCGTGAGAATATTTAAAGAATCGACATTTCCTTGTTTAGGAAAACTTGCTTCTCTCATTGGCTTTCCGTAAGTTGATTCTTTCATTGGATTTACTTTTTAACATTAGTTCGTTACTCTATTGTTGTCTTTTAGGTGCATTAGCCTTTGCCGAGCTTGGTACGGTCGTCCCTCGATCCGGTGCGGAGTACGCTTACTTCCAAGAGGCCTTCGCGGGTGGAGGAATAGCTGGCGGAGGAGGAGTGGTTCAGAAAGGGAGGAAAGCTAAATGGGGTCCTCTTCCAGCGTTTCTTTGCTCGTGGATATATGTTCTGGCTCTCCGTCCCGCAGAAATAGCAGTCATTGTTTTAACATTTGCGGAATACTCCATTCAGCCGTTCTTGGAACTTCCTGTGAATTCCCACGACGATGTCAAAGCAAGCCCATTCTACTGCGATGACACTGTCGTCAAACTGATAGCTATACTAGCAGTGGGTATGAAACCTTCCTGCCAGCTTTTTATTCACTGCAACTTACACCATCATAACTATATTTGCAATCCACTATAAGCTACTGAATCATTTACCTCATTTTCAATCATTGGCCAAAATTAATTATGCCCAACTGAGATGCTTTACTGGATCAATTCATAATACATACTTATCTGAAATAGGGAGTTTAGTTGAAATTTAATGTAATCAATTTATCTACTGCTTCATCCTTGTATATTCATCCAGAAAAGTATTATATCTTGAATATTATCTAAAGAATAATATTTTGTATAAAAGCCAAATTACTTTCTGTATATAATATAACAAAATAAGGTAGAATCTACCACTTGTATTCATAAATTTTATTCATATATACCCTTTCAGGTTTAATGACGTACATAAATACAGTGAGTGTTAAACTGTATGTGAAAGTTCAGAATGTTTTCACCATATGCAAACTAATTGTTTGCTTTGTTGTCATTTGTGGAGGAATATATGAATTATGCATTGGTAAGTATGTTCTATTTACTCTCTGGAATCTCTTATATTTAACTGAAATATTTGACCAGGAAGTTAATTACGTTCATCTTAAAATCTTTTACAGGTAATGTTAAGAATTTATCCAAAGGGTTTGAGGGGACAACTACATCTGCAAAAGATTATGCATTAGCATTTTATAGTGGACTTTGGGCATATGATGGATGGTAGGAATAAAAAATAGCAATAAATTAAATGAGATATAAATATTTTTATATTATAAATATTATTTATAACTTCTAGATTAACATTTTCTAATCATTAAGAATTCTTTATTTCTTAGCGGAAAAGGAATCATAGTTATGCCAAATTAAAAAGAAGTTTAGAATGACATATATAATTTTAGAGATAGGTTTAATTAAATGTTTTGCTCAAAGTTATGGTCATAAACTAAAAATATATAATTTCTAATGAAAATTATGAAAGAAAAACAGTTAAAATATGAGGAATTAGATTTATAAGTTCTTTGGTGGAATTGATCAGTTTTCAACATTCTTTACTTGAACTACTGGAATAATGATACACAATCTCTACCTAGAGTTACATGTATACCTTTCCATCAGAAATAATTTGACATGCAAGGTACAACTAATGACATGCTTTACATTTACAGGTGCACTGTAACAATTGTAACAGAAGAAGTTAAGAGGCCAGAAGTGTAAGTAAAAATCTAAATTATTCACATCACTATTTTCAGTTTCATTCTGAATCTTCTCAGTGTCAAGTGATTTTTATGTGATACTTTTACAGGAATATTCCTAGAAGTATTGCAATTGGAGTACCTCTTGTGACATTAGTGTACTGTTTGATGAATCTCTCATACATGACAGTCCTGTCTATACCTGAAATGATTGAATCTCCTGCAGTGGCTGTGGTATGTCTGAATTAAGAATTTTTAAAACGAACATTCTCTGAAAGAAGTAATAAATGAACTCCATTTTTTGTATAATATATACTTCAAGTATGTTAAATAATTTTATATTTTTATTGTTCAAAAGAGTTTTGGACACAAGATACTAGGTGTCATGAATTTCATAGTTCCAATTGGAGTGGCGCTATCAACTTTTGGATGTGCTCTTGGCATTCAGTTCAGTGTAACAAGACTGTGTTTTGTAGCTGGCAGAGAAGGACATATGTTACAAGCATTGTCTTATGTTCACGTTCGTCGCTTTACACCAGCTCCAGCAGTAATATTACAAGGAATCATTACAGTTCTGTTCATATTAGCAGGCAATATTGTGGAGCTTATTGACTTTGCTAGCTTCCTAGTTTGGATATTCTATGGAGGTGCAATGGTTGCACTGATGGTGCTAAGGAAAACTAAACCAAATGTTCATAGACCTTATAAGGTAAGGAACCTATCTAATAAGTCTTTCTTATAAAAGTAGCAGTTTCAATCTGTAAAAATGTCTTTTTCAGTAAATTTTTATTATTGATCATTAACTAAAGATCAACATATTCTTCATATATTATCATATAACTACTAAAGCTAAAGGACCGTCCTTCTAACATAATAAAATATGCCAAATTTTATCATAATTTGCATCCAAAAATTAATTTAAGATAAATCAACATCTAGAGGGGTATTCTCTTTTCTGAAATCATTTTGCATTCAATTAAAAACCAATTATATGGGTTAAAATAAGGATTATTTTTTAATTCATCCACTTCTTTTTCAGTTGATGTATATTTCTCCTGAAAATTGAAAATTTATAAATATGAAAGATAAACATATCAAGCCAAATCTCTTTAGAGGCATATTATTATAACAACATTTAATCTAATTTGACAATAATTTTAAGAGTTAACTTCTCGCAAAATGCTGGAAATGGAAATAAATCAGGAATAGTATTGGTTTTTTATACTTATCACATTTAGATTCATCTTTAAGTTTTTCTAAATTGTTTTCAGGTTCCCATAATCATACCAGTATTTATTCTCATAGTGGCACTCTACTTAGCTCTGGTACCTATAATCACAGATCCATCAGCCAAATATTTGTTTGCTGTGTTTTTAATTGGTCTTGGAGTCCTAGTGTATATTTTCTTTGTGCAGAAAAAGAGACGGTTATCATGTATAGGTAAGATTCTTGTAAATTTCGTTAAGTTTATCACACGATAATGATGTCGTGTCTAACAATAAGATCTCTTAGCTTTCCTTACTAGCCAACAGTGATAAATAACAACAGCTGGATAAAATATCTTATTTCAAAAGCTGTTATCTATATTTACTTTGATTCCCTACATATTTTACTTAATTTATACTAATCCAACTATTCTTACTATTTTATTGATGATATGTGATAGGATTAAATGGAAAAGGAGAATTTTCAGTCTCACTTTGCCCTTAATGAAGACATTCTATAATAATAATAATATATATTCAAGAAGTTTAATTATATTAATTATATTAGTTAATATATTCAAGAAGTTAAGAACCAGTAGTTCCATTAATCAAAAAATGTTTCGTTAATTTATCTACACCTCTGCTTCTTTATGGACATTATCTATTCTGAAGAAGTTTTTCCTGCTTATGTATACATATGGTGCTCTCGGAAAATAATTCTTAATTTTCCAATTTCATGACAGTTCTGATCATCTATATTTCATTGCACTCTTTTAAGTAAAAGTAAATACATATGATTAAAAATAAATACAAGTAAAAGATGGTTAAAACGGTTAGCCACGATTCATTGTTTTATTATATTATCCACAATTATGAGAAAAGTGGTTGATATAGAAAGAAGCTACAAAAACAACCCGAAAAGAAATCCAACTACATTATATTCTTCAGTAATTATTCATTATTATAGTCTAATCAGGTGCAAATATTCATATTCAAATAGACTTTTGCTTTAAATAGAATCTTTGCTATTGACTTGTGAATGAATGCAATTGTCTAAACTTCACAGCTTCTCCTTAACAGCAATATAAGAGACATACAAATTAAAAGAACAAAATTTCCATTCTTTCTTGACTTTTACTTCATCATCCTTTATATCTACTTTTCATCCTTTAAATTCTTACTGTAAAAGATATCTCATAAATACACTAAGGCTAAGTATTAAATTTTAAGCTTTCTGATCATTTCAAATTATTATTATTCAGGATAAAAAAATATTTAAATGTACACTTGTGTCTATATACATAATATTTTATATTTTCCAGATTCCTTATCTCGTATCATTCAAATTCTACTGGAAGTAGTGCCTTCTGAAAGCTCACCTGATTAGCAGAAAAATCTTATCCAAAAAACCAAGATAGATTGCAAACTTAATGCCCTTCCTTTGGATGCTCAATTAATTTCAATCAGCGTAAAGAATATTGAAGGATATGACATGCTGGTGGCAAAGAGATCCATGTTTGTTTGTAAATAATTTTATTTTTATAAAAATATTTCCGATAACAATTGTTTTATTTACAAAATGCAGCATCACTGAAGCTATTCAGGCATGAAGTTTGGGTCTAGGTAATTATATCCTCCATAAAATGATTCAGGAAAATAATCTGGGTCCCAGACACCAGTTGTTGTCTTCCCAGTTCGGCCTCTTATAGGACGCATTATGTGTTTGAGTGGATGAGGACTTTTGGAGGAATCTGGGAACTTAGGATCAACTGATGTAAATGGACTTGGAGCACCATCCATCATGCTGATAATGCAATCAGTGCAAAAGTCCACTGATTCTCCAGCTGCTGTGCATTCATCACAATGCCATCTGGGCCCTTTGATTGGCTCCTCTTTACAATTATCACACTACAATATAAAATGCATTTTAGATTCTTATGAGAGTTTTTTAATCAGACAACTTTCTCAGAAAAATCATCAATAAAAAATATTAATATTTTAAATATTTATAGCTTCCTACAAGAGTTCGAAAAGCTATTAAATCTTTAATGATCATATAATTTACCTCAAATATTTAGACAACATATATTAATCAATAGCTGAAATATACAGCTCTAAAATCTGTACATATTAGTCAACAATTGTTTTTTGTTGTCACTGGACTATTATCCAATCACAATAATTGCATAAATGATTTATATTATAACAAGGAGAGCGATTTTTTAATGAGCAACTAGTTTGAACAATCAAATTTCAAAAAATTTGAACTGCATTCTCAAAGATAAAAAGAGGTATACATTTGGGTAAAAATTTACCTGGTATCCTACATGCTCGAATTTTGATCCACCTGCTCTGTCCAACTCCTTCTTAATTCGCTTCAACATATCTAGTTTACGATACTCCTCAGAGTTCTTCACTTGATCTGGAATAGTAGCAGATTCACCTTCATCCTGTGGAAATAAAACATTATATAATAATTGAAAATAAATACATAAATTTAAACATACTTAAACAATATTGATAAGCATTTTCAAGGAAACAATACCAGATTTTCATCTTGATCTTCCTTATCACTGACACTTTCTTCCTTTGTCAAATATACTCGTCTTGGAAGAGATGATTCATCTTCTGAATCAGATATGTTCATAGGAACATCATGAGATGGGAAGAATGTTGAAGGTTTGAACAAAAAGTGATTATTCCTCTGGTGTTTGTGCATTGACTAGAAGAAATAATTAAATAATAGGTAAAGGTAGGAAATCATATTAGACAAATAATGTACAGACATGACTGATAAATTCTATGATTCTTTTGTGTGTGGTCATAAATAATTATATTATATAGAATAAATCATTACTTAAGACATTTTGTACCAACTATTATACAAACGCTTCATACAGAATATTGACCATAACAATTTATAAATTAATAAATTTTAAACATAAGGAGTAATAGTTTCTAAAATCTAATTTACTACATTGATTTGCTAAATTTATTGGTTCATGAGATGACACGCTATGGAATAATTCAGGGAAGTTCATGATTATCATTAAAATTTGAGTGAATTGTTTTTTTTACCTTACGTAGCTGCGACTCGCCCTGTAGACGAGGACACCTTCCAGGGATAGGAAGGCCTGCTTTATGGAGCTTGATGAAATACTTTTGAACTCTACTTTGAACTTGCTTAGCAGTTCTATTTCCTTAAATGAGAGATTTCAAACGGATACCTTATATTTGCACTAAAATATTTGTTTGCTTTAGAAGAAAATCACTATAAAATAAGCTAAAAAAGAACATTAGGACATTCATGAGAATCCTATTCAACTAACCTAGAGCTTCAGCAATTTTTCTCCACCGCCTCGTTTCGACCTCTTCTGGTGGATATTCTATTAATAATTCTTCCAGTCTACGTTGCTCTTCTGATGTCCAGAGCTATAAAAATATTGAATTTAAGAATCATTATGCCATCATGAATATATTAATTGTTAAAAAAATTAATATACCTGATTAAAAGTCTCTGGTTTTGAGTCATCAAATTCTCTGCCACGAACGAGCACCTTAGCTCGTTTTTCCAATGGTTCGCCTTTGCTATCACTTCTTGCATTTGATGAATTCTCTCCTTCATATGTAGACTTATTTTGAATGACAGAAACATCAGGGGGAGGAGGAAGGTTATAACGACTCCAGTCTATGTCAGGCAGCTAAATAACAAGACAATAAGACACAATTATTGTTCTGTGATTAAATTGAGAACCTCATTTACTTTATATATTGTTTTCATTCTTTTTTTGCTAGAGGAATAAGTTAATAACTATGCCATGAAGACAACAAAGTAATTTCAGAGTGTGCACTCAGGGTGTTTATGGGAGACTGATGTGTGCACTCTCCCTTCTCTCTCAGTGCATGTTTGGCTAGAGGAACGTACATCTGGACATATACTCTCCCTCACACAGTAAAACAGTAATATAGGAAAATAATACTTTGTTAAAAGTTAATTGATTCTTGGTCTTCTAGATTCCTACTAGTGTGCTATTAATTCAAATAAACTGTTTGTGTATTTTTAAATATATTTCAACTAGTTACAGACCGATTATCATTTTTATAGGGAACGTCAATTCTATTGTAATCTCTATATATTAACATTGTTTCACTGTAAATAAAAGCTTTAAATGTAAATCAATAAGATAGAATCTTAAAATAATGATGATTAATGATCGAATGGTTGATAAAAATAAGTAATACATCGAAACTTAAGCGTAATATTATCTTTAACAATGACCGTATAACCGTTAAGTATGTTAAAAAAGATCAAAAAGAAATTTGAAGTGCTACCTTAGGTAAGGTTTGCTCATCAGGGATACCAAGCGATTCACCTTTGGTCAGCCTACTCACAATTGCTTCCGGATTTTCTTCGGCTTCTTGTTTTAGTTCTAACAGTTTCTCAATCGCCTACGGAAAATTTAAAAATCAAGTAAAATGAATTCGTACGTTATACACCTTCTACAGGGCTTTAAACTTACCTTCACTGCATACTCACGCTGTGCTTCTAACATTACAATCACTCTCAGAAGTTCGTGGTAATCTTTATTTCCTTTCAAAGCAAGCTGATCCGATTCAAAGTAAAGAACTCCAGAATCATCATCTTCAGAAGACTCTAAAACTTTTTCCTTCTCCGCAATTTCCTCATCTGATAAAAATTTATAATCCGCTTCATTAGGGGTCTCTTCCATTTCATTAGAGGGAACAGACGAAGAGTTAAAAACTCGTTATATGTGAATGGTCTTACACCGAACACTTCAAAATAAACAATTGAACAATCATTCTCGTACAATTACTGAAACGTGTGAAGCTCAATAATGTTAAAGGCGGTTCGGATGAATTTAGTTAACCCAGAATTCATTTCACTCGCGATCTTCTGATGTAATTGGTGTAATTTGAATCGGTTTAATATGAAAAATCTCCACGAATTGTTTCCTACAGCATTATACGTGCATATATGTGCATATATGTGCAATTCTAAATCAAGAATGATAAAATCTGAAATTTCATCGCTCTAGACCCCAAGTATTTTTCATCCTCCAACCAAAGCAAGCCTTATATTATAAAAAATATGATTTGAAAGAGAAACATCCTTGCCTGCCGTAAATGACCTCTTCTGAGACCTAAACCTCACCTAGCATTACATACAGCTTAGCAAACTTCTTCCAGAAAGTGAATCAACGTTAGCAGTCCACCTTCTGAATAGTGATCATACCAGCTTCTCACCCTCTCTCTCGAGTTCTAATGAATGTAATTGGAATAATAAAAAACAAGCTACAAAATACTTCAAATTAGGAAAATTGATTGAACTACAATCCCTATTAATAACCTATATATATTGAAATTCCTTGTTTAATGCAATTTTCTTTGATATATCTTGTTTTAATAAATTGAATTGCTGTTATAACATAAAGAGGGAATGCTAAAGGAAAATGTGGTAATTTTATAATGATGGTAAGCAAAAGGACAATAATTTTATAGATGAGAACATGTTAAATAATAAATCTAATGGAAGAAAGGATACTTCTGTTATTGTATTGGGTTGTTAAAAAACTTTCTTCCTATTTTAAGGGAAAATTAAAAAAATATAAAGAATGTTATTGATCAAGTTTATTTTATAATCTAATTACCATTTTGCTTAATAGCAGTTCCCATATTTTAGGAAGTTTCATAATTCAGTTTTCATAAAAATCCTTAGGCTTATTGCCAAAAAAACTGGTCCAGATGCATTTTGCAGTCTTCCTGTCTTCAGAGAATTAAAATTATAAACCTTATAGGAATTTTGAATGGAATGAAACAAATAAGAGTTTGAGGGGGCTAAATCCAGGCTATTTGGTTGGTAAAAACTTCCCATCTTAAGGTCGAACATTTTTTTGCGTTGACTAAGAAACGTGCTCTCTAGTGTTATCATGGTAGAGCAGCATCTATCCAATTTACCAGCTATGGTCATCTATAGTTAAATACTTCCTTTAATCTAAACTACTAAAGTATTTCTCAAGTTTATTGTTTCAATGTCAGGCAGTAGGTCTTATAACAGATCATAATATTTTGGGATTGAGTACTAGCCTCTGAAGTGGTTATTGGTGGCTCACAATCTTTAACACCCAATTCACCCTGCCTGAATTTCACAAAATGCTCACACACTGTCCGTTCTCATACTGCATTTTCCTCATGTACCACACGTATTAGTTGGCAGCTAGACCAGAATTCTTGGAAATAAAATAGCGTTAAATGACAGAAATGAACTTTTGTTCTCCACAACCATCAGAGTAATGAAGAGAAAGATTCAAGTCTTAGTTGATATTGATAGGATTTGTACACAGAAGAAAACCCCCTCTACATCAAAAGAAGTTGTAAAAAATTAAGATAACAAGGAACAAGCCTTAAGAGCTGGCTAAATGCAGCCCAGAAAAATTGGTTGAAACTTTCCAAACAATCCAATAAAATTTTAGTGAATTATATGTAATTCATTACTGAGCTCACCATATTTTACTTAGAAAAGGGATCAGTAAATTTCAAAGCTTAGTTCTTCACTGAATGACACTGACACTAACATTGAATAGAAGATAAGACTTGCCAAGAATAAATATCTCCTAGAGCATGAAGGTTACAAATGAATTTTACAACATGAAAATAATGCTCATATCAAACCATTGCATAATTTTTAACCACAAATTTTTGTATTTAAAAACAAAGGTTTTACAATAACTTCGTGGAAGAAAGCCATACTGAATGAAGGACACTTTTCAACTTGTAAAAAGTAAAAAAGTGTACTAATTTGTAAATGTAAATGCGTTTCATTCCAATTCATATCACTTAATGTTTGCTAAAGTATTGCCTAATAAAGTTTAAGTAAGAGTTAGTTTAAGTTTTGTGCTCAAAGATTCTGATAATTTTTCTAACTAATAGTTTCTGATATATTTTCTTACATTTTTTAGTTTACATGTCAGAGGAAGTGATTGGCTATGCAGTTTATATACTATAGGTAATTAACATTAAACACCAAAATCGTAGAAGTTTTGGTGAAAAAAGTGATCCTTTATACGTCCAAAACATGAGTTTTTTCTTTCAGGAGAATATAATCAGTTCAGGTGTTTATGAATTTTTAGATGAAAAGAATTTTTAATAGCTTAAAATCTCAGATAAAATGAAAGTATAATTTTATCATTTTTCCTGCTATTTATCTCTTGCTGATTGTTGAGTGTGATCTTACTGTAGCATTAAGGAGTAGCATTTTAAAATATCGATTAAACCTTGAGGGAATTTAATACAGTCATCAATAAAATGTGTTCCTATCCATCTTGATACACTATGTAATCTTACAAGCGTGACGAAAGTAAGCAAGAGGGATTAATGTAAGTCATTTAATGGTTAAGTATCTGCTAAAGGCATGTTCCTTTGTATGAATGGATGTGATAAAAATCATGATTTAAATATAATATGAGCAATCAAATAAATTCATATATAACCCATAATATAATATTTTCATTAAAAAATTATTTATTCATATAATCCTCATACTCTCATAAAAAGGGTAAAAATCTTGTATCTATGATTCATTTCACAAAAATAGTTTTAAAAAATTATATTACATGCCAGTGGATCATAAGAATATTAATAAAATATCATAAATAATTGTAATAAATATAGAAGTCCTAAAATCATTCTGTATAGAAAATTTTTAAAATGTAAAGCCTTATTTCACTGAAGCTCTGCATTTTCACAATTTAAAAATATTTTTAAAATTTCACTCTGATTCACTACATAATAATATTTAGCATTATTTGGGAAGTCTTTTCCTTTGAAAGCTATCACTGATAGTCACAACTTAGCATTAGCCTTTATCCAAGGGTGAAGTAATACGTGTGTTAGGGGTAGGCGTAAAGATGGCTCCTTCACCAACAGCTAAAAATTAAAAGAACATAGATTAAAAATATATAGCCCTAAATTTACAAACAAATACAACAAAAGTTGGAATTTCAAAGTTTAAAATAAAAATATATTTTCAAGTTAGTAAATTTTCCTTTCATTATGATTAGGCCTCTTAATAAAATGGTGAAAAAATATATTTAACTGTAGAATAATAATCATCGATGAAAAAATAATTTAAAATCTCTCCAAATATTTTTAAGGAAATACTAGCTGATTTTCATTGCTCAATTTTTGCTTAATTTCCTATGTGGAATTAAAGCAGAAATAATAGTCTAACAAGTCTTAGGTATAAAAAGATTGATTTTAGTTTATAATATACTGAAATTAGAATAAATATAATGTATTATAACTTAAAAATTTAACCTGTGCAGCCTATGTGATTTAATCCAAACTTATGCATTTCTTGAAGATTTAGCTAAATTTATTAGCCCTTAAATCTTCACAAACAATGCCTACCATGACATTTGTAAAAGGATACATTCTTAGAAATTTAGATGAACGATTTGAAGGATTTTAGAGGAAAACATTTTTCAACAAAGCAACCATTTATTGTAGTTATCTACCAACAGATTTTCAATCTTTATAGTAATCATAAATTTACTATTAAAAAGATGAAGAGTAAAACCTATTTTACTTTTCTCATGAGTCATGACATGAGCATAACTTGATCCACCATGTTAAAGGTATATGGTCGACTTCGAAAAGACGAATGGCCCAGAATAAACCCAAAAATAAACATGAAATACGTTCAAGTCCAAGTCCTGTTCGATATTTTCATCTCCATTGAATTCTGGGGCTAATTAACCAAAGCACTAAATGAATCTACATATCTTTTCAAAATGGGTATCAGAGTTAATGAGATGCAATCTAGTTCCCATTGCAATCAT
The DNA here is from genome assembly GCA_020796165.1 of Pantala flavescens. Lineage (NCBI taxonomy): Eukaryota > Metazoa > Arthropoda > Insecta > Odonata > Libellulidae > Pantala > Pantala flavescens. The sequence goes on from CM036883.1 coordinate 9,322,480, forward strand.
TCTTAAGACTTCAATTTTGAAATGATAAATTTATAATAATATTAGAACAATAATATAATTAATAACTTTTTATGATGAGTCTTGTTCATTTTCAATAAATATTGCCTGTCTGAAATATGGTACTGCAAATCAAATGTTTCTTTAGAAACTGTGGTTTCAGAAAAGATTTCTCTAGTTCTCTAAAATATATCCAATCTGCATGTATCCTTAGACATGATTATTTTCTACTAAAGAAAGAAAGTACACTGATCATTTTTTAAAATAACGTTAAAATATAGAATTAAAGATTTGAACCACGCTTCTGGATGATGTAGCACATTTACACTTTTGATGAAGTGTTACCAAAATCAAACTTGAGGAAGTTCGTACTGTAAAACAACTAAATCTGTGTTCATGAAATTTTCACTATTATAAGTACTAATATTCATCTTGTTTTCTTTTACCTTAGATACTAAATTACGTGCTCCTTCTGATACAAAAGATGGAAACGTAAATTTTACTCTTTTGATGTTCAAGAAGGTTTCATCAAAAGCAGCAGCTTCAAATGGAGGCTTTCCAACTAAAAATTCATAGGACAACACTCCAAGGTTCCATAGATCCACTAGATTGTTGTGTGTCTTTCCTTCCACCATCTCAGGAGGCAAATAGTCTACAGTGCCACAGAGGGTCTTTCTCCTTACAAAAAATAGAAGATATGAGCAAGCTTTTAACAGTGATTATATATTCCATTTGACTGATTACTTACGCTCAAATTTTAACGAGTTCCTGGAAAATTTTTCATTTATATACATCCATGAACCTACATCTTGAGATCATTTCATTATATTCATTACAATGTTTTATTTTTGTTGACAAGGCCAATCCCATAATCATAAATGATTTTACAAGTTGAAATATTTTTTAATTTCTACCATCCATAAAGTCTTTTGGTAATTTCAAATGTCTAGAAGTTGTCTCTTATGTTTTTGCATGCAAAAAAGTCTGCAGTTATTGTTCCATTATCTTCGCAGGTAAAATTAATGAAATTTCACTTTAAGACATCACAATATCATCCATGATCTTTTGAATATAATTTTTTATCAATATAAAAGACATTAGAAATGATAAACTGACATTTATGTTGTAATTTATATTATTATCAAGATTTTCTATGAAAACTAATTAAAATATTTAACCAGATAGAATATTTTAACTATATAGAAAATTTTCTTACCTAAGTTAAGTTTTTGAAGTTTAAGACTTATTCCTTGCTCAAGAGAACAAATTAATGAAATAAAATCTATTAAACAAAGTATATACATGAAAATTGTCTGAGAGCCTTTTCAGATAATTATCATTGATTATCATAAAAAAGATAGCAATCAATGGAAAATGTGATACAGAAAATTCTTATTCTCTCACTGCTTTAAAAAATATATATTGCTTACTCTGATGACAAATTCAAGAAATATCATTATATGCTTTAATTTTTTATAATGTAATTAATGCATCATAATAATTGATTTTTAAAACACTACTTTCAGCTACCATCAGTTATCTTTAGTTAGTAATTCAATGAAAATATTATATCTAAATAACAAAAATCATTTTCAGCTATATCAAACAGAGAGAAAAAGTAAAAATTTTGTTGACTATCTGCATAAAAGCTCTCATGGAACCATAACTTTTGTTTCTTAGATCATGCCTCTGAAAAAGACATTCAGAATTAATGCTATCAACATTTGAGCACTTATCAGCCATTAAGAAAGTGGCCTTTGAGAGAATATCCCAAAAGAAAAGGATCGTGTGATTATGATAAAACAGAGAGATGACTTACCTTGTCAATGGGGAATGAACAGAAGAACCAAAGTCAGCAATCTTGACTTTCCTATCGCTGCCTAACAAAAGATTTTCTGGTTTTAAGTCACGATGAATTATGTTCCGTTCATGACAGTATAACAGAGCACTTGCTATCTGAGCAATAAATGTTGCAGCACTGAAAGAATTTGAATCACAATTAATATACATAAAATAATGCAAAGTCTTTAAAATCAGTAAATTAATGAAATGTAAAACACTGTACATCACCTTTTCTCATCAAATCTACCATTTGGCTGCTGTTTCATTAGTTTGAATAGTTCACCTTTAGGAGCAAACTCTAATATGACATATACTCTGTCATTATCATGAAAATATCCAAACATCCTGATAATATTTGGATGCCTATGATAAAAGAAATGATTAACATTTTATTGAAATCAACATTTAATCAATTAAGATTTTAGTGAAATCATTCGTAAATATTTATAACGATAATGTATATTTTGAATGACACTTTATTAAAGATAATATATGACTTGTATGAATAAACATACCTTAAATTACTATGAATCTCTATCTCTCTCCTAAGTTGATATTCTACTCCTCTCAAAATCACCTGGGACTTGAGCAGAACTTTAAGGGCAACAAGATATTTAGACTTTTTCTCCCGAGCCAAATATACATTTCCAAAGTTTCCTTTACCTAAGAGTTTCCCAATTTCAAAATCACTGAGTCTCCATCCCTTTCTGTGATATGAATAACATTTTAAGAAAGTAATTATCTTTAGAACAAGTATAAAGTTATAATTAAATAATAACGTAAAGTTAATATGATCAAGCATTAGTTTGTGGAACAGTAACATAATGAATAAAAAGCTTCATGCAAAGTACAAAGCTATTTATTCATTAAATAATAATGATGAGATTGCCTAATAGATAAACCCATTGAATACAAAATCTGAAAAATAACTTTTTCAAAATTTTCCACGACATATTTTGACAAATTCTAATATTTGCATATTTCATCTACATAAAAATGTAAGTTAGCTATTCTTTGTAAACTATCAAAGTATTATTATTAAATGATTAATCTACAAAATAATATAATCACTTCCATAAGAAGTAATTAATCAAAGAGTTACTTTTTGGATTTCCAAAATCTTCCGCATGAATTATTTACTTTAAACACTCTCTCAATCAAGCAAAGTATGAAATTAAACCCATGAAATTTCAATTGCAAATTCAAAGATGATAGAATGTTGAAACCTAGAAAGTGAAAGAATGCTTCACTTCCAATTACAATGATATTTAGTTACTAGAAGTAGAAAGAGGATAGATATGCAGAAATTTTAGTTTCTTCCTACAAAGTGAAAGGGTAACTCAAACCGAACTGTAGCCCTCAAATACAACAAATGAATAAGGACTTAAATAATATAAATAGAAATATGTTCAGTAATAACCCAAAATTGTGAACTTACTCCCTTCTCATTAAGGGTTTCGAATCCATCTTTCGATTAGATGCTTCTTTCTCAGATTTATTTTCTGTTTTTACAACTTCCATTGTAGGATCTAGCTCTGTTTGTGAAATATGGGCTTTAGGTCGTAGACCTAAAGCTAACTTCTCTTTCAGAAATTCTTCAGTATTCATCATATCAGTAGTGGATGTGACCCTAATTTAGGAGAGTGTGGTAAAATTGATAGAATAAAAAAATATTAGATTTTTATTACTATATAATGATTTTTACTTACGCTATTGAGCGCCGTTTACGCAATGTCTCTTTTGAATTTCCTGGAGAAATCAGAGTGACTCCATATCTGATTGTATGAGTTGTACATCGATTTACAGTAACATGAAGGTTCTCCATTTCTGATATCGTGGAGCTTTATTTACGAAAAAATAATTTTGCATGCACAATTTCTTGATTTTAATTTGATGCAGAGCTTCCAAATATCACGACATGAAAATTGGCTGCTATACGAGGTAATAAGAGAATATATCCTTTACAAACCAATTTTTATAAAAATGGGAAATTTTTAACCTGAAAACCTATCTTCTTAACTGGACTATGACATTTGAAAACTACTAAACACCGAAGAAATGTGTAGCTTTTAAAACTGAATATCCTAGGAACTTTCCTTGTTTGGAAAAAATAAAGTGTATGGGTTATGTGACACGGTTTCACAAAACGAAGTATAAAGGCTCAAATACAAATTGTTGTGACCAAAGTATGGTCAAAATAATTACCGGAATTATTTCTTGAAAATAATGGTTGAGTCTGCCTTGAGAAAGACATTAAATATTGCATTGGCTTTACTTAACGCGAAGGACAAACGATTCTGTACTAATAAGGGTGGAAGTTGAATATATTCATTTATTGTTTCAAAAATATCTACGAGCTAGGTTTCAAATCAAAATCTGTTCGATAAAATGATAAGTATAAATAATACAATTATAAGATAATACTATCTGGCTTACCTTCAATTTATCTCTTCTTCCAATCAATATAAATTTTCTCATCTGTTACTTACTCGGAAATAAAGTACTATCGACTGAACATAGTATCTTTTGAATTCCGTCCGAATGAAGGTTCGAGTATGGTGTCGCCTCTAGCTAAGAAACTTTTTCGTGTAAAATCAACTGTTCAAATGACGTTTTTTATTGAATAATTGAATTAAAGTTTAATTTTCCTCGCGAATTACTTCTCGATTTTTTTAATGATGTCCTACAACATTAACATCCTAATGATCAGATTATTAACTGATATTCTGAGAAAATAAAGGACGGATAATATATCTGCAACTCGTTTTTATTTCTCGACTAATGCTATTCATTTTAATTTTTTGTTACAAGTAAATCTAAATTCTTAAAATAAATAAATTTTCTCAAGAAAGGTAATACAATGAGGAAGCCTTTCACTTCTTAAAAAAATGGCGAAGCCAAACCCATTACACCGAAGCCCATCTAACTTTTTTTGACAAATATAAGATTCGGATCCTGGATATTATGAATAATAGAACGAGACCATAGTCTTATAGATCATAGACTGCGAATAGTTCAGAAACGAAGTACTTTGTTTTCTTCCACAAAATTTTATTTTTAGGACCGGTTTCGCTATGTTACAAGCATCATCAGGTGATTGAGGTGATCAGCTATCACCTGATGATGCTTATAACATAGCGAAACCGGTCGTAAAAATAAAATTGTGTGGAAGAAAACAAAGTATTTCGTTTCTGAACTAGTCTGAGATGTCCTTCCACATGGTAACGCCTGAACACACAGCTTTTATCATATACTGCTATAGGTGATCAGCTTTATCAGAGTAATTAGGAACATGTTTGCATATTTAAAAAAATGACATCTATAAACCAATTCGTTTCTTTTTATCCATGTATAATCACACGCAAATACTAACATAATTGATTTTTTGTGACTTGAAATCTAAAAAATATAATTTTTATAATTATTTCAATGGAAACCTATGAAGTTTTAAAAATCTCCCATCCTTGGTATTGCAGTAAAATCTATGAAGCTATTTTACACTTGCAAGTAATGGACACCACTATAACTATTTAATCAGGATAATTTCTTTGCATAGTTCTCAGGAAGATTTATGCAAGCAAGATTTCTTTATTTACTTTATTACTCAAGACATCAGAAATTAATCAGAATTTATCTGGAGGACAAAAATTAAGAATTATGAAAACACTATAGTTCATTAGCATGTGATATGATAATTATTTAATTAAGGTTAAATTCAAGTTTAGTGAAAGTTCAAAGATACAATGAAACGTTTATTTGGAATATATATAATAGAAATTTTCCTAAAGAACAACTTTCAAAATTACTGTGTTAAAATTAAATAATTTTTCTTTAAGTCTTTTATTGCATAATATCACCACAAAATGAATACAAATTCCAGCTATTCATGAGGTGTAACATATAGAGATGTAATTCCACCGAAGACACAGAACAAAGGAAATATTTACCCTAATGAGTAAGACTAGGAACGAAAATTCTGAACATAGAACATAGCAATAATAATAAGAACAATCAATAAATAATTTATTTCTTTTGTAATTTTTTAACATTTCTGAAAGTTAATAATTGAAAATGCACTAGAAACTATAAATTCTAATAATCATACTATCAATTATCCAATTTAAAGACAGTTAAAACAAGCTAAACAAAAGCAATTGTAAACTGTCATTAAGGAACTAATGAGAGACTTGACTTAATCTTCACATGGCACATCAGTGAATAAGAACCCAGTTTGTAGGATGGTTATATGCAAGAAGAATAGGGCAATGCAACAAGAGTGACAAAGCATCTTTCTTGATATTGACAGAGATAGCTGTCCACTTTGATAACCAGGCCACCATATCTTCAGTTTTCATGTTAGTAGGATTCAGTCCACGAAGAATGCAGGCCTGAAATTTTTTGAAATGCTTAAAATTAATAAAAGTAGTATAAAAAAGATATAGAATATTGATCACCAAATTTATAAAAAAACTCTGATTTTTTTAAACTAAACTTCAATATATATTTATTATTAAGCTTCAAATTACTTCATAAGAGAAAGTTCTATGATTCAATTTTATCATTATATATTATTATCAACAGCATATCTAAAAAGAAAGGTGATTTTTTTGTTTTTTCATAAACTAAATTGAAACATTAAGCATGAGCTCTTGTTTCACAATTATTATTATTCACAAATATTATTCTTTGTCTTCAATTTTTCTTCTATCTCAAATGTTTGGTGACAAAGAAAGTCAAGGTTCACTTTATTTTAATTCTAATTATCTATTGCCTTTTCACAATGAAAAGTAAATGCCTTTACTATAATAAATTTTCTTAATTAATATTTAGTTAATTTACTGAATTTTCTATCAAACCTCTTTTAGGCAATACAACATTTGCTAACTATTAGATCATGATCGCAATTGCTTACCAGAAATCATGGATAGTACTAAAAAAAAACCTATTTGGAGTGAGATTTTTTTGGACATGATTCATTATGGAATAGTTGAAAATTTCATTACTAGCAATAAAATGTCAATGCAGAATACTGGAAAATATGTGGAAAGTGAATAGTAAAAATAAAGAAGAAAATATGGTTAATTTAACAACTATTTATATTTTGTTGATGCTGACAAAAGAAATGAAAATGAGCTTCCAACAAAAAGGTAATATCGTATGAAATATTTGTATCAAATCATATCAAATATCCATGTCAACATGTGTAAAAAGATATTCATTTATAAATAGACAAATGGTTGAATAATTGAATTTGACAAAAGAGATGTCAGTATCTTACAATATAAAAGTATAGCAAGGTAAATATAGTTTTTAAGATAAAAATTTCACTTCTGATACAGAAGTATGAAAAGATTGCATGACTTCTCATGCCTTATTAAAACCTAAACTTTCCTTTTTCTAAATTCCACATAACTGAAAATCTCAAATCATAAAGTATATTTAATGAAAGGCTCACAAAGTTAGTTGATCCTAAATGCTGACTTAAAATTGAATTATATATTTAAAACTCTAGGTATATGATACTTCATTATTTAAAAGGTTTAATATAAATGAATTTATTACAAAAATGAGATTGAACTGAGTATTAACTCATACTCATATTCACTAGAAAGTTGAGAATGAGAGCATTAACTTTCTCTTTCCAGGATCATCCTATGACAGCAAGATAAGATTAATGAAAGTAATCAATACAAGTATTCAACCTTACAATATAACAATTATGGAAGGTATATTAAAGTTACCCATCGTAACTCATCTAAGCTCATGTTATTTATGTCTTCCCTCTGCATTGCCAAGTCCATCTCATGAATAAGTAGAGCTCTCTCTTTCAGTCTTTTGCGGCGAAAAAATCCTACATGCATACCATGCATTCTCAGCAAACCATTCTGTAAAGGCATAGCATTATTAAAAGAGCAATTAAAATTTCATTTTAGAGGTGAATAATTATGTACTAAAAATAATTACTAAGGTTTAAATTGGTCAAAGAATGTATTTACTCATTCAAATCATAATCATTTTCATGAGGATATACTGGGTACTAAAAATATTTATGAAAGGAAAATGGAAATTAAGGCAAAATTGAAAATAATAAAAGAAAAGTGATACATTGTTTGAACTTTTGAAAATTTGATTTTTATAAAAGAAGAAATCTTGACATGAATAAAAATATAGATTCTCAGTATTTTCTGATACTTTCAAAGCCAAGTAAACTAAAATATTAAAATGCATATGCATGGTTGAAACATAGTACCCCAATAGGTTACTTTACCTTAACCATGAATGGGTTTTAAGGAAAAATCTGAAATATGATAAAAGTGAGAATGGAGAGATAATGAAGAGGGAGTTTTATGGTTGTTCAGTCTGAATTCTTAATTCATATAGTTTACAATGGAGTTAATAAAAACCTAATTCTTTTATAATAAATTAGAGTGAAATGGAAAAAAATTACGTTACTCACCACATGGTTGTTATAAAGACATGAGAAGTGATAAGGTTCTCCCTCAAATAAACGGGCGCACTTGAGAATCAACTCCACATCAGGATGCACCCCACTTCCAAGCAAGGAGAGTACATACGCCCAATCCCTATAAGATTTATCACCTTCTATGCTATCAAGTCTGACTTGCAAACATCTAAAAACTGGTCGATTGTTGTACAGCCGTTTTTTCAGGTCATCCACAGAAAATTCCAGTCTTTGTTGAAGATTCCAGAAATGTGATGACAGTAATTTTTTCGGGAACAAGTACCTGTAGGCGAGGATTGTTATAGTACAAGTTAAAATGAGTGAATCTAAGAAATTTGAGTGAAAAACTGAGTCATTCTTAGACTTACGCCACGGGAAAAACTACATAATTGGCAAAGGGAAGTGTGGAAAGAATTAAAACAGGAGCTACTTTTTTCATTTCTCTTGGCATTTTAAAATATATTTCTATCTCGCTTCTAGTGAGTGACTTGAATCCTTTCGATGGTGTACGTACAGCTCTTGCTACTTGCATGTACTTTTTCATATCTTTATAAAAATCTCTTGTGCCAAATACGAACACTCGGTATACGTTTGCAGCTGACGGAAAGGTAGTTTCCAAAAATTTTTCATATCCTTTAACAAACTGGGCAAAACGAGTGAGGGCGTATTTCTTTGCAGTGGAAATAAAACTTTTCGGATGATTTGCAGCGTGTCTATACCTAATGAAATAGATGATAACTGTTACAATGCTGTTCTAAATAAATTAATACATAAAACAATTAAGAGTTTACTCCCTTAATACCTATAAGTTGTAGCAAAAATTTTTAGACTTGCAGGTTTCGGATGGCGGCAGAGAGACAATAATTTTTCCATGATTTACTTACAAATGAATCGCTTGTTTACACTCAGAAACTCATCTCCCGTCCACCACGCCTTCTTTCCTTAACTTTACCTCTACAATTGAATCTTCCTTGCGAAAACGGTTTCTCAAATACTTCAAGAACATTGTTTTCATAGTTTTACATATTATGCAAACTAATTCATACCAGGGTAGTAAAATAATCAAAACAACGTTGAACAAAATCTCATATTCCCCCTCTAACTAATGCGCTCTCAGATGCTTCTCCGGTATCTAAGTAATATTCTTTACACTCAAGCATTTATCAAAGATGACAAACGACACCCTCACACATTTATATAAATAGCTTTAATGACATAATTCATATATTATTCAAATAACTTTTAAATAAACATATCCACAACCAAATACAATGCGCTAGTCTCCTGAATCGCCGCAATGTGAGCTGCGTTTATGACAACTTTAGGCGGGAAATTTTAAAGTTCTGTTCTTAGGGTAACGTTTATAAACAACCGAATTTTCGAATAAGTTTTTCTACTTAATCTTAGCGAATAGAAAACAACAAATCTTTGTTTACTGCGATTTTATTAAGACAAGGAAATTTATTTCAAACATGAGTATTTTAAAAGTTCAATTCTATTTAAAGCAATTTAAAAAGAATAGTATCTATAATTCAGATTGAAATTCAGTTCTTTAATTCATAAATAAATATCTAAATAATTTAAATTTTCAAACTTATTAATACTAAACTTCTACTCTGCAATAACATCAAAATAACCTAAAAACCAGAATGACCAAAAGCATGAAGAATCTTTAGCTTAATCTATCGTGCCTATCTTTTTCCCACACTTATTAGTAATGAACATTCTTATACATTCAAATATCTTGCAGTCTAATAAAATTATAAATTTCTCCCTTTAGTTACTGGATTTATGGAAATAACCTACAATACGGGTGAATTATCTAATCCGGCAACTGTACCTAATAACTCAATCATTTTTGGGTTGTAGGATTGGGAAATTCATCTTTTAGCTACCGGAATAATAGTCCTACAGTAAAGTAACATATCACCGCATTTTCATGCAGAGGTTTCGCTACTTTCTTTTCACATCCATAGCCTAATTAATTAATTTTACAAAATGCTCGATTTATGTTTTCTTAACTGTTAGATGATAACTTTAAATTTAAACATCTCATCTATGTTCTAATTATTTTTATCGATTATTTAACAAAAATATTTAAGAGAAAATAAATTCATATCCTATGTTTTATCTAATGATGTTGATGCTATTTGTAAATGACTCAAATAAACCAAGAGAAGTAGAAGGCTAACCAAGAAAAACAACCTGTTCGCTTAGAATCTCATCTTTCATTTCCTTTTAACTTGAACGGATTAATCCTAATCCATGAGTGTTCTGCCAGACTGCAATACAGCTGAAAACATGACTCAAGTGAAAGCCAACTTCTTCACATTATTAAATACGCACATCACCGGCAACGCTGAAGTTTATAGAATGGACTGATGACATGGGATCTAAAAAAGAGGAAAAACTGGCATTATTTCAGAGAGAGAACAGAACACGAAATACTGAACAACTAGGAAATTTAACTGGAACGCAATTTGAAACGGCAAACTCAACTCATAACCTTAGGCGCTTCAACGCGATAGCTTTGGCTATACTTTCAGGAATCGCCTTCACGTACTGTGCATTAACCGTGCACCTTCTGGATACCATCAATCCTCCTGAGATCCTGCTGTTCCGAACTGGAGAGCAGACGATACTAATAGGCACCGTGGTTTGTTGGCGTTATTACCGGCAGATTCGAGATGAGACACCATGTTGGCGCTTCGTGTGTGGACAAGGCACCGTGATGGCCATTTCCTTACAGTTACTTTTCATTGCTTTCCAGCGTCTTCCTCTGGGAGATGCTTCGGCCCTGGTCTTCAGCGCACCAGCTCATGTCAGCGTGTTGGCGTGGATCATTCTGGGCGAGAGGCCTACACTTCCAAGGGCTTTGGCCGTGATGGGTATAGTCGGAGGTGGTGTAATGGTCTGCCAAACAACAGCAGACTTACAGAAATCGGTAGAGTCGAAAGAAAATAAGGAGGAAACGGACTGGAATGGTATAGTAGCCGCCGTAGTGGGAACATTTGGTTATTCGCTGCATTACGTTCTAATTCGCAAGTTTCGCAGGGTGCACTTTTCTTTGACAACGTTTTCATTGAGCCTGCAGACTTTTCTACTCAGCGCCATCATTCTGGTGAGCGTGAATAAGTTCAAGGTGAGGATACGTATATAAATAAGGAATATATAATTTGATCAGTATATTTCTATTGATAAATCAATAACAATCGATTAATGTTTGTCGCGGTTCGATTCTAAAATTGTAATTTATTTTTTTGTCTTCAATCTTCTCACTCAAAATATCTTCAACAAAAAAGATCTTTCATCAATACTTGTACTTTATTTCAAGAAAACAAATAAATGTTGCCATATTAGTGCAAGATCGTTCTATTGGGTGCTATTTTATTTTAAATTATAATCCATCAACAGACTCATTGTACGCGAATAACTATCGAATATACCACTCCAGCGAGCCATCTTGACCATAAGATGGGTTCCAGTTAATTTAACAGTCGTCCTAAACGATAAATTTTTGAATTGCAGATCCCGGATAGTGACTTGGAATGGGGTTTGCTGTCCACAGTTGGAATCATAGGCACTCTCGGTCACGTCTTCCTCGCCTTGGCCCTTTCCATGGAAGAAGCTGCAGTCATAGCATCCACACGATCTTTGGATATTGCTGTCGCTTACATTGTTCAAGTTGTCATCTGTCATGAGCCAGTCACAGCCGTAGGAATTGGAGGCGCTACTCTTATATCTTTCTGCGTAACTTTCATGGCACTTGAACCGTATATCATCCAGAAAATGCTAAATATAGCTTATTGGTGCAGAAATTTAATCTCTAATCATGTTTGAATGAATGCATTCTCAAATTAACAATATTATTGAAGAGTTTATAGATGTTAACAATCAAACATTTGTAATTCAAGTCAAATACATGTACTATTGGGGCATTGACGGTGTACTATATGATTGTCGATCACATAGAAACGACGTCTATTCGCATCGTATGGTGCTTTGTAGGAAGTTCATTGCCTCATCAAATGTATGTTTCGATTGAAAATATTGAAGCAAATTAGTTTTTCCCTACGTACTTGCAGGTAAATGAGAGTTGGAAAAATTGTAGAAAAACAACAAAGAGATTATTGAAAAAGTTTATAAATAAAAATAGTAAGATCTAGTTCAGCAAAACCTGTATTACCTCAAATCTGTTTGCCTCGAAAGTCAACGACTCATCTCAACACGCTTCCATTCTAAATAAAAATTAAAAAGTATTCAGTCGTTTGAAAATCGATGAGAAATTTTCTTCACGCAGCAAAAAAAAGAAGAGCAATTTAGCACAATGAATGTAATTCCAGAATTAAAAAAAAAGTTATTAAGTTTAATTAATAATAAAGGCACTGATACGAATGTTTGAAATCAGGTTCACATAAGAAATTAAATTTCCCTGTTTTGTATTTCTTTAAATATTGAATATGCAACAAAAGTCTAAAATCTAAGTAGGTTTATTTTTTGGTATAACTATCGATGCCTGAAAATTGGCTTAAAGGCAATTTCTAGAACATAGCTTTGTTACTCAATATTTGAAATCTTGAATATTTGAAACGACTGGTTTCTTTTGCTAAATTTATTTCTTTTCGAGTTATTTTTTCGGAATTTGTGCCACTATTGCTGCATGTTGGCCCTCTTCCAGTAGTTCTAAAGGCCCTTGGCACCTAAGGACCGCAATACATTCCAGTGTTTCGTTATTCAATTCTCCACAAAGGATCTACAACTACGCTGAGGTAATAGCCATAAAAACAGAATTTAATTAGAATAAAGACGTAAGAACGAAGACGGTAAAGATTTCTTAATCAAAGTTGAAGAGACGAAAGAAAGACTGTTAGAAAGTTTTAAACAAAATTATGGGAAGGAAGACAATCATAGAAACTATATTACAACATTTATTTAGTTTTACAAATATCAAGCTCTTTTTTACTGTTTACTAACTTATAAAAGTAAAGAAAAACTATAGATATGAAATATTTTATAGTATCTGATATAGAAATATATCTATGCTATATATATCTGATACATAAATTTAAAAATTAAAGTAAAATACATGAAGAACGATGGGAAGTGGTGATATGAATACTTCAAAAGAAAAATTCATAAAACGTTTCTTTAGAAAAAATATAATTTAACACTGCACATCACGTAAAAATACTAAGACTTAAAGATAGAATTAATATCCACTGGGTTATAAATTTTGATGTAATTTGTCCACATTGATCTAATTACGAACGATTAATTATTCTCTACGAACATTACTGTCAATACAAAAACCAAACGAAATTTTAAGTGCAACTGTCCTCGATTAAGGAGCTTTGACCTGATGAACATTTTAATTCTCAGAATCTAATTTAAGCATTTTAAAGGCTAGGTTATGGTTTTTTTAGCGAGAATGATTTTTACAGCCCTTGAGAATGCGATTTCTTTTAGATTATAATGACACAATATTTTGTGCCACTATAATCTAAAATATGACGTGTATTTCTAAAGATCATATTCAGAAGAACTTTTCAAAATCCGACAGTGTGAAAATATTTCAAATGAAGTGATTTGAAAAAAAAAATAAATTCTATTTCGTATAATTATTACGTCTAATTATTGTATTTAATTTTTTTATGAAAATAATTTAATACTGTTTAATTTAATGCATAATTGAGATGAATTCAAATACAGCTGAATAAACTATTCTTATCATCGTTGAACAGCTGATTTTGCTGAAAAAACTTTTCAATGATCTTTCAGCGCAGAATTGTGAGTAAAAATATATCCTTTCTAAAGTTTTCTTCGTAAATGATTGCGAAAACCTCTTAGATGGTTCCAATTCATTCGTTGGGTGAATTATTTTTGGAATCCATAGCTTTGGCAAGTTGTCGCGTTAGCGGGAACTTTTCTATTGTGATTCCGTATTTTTTTCTAATAACCTCAAAATCTCTCTCTAATGGTAATCGAATGTTATTAGTTATCCGATCAAACACGTGTCACGTATTTCAAGAAGACTAAGAAACGTTTTAAATTAACCTGAATTTTAAACATAGTTGAAATACTAAATCGATAGAGTTCCATTTCAAATAAATCAATTGCTACTGCATCTCAGCTGGGAATGAATTAGTTTATTCATGTACTTCGAGATGATAAATTGGCAAGGAATCAGAAAAAAGTGGTAAGATATTAGGTTCTATTCCTAAGTGATTATTCTTTCGTTCTTTTTTTTGGTTTGCATAAGATTCAACTTATGTACTGTAATTTGCTTTTGAGAAACAAGCGAGTTTGAGTCATTTAGGATTTATATAATCAATCCAACGAAAATGTTGATGCGAATAATCGGTAAAGTAAAGATTACTCATTTTTTCTCGTTGGTTTGCTCTAGAAATACCAAATTGTAGAACTTGTACCTTTTTCATTTTCGCCAAAGGTACGATGACATATGAAATATTTCTATAGCACCAAAGATGCTGAATGAATATCTGTCGATGCAATTTTTTCAATACTGGAGGATACAATCTCGTTCAGCCTCGCATGAGCATATCGAATCTATCTACTCGTTGGCGGAGATGGGTTCCAACAGATATGAGTGCCGCAACAGACCTCATCAATGAATCCGCGGGCGGAAAAAAACTCTTCATCTGCCCCCCACACTTACAACCTCACCAGGAAGATGCACAGGTGCAAAGACACCCTTTCAGACGGAAGCTTGCATCTCGGCAGTTCCAATTACCCCACCTCAAAAACCCGGACGCCTCCTCCGAGTGAATCTATTCCGGGACGGCGTCTCCCTACTCTTCTCCCGCCCCTACCACGCCGTCCCTCTAGCACACCGGGCTGCTAGAAGCTCGCTTAGTTCCGAGCCGCATGGGGACGCGGCTGCCGTCCCAGGGCTTCGAGGGCGGGGGTGAGAGAAAGGTTGTGGGCGTCGAGGATCGGGGGGAAGAGCCCAAGCGCCCTCCCACTCCATCCGAGGGAAGAGAGGTCCGCTGCGGTTGTCAGTACTACCAGACGGACAGCCTGCTGCCGGAGCGGACGGCGCTCGCTGCCCTTTGGAAACACCGCACCATGGGGTGAGTACCATCGGTCCTCCGGGTGACCTAACTGGAGTCTTTCGGTGCCTTCTTAAAGGGTCATGAAAGCCCTGACCACTCTACGAATCGCGGGGGGAGGTTCTCGTATATTTACTCTGGCCAGGGGGCCTTTGAGTTTGTGCTATTTCGGCGGAGGTGCGAAGGGGTGCGGAGGGGAAGGAGAAAGTGGAGAGGGTGGGGGCGTGGCGAAAAAGCTTTTGGAAGAGCCGTGTTCGCCCTAGTACCGCGTTCCAAATCGGTAACCCGAATCCAATGTCGAGGGTTGGAGACACTGTGGACGTTCACCTCAGCATCGGTGAACTTTAAGGAGCGGTTATGTCGAGAGATCTTCCTGGTTTAGGCGCCCCTCAGGGAGCTTTCGGGTGCTCTCGAGGGAGAATCATGGAGAACCCTTCGGTAGGAATTAGCAAGGGAAATCTTTTATTTTAAAAGCACCGGACGCATGACGTCGATGAAGGTAACTCATCAAATCAGAATGGTTTAAATATAGATAATTGGGAATGCGTGCTCTTTTCTACGCAAAGCCTCGTACGGATGTTCCAATTTCTGAAACGCCAAAGTTTGACTATTTTAGAAGGAAAATGAATCATCTCCATCTAAATATGCATTTTATTTCTATATACTTTGCAGTGAATCTCTTAGTACGAAAAGTGAAAGGATGAAGTGTTTCTCGTGGTATCATCAGGGTCACATTAATAGTATCAGATATAAATCTATGAATGTGATATTAATTTCGTGGAAAACCTATTCCATTTTGTAATTGAAGGTTCTTATTTTTGTCTGCAAAAAGATTGCCAAAAATTAGCGAGTTGAAAACACGGTCGCGGAATTCCAACTGGATAGCGAATCACGAGAGACCACGATCCTATTCGGAACACGGCGTGTTATTTTCGGTCGTTCGCAAACTTCCCCATCCGGACTCATGTCCCCGCAATCCAAGGCACGACAAATACGCTAGGAAAGAATATATGCTCCGTCATTTCTAACAAAAGGACTGTTTCGATGTTCCCTTTAAAAGCTCTTTTCTGCGGTACATAGTTGGCCGGATTTCCAATAGAGGGGAGGCCTTCTCCCCTTACATCCTCATTCCAAGTCCGTTGAATCTTTTCGCTTCCCATAAATGTGTCCATGGAAAGTGGAGGAGGTGCTATGTTTCGAAGGACAAAAAAATGGAAGAGAATTGGTTTAAAACATTTCTGCGGACGATATAAAGGGTAACAATCGACGGTCGTCTATGATTATTCAGTGTAAAACACCTTTTGATTCTAAATCGTCCGGTATAGTAAGTTTAGGATTGAAATTTGTGTTTATGCTAGTCAATGTATACTAATATCCTTTTTATTTTCACTTAAAAATTGTTTCCCATGAAAAAAAAACCCTTGCTCATCAAAGGAAATATGGTTCTTACAACATGAGAATTGAGGTAGGAGTTTCTCGTTTATTTTATCAAACCAAAATCCGATAAAATATATTTCAGAATATTTACCATTAATCCACGATTCTATAGAAATTTTTTTGGCGTTCAGAATAAAAACTGACCAGAAGAAATTTTACTAATTAGCAAGGAACCCGGAACTTCTCAAATGCTTTCTGAGGATTAGTGAGAAAAACTAAGGTGGAAATTCATTTACACCTGAGTTTTTCTAGTAAAATACATAATGTTGTGAAATTCATACGAAATTTTGATGAAATATCTTTAAAATTAAGAAAATCCCTCTAAATACGATTTCTTATTGAATTAAACTTTGGGGGCATATTTATACACTCGCGGTCTTATGGGTGAAGCCTAGCAAGTGAGGAGTGCAAAAAATTAACAGATATGTATCGGCCCCATCCACCACAAATGAAGATGGTGTCGAAAGAAGAAAAAACGCCCTCAGTTGGTCACAGCGTGAAAAAGTCGACAAAAAATTGCCACAAATCACACGCATTTGCTTCATTCCGAAAGTTTTACCGAAGAGGAATCTTGTCGAAGATACGCTCGTAGAGGCGTTTTGGGTCTCAATATATTTGGAACTGTTATTTCTGTGCCACGAGTATGCTGTGAATGGATGCTCCGACCACAAGACGCCGATATTGGCACTCACGAGAAACAAAGTCGAATCGTAATCAAGAGAAATAAATGAGCAACATTTTGAGGAAGGCTTCTTTTAGGGTGTGTAGAGGTCATTGGGGTTATTATGATTTGAGAAACCTACGTTGTCTTACAAAAAGCAAGAAGATTTAATTTTTCAAAAATCTATAAACTAATTACTATCTTTGAGCGTAGTTTTTAATCTATTTTTAATGGTAAATATTGTAAAGGGAATTAAAAGGGTTTTTAACTAATTGAAGTTGGATGGATGTTAATAAAACCAAAGACTTCTACGATGAGTCCCATATTTATCACGATATAAGAAAAGTGTTAAATAAAACCAACAATAATTTACGTGACTGAGGTATACTGAGTATATATAATAGAAGGCACGGTTTTTAGGCAAGGTATTCCAAATTTATTGTAAAAAACGAGTGGTTGAAGAATAACGAATGCGAAATAAATTCAGAATATTTTAATTGATCAAGTATTAATGAAATATAATGTTTTACTTTAGATTGTAAAATAAATCGCATTGTTCATAATACTTAAGCTGATAAAAAACCTCAAACGTTTTTTGTCACGGTAAAATTCATGAGACAGATTAATGATGAAAGCAATGTAGTTTTTTAAGCATCAGCAATCGTTAAAGATTAGATAAAAGGTACCCTTATTGACTCGAAACTTTTTAAGAAAAAGAACTCTCACGCCTCTGACTTCACATCGTCCTTGAAAGAATCATTATGTATTTCGGGTTGGGATGCGCTGGCTTCATAACATCCCACATTTTTTCTATGCCCACATGTTTGTACACAACAGAACGGATTTTAGCTTCTTATGACGATTGGTTTAAAAAATTGTTTTGTAAATACCATTTAAATGTAAATACAATGGGTAAAAGGTTATGTATTCCGAGAGATTAAAGTAATTGTCTGAGAATCATATCAAAACCATCCTGAAATTGTAAAGACAAGGCATTAAGAATCCTTAAACAGCTTCATTGACTTTTCTGGTAGAATAGGTACTGTACGAATACGATGACTGGAGCAACCGACGGCAATTAGGAGACCCGAGTTCGAGACCTTTAAGTCCTAAGGCTTCCTTTACGTAATTCTTAGAATGATACATTCTTAAAACTCGCGAAAATTATCTCCCTAAAATTTTAAATTCTATTTTCTGTCAGAAGAAAGTTCGTCAATATCATCGACACAATAAGAAAGCAATTACGATTGAATTAAATCATGAGATAAATCGATTTAATGTATTGAAAAAATGATTTTTTATATTTTCTCGGAAGATTGTATTCATACCTTCCTCACAATATGGATGAAATAGTCAACAGCGAGAATATCATTCGATCGATTGATTTTCCGAATCTCTGCCACAGATCATCAGCAGATAGTTTTGACTAACCCTTAGCATCTCTTTAATTTACTTCGATTGCTTGATCCGATGATTATCGATAGAAAATCTTCCTGTATCCCGCAGATGGAAGGAAGTTACTAGATAATTAATATAGTTGACGAGTGCCAAATGCTTCTCAGGTCATTGTAGCATGTCTAAGGTGCTTCATTTCCTGTTGGAAGAGCCTTTTGTAATATCCAAGGGTGAGGTCTTCATTACACAATCTCAGGGGCCATTAAGAAATGGAAGCAAGCCACGAGTTGGAGGCCATTATTTAACCAAAAACTTAGAAAATTTCTGGCGTTCGATGACTCACGAGGATAATAACCTCATATCTTCCATAAACTTAAAGCTACTCCACTGTCGTAACTATGGTGATAGTAATGTGGACCCACTAATCCAGCATAACTAAATACTAAAATATCTCTTGACCAAATGAAGAAGTAATAGAAAAACAACCGCTTTATCTCTTCGGGTTTTCAAAACAATTATTTGGCTTTTTAACTGTAAATGAGTGTAGCAATCGTTGAACTTAGGCACTTTTGTACGTAAAAGGTAGTTAGCAGTACTCCAAGAAGTTTACATGGAGCAAATTCTCATGTTTTTACGAAAATAAAAGCTACATTTTAGCATTTAACAAATAGAATATATTTCTTTCAATTTCAAAAACTTAGACCTTTTAAAGGTTCAAAAATATTTTATATGTATAATATATACCATATAGTGTCCCTCAGATGTAATTAAATTAGAAATTCTTTGAATTTTTCGCTACTACCATAAACTTTTATGTTAACAACTGGTTGATTTTACTGGTTAACTAATCAATACAATATTTTCAAAGATACCGAATTCCATTTGATAATTTCTAGATATCATTCAAACTATGATAAGGCAACCTCAATAAATCAACTAATTTCATTTCGCATCAGATACCGAGAATTATTTTTCACCGTCGATCATTCTCAAAATAAATATGGATTTTAACTAAAAGATAAAGTACGAATATTCTATCAAATAGAATAACTAGTAGTACTTAAATTTGTGCGATGAAATAAATAGGTGGTTGTTTTGGCAGTACTTAGGATTATGCGGTGGATCTAGAATGTATTTTTGGATCTGGCAACTGTCGTTAACTCAGATTTCGAAAAAAGTGACTTACCATCGTTCCTTGAGTATCTTTTAGCGTAATAAACAACGGAAACTAAAAATACATAAAAAATTGGGAGTAATAAAATCATCAAATATCCTGTCCTTAGATACGGTAAATCCTCAAGAGAGAAAACAAACTGGTAAAATTAATTCTAAATTCTATTTGCCTATGTTTTGCGAAATAAACTATATAATTTAGAGGAAAAATTGATCATCAAGGCTGCATTTCAGTTCAACGAGCACTTGAGTTAAACTTTAAAATTTCATACTTCCCTCTTCATCAGCTTCGAAACAAAGAGAGCTTTCATCCGCGAGTAGAATGATTTCTTATCTGTCATCTCACCGAACTGTGAAGTGTGGTAAAAGTCAAATATATCTAAGCAAATCTTTGCAAATATAATTACAAACGATCTGTAGCAACTCTGCAACTCCCCTCCTATCTAAAGGAACATGCAAAACGATACAGTTACGGGAACTATCTTAAACTTATGCAGACCAAGAGCATTTTCGGGAGTGACTGGATCTCACGACCAAGACACTCTGAGAGCGCCAATCCCACGGGAATTTTCCAAATCGATGAGAGTAAAAAAGCGTATTGAATTCCATCTCGATATTCTTTGTGTCTGAGACCATCTTTTCAGAGAGCCCATCGGCAAAGGGCTACACTTGCCAATTCCTACTACAGAGAACAATATACTTTCCTTTAGACTTTGGCTGGCTTTCCTATGACTATTTCTGCGCGGGTGAGATCTTCTGCCCCTTTGCCAACACTCCGACTGTTCCTACCGCGAATTAGACCTCCTGCCCCTCGTAAATTATGTCCCTCTAGATTCCATCGCGAAGTATAGAACAGCTATCGTTTCCTATCTTAGTTCGATTGCTTGATTATCTATTGTATGTATAATTGTTTTACGTTTTCCACTGCATCCGTTGTTAAATTAAAATTAAATTACTTCATTTTACTTATCGAAAGAGTAAATGTAGATTAAATGGTCTGATATGTAAGTAAATTGAGGTGTTGTATTTCATTGAGCTGGAACTTAATTCCTATGACTAAAGCGCATGTATATTTGATAAATTGGCATAAAGTATGTAATTTATAACCGTATTAAGCTTGGAGCCAAGGATAACGATAAAATAAAGGACATTGAAAAATATATGTTTTTAATATAAATATATATGTACAATAATAATGAATAACAAAGCGAGAGTTATATAATTTAAGGAAAACCATCAAGTCCAAAAGTAAATACGTTTCACAAATCAGTGATACCAGTGTTTTAAAATAAATTTAAAATATTTTGTAAATTATTTTTCCTTGTATTTCATTTAAAGCGCTATCTTTATTGAGTGTATTAAATTGATTGAGGGTAGAGAAACAAAATATTATTTTACAGCACACTATGTCATTGTATAGTACAATATATTACAATAAAATAAATTCTGCAAGATAAATACAATGAAGAGGATCGATAGTTCTATGTATCCCTGAAAAGTAACACACACAGATTAAGAAGCAACTTTTCCGTATTCGAATATATTTGGAATATGGAATAGTAATGCTTTGGTATTTTAACGAGTAAGAACAATTACGAAACAATTTTTGTACATTGTCCTTAAAAACTACATAAATACTGAAAGTATATGAGTGTACATTAATGACAAAGAAAACAACTCATTTCCAATTATTTTCATCTTTCTGAATACGTCACCAATCTTGGGTAGACGCTTTAACTTTCGTCATATCTTTTAAAATAACCGTTAAGTGTTTGGAACGGATCGACGTAGACAAATAAAGAAAGGCCTACGTAACTGAATGATCGAGGAACCATTATTAGAATTTACTGCTTCATTAAAATCTCAATAAATTTGAGTGCAGGTCTTCCAATAAATACTTTTCTAGGAACTTATGTTATCGTATCACAACCCATCATGCCTCAGTATTATATTTCTCCAGTTTAAAGAAAATGAAATTGAAGTAAGGTGCAGTTTTTATTGGTCATAAGGTTTGTGTAGTTGTTTCGTTGAGTACGTTGTAGCGAAGCAAAGGAAGAACATATAACACAGTGTAACAAGCCAAGGAAACGAGGATATAAATAAATTTACTTATGTAATCGAGAACAAAAGCGCTCTTTGGAAGAAGAAAGCTATACTTTTCTCGTTTATATCGAAAGCTTTGCAGCGATTTCTATGCTTACAGGATTTGTATGTAAAAGAACGAGTCTTAACTATTCTTAGGCGTACATCCAAATCTTACATTTATAACTGATGATAAAAATGACTTGCTATTTATATCCATGCTGTATTTGAAACTGCAAGTAGACACCATGGCAGAGAAAGCCGACGTCTAAAATTTCATTTCCTATAATTTCTTATACTTTTCGATGGTCTTTTATAAAAAATGCAATCGAAGACCTTAAAATTAATTAAAACCTTTTAAATATAAATATAGGAATATAAAATAGCTTTTATATTCTTAGAATTAAATTATAATGATCTTATGAATTCACATATAAAAAGTTAAAGGAAAACTGAACTGTTTAGAAGGATAAAGACAACAATATTTAATTTACTTCAATAGCATTAAATAAAATAGTTTTATGAGTAAATCAAAAGGAAAGCAAGGTGAAAATAAAAAAACTATTTTCTAACTTCTAACTGAAAGGTCTCAGGTATTATTCCTGTATTTGTAGCAACGAACATTTTCTTTCATAAAACTAAAACTTAATTCATAAAACTGATTACACTTCACACCAAAACGTTCCCTTTTAAAATAAATGGGAAACTTGTTAAACTAATAATCTTATAGAGCAATCTAGATAAGTTTTTATCTTATACGAGTAATAAAATATTATAATCATGATTTCGGGATTCTTTCAGAACCATAGATTTAAAACTAGTGAGCTATATTTCTTATATCAAATATGTCTGTTTTTGAAGTGAGAGTTTATTTTATTAATTTTTTATTCTAAACCAGAATCGAACAAGGAAAATTGTATAACAATGCTGCATCTACATGACTGTACGGAAAATATGAATGAATATTAAAAATTAAATTTTGATACTCACAGTTTATTTCTCCTTTTATATATATACAGGTTCCATAATTGTAAATTTTATGGAGTTAGCCTGTTATTAATATTGTAAGATTGCCATCTAAAGATTTAGATAATAGAAGTTTTCAGGCAGAATTTAAGAATTATCTCCAAAATTACTTCATCAAAATGGAGTATAACTATATTTAATTCATAGAAATGGATTATAACAGTAAGAAAGACAGCATTTCATTCAATGTCATCCCAAAATTCAATTCCACTCTTCGACCTTCTCTTGGCAACAGTTCCTTTGAAATTGGTAAAACCGTTGTCATTAACTTAAGCTAACTTTTCTGTCCAAAAACTTAAATGATAATAAGACTTATTTACACGTAGATATCGAAAGTCTATTATTCACCTTAGTAATTAAATGATTGAGTGAATTCGATTTGAATCTTTCTGTTAGAAAACATATATTTGTTACTTTCCAGCCATAAAAATCGTTATGAATATAGATGTATCAGCTTAAGCTTTCCACCGTTGCCAAGATCGATGCCAGAGATATATCACTCCTAATGGGTGATTGATCGTTGGATTGTCAATCTGCGCCTGCACTTTAGACGGCCAGGTTTCCTTTACAGTTTGGCCGGTTGCATCTTTGCATTGTTAAGGGGCAACGTATCGCTGCCAGACGCGGAAGGACATTCCGATGGAATTCTTATTGTCTGACGACCAGCAGTACATCACCCCACGGCACGCCGTAGGGACGAGAGTGAACCCGACTTGCCCTAAGTGCATGTTTTATACCCCAATTACCTAGTTTCAGACGCTGTTTATTTTTGGAGATGATAACGCCAAGGAATTCGACTATTCGACATAATCCGACGAACATTTAGTTTTCCGAGTTATAAATTGCGATTGAATGGACACGTATATGGTGACCCTGATGGATTATCAGTTGGAATAACGGACGGATTTTGCTGACGATATTTTCTGGCATCGAGGAGAATTATTTCATTAGATCTTCTACTCCGGTTCCAAGGTAACCCAGATTGATTTTGGTGTACAGAGGCTAATGCTGGATCACCCGTACTATCATTAACCATAGGGTGTGGCTGGGAGTCCATACTTGAAACTGAGCTCACATGCGGAAAACGGAAATATATTTTATAATCTAGTAACAAAATTATCACAAGTAAGAGAATGGCAAGAAATATTTCTAATTTATTTTTCTGAGGGAGTTCCAAATATTTTGACAAGTATGAATTAAGATAATGAATTTCTCAGAGATTTCATTGACTAACTTCAAAAAGTGAAGTAGTAAAGTCGTCGGCCAAAGAAGTGGGAGTGACAACTCAAGCTAAAACAAGCGATGAAGACTAAAATAGGTGCGTGACTAACACGATATGGAAGAGCAAGGTCATAATTCAAATTTACCTTCCTCGATGACATTTTTGCGATTATTACTTGAGAATTCATTTAATATACCGCTATTAATAGTAATCACTCATGGTTGCATTAGTCGTGTTAAATTCCTGTTTTTTAAGAAAATTTGCTGTATTATACTGAAAATCTTTTTTAGCATAAGCATTCAGATCAATATCCAACGTATCGATATTGATTCTAATACATACAATGCGTTAATTGAAAATAATGTGAACCTTTTCCGCACAATGAAACACTCTCGGTGTGCAATATAAAATTACCGACTAAATGTGTTCAAATATTATAGAAACACAAAATTGAAAATCATGGCCATTGAAACTATTTCTGTAAAATTGTAACCAAATTTACATCTTTTATTTGAATTAAAGAATTTATTTTCTAATATTCCTAATAGATTCTTAAATTAATTTAAGTTTAATAACCAATAATAATTAATAAATACTGTTATCAGTATAATTTAACAGTGGTTCCCGACGGGATATGAAAGAATTACTTATCGAAATACCTTACATCTTCTATCTTTCCTAGAAAGTGAAATATTTGCCTAGTTATACTTAAACAATTATCAATTACTTACTTAGTGATAAGGGTTGAAACTATATTTACGCATAAAATAACTGTAGTCAGTTATATGATAAAAGATTATTTTTATTTTTGTCTTGATGTCATTACTTTCTAGTGCATTATGAATAAATCTGTGATATTATTATGGTGTATTTAAAACTTTCATAATGATCTTTTCTCAATATTTTATTACATAATTTTATCACATAACTTTTACGAATCAAACTTTAAATAAAAGTTAATATTATTATCATGTACGTTAATAAGATTAATGAAAGCTTGCCATTCCCTCTTTTGATGAATGCCAGGCAACCTTTGGCAACCATAATAAGTTACTCTCTATCTTGGTAGGCCTACTTGCACCATCAATAATTAGATAAATGACTCTATTTCTTGCAGTGACCACGAGTACGAACCCGTTGCGGCCCCTCGCCCCGCCCAGCCCCCAATCCCTCCAGTTTTTCTCTCGTGGCAAGCTGACGAAGACCCCGAAGAAGTAAAACGAAGACTCGAAACTCAGGGAGTCGAACGGGAGCTGCTGGAGAGGCAATTCCTCAACACTCCATTAGAGGACGACATCGGCGCACCTCCGGGCGACGGTGAAAACGAGGAAGAGGCCATGAAGGAGATAGGAACGCCTCCATCCCCTTCCCCGCCTTCCCTTTCCCGCACCCCGACCACGGAGTCCCGGACCGATTGCGAGCTCACCACCAGCCAGGTCGATTCCTCCGGACTGGAAGAGCTGCCTTTGAGGAGGGGCGCCAGGGGGGATGCGGCCAAAGGACCAGGACCCCTCGCTACCTCTATCAAGCGGAAGATCCGCAACCAAGCTGGGAGGCTTAGAACCAAGATGCGCTCAATACCCAGACCAACGTTCCGGGTACCAGAAGGTCTGACCAGGCCCACAATCCTGCACCGATCGAAGGCCCCACCTCCGCCGTCATCGGCCTCCGTGGCAGATTCAGGGTCATCGGCCGCCGACACACTGGAGAGGCCGCCCAGACCGGAGAAGAAGCGCATAGCAGCTCAGCTGTTCGACTTCCGAACCTATCCGAGAATCTTCGAGAGGAAAGCAAAGGCGAAGGAGTTGTCGAAGAGGACATCTTCCTCACACGACGAGGACCTTTCCGGCAGCAGCAGAGCCGGAGAGGCCCCTCCCAGAAGGAAGGGACCCCTCGGAATGAGGTGGGCACACCGCTTCTCAGACATAAGGTACGCGGATGACGAGGAGGCGGTTTCCGGAGGCAAGGAGAACGGGAGCACCAGCAGTCTGAGAGGCAGTGCCCCCGAGGGCAGCTGGAGCGAGAGTGGGGGGCAGCAGGACGGTGCGAGCCCTGAAAGGAGGCCGGGTGTTCTAGAGGAGATAGACGCGGATGAGTTCTTCCTGAGGGAGAAGGGCTTGAGTCGCGACGATGTGAGGAGAGGAGAAGAAATTTCTTCGGAAATACGAGATGCCTTTCGACCGACGGCTGCCAGCGATGGCGACGAGCCGGCGGAGGAAGAATACACAGAGGAGGAAGTTGTAGAGGTGATGACTGTACTATTGGCTAAGTCGTTCGAACGGAAATTAAATTTATGGGATACTAAGAATATGTGAGGAGTGAAGGTTGATGGCTTGAGGGCACTGTTTCCCTTACTGAGCCAGAATTTCATTTCATTTACACTTTGAGTTTGGAAGAAGTAGTATCTAAAGAATTTGGTATCAACATATTATTTATAAATTCTATTTTTGTAGATAAATTTAAATCAATTCTGTATGAATTACTTTTTCTGTTTTGAAAATAATATATTTTAATCTCTTTTGTCATTGGCTTTAAGTTATACCCGTTCATTTCTATAAACTGTAACATAAAACGATAGATCACGAATATTCTTATTTTTATAAACTCAACTCATTATATTAATCGAAAAATATCGGTAATAGTCATTACCAACAATAAATAACATTTCATTAGTCGCACCAAAGCATTCTTCATCCTTAAGAGCGGTTTACTTCGTTTATTATTATCGCTACTACATAAACCTAATTAAGGTAAAAGCTCACTTATTGAAAGCAGAATACAGCGCTTCACAAGCCACTCTTTTTATAAAATACTAATTAATCGTAGAATTAAACCCTTCAAACAAGAAAAGTGTTTTCTTTTTGAAGATTTCATTCGTGAATCATTTTTCATTTACAACAAAGGTCTATGCAAAAGACTTGATGATGAAGTTATGAAAATTTTATCAAAACGAATCGTCTTCCCTACAGGTGGAGCTGACGCCTCCTCAAAGGCCAACGAGGAAGGCTACCCCGGAGTGGAGGCAGAGGCAAGTGGTAATCGACGAGGGCTTCATGACGTTCCCTCCACAGCGGCCGAAGAGGAGGAAGGGCATGATAGTGAGGTCGGCCGAGATCGCGGAGCCAGAAACCGGGACAGAAGACGAGGAGGTCACGAGGGAAGTGGAGGAACGCTGGAGAAAGGGGGCAATAGTCGGAGGCGCCATAATGGCAGAGCATTTGGTGGACGACGGAGGAGAATGGGAAGAAGGTTGGGAAAGGAAAGAAGAGGAGGAGAAGATGGAAGACAAGAGCTGGTTCGTGGAAGGAAGGCCGAGGGAATCGACCGAGTCGGAAGGAGACAGGTCTGCAGAAGATGGGGAGAGAGAGGAGATAAGAGAAGAAGAAACGAGAGTAGAGGACACGAGGGTGGAGGAGGATGAGGTCAAAGAAGCCGCAGAGATCGAAGTGGAGGCTGGAGGAACCATCGAGGAAGCCATCCCTCCTCTTCCTCCCAAGAGGAGGCGACGTGGTTTCGGCGCTTCGGTTACATCTTTGGAGGATAGCAGATGCATTTCGTCCGAGGAGGTCAGATTGGAGGAGGTGAGGGAATGAAGGATGGTCTTTTCTATAATTCCGCTATATTAAGCTAGGAGTGTCGATGTAAACGGGAACTTGAGAAATACGAATGATATACGGAGTTGAGTGATTCTACGTTCACAAAGTATATTTAAAATTAGCAAATTTGAAATCTTTTGAAATATCAACAATAAATCGAACATTATTCCAAAAAAATTACTGAAATTGCATGTAATGAATTTAAGCATGTTTAAGGGTATTGATGTAACTCTAAGTAAATTTTACATTCTTATCAATTTTATATAACGATTATTTGAAATATGAGTCTAAATTTATAAATACTAATATTTGAAGACTATAAATTCATTACCATAATGTTTATCTTTGTTAAGGATAAATATAATGGTAATAAATTTATTAATATCCTTGCTAAGCGTTTCTTGACAAATTTGTTAGTATTGAATTTCTTTGAAGTATTGTTTCTTTACTTCGTATGCTTGTGGCTACTTCATTTTATGAACACCATTATTCAACAGAAGCAGATCATGAAATTAGCTGATTCACATAATATTGATTACCTCTTAGTCATATGTGAGATTTAGTGCTAATGAAATACAACATATGAATCATATTTTTATTACCTATGCTTTACCATCATTCTGTTCTCCCACATTTTGCTCTTCACGCGTTGTCTCTTTTCGAGTCCCTTTTTAATGTTCAGTGAACTCAATCCTCCCTCTCAGAATTATTTTAAATTCTTCAGAGACACACATTCACTCCCTTAAAGCTTTACTCGCTCTTTTAAATCTGTTATTTTTGTCGATTCCATCACCTGTTTCATTATCTATCAATCTCTTTTATCTTACTTCCTGCGTTTTGAAGCCACTTCGAGCGAACTGGAAAACTTCCAAGAAGTTATGGCCAATGTGAGCCACGTGTTGGAGGGTATCTTAATTGGAAATATATTTCCTTCCAAAGGGGAGAAGGTTCTCATCTTTGAAACGACATTAAAAGCTCAAAATTCTCTCGAAAGCGTATTCATGGGGAAGAATTTTATATAATTTGCTTTTCTATTAATCGATGAATGCACGTTATTTATTTGCAAGACTTGTGCAAGCATCAGTGGATTAAGTTGAAGCTTAATAGGAGACACGGAGCCCGCATGAAATACAATTGCCATCCTCAATTAACGGCGAAATCTAGAGCGTCATTTTCATATATGTAAAAGGGACTATGAGAAACAAGTAAATTGTATGTGTTGAACCGAAATGAGAAGGCATTTCCTTCTCATTCCGGTCTTCGGAGAGAAGGGATTGTTAATTGTAGTATTTCATTCCCGTTTCCTTTTCTTCCCAGTTTGATCGCTCCTCCACCAACGTTTCGAGGCAGAAGTTCTCCGCGAGTCCCCAGCCCCACATGGACAGCATGTTCTCACCGCAAGCTTTCACGGAAGTGTCTCTAACATCTCCCGATCCTGAGTACGCCAGTCCGATGAGGGACCTATCACCACCAGTAGCACCGAGAAGAGCCAGGAGTCTCACGAGACGTCCAAAAGAAAGGGAAACTTTCTTCCAAACGGTGCCGAGAACCGCCGTGTCCGTCCCCTCTAGACCTCAGAGAAGATCGAAAGCCCCCGACTTTTTCACCGTGCCCCGACAAAAAGTCAAACCTCCAGAAAGGCCAGCGAGGAGCGGTTACGCCACACCTGGACCTCCTAGAGCTCCTAGACGTCGCAGAGCGTCGACACCGTTGCCTCCGTCCGTTCCTGCGTCTGAGGACCACGCATTCGAGTCGGGAGAAGATGAAGCTAGGGTTAGAGATTTAACGGCTGGAGAGGTAGTGTCAAAAATGAGAAGTAGACCGCTACCTCCACCGCCGAGACCTCCCAGAAGAGACAGAACACGCTCTGCAGACAGAAGTGCCTGGGAGGAAGTGGTGGAAGGGCATCTTTCCCTCGGTTCTGACAGAGGTCCTGGAAGCATGATCTCTGGAAGGAGCTTATCCGACTCAGGGAAACCTCCGGAAGAGGTTTCCATAGCTATTCAGACGGACCCATTACCTTACGACTACTGCGTTGAGGAGAGGGCAGTTGAAGACGGTGCAGCCACACAGCAAGCTGAAAGACAAGCATCAGGTTGGGGAGGGAGAACATCCCCTTCCTCGTGGCCCACTCCTCCCCCTACTCCTCCACCGGTAGCCACCAGAAGGCACTCTGCTCAACGAAGACAACAGGCAACAGCTAGAAGGGCGCAAACCTCTTCTCAAGAAGCTCTTCCTACCGAAAGGTCACCAAACTTGAGCGAGCTACGCAGCAGAGTGACCGAGGGCATACTAGGAAATGGTCCGTTAACGCCACCCAGTTCGCCTAGGGCAGAGAGAAGGTTACCTCCCTCGCCGCCTACTATATCTTCGGAAGAAGTAATATCTTCAGAAATTCCTTCCTCAGACACTCCACCTTCAATACCTCCCCTTCCCGTTACAATACCTACTAGAGATACAACAACCCCAGCTGGAGAGATAGAGGTTCCTCCACCCCCTGCACCAACGCCTACGCCCGCTGCTCCGGCGGATTCTGAAGCAGCAACAGAAACGCTTACTTCTGAGACAACTACGCAATCTATTCCCTTAAAAACAGAAGAGCCCCCAAGACCTATGACTCCTCTTCAAGAGGAGCCTCCCAAAAGCGCACCATCCACACCTAAAGCTGTTCATTTACCTACAGAAGAACCTCCTGTACCTCCCAAATCCCAGGTTACCATACCACCAATCGCTCCTCCCAGGCCTCCAAAACCAACACCTGTACGGCCACCTCCAAGAACCCAAAAGACAGAACCCACTCCAGTAGAAACCCCCCAGACACCATCCATCCCGCCATCATCTTTTGCTCAACTACGTTCACCAGAACAACCCCCCATATATCCATATTATCCTTACTCTATTCCTCCTCCATCCTTCTTCCAGCAGCAATCGCCCCCCTCTGGAGAGACAACAGGGCAAACGATGCCACAAGTTCCTCCCTTGGGAGCTATAGCAATGCTGTGTGTAGGAGAGATATCAGCTAGGAAGTTGGTTGTCAGTGAGTTTCAAGGTCCTTGGGGTCCTCAACAGTCTCCAGACCCACCTGCAGAGCCTAGAAGATCAGCAACGAGAGCAGAACATGTACACCGCCGCCGAACACCAAGTTTACCAACCACCCGTCGTAGATCCATGCGAAGAAGGTATTCAGAAGGAGGAGGAGGAGGAAAGGAGATGAAAGAGGGAAAGGAAGAAGTGGAGGATCCAGAAGATGATGTTCCTGGAATTGGGGAGCTGAGTGGCCGTCTTGCAAGAGCTTGCGGTAATGTGGCTGTCAATAGTGTGCGACAACTCCTGCTGACTGCAGTGGAAAGGGTTGAGGGAGATGGAAGGACTGAAACAGCTATAGTGATAGCCTTGGTGATGGCAGTTGCACTCGTGCTCCTAACAATGGGACATGGACGCCAAGGATCTCGTTGGGAATTTTATCTCCCTCCTCCTAATTGAAGAAGCATGCACAAACATGGTGCACCTTGATAAAGTAATTCATGCACTACAATTAAAACTTGTTTTTATTATTTTTCTCAATTCATAATGAGTTTTCCTTTTGACTCATAAACCCATATATTGTTTGTGAAGCCTAGACATCATGGATAAAGTTGCCAATGAAAAATATGAATACAATGATAAGCTGTGTGAAATAGTAACATATTTGCTCAGATGATTAGATTAATATAAATTTTTCATCTAGGTTATTCTAGTCACATTTTATTTAAAATTATTTATTATTTGTGAATTGAAAATAAACTCAAGGCATTTACTGTGATGAAAATGAAGACTTAGAAGACAGGATTAAAGGATATCTTTCATTGTTGTTGAAATTATATTTTTCATTCATAACAAGGCTCTATGATGTTCCTCTTGAACTCCTTCAGAAATTTGTGTTTGATGCCCTTTTTTCATGTTTTCCAATGCCTATGTGCCTTCAGTCATTTGTAGTAATTCACTTGTGATAATGTATATAAAAATTTCATTAATTTCAATAAAACAATAAATAATATATGAGTTGATGTAAAGTGCGCTGTTTAACTCATTCATATATTGACTTTTTCTTAAAATAAATAATTTGGATAAGCTGAGGAGATATATAATGAAACTTCTTCTACCATTTTAATCACATTTTAGATTTAAAATAAAATAGAAATTTTGATCTCTAACTATCAATTTTCTCAGAATATAAAGAGCATATTATTCTTTTGTAAAAAATGTAGATATCCAGAACTCAACCTTAAATTTTTTATCCCAATTCTTACATTTCATTAAATTTGATCCCTCAAACATGAGGAAATTAACATACAATTCCATTTTGATTTAGACAAGACGAAAATGAATCTTTCTTCTGGAAACAATTATACTATAGGCTATATATATAACTATTAAATATTACACGACTGTCACAATCAATTTAAGGTCATCAACTGGAAACTCCATTGAATTCATAAGTATTGAAGTATAATGAGTAAATATTGATATAGGATAACAGAATCAAATAATTCCAGTCCTTAGAAGTTTTAATGCCAGAAAAAATCATTGCAAAATTTACTATGAAATGATTTGTAGCAGTTCTTGAAGCTATTGAATGAGGTACTGTCAAAATTATAGCAGTTAACAAAAGGTAACACCATTCACATGATGGAAAGGCACCAGTGAAACTTGCATTTGCTATAAGAGTTTTATTAAACCATCCATCATTCTGTGAATTGAGTTACCATATCTAAAAATGGACATAAGAGAATCCTGACAGTAGCATGATATCATGGATTGTAAGTTCTCATTAATTATAATATACAACATTATATGCTGCATGAGAAATCTTAGAGAAATAGATGGGATTCTTACATCCCAATGTGTCAAACAATGTTTGACTACTAGAGACAATCTCTAACATAAATGTTGCCAACATCTACTGAACAGGATCAGATGAATAATTAAGGAATCTGTAGTATCAATGTAACTCTAATACTTCAATGAAACTTCTATCATGATTTATCAAAATAAGCAGGTTAATTCCTCAATTAAAAATAGCACACATTTGTCATTAAAGTCGAAATCAGAGAAGAGTTTAGAACAGACCATCCTAGATAATTCAGAGTTTGTATAATACATTTAATTATTTAAGACAATCTATGAATCATGTACTATGGAAAAATTACTATAACCCACAAATGAATCTCAATTAGAACTTTCATAATTCTAATATATGAAAAGACCAACTGTTAATACAACAGAAAGAAATCCTGAGTTAACTCCAAGCAATAAATGAATTTACTATAACTTAAATAAACTTTTATTACTTCAATACATTTTAGCATCTTAAATTTCAATATCTTTCTTAGATTCAAAATGAAAAGAATAAGATATGCGCAAGAAAAAATAATCCTTTCATTTCTTTCACTGTACATCTCAGTAAACTGTCCGTCCTTCTCTTCTTGAAATTCCTATCCTTTAAACAACTGATTGTCAACTAAATTCAAGTTGCTAAGTTTACCCATTATTTTCTTAACAATAATTTACATCTAATTTAAATCATTTTAGCTAAAATTTGACCAGGAGACATTTTCATATTGGGCCAATTAACAAGATTTGGCAATATTTCCAATTTTATTTAGTTTACAGGAACATGAAGAATAAGAGAATCTTTGGTTTACCTGATATTAATCAACTTTGCTGAAAATACAGTTTCAGCTCAAGATAGTAAAAAAATTAATGGTAGCACAATTTTCATCAGAATATGGTAAATCAACCTTTCATGATTGACAAAAAGAGAATCAGTCAACTTCAACACCCACCAAATATATTAGATGAAGAATAAGTTTCTCTTTTATGGAACTATTTGATTTCATTGATCTCTTTAACCTTGATTTTATTGAACTCCTGGATATTTGATCCAGCAATGAATGAAATTTAATATAGAAATCAAGGTATGATTTCTATGAGAGCCATTCTCTGAAATTAAAACTAATTCTACAGCTTTTGAAGTTTACTGGAATCTAAAACTACGAGTTTTCCAACTTAATATTGTTTTAAAAACCATTCATAATGACAATACAATGTAAAATGCATCAAAAGAATTAAGTTTTATTATACATACAACACTAAGCACTCCATATTGTATAATAACAAAACATTAGTTGACAGGCAACTACCACTGAAAATATTTTTTTTTCATAAACTTGGTCATGCATACATAAATTTTTTAAAGTCTGATTTTATACAAGAGTATATATAATAAACAAGCATAAATAACTCATATGATTGCAAGGTGTTTCAAGTAAAGACCACCCATAAAAACACAAACTACAATAACCTCGAGCCACAATAATAATATTAAAATGTCACTTCTATAATAATGAGTCATTTTAACACCAAAAAAATCATTTTAAAAGCAATGATCCAAAGTATATGCATTTGGCAGTGAGATAAGTGAGAGTGGAAATTCATTCCCTTAATGCAATGATGAATATTTTTTTAGTTTGAAGGCATGCACCACAGATAACATCAGTGGCACAACGAGGCATGCAGAATTCAGTAAATTATAAGAAAATAGAATTCAAGGTCGAGGATGCCTCACCATCATGAATTATCAATAAGACATGGTCCAACAAATACTCAAAAATTGAGAGATGAAAGATTTTCTTCCAAGTTAGCCCCAAAACAAAGCCTGGATGCCACTGGTTGTACTCTTTAAGAGACACTACCTAAGTTTTAAGTTTTTCTTGTCAAAACAAGCCATAAATTAACAGTATGCAAAAAAATGCAAACTACACAATTAATGTTGAAAATTTACTTGAAAATCTGACTTTCTTGAGTTTCTTAAACAAAATAGTTCTTGTTTTGCCAAGCAAGGGGCTACAGTTCTTAAATTTAATTCAACTTACTCAGCAACAACTTCCTTTATTATAACTACCCTTCTCTTCATTTCTCCTACAGTTAAAAAATTCCCATGATACTTTCACAAGTGATTGACACATCATCAAGTTGATTCCCACTCCCCATGTAAATAGGTTGCAACAAGAATTAATAGAATGAAAATTTTAACTACCAAATGACAAACTGGAGTTCTACAAGAAAATAAAAACAATTCTAACTAATATTGGATACTTAGTATTATCTGGAAAAATCAAATTCAAACTTTTGCTCAAATTTTCCTCAACTTTTTTAAATGGTCCCCACAAATTATGATACATGAAAAATCAAACGTGCTTAACCCCGCAGGTTGAAAAAAGAAACGCTTGGTGAAAAACTTTCCAGGAAAATGAGAACGATATAATTTATTTAATATTTGCAAAGGGTCAATAAACCCTCACCAAAATCACATACATTAATGATTCAGTAGAATACTATTCTCTCTGTCAAAATTTACAGGCATGAAATGGATAGGTTAACTTATAATTGTAATAATATGAATTTTTTAAATAACTATAGTTTTGGTACATGCACATACTTTTGGAAAATAACATCTTGTGGTATACAATTATACAAGAACATGTGTGTGTGTCTATATATGTACACAAAAGGCTGGAATTAGGATCATTACCTTTCCGTACACTGTTACTGAATGTGAGGGGTAACATACAAAAATCGACTAATGAAATATATATATTTATATGAAAGTAACATACCTGATAATCAGATATGGAAGAATAAGCAATATAGAAGAATAAAATGAAATTCACTCCAAGTTACAAATTAAAAGTCTTGCGAACATTCTCAGTTTTAAATTTCCATGAAGTGATGCAATGTTAGAAATAAACCCTTTTCACAAAAACTTTTTTTGAAAGAATCGCTTCGGAAATGACAGAAAATAAAACCTCATTTCAAAAATTCCTCCTTGAAATTTTAAGCAATGAACAAAATAATGTAGATTATTAATTAGTATATTAAATATTTGCTGATGATGATCTCATAATATCACTCTCACTTTAAATACTTGATTGACCAAATTATATAACAAAAATTTATGAGCACAACAATGAATTTGGACTAATGAGTAAAAAAAATGCTAATTACTAGGTTTCAAAGACAAATTTAAGGATAAATATTTTAAATGCATATATATATACACACACTTATGTATACTTATATTTTAAATGTGATGATAGTTTTGTAGTAAGGTATAACTTCACCATGAAAGTTACAAGGACATTATACTCTGACCAACAGATAACTCAAGATAGATTCCTCTAAAATTTTGCTTTCTCCTCAAAAATGAAACATAAAACCATATTAGAAACTTCAACCGTTCATAATATCCATAGATAACACTTTAAGCCTTAAAATCTTGATATTGAGCAAAGATTGACTCATATCAACCCGAATTTTGAAACCATTACTTTTCTAAACTGATCTAAATCCAAGTAATAAATTATCTGTAAAGTTATAAAATCCCTATCCTTCAGGTGGAGTTGGAAGCCAATGGATTCCAGCAAGCCAATTATCCCGGCAATAGTTATAACAATAGTGGGATATCTTAAATAGTACAAATGGAAATTTGTAAGTTCAAAATAAATTGACTTATGTGTTGTTTGAGTGCAAACCAGCCTTTTCCTTTGTAAGCACATAATCACAAGTATATGTTTTCGATTTCACATAATGAAACAAATATCCAAAATAATGAGGGCTTCCACTTCATTTTTCTAATCCTAATTTATCCAAATATTGTTTATTGCTTTTTAATGGCGATTTCTTTTACCACAAAAACCTATCACACACGAGAAAAACTATACACTGGGTGCAAGAATGAATACATTAAATAAGTGAACTGGTGACAAAGGTAATACCCAATCATAAATCATACAAGTAATGTTCACAGGATGATTCAATTGTAGAGTTGAACAACCATGCATGCATTATAATCAATAATGAAATGAGAACAGAGGAAATTGCACAAACAGTAAAGTGATTACCACTTAAGTATCCATGACATACTGCAAATGGTTACTTAAGGATTCATTAAGCTAAAATCCATAGATATGCCTTTAAATAATTTGTAAACACAAATTACTTTCAATATATTATGAAATCTGCATATTTTAACAGTATTCCATTTATATTTATTTCTTTAAAAGGTGATCATCTGGCTGTAATTCATATTTCAGCCAAAATATAGTTGTTAGCAGTATTAACAGTAGTGTATTTATCATCAAACAATAAAAAATTAATTCCAATAGTGAATCTGTATGTTATATATTGTTTATATATTTTGCAATATATATTTATACATATATATGTATACAGACACATATATATGTATATACATATATGTTTATAAAGGGTGTACTCTTTTCTTAGAAAAAATACCATAATATAGGAGGAATATATATTATTTGTAATCCATTGAATTTTCACTGCTCAGTTGGAAATATTAATCTACCAGTATGACATGACATCCATTATCAACAAAATCTAAAACATTATCAATTTACAATATTAAGAGAAAAACAGATATGTTTTCAATACATATTCTTGAATTGAGGCTCAAACTTTAATGATGTCAAGGGATCCAATTCATTCACAAATAAATATGGCAAATGGAAATCATCACCAATTTCACATCAAAACTTACACATTTATAGTCAGTTATTTACAACATGCCAATTGAAACACCACTATGACACTAACTTAAAATTAGAACATAATTACCATGGACAAAAATATAATTCTCTCCTTTACTATAGATTTACAGCTAAGTACACCCAATTAATGTCATTACTTGAGATAATGTCATTTCAGCAATTACACTCTAAGTGAAGTGAGAAGAGTAATTGAATCCACATACTTGCATGGATTTGAAGTTTATAAGATGAAGTCACTGGCACACTGTAACAATTTCATTTTTATTTAAACAATGTTTCCTCGTTCAATTGCCAAAAAGCTTGGAGGACCTTTTTCTAAATCTTCCTGATTCACACCTTTCTGGCTTGATTTAAAAATACCCAAATTAATTACATTTTCAACTCTACGTTTCACTCAAAGATCCTTAATGCAGATCCAGAAAAGACTGATTTTAAAAGTGTTAGTGTTAAAACATTCTCATCTCAATCAGTACAATTCCTTCAATATATTTCATTTGGCAACAGTAAAAGAATATCCAAAATTCTGTCTAACCAAGTTTGAAGAAATAATTGTACTAGATATTCTCCAAGTTTAGAGCATGAGAAAAATCTCTCGCCTATAAAGCCTTTACACTTTCCCTTAAAAATTTTTAACATTTTAGGATGAACCATTATTAATATCAAAGTGATTCTTTTAACAATGATAATTTACAGATGAAACAAAAGTCTCATTCTGATTTGAAAAAAACTATACAGAACTATTGCCTTGGCTAAGGATAAAATCTTCGTTCTCACTTTAGAGAGACTAAAATTTCATTTTCTCTTTAGAAAAGTGTCAATGAAATAACAGCAGTTTTGACAGATGACTAAATCTGAAATGATTATGTCTTTGACTGCTTTTGACTCTAAAATAATCCCCACATTTTGAATAAACATACTATCACCAAAAACACACCAAATCCATTCTACATTTTCATTTAATTAATATCAAAACTTACTTATAGACTGAATTACTACTTTCTATTACTGGCAATTTTAATGATCTAGCCAAAGTGGCTAATGCACAGTAGGTAAGTGTGCTCCTTGGGAAACACATCGAAGGAACTTCAAACAATTGAAAGAAAGGTAATGACTTGAACAAAGAGACAAGTAGGCTAATGGTGACTTATAAAAAAATCATTAAGACTACATTTTGAAAATTACTTTCAAAGGACTAGCATTAAATGCACAGGAGACTGTTGATCACAAACAAATTAATTACTGATCTCTTTGGATAACAATTTACATTATAAAATATCATTAGTACTTGGAATTTAAATTCTTATGCATCAGTGATGATTCAAAGAATGTTAGGATTAGATTTGCATTCCTGAAATGCATAAAATTTAGAAAACATTAAGAATCCTTAAATATGATTAAACAAATTTTCATGATCAAGAACATTAATGTAAATATCTGAAGGCCAATCACCTGAACACAACAGAAAAACAGTAACAACAGCTTTGAAACTATTGTACAAAAAATAAACACAAGTAAAAATTTAAAAGCATAATAAGACATTTCAAGTTAAAAATTAGAATAAATAATTTAATAAAATTAATTAAAAATCAACAATTAAAAAATCTTACACAAAACAGAGAACAAAAGAAATAACTATAAAAATAATTGGAATGCTTTCTCCTATCCACAAAGTGAGTGCCTATCAGATGATTTTTCAAACATTGGATTAGTCTATTTACATTAACATCAAATTCCCTGAAGTTTCATAACAGAGAAACATGTTCTAAAGCAATGTGTGAATACATCACAATTACAACATGTATAATGGGCACATAGGGCTCACCTAAAAAAAATAAAGAAAAAGGAAACAGTCTGTCATGGAAGATGAATATCACAAAATTCATGTAGAACATTGTATTGTTCCCAATAACTGAACACTCAGTACCATAAGCCATTCATGTCATACTCAGTCACTTCAAATGATAATTTTGAAATGCTTTTTTTGTTTAATTCTTCTCTCATGCACAGCAATGGGTCATCAGCATCCAAGCCTAATAAATTTAAAAACCTCTCCATCGCATAGTCCTTTTTTCAGCTTCATCCATCAACTTCATATTACACAGGTATATATGAGATCATTAAACCAGCCACACGTAGCACCAATGGACAGGCAACTGCCACAAATAGGAAAGAAATCTTTCACGCCAAATGTTGACTCAGTGTAATAGTTTGTACCCAGCCTATAGGACCAACTGACTCATTAGAAAAAAAATACAATACAATTACAAGCAAAGCCTGGACAGCATTCAACCGTCCCAAGAGGCATGAGTCAATTATTTTACTATATTTTTATCCACTCAAATTATTATGCTAATTATTTCCTATCAAACACTGGTAATATATTCTTTTTTGAGGTTAGGGAAGTTTACACTGATGCAAACATTCCCACTAAAGAAATATTCATCCAGAAACTCTAACATTGTACAAGCTCAGGCAAATATAATAGATTTGGGGCTATATTTTGCTACTCAAATTTACCTGCCAAACCCAATAATGAATACGTACACTTTCTTCCACTTGGAAATGATAAAAACACAAATACACTGACAACCATTATCCCCTGTGCCCCATCCAAAGCCATCAATTAGCCACCCCCAGCACCAACTGAGCCACAAAAACATTACACAGGATATTTTCAGAAATCGGGACTCTAATTCACCAATTATAAAAGGTGAGAACTTTGCACCTCTGATGAGGAAACTGTGAGTACCCTCTTCCAGTAATACGAAACCTCCACTGGCAACTTTTATCCATTTTTTTAAAAGACCGAATGATCTACAAGGTGTTGACTGCATGTTATCTTTAAATACAGAAGCTCTAGATGAATGAGCATGGTCCAATGACTCCAAGAAAATGATTGGAAGTTCCTCAGGGTAGCGATCCAGGACCTTATTGCCCACTGAACTCCCTCTAGGTGCCGCCAATCAGTCCAGCACCTCTCCGGGATGATCGGGAGACGAAAAGTGTCCCCTTACCTCAAGATGAAGGGCTAGGTCAAGTACCAGATGCTGGAGAGCAGGATGTTCCAAGAGATCCAAGTCTGGCAAGGGAGGCTGGCATCTTGGCCAATACTGACGGCCCTGATAATTAATAATAAAATAAATTTCTTTCACTCCATTTATTCTAGAATACATAGAAAAATAAGATTATAAAAGGATTCTAAAACAACAAAATTAAACATCTTTATATATGAATTATATAAAAGCAGAAATATACAGTCAAAAAGCCATCAACTAACTCCCAAGGACACAACAGTAACAGTAGGATTGAAGATATTAGGGATTTCACTCCTACAACTATCTGATATTCAAATATGAAACAATAATACAAATAAATTACTAACATAAAATTGAAAATTAGTGAATTTTATCAAGCTGAGAGAAAAATATAGAGCTTTTTAAGTTACCTTAAACGATCTGTGTAGATGTAATACCACATCACAGAATACATATCGCAAAATCAATAAACGTAGAAAATCATCGCCAAAGAACTGCAAAAATCCAGGTTCTGCAAAGGTACAACGTTATCACTCACAAGTTAGCAATTGCAACATTAGAAAATAGAAAAACAAATTGCCATAAAATCAATTTCAATTTTGAAAAAATCAGAAATTTTCTTTGAAAAAGTTGTTGAAATACATTCTTTCTATTTACCAACACTTAAATTAACTATATCTATCAATCAATATCAAAGGAAATTTTTAATTTATAATGTAAAATTCTGTGAAATAAATCTACACAATTTTCTAATAAGCTTACTTATGCTAATGCTTTGCTCACCTATACGACACCTGGTGAACAATCTACTTGCTTCTGTGACAAAACGATCAATGAATGATTGACATCTTTCCCAATGGTGAATTGGGACATTCATTATATTACAAATGAAACAGAAAGCAGTCAGAGGACTATGGAGGAACAGAGTGAATAGACTTCCATTATGCTGGTGATCTGAAAGATTGCAAAAAAATTGATATAATTATTAAATTATATACACATTACACCAAAAATAGAACCGCATTAAATAGATCTAAACTCATTGGAAAGTTACCTTGGTATGCAGGAGGAGTATCTTGAGGAGACATAAGAATGATAAGAGGCTGTCCAAAATAGCGTGGAATATGTTGAAACACAAAGCTATTGTCCGAGTCAACAATGAAGAAGAAAGGTTTCCTTGTAAAAGCATAAAGGTCTCCTGGATATAAGCTGTAAGAGGAATTAGATTACTGTATTATTGAATATTTTATTGAATAATAACATATTTGAATAAAGAGTATAAGATTGAAGTTTTTTTACAAAATGAGGAATGTCAATTTTATTCTTGCCGAAGTCTCAAAGTTGGTCAAATATTTTCTCTAAATTAATGGAAACGCACTATTCCTCCTAAATAATTTTCCTGAATATGAAAGGAAGTTACTTTTCTAATTACTTATTCTAATTCTAATAATAAGGAAAAGCCTCTGAAATGCAAAAAAAGCTATGATAAAAAAATATGAATGAATTAATAGAATAATGCAAACAATCAATAATAAGAGTTATTTTCATTAAAAATAAAGCATTTATACATAAGAAAAAACAAGAAATGGTAGTATTTCTACGTAAAGAAAAGCTTTGAGTAAAAATTATATTGGTATAGCATACTGAAAATACATGCTACATAAAATTATTAATCAAGTATTCCATGCCAATAATAATTTTCTTCAATTAGAAATAGTTTAAAAATTTACATTCTCATAAAAATCCCAGCTTTTTGATAGAACAGAATGAGTCTGACGAGTACGGGACTCGAAGATATGCCATAACATTCAGCCTTCCAGTTAAGGGATTGGCATTGCAGGTTCATCTAAGCAGCATCATCATAGCCTTTTAGAGGCAATTGCTATACAAAGTGGTGTTTAAGTAACCCTCTCTTAGAAACATAGGAGGTGATAGGTGGGTTTCACATGGAAAGCT
Organism: Pantala flavescens; assembly: GCA_020796165.1. Taxonomy (NCBI): domain Eukaryota; kingdom Metazoa; phylum Arthropoda; class Insecta; order Odonata; family Libellulidae; genus Pantala; species Pantala flavescens. Next base: position 9,365,046 of record CM036883.1, read on the forward strand.
AATTATCACATATCTACTTCCTCATGTAAAGATAATTGTGAGCAAATTATTATTTTCAACATATCTCTCAATTACAAATGCTGACTTACATTCGATTCATAAAAAATAATTAATTTTCATTTCTTTAATTTTCAAAACTCTTGTAATTCATGGGTCCTGATCAACATTCACCTGACTTGACTCGCTAGACGGACCAATAGCTAGCAATTTAAAACTGATAATTTAAAAAAAATCAGTTAGCAAGCCTCCCATAAAATCATTAATTGGTAGTTGAAATATATAATTTAATATTAACAATCTATTAATTAAAGTTTTTTATTCATGAAATTATGATTTCTTATAATATGAACTGAACATGAAATACTTGCTTCTTAATTATGGAAAAATCTATATTTTGAATCTGCATTTATAATTTGGGAAATAACAAAGATTTAACAAGTGTTAAAGAACATTTGAATTTGAATTTTTAGCCTTTAAAAATAAGCCTTTAATAAATTAAAAATTTAGTTCAAGCAAGTTGTTGATCAGGCAAGGTATTGGTTGAGCTATAGATGAAGTGAACAGTCTGTCAGCCGAGCACCAGTTACACAGGTGTTGGTCAACGCATAGATCCTTAATTCATAAATCATTATGCTTAGCTTTTCCTCGAGCTACAAGGTATGAAAATAATTACCACAGTAAAACATCTATGTTTGAAAAAAAAAACATGCACAATGAAGCTCTCTAGAGAAAAATAAATTTAAACTAAAAGTAAACAGCTATACTTGGAAAATCAGATTTGCAGAACCATTTTATTCATCACAAATAAGACAAAATACTTTTTTTTAATTTACTTTAATTCAAGAGTTATACTGTAACTATGATTATATTTATTTATTAATTTCTTATTTATTGAATCTAATTCCTATTTTCTCGCTTTCATTTATGAATATTAATTAGTTGTAATAAAAATAAAATCATAACACAAGTTCACAATAATCATTAAGACATAATATGGTTTAATCAAAAATGTATATCAAAATATTATCATTTATGAATAGACCAAAAATAAGCCCATTCAATACTCCAAAATTGTTCAGAAAATTGAAACTTTAGATACAATGTAGATAAAATACTGAATACAAATATTTCTATACTTAATTTTACTATAAGAAATGGTAACATGGTTTAGATCATAATGTATGGTATTGCTTTCTAGCCAACAGATTTAAATAAAAATAATGCTTAATTAAATTAAAACTAATTGCATATAGAGAAACTGTGAAAATAATAATTAACAAGCCAACAACTTTAAAACAAACAAGGAATTGCATAAACAATCATGCATGAGCTACCAAAATAGTGGCTTATGCTCACCAATTCATTTCTTTAAGTTGGCAATTTTTTTTATTTGAATGATCCAATTCTCTCTTGCTGCTCGTTACTACACCACCCAAATCATACCCCACTGTCAACAAATAGATTAATTATACAATTAATGGCATACAAAGTAACCAATAAACCTTTTAAGAATATACTAATACCAACCATCTTCCGGATGTTTTGTAGTGGAAAAGCAGCCATCAGCAGAAAGGTAAAGCAATAGAGCTCCATTAGGTGGCAACTCTTTAAAACCTGAAATAAGAGTAAAGATAATGAAAATGATCTTGAAAATATCATCCTATAAATTCAAATGCACTGTTTTTCTATTTAAATTATATTTATATATAAATTATCATAAGTTCCCTTTATCGACCAAATGCAGAGTTAATACACTAATTTAGAAGTTCTAGATATAGATGGAAAATCCAAAAAAATAGGTTTGGAAATTGTGCACCTTATAGTATACAAGAAATATAATACGTGACCCCTAAATGAAATTAAGCAATATAAATATTATTTGTCCAAATAAAAACAAAAATATTCAGATAGTAATTCTAACTCTTGTGATAATTAATGAATAACATATACATGATTATTTAAAATGCTTTGTATGTATATTTATAATCTTGTTTACTTTCTCTATTTATAACTTGTATTTTTATGTTGTAACTATTTCATCCCTCATACTTTCTTCTAGGTTGTACTCATTTTTTATTTTCTTATAGTTTTTACAATCAGTAGGATTGTCAGGTTTTTCACACCCCCCTTCTTTGTGGGTATTTTCCTGCTATGGAATTTTTTCCCCTAAGCTTCTCTTGGGGATTTTTAATTCCACTAATTCAGTTATTTAATTTGTTTAATTTAACTTACTAATACTTAATTTATAATTAGACAGGGTTAAATGGAAGAGGAGACTTTCCAGTCTCATTTTTGCCCTAAATAAAGACGCTATCATTATTATGATTGTATTTTATATTTTCCTTCATCTTTATCAGTGAGATAAAACTTTTTGTATATATTTAGGCCATGCTCATTTCTATATTCTCATTTTGTCCTAATGGATAGACCTGTAAAGTTTTAAACTTCAAGTGTAAGAAAATTAACTTTATTTTCAATAACAAGATAACTTTATACATTCCAAGGATTTAAAACAAATTACATCTTTTTTGAAGGAAGTAACATCATTATTTATTTAATTTCTCTTAAAGATCTATTCACTTATCAAATATAACTGTGAAAATGCTAAATGTACATTCCAAGAAATTAATTGATTCATTTAATTAATTAATTAACGCCAAATTTTGATGAGCAAAAAGTGATTCACTTATTCTTGACAAAGTTTTCGGATATTAAATAAAAGAAATATAATCAGCTACAGCAGTAACTCTCTTGAATAAAATTGAACTCAAAACTTGAAAAAATAATAAGCTGTCCTTTCATGGGATCAATTAAAAAGAAAAATTAAATAAAATTTTACTTAAAATGTTAATTCAGAGTTAATTAATTTTACATTTATCAAATTCAGTCAGATTTATAGTTCAACTTTATCAATTCCACTTCAACATATTTTTATGTATGATAAATAAGCATTTTAATTTATTTTATCAGATCATAGGTAAATATACATTGTAAAAAAATTATTTTATTTAATAAACTCACCAGATGCTAAGAACACCATCACTTGACTAAACGTTGGTTTGTATAATAAATATTTATGTGGATTCTCCCTCTTCATTGGTCTCTCGCCATTTTCATGGCATGAAACCATAGGATAGGATCCTTTGCTAGAACCACAGTAGCCCTTTTCCTGGAATATTAGACACTTTTTCAGTTCTATGACATATGATGGAAAGCAAAAAAATTAAAAATTTTGTTTGCAACTAACAAAAGGCAATCTTCCTGGAGCAGGAGATGCATCATAGATGTGGTTAAAGTCTTCTTGTGGCTCTCTCTCTAGTGTTTGAATGATTCTGAACATATCCATTGTCAACTCACTAAATTTCACCTAAAAAAATGAGATTCATCAGTTGATACGGAGAAATCAAAACTCCAAAGATGGAAATCAACCCGGATAGACAAAAATTTCTATTGATAAGAGTCAATTATATGTAAATGTTAATGGTTCTGAGGTAAGGTAAAATTAAAATGTATTCAACACAAAGATGATTGAATTGTTTATTACTATAAACAAGTCATCAAAAAAAACTACACTATTGTAAAATGAGTAAGAATCTACAAATAGCTATAAGGAGATAACTTTAAGTAAGTATAACTTATCTTCCATTATTTCAAAAGATCCTTTTTAAATTTAATTTTGTAATTCATTTACTTGAAAAAATTCAAAAACATAACAATCAATATGCTGGTTGAAGAGAAATTGTGCAGTAAATAAATTTATGAAAGAAAATTTACCTGATCATTACAGTTTCCTACAATTAGAATCTCTTGTAGAGTAAGATTCATGACAGGAGATTTTTCCACAGGTGGAGTAGTCAATGGACTTAACCTAAATTGAATAAGAAGTTTGAGTATCAGTCCATAAATCATGGAGTGCTTAAAAAGTTACATTGAGAATATTATACCTGTGAGATAGAATGACAGCATTGGAATCTGCATGCATAACACTCACAACACCATCAGCCTTAATGAATGATTTTATTTCTTCAAGAACCAAGGACCACTCAAGTTGATCATCTGGTTCATATGTGCTAGTATAATCCACAATCTGCTTATCCAGCTCCTTAGATTGTACAAAGAATATTAATTAATTGTAAAATCAACATATATCCAATAGTATCAAACACAAAATTTGGGTTCACCATCATTAAAAATAATTTAGAGCAATACAACTAACATATAAAAAACACTTATACATTGTATCTAATAAGAGAAGAAAACTAATAAGCAAATTAATAAGCCACTTGGTGAATTTTGCAATTGGCAATTCTTTCTAATCGAAAATTCAAAATCAAACAGTTGCATTGCTATGTTAATAAGTTAAATCCATCATCATGTACTATTGCTGTTAACAAGTGCAGATAAGCACAGAAAGGATTTAAAAATACTTAAAACTTGTACTAGCAATTGAACTGCTTTTACAAATATTCTGATTAAACATAAAAATTCAATGACAAATCGTCAGAACCCACTTATAATTTATAATTCAACTCACCATTACCAACTCCCTAACCACCTTCATTTTCTTTAAAAGCAAGCAAACCACAATGAATCTGGCATAATAACGCAGTTTTTTAACCATTAAATCGGACCTACAAGAGAATATTAGTTAAATAACATTGATGTACAATAATTGTGAATGTGAACTTCTCAGTGTTATATTTTTCTGTACCTATCTTCTTTGGAAGCTCTAGAATAGTATGCTCTTCCTCTAATGGCAGCATAAAAGGAGTATGCTTCATTGAGATAGTTGGTTTCACTTGTCCGTAAACTAAAAAAATACGACAATTAAAAGTGATGAATTTCACAGGACAAGATAATATTAAAAAACACAGCAGCATTATAATATTGGTGGCAGAGGAATAACTTACTAGTAATGATAATAAAGCTGACCAATTTTGGATGCTATTTCACCAATTTGCCATCTTTTCAAGCCATACTTGGAATCTAAAATTTGTCTGAAAATAAAATTTTCTAATTAATAAAAGCAGATGATAACAGAAACATAGTAGCCATAGCTAAATGGCTATTTCTAATCACAAGGTATATAATACTTCAAATCATTATCTACTATGATAAAAATAATAATGATAAATCTGTATTGAACAATTACTTCATATACACATGCAAATATATGAAATATTTATCATATCTCATTGAAAATCTTTAATTCTTATATACAAGAAATTATTAAGAAAATTCCAAATTATCATATGAAGAATAACTATTATGATAAAAATCAACATTACTAAGGCTTAGAAAGGAAACATTGATCTGTAGATACTTCAATCAGAAAATCTCTGACGATACCAATCACAGCAACAAAACACAAGTCTACTTAAAGTAATGGCCAAGTATGTACAATACTGACAATAGCTTACTTGAAAATAGCTTTAATAGTAGATCCTACATACTTTTAAGTATTAATGTTATGTTTTCATTAATAATTCTAGTCATTAATCTTGAGTGGGACATGTAAAACAATTCATTTACATTAAAGCTGAACATCATTTAGTACTAGAACAATTATCATTATTTTCAAACCCACAAGCAAAATACTCTTACAGGTATACCTAAGCATAAACTGAATAAATGCTAAAATAGCTAGTCTATGAGTTTTTCAACATAAATTATGAAAACAACTGGCAGATATTAAATTAAATCTGTTAAAACATCATCAACAAAAATATTTCTGTAAGCACTTAAGAAACTGGTGCATGGCATTGAAAAATATCAGAAGATAAAGACACATGTATGATATGTTATAATCCATTCAATATAAATAAACAACCATAAAAATTTAAGAACTATGGATACAACCTAATGAGAAAACTTTTTTGAGAATTAAAAATAATACACACATTTCCATGGACTTTTGGTGAAATAGCTATTTTCATACATACACTATCACAAATCATGACAGTTTATAACCTACAGGATGCATAAAAATATCTTTATTATATTCTATTCCTAGGTTGTTATATTTAATAATAAGTTTTTGCAGAATTGTCACATTATTCTTGTGGAGTTCAAATGATATAATGCCCTCAAATATCCTTCAACCTCAACAAAACATCAAATCATATTTAAGCTACAAAGGATATATCCTGGTAATATTTTTCTGTAAACACTTTCCTTTCAAATATAAGCTACAATGTAAAGTAATGACCATTAAACCAACACTATTAAATCTGGTCATGAATAGGTTTGCTCTAAATAATAGATGAAACTGAGGCTACAAGAACAAAAAATAAATTCCCAACCTATTTATTTTCGCCTGATTCAATAAATCTCAAAACACTATATATAATCTATTTTGATTATTTTTTCTAGATTTCATTTTTTAATAGTTACCTCATATTTGGCACATGTAAAATTTGAATGTTTAAAGTGAATACATCACAATTTACTTCAAAAACTTTATTATGTACTGAAATTGCTAAAGAATGACAATAGATTTGTGACTAGTAAACTGGTATTTTAAGGAGCAGTATAGATTTAAATCTCCTGTTTATCTTCTTAATTATTTAATGCAACTAAATACTGTGAAAATTAAAAATACAACAGGAAAACAGGATGAATATAACTGCCAAAAAATATATAAGCCCTAATAAAAATACAATTTTTAAACATGCATAGTCATAAAACAATTCATAACAAGTCAAGAAGTTCTCTTGAGCTATAATTTATACCTGACAGGAACATCCCTGAAAAATACAAAGCCTGCTACCTAATCTATACATTTATCAAGATAGGAATAATCAGTGGTAGCAATGATCCGCGTCAAAAAGCTTCACGTAAAATAGGTTTTAATCCATAATATATTTCAAAATAATAATAATGGGAAGTTAGCGTTGTTATAATCTGAAACGGAATGAGTGACAACAGCTTCTGATATTCAATGAAGCATTCTCTTTTACTCTTCAAGGAGCATCATGCTGCAAAAATATAAATAAAATGTGATAGGTTTTAAGATTCATATATGATATATACCTATGCTGCTGTTGAAACTTCCATAGTTTGGTATAAACATCAAAGGTCCTCCCAAAGTAAGCCTGCCACTGTTTATGGCCATACTGGGGTAAATCTCTGCAAAAAATACAAACAGATTAACAAATAATCCAGTCGTTAATAATTCTCTATCACAATGAACAACAATTCAACCATGTTTGTTAGCAAACATTTTCTTGGCGTCTATCTCCCATAATTTTGGATTAGAGATAGTAAAAACCTTATTGTGCTACGAATATAATTTACCATGAGATCGAGTTTAAAATATCTACTTCTAAAAACACACTTTCACTATTGTTTACTAAATGATTACACAACATCGGTTACCAGTAAGAATTTTGGGGTGTCACAATGGCAGAGATATCAAGATTTCAAACAGTATTTTTCAATAACAGAGATGAAATGAGATTAAAAAATTGTAAAAATCATCAATAAGATTAGAAATACAGATACCGAAACGTTAATTGTAGCGTTAATTCAAGAAAAATTAGCAAAGTTCCACTTATAAACTTATGATGTTTAAGAAAGGCAAGATGCGAATGTATTTCAATATTCAAGGTAAATCATACGTCCAATACCTGAGCCCATTAAATAGCTGTTTAGATTTTTCCAATAAGTGACAAAATTCTATTACAATCTTCCTTTCGTGTTCATCCATTCCTGCCATGATGACCATTTCTCCAAAGTCGACGGAAGTAGTGACATAAGGTTGCTCAATGTTGCCAAATCTATTGCACCAAAATACTTGGAGGTTAATAAACCTATCGATTTCACTAGTAAAAATTTATAAAAATTTGATTGGATGATATTAAAAGATTTCAGTCATTTTTGCACCTAAGTATGTTTTTTATAAATTACACATTTGGCAACGTTCAGTCTAAATATGAAATTAGGTACAAACTGGACTTCGTAGAATGGAAGTGGTTCATGCATATACTTGTATGTGTTCACCATTTTAATCCTATGAATTTAGTGCGTCTAATTGTTAAGACTTATTATCTCAGGACTGTGATAATTTCTAAATGATTTTTATGAAACCTATTTAGAAATATATCCGCCTTTACCTGCTATGCAAGTATTAGGCACTTGTCATTTTTATTTCACAATGAATGAAAATCTCTTAAAATTCTATAATTTCGCACAGGAAGAAGTCTTTGAAATTCATATTGCTTGATCTTGTGTCGAAGTCATTGTTTTCAAGATTTAGACTGCCTTGTTAAATAGATTCCTGAATGGAAATTATTACTTCAGGAGTTTACGTTATAGTTGTACATGAAAAGAGATTTTTACGAAAATATAAGATTTGAAAGACGATGTCTTGATGTAAGAGAGCAAATAGTTCAAAAACAGTCGCTTATTAGAAGTCTGACAAGGACAGACCAACTCCGGGTTAAAATAAAAAATGGTCATATCAATGAGTAATTTTATTTGATTTTAATAGCTCTCCTTTGTTATTCCTTTTTTTGATTTCCTAAAGTTGAGGTTTTATAGATATTAGGTAGACATAGGTTGGTGCAGGTATATGAAATATTGTACACCCAATCTTAAATCTGAGTAATACACAAATCATATTCATTTAAAAAGTTATGATGATGTGCAACTAAAACTTAGTGGTTTAATCGATTCAAAGCTTTTTTTAATATCGGGTACATTCATTATTTAAAATACTCTCAGTCAACACAATTCTCAAAAATTAAGAACGAGAAATAAAATTATTTAATATAAAATATGTTTATAAAAATTGTAATATTGGGTTTTGAAATAAATTTACCATAAACATAATCGTCTTCAATAAAATTAATTCGATGTATATTTCATAAATCAATTTCAAAAGTATACGAATTGTCAAACCCAGGATACCCGTGAGCCGCTCAAAAAAGAGCTGATCGATACAATCGAATTGTCCGTGTAGATCTTGAATTGAAGAAGGGCTAATTTCTGTTAGTACATGAACAAAGCGTTAAAATTTTCTACTTACGTGTGTTACCGTTTGTTATTAATTTAATAAATAGAAAGTTCTCTCTCTCTCTTTAGTTTGTATGGGATGAACTGTCCGATTTCATTTTGTGTTATAATTCTTCTGTTATTATTAGTTATTTACTGTAGAATTTACAAAGTTAATTTATTTTCAAATTGATTTTCTATGGAATTTTATCCATATCACATTCTATCTACCGTATCTTTTAACACGCAGTGGAAGGTAGTGAATGAAAGTCGATGAAAGAATAGTGCGGTTTTGTACTAGTTTTTGAACCGACACGATTCATCGTAAAAAATATTCTGTTCTATCTAAGTGTTTAATCGTTTAGAATTTTATTCTCGTGAAAGCGGAGTATTGGGTTAAAATAATTGTTAAAAAATGAAACTCGTTATAGACACTATTTCTAATTCTTCACGTGCACGAATGGGTACCCTCATTAATTTCCAACGTTTGCCACAACAAACGCTCGAAACTCCAATGTTATTCTTATACTCAAAGGTAAGGAATACGCGATTCTATTATATTTTTATTTTCTAAAATTATGTGCATTGATGACATACTATTGTCTTTTACCTATAGGGTGGATGCATTCCGCATTTAACACACGAAGTTCTACAGTATGTTACTGAAGCTTTCCATGCCATTCAGGTTCCTCTTCCATCAACAATATCATGCCACCAGCCTTTAACTCGTAGCCAGGAAGGGATTGCTAGTTTCATCGGAATGAAAGTATGAACTTAAGTAGCTTCCAAAATCATAGCAGCGTATGTGATATATACAAGTAAATAAATGTTCAATACTGCCATGAATTATAAATATTCGCATAAAAATTAGTATTAGCAATGATACTTTGCAATTTTGGAGTATCATAATTGTCTCTCGAACTACTATTTATCCAATGTATTCCTCTGGGATTAATATTTAGTTCATCTAGAATGTTAATTTAGTTACTTAGGAGAAGGAAATTGTTAACATGCTTCCAAAATTTAACTTGCTATTAACAGGAGTATCTTGTGTACTGCAGTGTGCAAGATCCTGTTGTTCCAAGTCCAGCCGGTTATAACATGATGGACAAAGTTTCAATTTGGTCCAGAGGTGGCAAGGAGCATTTAGATTCCGACAGGTGATTTGTTCTGTGACATTTTACGGATAAATTTTACGACATCTGTTCCTAGAGTGTTTCATGAATTGTACCTGTTCAAATGGTATTATATTTAAAGTTAACTCCTAATAGTTAGCTTTTAGATTAAAAGAATTGTAATACAGGTGGTTGTTTATAACTATTTTCTTGCCAAGTAATGAATATAAATTGCCAGGTAAAATTAATTTGTCAAGAAAATATTGATTGATACTTATAATTTAAAAACATGTTTTCTAATATATACTTGGTTGACAAAAGTTATAATCCACTAAATCAGAATATTTGGTTTGTTATTTGTATAAATGAAGAAAAAACTTTCTTATATTTCTTGTTTTGAATATGTTATTAGATAAAGAATTATTTATTAATAATATATCATAGAAACATGCGGTATAAGTATCTGAATTAAATCTTAAGTTACTAATATCTCAAAATGATTATTAAGTAAGATTAGCTATGCATGAGAGTGAAATTACCATCAAATTTAATATTGTATCCACTATAGAATACATAATCTTAAAATTTACATATATTTAGGTACATGGACATCATGGAGGCCTTCAAACCAGATATCTACCAGTGCTTAGGAGATGGAGATACAAACTTAGAAAGTACTAATAAACGAATTCAGAAGAGCATGAAAAGGTCACTTCATATGTTCCACAGATGTCTTGAAAGGCACAAGAAATCAGAGGTATGCTCAAGTTGTTGATATTGGACCAAGAATCATATAAGAGGTTTTGGGGGGGGTTTCCCTTTCGACTAGGGCAAATGCCAGGCAGTATTACTAATGTCCCCCTGTACATGTAGAGCTACCACCTGGCCTGGTGCCTATTTTTAGTTCTTACATACAATAAATAAATAAACTTTTATATTAAAATTTGATTGTGTGAATAAAAGATAAATATATCTGCATCCACAAAATAAATAATTAATTAAATATGATAATAATAATTAAATAATAAAAATACATAAAGTTCCTCAAGATATTGCCAGGAATGGTAAATTAACCTTTAAAAGACCAGACTGAATCTCAGATGTATCTCTGAATGACCGGGCATTTAAATTCCGAAATTACGGAAACTCTGCAGCTCTTTAGTTAAAGCTAAATTACTAGAAAACTTTTTAAGATAGTTTAATAAAACAAAAAGTATATGCATGACAACACCACTGTGCCACTGTCTGCTTTTCATTTGCAATAAAATATTTTTTTATGGAATATGCACAGTAAGAATCTGAGCAGAGAACTAAGGAATGGAAAGAATTGAGAGATTTTCGTTTTTGTCTTATTTTTTTGAGATAAGGAAAAGGATGGATTACTTGCTTGTACAGAAGATTAAAGAGATACCAAAGAGTGTTTACAACCTCCAAAAATAAGCAGGATGAAGTATAAGAGAATATCGGGACTGTTTGCGTAGGTAGCTCCGTGATGAGAAGAGCCTAGTTTCGAAAGCGATTACAGATATAAACCTTGTATCAAGTAAGACGATTTGCTATGAGCTTAAAGAGAGGACCACTCCAAGAACCTAAGAAAAAAAATAAGCCAAATCCGAGCTAAGAAAGTGATAATAAGCAGATCTGAAACGAAGCGTGTTCTAGTGGTCCCTAAAGGGACCGCTCGGCCATTCGCGACTACATTTGGTGGTCCATAAAGGGACCGCTTGTACGTTAAAGGTTAAAGCAAGCTTTTATTATGCCCAATGTGATATAGTAGACAAAGATTCCTTTGATTCATAATTGTTGCATGTTTTTTTTCTTAAGAAACAGCACTAATATTATTATTTCCATCCTTAGGCTCTTAAGCATAGTGCATTTATAGCTCTTCTTCAAGGAGGTTATGATGTGAAAGAAAGAGTCAATTATGCTAAAGAAATAGCTGGAAGTCTCATTGATGGATTTATAATTGATGGATTGCATGACAATAGCCCAAGAGTGGAATTCTTTGATTTTGAGAAAATAAAGCCTGTAGTGTGTGAAACCTTGGTAAGGATTAAGACTGACAAATCTTTTATTAATTTTTACTGAAATCAAATCTTTGTTTTCTTAACTCCTAAAATACCTAGTTTTATGTAGAAACAGTTTCCTGAGGATAAGCTTCGAATTATTCATGGATGCTGGAGTCCTGAAACTATTTTAAAATTAGTGGAATTGGGCATAGATGCATTTGATTCTTCATTTCCTTTTGCTGCAACAGAAAGAGGTGCAGCTTTAACATTCCCTATCAAAGAAAGGTATGTTAACACTATAGATTTGATATTCCATATATATTTAATATTTTTATTACTATGGCATTCCACGAAGTCACGCCTTCTCATATTGATTTCATTAATTTTTTTACTAATTTAATTTCCTGTTTTCTGCAAATTTTGTAGTGGTATTATATTTATCCTGTTTTATTTACTTCTTAACTCAATGATTTCCATATATAAATTAATTTAAATCTCTCAAAAATTTATATTAGTAATGTGGAATCACAAAAAGGCATCTCAAGGAACAACATGGAATCAGCAAAGGAAATACATTCCTTTGAAATAAACTTGGAAGAAATAAAGTGAGTATGACACCTTTTAGGATACTTTTGCATTTACTAAAATTTAGAGGTTTAGTAATTCGCTTTTTTAAACTAGGTATAGAGAGGATTTCCAGCCAATAATAAAAGGCTGTCATTGTTTATGTTGCAAAAAACATACCAGAGCTTATATTAATCATTTGCTATTAAGCAAGGAGTTGCTGGCTAGAGTTCTGTTAATGATGTAAGTATTGCTGAGATAGCTGTTTTCAGGCTTTAATGGATATGAAAAATAATCATTTCCATTTCAAGAAATTATGAAGATTGTAATAGCTTTTGTTAATTATTTTCAGACATAATCTTCACCACTATTTGGAGTTTTTCAAAGAGGTGCGACGTGCAGTGAAAGAAGACAACCTTGCCAACTTACAGAGAGTAGTTTCTAGTGGGAAAATAGTATAGACTTGTTTTGTGATGAAAAGGACTGCAATCTGATTATATGAAGATTCATCATCAATTAATTTTTAAGGGTCAGATTTTATTCAAAATTTTTATTAAACAAAATTTGTCAACATACAATCATACCAACACATTCACTTCCCTATGTTTAAGTAACAGTATTGACTGCTGCTATTTACAAGCAATTATAAATCTGTACAAAATTCAACACAATTTTGTTAAAGTACAAATCATATAACTTGAATAATATGTATTTACTTTTAAAATAAGTAAACTTCAGATCTTGGCCCAATTATAGAGTACAAAGTCCAAGTGCAACAGACTCATGACTAAGTTCATAGTGTTGACTTGAGAATTAGTCAAGGTTTAAGTAAATCACTTCATGCATGTGGGATAGCAGCTTCTCTTAGAGTCCATCAAAAGACATCATCATACACAATCAAATCTCTCTTATCCTTGTGACCACCCTTTTGTGAGTGACTTGCAGCTGAAAGTAATAATTGGAAACATGAGCTTAGAATTGGAAAAAGCTAATTAATTACATAAGAAGATATTGATATAATGATTAAAAGCATTAAGTGTTAGAACTCCACAGATAAAGATAATGAAATATTCCTGAAGATTGATCAGAGGAATCTTATATTTCTGAGGAAATTAGCCCAAAATAGAAATGGCTCACGATTTTTACCATTCTTAATTTTTACTTTTTAACAACAGCTACATAAACTCAACACAACTGTTCAACAGTTCAAATGTTATTTTATATCAAATAGAATACTTGTTCTGATAAAACTTAAAAGAGAATGATTAGTTAAAATTCACTTTTAAGTTAAAGGCCAAGTTTTCAGTGGTGTATACTTCAATAATTGAAACAATTTATAATAAAAGATTGAATAGAAACCCAATTAAGAAATACTATGAACACAACTAAAAGAGTTTATGATGTAAGTTAACTGATTTATAAAGGTGAATGTTCTAATTGACCACCATTGGCTCACTTGTCTGAAATATTTCCAGGATGTAAACAGATTGGAAAAAAACTGGCAAGACCAAGAGACAGATCTGACAATTACTTGGTTGATCTACACTTTAAGTTAGCAGGCTGTTGCCTCGACTCAGCAGCATACAATGAGGAATATTTAATAATAATATACCTTTATTACTTCATGGGCAAAATTTAGTCTATATAGACCACTCTTCCATTTAACCCCTACAAACATAAGCACGAATACATTCAATACCAGACCAGAAATTTTTTCAGATCCATAAGGACTCAAACCTGGGACCTTGAGACTTAGGATGCTAGTACTCACTATGCACTCGGCCACTGAGGCTGGAAATCTGGTCCAGTCAGACTTTTTTCACACAATTACATATTTCATTCTTATAACAAAGGCTAAAATATACAATTTGAAAAGAAAAACTGTGAACAGAAATAGAATATGAAGCAAAGTTTTCAATAGGTTATTATATACTCCTCTAATAGCCTCATTAATACTATTACAGTGAAGTCCAACTGCATTGGGTCATCCAATCTATAATGATTAAAACTTTACTTCAATGAAACTATTATGACCTATTGAAAAGTACTTAGTAATTTTTTAATATGTTACAAACATTCCACAAAGTTAAGCTTGAAAATATAAATTTTTTATATTATGATCTAGGCTATCACATAATCGATAGCATACATTAGTGAGGATTGATGTGAGAAAGGAATGAGGGAGACAATGGGACTAAAGAGAATCATAAACGAAAGATTATAATACAAGATAAGAAATGCTTTGTATGTTTTGTTCACAGGAAGAAAGCATTTGATATAAACAACTTGTGAATACTTGTCAAGGACAACAGGAGACTATTAAGATATCCCTATGCCAATCAGATGTTGAAGAGGTTAGAGCATGACAATACCTAAGGTGCATAAAAGGGAATAGAGTATGGCCATCCCCAATAATATTCAAAATATATTTTTTAAAATTATCAAGTAATCTGCTAGGATGAATAAGACTTTATGATGTGAGAATGCACCATAATATCAATCAAATATGCTTTTAATAAGGTAACTGCAGAAGGCAGTCAACAGAATTACTGTATATGTAACAGAATGTGATACGGCAATAATCGGAGAAAGTAACAAAATGATAAGGATAGGTAGAGCTGAAAAGGAATTAGACATGCTTAATGAAAAACTGAAAAGGTAGAAAACTTCCAGTCCCTTTTAAATATACTCATCAGAGTTGGAAGCTACAAGAGTTAAATCAAATAAAAATCTGGCCTTAATAAAACAAAGATTATAATAGTAAGATGAATGTAAACCTTGAGGAGGAAAATGATGAAAAGTTTTATCTTACATCTTGAAAAAGAACGAGACATGAACATTACACTGAGATATACAAAATCTAGAAAGCTTTGAGGTGTGGACTTGGTGACTTGTTTTTACCTATTATTGGACAAGCTGAGACAACAGTATACGGTAATGGATAGATGATATCTAAATGTCTTTGAAAGCCATTGTGGAAAAAAGTTAAGAGTAAATGCCAAAGGATCCTTGCCTAACATCAGTGCAAATCCTCTGCAATTTGAATGAAAAAGGTATTATTAGGATGGTTTTAATGATTATGGGTAACTAACTTAAACCTGTTACTAAAAAAATTAAAGAATACGTCGAAATAATTACAAACTGTTAGCCCAAGCTGCTTATAATTTAGAGCATGATGAATTTTACTTCTAAACAAGAGAGCAGTACTAGAAGTGGATTGGAAATTATTAAAGCGATGTTGATACTTGAGAGTAAATTAAAAGAATTCTAATAAGATATGATTGTTAAATAATAATTCAAATAAATTTGAAAATGCTGATATAAATTGATGTGTAGTTAGTCAGAGATACATAATCTTTTTTTAAAGATAGGAGAGTTCTCAATACTAAATGACAAATTGATGATATCGAAGAGAAAAGGAATAATATTATAGGCTTTCATAATTAGTAAATGATCAGGATTAGAAGAAAATTTGCCATTTTAAGGAATTAATGGTGTAAATAATTTCAGTGGGGTAGGTGGGATATGACAAGGACTATAGTAAGAAAAGTTATGGGAATGTATGGTTGAACCAGGCTTTGTGTTTCAGATAACATTACAGAACTGAATATTAAAATTTTCAGCTATTTTGAATGAGTCTAAAACAAACTTATTGTTGAAGTTAACAGAATAAGGAAAATAACAATGAGGTAACAGTATAATATTAGAGGAGATTCTAAGAAGTTCTCTAAAATTTTTTATTTTATTAAAAGAATAAAATAAGAAAATATCAATAACCATCCATATAACATAAAATGACACCACATGGTAACTCACCTATTGTGGACCAAAGTGAAGATGATGAGGCATCATTTATTGGTTCAATAACTGGCTGTCTTCTAGCCAATGAAACTTTCAACTGAATCCCAGATACTAATGTCCCATCTATCTGTAAATAGATAAAGATCTCAGAATATAAGAGAGAGAGAAAAGCAACAGAGACAAATTCTTTGTTTCAATTCCCTTCCATCATTGAATACTATTTATCAGCAAAACAAAAATTCTTCCATAAATATTGAGTTCCATTCAAGTTTTAATTTGTTAATCATAATTGTTTATTTAAGTTACATCTCCATTTCAGGAATAAAATCCAACTATGATACTTTTTATCCATAACCATTATTCTATCACAAGAAATATTCACCTGGACTTTTAACCATGTCAATACTGATGATATTGCAATAATATTTCATTTCAAACAAGAAAGCTTAGAATCTGGGAAACTTGCAAGCAATTAATTATCATGCAAAATTTGCAAGATTGAAGAAACTAAATTATTTACTATACACATTTTTACAGTCAAAAATTACTTATGTGTAATTCTTATCTATGTATATTATTTATGTATACCTTATACTAATAAATAAAATATCCCTTCTGCTTTAAATATAAGGTCAGATAATGAAGTGATGTAAGCAAATCATTCATATGAGTTGTAACTCATGATTTCAAAGAACCAGAATATCCTATCAGGAAAAAATCAAATGGTATAATCTGATTTGCAATAAAATTGAATTTAATATAAACATAAAATATAAAACTCTAATAGAAACCAAATTTATGAGCTAATTTATAATTTACAAAATAGGACAAGTGTGCCAATCTCATATTTTGGTTCCACCAACTTCAATTACAATTATGAATATCTATCTTATCAATTTTTTTCTTTCAAGGTTATATTACCTCACTGATTGCTCTTTCAGCTGCATCCATTTTGTCAAAAGTAACAAAACCCCGGCTGGAAATAAAGAAATAAAAATACTCTCAAAATTAAAGATAAGGGCATTTCTATACGGTGAAATCCAATCTTGATTTTAAAACGTATAAAATTAGATATTTTTAATTATTAAACATTTTTCTTACTTTTTCTCGATTTCCATCGACACATTCACAATATTTCCAAAGCTATGGAATGCTTTCTTTAAGAAATCTTCCGTTATTTTATATCCAGAAACGAATATTGTGTTTCCTTGTCTTGGTTTGTCATTTCTTCCATCACGATTTTCAGTCAAACCTCTTTCCTCTCTATCACGTGCAGATACAAAACTCTCGTACAGATTCTGAAAAGAAATAATAGTGATTAACTACAAAAATCAAATTCTCAATCCATCGTAGCGGCATAAAATTCGTTATACCTTGACCCGAGGTCTACTTTCGGGCTCACTATCTTCAGGATGAGTAGCCGAAAACGGTTGATATCCGCTAACAGTTCTTTCACTACCTGGTGATTTTCTCTTCATAACTCTCGGTCTTTTGAATCCAACCTGTTCGGCTTTGCTGGGACATTTGGTAATCGCCGATATTGCACCCGATTTAATTAATTTCTTTGCAAATTCTCTGGCATCTCTTGCTTCTGCTGGACGCTTTGGAGGAGGGGCTCTTTCCGGTTCTGGTCTTGGGCCTTTCAAAGCTTGTAGAGCTTTTTTCTGCATTTTAAAATAATTAAAGATACAGCAAACAGTTGGAATCTCTAATTTTATCTACTTTATATTAAACTAACCTTTTTCTTTAATTTTTGATACTTATTTTGTAGCATCAACTCTTCTTCGGTTAAATTAGTGGGAAAATGTATATATACCATCTTCTAGCGCAACCAATTTCAAACGATTCGCTCAACGTAAGTGTTTGAACACAACACCAAACGAGGCCCAGACCCGTACTCTCTCTTTACTGTTTAGCCTTCGGAATTAGTTGCTCGAACAAGCAATCAGCAGTGAATTAAGAATATATATATATTTCACTTTTCAAATATTCATCCACGCAACCTGAAGTTGTTGGTAAACAACTGCATTCAACCAGTTTGAAAAACTTCGATTAGGTGGCACTGTAACCAATTTACAGGTACGGATAACGCGGCGTAATTAAAGTTCTCTCATGTTATGTTGATTAAGTTCACTTCTCTGAGTGATGGGAACTCATAATTTGATAAAAGAAATCGTAAAAACAGCACATTATTTAATTCAGTTTTGTTGAACCTCTTTTATAACATATTATCGTTGACATGATGTTTTAACTTTCTCTAACTTCCATCTTCAAAGCGCTTAAAGGTTAACAAGGATAGAGCAGTATGATGTATCGGTGACTAAATATACGAAATAAAGTCGTGTTTTTATCAAAGAATTATAAATAAAAGCGATTTCAAAATTGTTTTATCTAAATATTTTCTGCAGACTATAATGGAAAAAATTAGCATCTTTACCATCATTATCATGTAACTCACTTGTGTAACAACTTGTCAGTTTCAAAACCAAATGACGTATTTTTACTTTAGTTATAAATAACATTAAGTTTTCATTATCGTTTCATAGAAGCTGCGAAATATTTAGAATTTCAGATTAAAGTAAAAACAGTAGTATAATCTACGACATTTACTTGTTGGATGCATTGATTGATTTGTCGGAGACAAATAGGCGAGATCGGAATCGAATCTGTCTTAAGAATGCATGGAACTTCCCTAATGATTATTACTATGAAAATTATTGGTAGTTCGTATTATAATTAGATTTAATTAAAGTATATTTTAGAGTTTATTTCCAATAGAATATATTTCATTTAGGTAGAATTTAATTCAAGCTTAAGGAAATTAGTTAATTGTATTTCCATCACAAACAAATACCTTATTTCACAGAACTTCAAATAATGACTCGGTGCGATACAGTCTCTTACAATTAGAAGTACCCATCAGTGCAACACTTGTATATACTCAACTTCAAATTATGATTGGAAAGTAAAAGAATAAGATTCTTATTCATTATTTTACAACATGTACTAACATGCTAAAATTATTCACTTTTCGAATTTCATGTTTCATGATTGTAAGCTTCAGATATATGATTCAATTATTTTATTCCTCCAATTATATTTGAGCGTATCTATCCTTTGCTTCCTTAATTAGTTTTTATACTCACTTTCTTTTATGCATTTAATGAATGTTACTATTACAATTACACAGGCTAGATTTTCGAGAGGTAATTAGCTAAGGTCATTCACCATAGGATTAAAATTTCATGTTCTCGTAATGATAACGATAATTATTCTTTACGAGATATAATTACATGGTTACTTAATATCTTCTGTTTACCATGAACAACACGTTCAGCACTTAAGAAAAGTATATTTCCGTCAATGGAACAAGCGCCTCGAAGACTATTTTCTATTGAGAGCTTAGCATACAGTACCGGCCGTTTGACACCACCAATGAATCATATTACTTACGTTATATCTTCATTAAGCAAGAAAACTCGCGTGATGCGTGTAATGTGATCAAGTCTAATGGAATTCTAATTTTTGTCAATGGCAATGAATGACCGATTGAAATCGGATAACTGTTTCATCAATGGAATTTATTAGTCGCTACAGTTTATAAACAACTAGGTCATGGACACATCCACTTCTTGAATATACTATAGTCTTTGGATGATACGGACGGCCATCATATGTCACTATACTCTCTGTTGATTTGTTTAGTGATTTGGAAAAGATTATCTGATTGTAGTTAATTCAACATGTTTTGTTTGCACGAGAGATGATTCATAAATGCGAAATGCATCGCATATAGATGTTGAAGAGGTTATACTCAGAATTTGAGCTGTGCTAAACACAAGTTAAAATGATGGCAGAATCACCTGATGAACTTCCCGAGTTGAGGTTAGTATGCTGATGTTATTATATTACTATTACTGATCATATTTCTGGTTAGAAATTATAGAATAATGTTGAAAGTAATCAACGAAAATGTTATTAATAAAATACAGGCTAAAAACTTTAAATTGTGAAGTTAGTAATGATGCACGATCGTTTGATAATGACAGCACTAAGCCTCAACTCTCTATACCAATTGTTGGGTATGAAGTTATGGAAGAAAGAGCTCGTTTTACGGTAAGAAAATTAAATTATATTTTATATGTAACCATTCTATGATTTGATGGCTTATCTGTTTTCCTGCTTAATCCTTCTTGTACGGTATTTATTTTATCTGTTTAAATCATTCATTTAGTGATTTGAAATTATAAATAGCAATATGATTGCTGCCTTCTTTATTCAAGGTTTTCAAACTTCGAATAGAAAACTTGTCAACGGGAGAGATGTGGTTTGTGTATCGGAGGTATACAGACTTTTTCAGATTGTTTTCAAAGGTAAATAACAATCTATTGCTGTATACCAACGCAAAATAGTTTGAATGACGAATTTTTTCATGATAATTTCAGTTGAGAAGTCTTTTTCCGATGGTTAAACTTAACTTGCCCCGGAAAAGATGGTTTGGAGATAATTTTGACCCAGTCTTTTTGGAGGAGAGAGTTGTTGGACTACAAAATTTCATCAATTCCATTCTCTCTGAAGAAGAACTCTTGAAGGAAACATGCACAAGAGAATTCTTTTGCCTGGATGATCCTCCATCATATTCTGAAAGTGTTGAGGAAACTAGGGTAAGGAGATACTGTAAATTTGAAACTACTTTTCTGGAAGAAGTTTTGGAAATTAATTCAGGAATTAGCTGCAAGGAGTGCATTTTCCAAGGATGAGAACAAACTGTATTGTTAAGATACTTCTTATACATAATATTATTGGTGTTTGTGATAGACCACATTACTGTATACTGTTAAACTCCTGAGTTATTCATGTACTTCTGTTTTTTTGTGTGAATTTATACAAGTTAAGTAACGTTATTAAGCTAAAATTTACAATTTTGATTGGCAAATGTATGAAATTTTATTTTTTATTTTTCTTTCTTGAGCTTTAAATTTCCTAAAGAATGTATTGAAACTATGAATAAGTTTTGTTAACTATATTATTCTTGTATGTATATTGATTTTTTATATTTCATTTTAGGCTATGCTTGATGCTATGGAAGACACCATCTTTCAACTGAAACATCAATTGAAAGAGAAAGAGTCTGATGTAGAAAGGCTGAAAGAAGAAATATCTGTTGAGTCCAAACAAAAGACCCAGCTATTTGCATTGATTCAGTAAGTTGAATATACTAGTCATTAACACTAAATTATAAAGGTTAGCTTTAAAGAGATATTATTTACTTCTTACTTTTAATTTAATTTAATATTTAAGTATGTCCAAGCTTTTCATATTTTGTTTATCCTTTTATAAGCTATAATATATTGTATAATACAATATTAATTTTCCAATTTCTTTACTTATGTTGTAGTGTCTTTGAAAGTATCCTTTCAGTCTTCTATGCTCAGTTAATATGATAATAAAATGAAAAATATTTCATTTAGTATGTTTTAATATCACAAATTTAAATTTATCAATTTTTAGAGAGTCGATTCAAGACTGCCCACAGTGTTCAAAGGAATTTTCTAGAATTAATCTGTTTGAAGTAAATGGCTCAAGCAGAAGGAATCCTTTCAGTGATAGAAGGGAGGAGGAATTGGATAACATGGAATTAAATGTAGATAATTAGTTTTATGATCTATTGTTGCATTTAAAATATTGTCGATTTTTAACATGAGCAATATTATCCCAGTCAAATTTTGAACTCTTTTTATGTGTGTTTGGTAAAGTAATATGGTGTATTTAGAGTGCTTGTATGATTTCTAGTTTATTTATGGAAAGTGTTTTTCAGCTAGAAATATTTTATTAACTATGTTTGTATAACTTAAATGAAAGGTTCACTGGTATACATGTATTGAAGTCCAATTAACCAAAGTCAATTTCTTGAAAATAATAGTTGTAAAGAAATATCAGAGGTTATTTCCAGTACCAGATTAGTTTTTTATCTTATACAAACGATTATGTGCCTTTTGAAATTTTTTGTGTCATTTGATAATTTTGATGTAAAATGAGATTTCTGGGCAGTGTTATTTAATGAAATATGTATATTTGATTCAGAGAGATTTTCATGGTTGAAGCAATTTTGCTACCTCTATGGTTAAATTTTGTGAATTTGTTGTTAAAAATATGTTATTAGAGATTTTAGGTAGAAAATATTTGATACACTTATTAATAATTCAAATCTGTGATAAATTTGAATGATATTCTGTGATAATTTGATCTGGAAACTATTTTTTCAAATTAAGCATGGGTTAGATGATCAACAAAATATTGTTGAAGTATATATTTTCTCTGTTGGGCTCCATTACATTGTTTATAAATGTTGAAAATATTGATATACCTTTTTAAGCATTTCACTGATGAGTCATGTTTGAGAGACCATTATAAATTGTACCACAAGTATTGACCAATAGATCCAAAGCTGGGATGCTGAGGGTGTTTCAATGGTTTTTCTTCACTCTGTTGAAATTTGTGTCAGGATTTTTTGTTTCCAGTTTCATTGCTGAATTTTATGTATTTCATATTATTAATGAATGGTAGTTATAAATTTGAGCAAGTGTGTATTTTGCTGTTTGGGGACAGTTATAAAATTTTTAGCATTGTTATTGGGAAAGAGTGGCAATTGTCACAATGTGATTTTTCAAGACTTGTCTCTTCCAAGTATTTTAATTAATCATCAAGTTGCATTTAATCACAAACCTGTTGACTTTATCATATGAGTTTTCTCATTGTATTTTGGTGCTTGAAGAGAGTATTCCTGATACAAAACTAAATATTATTCTCATAGTATATTGTCAAAGCTTCTGCAGTGATGCAAGTATTGATCTCTCATCATTTACATTAATTTTCTGGTGTTTTTATGGAAATGGAATCTTTTGCGTTCTTGAGTAATGTGTACTTTTATATCTGGGAATCATAGAAGTAATATATTTTTTAGTCTTTGTAAATGTTTATCAAATAATTAAATAATTATTTGCATTGTACTGTAAAATATTGTAATTATTTTGCCTATCTATTTATTATTGCAACTAAATTTTCAGTGCAATATTGTAAAATGCTATATTCCTTAACAATTTTTATAATAAGAAGTTTACATTTAGCAAAGCAGAATTTCTTTTAGAACGATATTATCAGATGGAATTACTTCAGGTAAAAATGTGACAGGTAACTGTGCATGGAAAGCCAATGCTGCTGAATAAAACCCAGTTTTTTTAATGTTAAAAAAGTCTTAACAGGTCATGTTCCTGTAACTTTTTTCAAGTCTGTTAAAAAACTAGGGAATATTATTTGAGATAGCATAAAAATATTTTTCTGGAAGAAAATCCAAAGATATTATAAAAATTCCTAATTATAAAGCATATCTCACTTTTATTTAAATATTTTGGTAACAATATAGTTTCATTTGATCATAAAAGTATCAAATTTTCATTTGGATATTAATTAAAAAAAGTCATTACAATCTACATTGCTTTGGAAATTTCAACATTCAATGAGATTATTTAAATGTAAATATCATCAAAACTTAGCATGTATAAATTTTTATCACAAATTACTGTATTTGACGGTATATAAGACGCACCCTCATCAAGTAGGCCACACACAAGGAAAAATGTTTTAATAGTCCGTGCGGGACTACAATAACATAATGACTTACACTATTGCTCTGTTTCCATACACTTAAGCGTAATTTTATATTCCTAGTTTATACTGAATGGTGTGGCTTAATCCCTTGTTACCTTTAGTCATATATTCGAGGGTTTTTTTAAAACAAATAGTTTTAATCTTTGACACCAATACCTTCACATATAAGACACGGATAAATTTTTTGAGACCTAATTTAGGAAAAAAAGTGCATCTTATATGCCATCAAATACGGTACATGAAATAGTAATACTAAAGCTATTTCAGATCATTGATCTACACAAATAAGGTACTAATGAGTAATTCTACATTGCCATCAAGCATAAAAGAATTCTTGATAAGAATTACCTATAGCAATAGGTACACATAGTGTCTAGGAAATAATAGAGGTTTCATTCAAATTCACGCTCCTCTATCTGATTTTCAGGATATTCACCATGTTTGTTGTCATGTCTCCTCTTCTTTCCATAGCTTAAGCTTTCCTTATCGTATTCGAGAGGAACTACACCTAAATCACCACTGTACCTATTTTTGGCAACCTGAAATGAAGAACAGCATTAAAAAACACAGAATCCTTACCATGTATTTTTAAAATCACTTGTTTCTTTGTCTCAGTTGGAACAAACATAATAAGGATATCACAACCATATTCTATCTTTTAACTTAACAATATTACAATTAACTCAAAATTGTTTAGCAGAGGCATGTTTATTAATGAAGCATTTTTATTTCAAAACTTACCTGCAAGTATTTCTTACCCCTCACAGATGACAGTCTTTTATCTTGAATTATAAGTACATTGTCAGCTTCTTGTGATGCTTTGACACCTCCAAAAATAGAATTAGAAGTCAAATCTTCACAGTCTCTTTCCTGAAAAATCAGATATGAGTTACTAGAAGGATGCCACGTAAAATTGTGAGCAATATTCATTAAAATATTGAAATGAGTACAATAATAAGAAGTAGATTGAAAAATATAAAAACTAACAATATTGAATTAAAATCATGTATTATATTAAAAATACAGAAATAATATATACTTATATACTTTTCTGAGGAAAGTATGAAAGAAAAGGGAAATTGAGGATAAGAGTGATGAGATGCTTTTGTTATCCAATCAGGGTTTATTAGAAATATAAATAACAATATTTATGAATTACTAAATCATCAACAAAATTATTATGAACTTACCTTTCTTGGGTGAATGACAAGGGTAACATGACAGTCAGCTGATGTTGCAAATTTGCGAAAAGCAGCAATCACTAAGTCCTGTCTCCAAAAGCGATCTGACACTCCAGGACTACCACCCTTGGAATTCCATAAGTTCTCTGCCTCACCCATTCCAAGCATAAACTGGACATTATCAACGACTACATGAGCAATATCATGAACATATGCAGCATGAAAAACAGCCTGAGGAATAAATATAGGTAAAAATTATTAGTCGATAAGATTTAAAAAACATGAAATCAATGTGAGAAGGCGTCACTTCATAGAATGCCATAGTAATAAAAACAAATTTGTAAATTTCCACCGAAAAAATTGGTATATTCACGACCGGTTTCGTAATATAAAATTACTGAAGATTTTATTTTATATTACAAAACTGGTCGAGAATATACCAATTTTTTCTGTAGAAATTTAGAAAGTTGTTTTTACTATTAATTTACAAAAACAAATGAACAATTCAACCTGAGGTAACTATAACTGAGAAATTCATAATTGAGTTTCAAGCAGTGATTAATAATTTAATTCAAAATGATAATTTTAACATTCATATTCACAAAAATAAATTTAATAGAGAACCTGGAAGGTTTCTAAATCAACAATAACAGGTCATAGGAACAGCTAGTATGCTGTGTCTTCATTGAAAAATTGCTGGTAAGATGTCTAAGGTATACGAATTATGGGAGGATAATTACTTATAATCTACATATTGTTCAAGGTGTTGCAGATAACTTATCCACTTCATTGAATGAAAGTTATATTTGGCCATTCATATGGTAAAATAAAATACAGAATGTACATAGCATCTTAGCTTTTAGATGTCCTTAAACATGACTGAAGCAAATCATCAGATGAATTCAATTTTAAGATAATTATGTTTGGAAATGAGATATATTACTAAAAGAATTCTTTACATAGCAACATCAAAATGAGGAAAAAGGTACTTATTATAAATCCACTGAAATTCTTACATCCATGACAACTTTCAGAGACTGCTGACCATGAAATGTCATAAAGTAGAGAGGCAAACTGGCAAATTGATCAGCCCAATGGTTGAATTCTTCCTTTGTCTTTCCTTCCAATGGTTCTCCCACCATCTGTTGCAACATTGCTCTAGCAAGACGAGTGTTCCTGATTTCAAAGCTTCCCCAAAGAGTGCTCACCTAAGAAATTGAAGATAGGGAGATATTATTTGAAAATTTTAAACAACATATAAGGGAATGAATTTTAAAAAAACTGAAGAAAAATATACTCACACCTTGTTGGCAAAGGTCTAAGGAATATTCACTCATCAAAGTTGTCTTTCCAGAACCAGTAGGTCCAGTTAAAATTGTAAGTTCTCCCCGACGATGACCTTGTAGGATGCGATTGAGAGCAGGAAATCGTTTCCATTTTACCCCTTTCACCTAAAAGGAAAATTTAAATTTGAATCAAACGCAAGATCCTTATGAAGACACTGTACAACTAAACTTCAGTGAAAAAATAAATTAGCAAGGCATAAAAATAAAAACTTTTCATTCAAAACTAAATCAAAATTAAGTCATAGAAAAATGTACTACAAACTGCAATAACTACAAATTTAAACAAAAAATAGCAACATGACTGAGACTCAAACCCAGGTCTCACACTTGCCGGGCAGACCATATGTAGCATCTATAATGCCCATGCCTTGGGCAGGCTCTCACAAGGCAGATTTGAAAGAAATACCCTCTTTGGGATAACTTAAGCAAGTAAGGATAGGTTTTTGTATTTTTGTATGTTAACATATGTGCTTATTCATAAAGTTACTAGTAAGGCATCACCTTAAAACGGAAGTGGTTTTGAGGCAGCATAGTGGTAGTATACCTGCCCAGCGAGTGACAGACCTGGGTTTGAGTCCCAGTCATCTTGCTATTTTTCCCTTCTGTTATCTTTGTGAAAAAGCACACTTTTTAATACATAAAAGTTTAAAAGTACCAAAACCAATCCTTCCTTGCCTTTGCAATAACTACAAGTTTAACATGTGATAACATGATAAAAATATTTAAAAAGAAGTAATAACATTTGAATTTTTAATTTCTATAAAATAAAGCAAAGCACTACTCCCATAAATGAAGGATTCTGCAGATTATATGGCACAAAGATACAGGCAGTACAATACTATTTACTGATGAATGAACACACATTGAAAGAAAGGTGATCATAAAAGAATCAATCAAGCTATTGATTCCTAATATCTCAGAGCTTTATAAAATTCTATATCATTTTAAGCTAAATTTACAGTAGTGAATATCAATAAATAAAATTTAAGAATAGATGCCAAAAACTTAATAACTGCTACCTATTCCTCATGATCAGAATGAAAAGAGATATTTTGCTTGATCAATACAATATTAACACTATTTTAGAAAAAATTATACTTTTACTTATGGACAGAGTGAACCATTCACAATAGGTTTCTATAAGTTCGTTTATTGAATTGAGAATAACTGAAGTCACTTTTATAGCACCTTAAGGAGATTTATGTATACCATTTTGATATTCTAAGAAAAATATACAAGATAAAATTTGTAACACATGACAAAAAATTAGAAGAATGAAATTCTATAGTTATTTATGTAATGTCAGCCATCATCACAATTGAATTACACTTCATCAAATAAAATTCGTAATATAAACTTATATAATATAGAAAATAATAATCTAATTTACAGATGTAATCATAACACAAAGAGATTTGGGGTCATTAATTCTAAAATATCATTTCACCTTTTCAACATTTTGTATCTCGGCCAAAACATCTTCACGCAAAGTTTCAAAAGTGGTGATACAAGGATGTGCTATGCATCTAGCTTCATTAAGGACCTTTCCCAATGAAGAACCTTGCTGCAATCCTTCCCAAGGGCTAGGGTGGCTATCAGTGGGCCTGCAAACCAGACAATTATTTTGGGCAAGAGTCCACTTCCATAAGTATAATAAAATCTATTGAAGTAAAAGTATAATAAAACTATACTATAACCGAACAACTTTAATTTTTCCAGAAATTTACTCAGTCAATAGAAAAGAAATATTCATTATATATATCGTATTTTTTGGACCAATATAAGAAGCACTTTTTTCCCTCCAGAAATTATGGATTCCCTCTGTCTTATGGTCCGAATGTAGAAAAAAAAGGAGCCTAAACATTATTTGAGCGTTACATTACATAATTTTGTCTTTTGCTGACTTTATTTGTAAAATAATGGTTCTAAATGTTGCTGTTTACTTTACACTGTTGATTACATGTGTTTATGACTGTGCTATTGGTTTTTAATGCACATAAAATATTTTAGGGCACTATTTGTTTCAGAATCTTTTTTTTCTGCCTTTCCCTTCTCTATAACCTGGGGCACCTTATGGTCCGATGCATCTTATGGTCCAAAAAATATGGTAATTAATTATTAATAATAAAATTAAATACTAATTTTTCAATAATTAGAACTTTCAAAATTAAATTGCTAACATAACATATGAACTAGTAGGAAGTAAGACATTGAAACAAATTTATAGGAATAAAAATTTAATATTCTTGAAACTTAACATATCTATTGTGTTCACGAAAATTGCATTTGAAGAAATTTACAAAACAGTGAATTTTGACATTATTTATACCTCACAAAATAACATCTATCTTCTCCCAACTTCCTTGCATGTAAGTGTGGGTCATCCCACAAACCATCAGGATTCCTTCCAAACCACAGTGTGATCTTAGAGAAAGATTCAAATGCAGGCAATAAGTTTTGTGGTAGAGTGGTGCTACCTACAAAGGAAAAGTAAATAAGTAAAACATGCAGTAATGATAAAATTTTACCAAAAACAATTTCTATATAAATATAGATTTCCCTCTGAAAAAAATTAATCCCAGTACCTTTTTCATAACTCATTTATATCAAGATAAAAAATCACATTAATCATACAATAGTATCATATCCTTTGATCAAAAATTAAATAATACTTTCTACTGCTCTCAATACTTATGATAGGAATAACAAAGAATTATTTAAGGGATTTGCTGAGGGATGATGCTAATATTAATTTTCCTAGGAAAAGGGACAATGATATTCAAAGCAAAACATGCAGTAAGGTTCACTAGAATCTTGTATAGTGGTCAGCAAGATTGTGTTAATTGTGTCTATGCAGAATCCATTCTTCAGTGAAACATGACCAACTATTTGTGGTGGTTTTTTCATTTTATTTCCCAAGACAGAAAAAGTCTATAATCAACCCAATACAAACCAATTCAAATGAAAGTACCATTCTGACTTGAAAATATTATCTAAACTTTCCCAAGTATTAAATTATTATGAAGTTATTCAACACATACCTTAGGAGGGAACAAACAAATTTCAGGATAGAAATACTCCAGAATAGAAGTAAAAAACCATTTTATAGTTATACATAAGTGTTGTCAAGAGACATGTCATGGCAAAAATATGACACTAATAAATAATTATAAATGTAAAATCATCACTACAAGAAAGACGATGGTTGGCTTCAGAGGATTATTGAAATAAACAATTTATGATGGGATTATAACATCAATATCAAACTGATGATAATAATAACAATGTGTTAATATAAATAACATTTTTGTTGGTTAGATGAGAAAAAATTTGATTTATACTTAGATTTGAGTAAAATATATCAAATTAATATTTCATTTACTTTACTTCTGACAATAACATTTTACCAAATTAAGATTTATTAACTATATAGAAATAAAAATTTACTTGGTCCTTAAACAATTAATATTATAAGTCATAACTATTTGAGAATGAATGAAAATATGTGTTATGAAAACATACTGTTTAGTTAGCTAAGTAAGTAT
Source organism: Pantala flavescens (assembly GCA_020796165.1). Taxonomy (NCBI): domain Eukaryota; kingdom Metazoa; phylum Arthropoda; class Insecta; order Odonata; family Libellulidae; genus Pantala; species Pantala flavescens. Next base: position 9,395,269 of record CM036883.1, read on the forward strand.
ACTTAATATAGCCTTCTCTAGCTTATTTTCTTTCTCAGCTTGAATATGATTAGAACTTCATTTACTCAAGGATTCAGTTATCAACAAGAAGAAACAAAAAATATTATTAATACAATAAACGAAACAATTCTTATTACATACTTATAAAATATAAATCTGAGGGAATACATCTCACCTATTAAGTAAAGAATATTAATATCTTACCATTTGGTAAACAGAGAGGAAGGGTGTTAGAAATAGAAGACGAAATAGCTAAAACATCTCTGACAGAAGTGACAAGTATTGCTTCTTTCTTGGAACTTTGCTTGGTCCACCCAAATAGACCATGACTATCACCAGGAGGAACTGTTTCTTCCTTTACACAGACATTTTCCTCATTCCATGAATTTTGACTTTCCTTTGAGAGAGCAGTTTCTGAATCAACCTTCCTCAAGCTTAGGGTTTTAACACCTCTAATTGTTCCATGAGGAAATAATCTCAGAGGAAAAATAAGGCTCGTCAATTCAGAACTTATTCTAACATCTAACTGCTTCAAAATTGACGGACTGATCCTCTGCAAATTATTACACGAATTATTCATAAATATGAGCATCAAAATGAAATGTGAAATTGGAAAATATCTATAACCTATCTTTACCTCGAGTCCCAATGAATACATCAGTCCCTGAACTACAGGAAACTGAGGAGAGGTTTCATCAGATAGAATAGAAGCAACACAAACAGCACTATCTAAGATACGACTAGCTGCTGTAGGTGTAGAAGAATGACTTATCATTCCATACTTGGTGAGATCTTCAACTGACAGAATTCGGCCTTTTCTTTTTGAAATTAAAGCTTTCTCTAATACATTCCACGAACCAGAAGCTTCACAAGAGGGGCAAACAAAAAATCCTACGAAGAAATATTTTCACATTCTTATTTGTTGATCAAACATCAAATTGAAAATTCATTCATTGTGAACAGACATTTAATAGACGATGTATTTGTCACTTACCGGTGGTCTTATTTATGGACACATTACACGTAACTAACTTCTTTTTTTTCTCAGCACCAAAACATATAGGCAATGAAGATGCATTCATACATACTTGCCCATCATCTACCCTCGCTCCTTGTAATCTAAGAATTCTTTTAATCTCTGCAACGGAAGTTGGACGATTTCGTTCATTGGAATCGTCAGCATGTTTTATGATCGAGAAAGTTCGATTATTTTTCTTTATACAAAACTGGTTGCAATCAAACTTCAGATGAGATACAATGGAACGGTATTTGATCGGCAAAGATGTAAAGGACATCTGCAGCGAACATTTATTACAAATAACTTCCTTGAACCATTCGATTCTACGATTTTCAAGACATTTAATGCAAGTGAAATAAAATGAGGAAAGATAAATGTCGGTCAAACAAGTTGCATAAGGTAATTACTGAAAAGTAAGGCAATTATTGTAAAACTTAAAATTTAAATAAGCACGTGAAGAGAGTGGCTCCATGAATATCGTTCGTCTTTGACATAATAGACTTGCAATTGTTTTGGAGGGATTTGGTTTGTAGGATTCACCATGACTGCGATTAAGAAAACTTTTACAGCAAGAATTGTGTCTGTAAACTCATAATTTGAAATTGGAACGAATAAGATTTTTTAGTTAATTATTTATGGATGATGTTCAGTATTGCGCGGAATGTTTATGTAGAATTTGTGAAGAAGTATTTACATCAAATATATGAATACTTCGTGAAATAAGACGTGAAATTCTCACATGAATGGTATAGTTTAATTATATATATGTATGTTCCATTTATAAATGGTAAGTAGAAGGACATTGAAACCGGATGAATTATTTCGTGAAATATATTCACTTAAATATGAAATGAAATTAATTGTACTTTCCATAATAATTATATGCACTAATCAGGACGAATTCCCAAAAAATTAAACAATGTTATCGTTTTTATCTAATATCTGTTTTGTGTTTCAGGTTCCATCTTGTTATTCAAAGGTAATTGAGAGTTAGTGAGATGTAAAAATATGCAAACAATTGTTGAATATTTTCCTTCCTTGTTGACTTTTTTCAAAGTTATTCTATAAACTGCGGCAAAAATCAAGTCATACTCAGTAACATAATTCAATTGTCGATTTCATTTGAGCGTAAGTATCAAATTTAACTTTAAAGAGTGAACTCTACAATGACTTCGCAATCAATATGTCACAGTTCATGCATTCAAACAATTTAGGAGGTATTAGGAAAAAACATTGGAAGTACAGTGAATTAGGAGATAGTCAAATTCTTATTTTCCAGAAACCAATTCCGTTATAAAATACAAGAAATTTCTTGTGAATAATATAACTTTTTATTTCATTTGCATTACCCTTTCAGGTATAATTTTGTAAGGAGCATTTAAAGATATACTAATATAATACATTTACCATCATCCAATTTTCCCAGTACATTTACAGAGGGTGAGATCAATGAAAACACATCTGCTTCTAATTTATAAGTACCTGAAATCAGAAGTGTATAGGCATATTCTTATAGCATGTATAATTCTGGTTCATAAGGTCCAATATTGTTTGTCTAATAATTTTTCACATACAATTTATTCACTTTTCCCACATTGTTTTTTGATCTGATGAAGATGGAGGTCTCGGGCATCTATTTTTCCAAATGAAGTTAATTATTCCATTTTTACAGTATATGATTCAGCATATCGCAATTCCCACTTCTTAGTAGGGATGATAAGTTATTGTCAAGTTTTCTTTAAGTTTCAAAAGGTATATAGAATAAACACGTTTCACTTGAGGATGATCAAAATACAATTATCACTAGCATTCATTCATTAATCAACAAACAAAGTACGGGAGGGATGATTTTAGTTAACTTTTAAACATTATCAACATTCAAAGTAGTATTTTTAAAAGATACAAAAGGCAGGCTAATTATAACTACATTATTTATTACATTATAATTAAAACCTATTTTCTCAAAAGCTGATTTGAATTAAGAAAAATTGTGTACATGTAACCAATACCAGATTATTAATATTAATAACAATTATTATTATAACTAATATTCAAATCAATTTATGTAAGAGGCTGAATTTTTATATATGAAAATTTTTATAAATGAAAATGTAAGAAAAATCTATCACTCACTTATTACTCATATATTATATATATAATATTTATATATATAATATATGAGTAATATTTACATATATATATAATATAAATATATAATATTTATACAAGTGTTATAACTCATATATTATGGTTTAGAATAAAAATAATTTCTACAGTATCATATATAAACAACTTAAGTGTATGGTTTAGCTGACTTCAATAACATCATCTTAGCTAATCACATCACCTCAAATTATCACTGGTCAATATACACAAATTCTAAAAACTTAAACACTTGCAACCTGAATTACAAAACATATCAATTCATGTTTAGTAAACCCCAACGTACATTTAAGTTTCTGATCAATTCAATATTACAGAGAATGAGAAAATTATATTATTTACTACGAATGTTTTAGTTTCTGATTGTAGATAAATTTCTCAAAATTTATATCCTTCCTAATCTCACTCTGACAAAAGTAATTATTTGATAATAAATTTAGGAAGTTTATCATTCCTATAATTTAATCCTCTTGGCATTATTTATAGCATACAATGAAGATAAATTCAAGTTCACAAGAGGTCCAACACTACTAAGCCAAGATATCAAGATACGTTCACCAGTAATAACTTTTATGTTAGTGATGAGATTTGAAGTCTGACAAGGATGAACTTGAAAGAACGGTCTGCCGAGCAGCGGATGCTCTTGTTGAGATATTAAATTCCAATATTGCTCATCCGTACTTGGTTTTATAGATGAAGGAATTTCACTCCATATTTCTTCTAAGGTAAGAAGTTCTCCATTTTCTCTCCACGCATTGAAATACAACACTGGGACTGAGTAACTAACACTGTAAACGATGTGATATTCCCAAAATTGTCGATCACCGTAAATGTTCTTTCCTAATGTTACAGCACTACTATCTTCCAAACTTTCCTCAAGATGCGACTCCTCAAATTCATCTTTCAAATTATGTTCATCTACTTTTTTACCTAAACGTTCTTCCCTTTTCACAGCATAAGTGCCACCATAAACGTCTTTTACACCGCATGCTCTCCACCCATCGCCGATTCGGTTAGATATTTCCAGAAAATCGAGTAGGAACTTCAGAAACTCTTCCCAGCCCAACTCCCCATTCATTTTCCAAGTACAATAGTGCGAAATATACTGGACGGAAAGAATTGAAAATTAGTATTCTCTAAATTTCTCTCGTGTTTCATCTATTTTAATATTCGATCCTCCATCGCAAAAGATATTTAATTTATCGAATGAATTTCCATCATCGCATCCTCTGTAGATTTCATTCTCTCTTAATGCACCTGAAAAGAAACACACACGGTCTGATCTCGAGCCAAGTGAAACAAGTGAGTTTCGGTATACGCTTTCCATTCGGAAGCAAAAAATATTCATGTCCCGCCTTTTTTAAATCCATGATTGAACGAAATACATACTCAAGTACGTTTAAAAACGTTATACTGAGAATTAAACATTAAATGAAAACTCCTGTTATCTTTATGATACATTTAGTACGAGAAAAACATTGGGATTCACTTCCTATTCACTATAAAATTTCCTCGGAAATTATCTCCAAACGATATTATCTATCAACGTACATGTATAATCTAACTCATGTGAATGTAACATTTTAGTAGATTTATTTACAATCTTGATTATTTTAAGTTTTATGATACATTTATGCATTGTAGTTTTTAAAGACAATACAAAACTTCAAGAGCAATCAATATTAAATTTAGTGAAAAGTGTAGATAGCATCGTCAGAGATATGGCAATTTAATGATTTCGAACTAAAATCACGTTTAGGAAAGACCATCCGTAGGTCACTTGTCCTTGAGCATGTCATGGCGTTGCATTACGGCGAGAGTAATCCAAGGCGGAACTAATGCCATTTATCTGGAAATGGAGGTTAAAGGAATTCATCGCTCGGAGAGTACATCCTTGAAGCGCGTTTGATATTTATTAAATCCGCGAGTAATTGCCAGGAATGATGCTTTTACCCCATTCTCGCTCGCCCTTGCACCCAGAATTGTCTTATGTAACCGCTCCGTCCTTTTTTTGCATTACTCGGTGGCGCTATCTATTGGAACCCGCAACAACTGAATACTCCGAGGGGAATTTTTTCCTCCGATCTCTGCACATGGTTCGTCTTTTATGTTTACGCCTGGTGACGTCACTATCCCTCTCGCTCGTGCTGTACGTTCCGAGGTCTCGCGCTCCAAGAGGAAAGGGCTTCAGCGTTGCCCGCGGCGTTTTACCCCGCGCACTCGACTGTCGGACACGGTACCGCGTCAGAGACCGCATCTAGGAGACGAAGTGGAAACAGACCGCGCTAGCAACTCCGCGCCCCTTTTCAAAACTTTTCGGAGCCAACCGGAAGAAGCGCCCAAGAAACAGAATTGTCCTTCCCATCCCCGGAGTGATCCCCTAAAAAATTAAGACCCCTCATGGTGGCCAGTGTTGTCCAGCTGGATGTGCGCGAATGACGTGTAGTGGACAAGTGAGGATCACACTGCGCGTGAAAGGTGATTTCGGAGATCGCAGGGGGCGCGCGACGAGGAACCGGAAGGAAAGGACGACGGCGCTCATGAGACGTGCTTTTCCTTGGGGTGAGTCGCGGAAAAAAGGGTTTCCGGATAGAGAAGCCCTCTTCCAATACTCCGGTCGTTGCCAGAAAAAAGTTTGGCCTCGATTCATGGAGGCGGTAGTTCGGGTACAGCCAAAGCTCAGGAAGAAAAAGCCGTTGTAATGAGTTTATCTATTAAATCGTGTGATGACTTTGCCGGTGATGTGCTTGTAAAAATATTTCCTGTCAAAAATACGCATGCGCGATAGCCCCGCCGAATTTTCGGAGTGCTAGTTGGTGATTTCCTGTGTTTTATTTCAATTTTTGTCAACCTCAGTTGGATTTCAGGGATATGCGTCCTCAAACCCAAGATTTTACTCTATCCGCAGTGATAGGAACGAAGTTATTTGATCTTTTTTCTTACTTCAAAGGTTGCTGCGCGAATCTTTATCGAAAAGTGAACTACTTTTGTCCACCGATCTCAGCCTATCAAGTCTCTTCTCTATCATTAACTTTGGGAGTGTTGTATAGGGAACATAATAAGAATTAGTTTACAGGAGCGAAATATTAAATTAGATCGGGCGAAGAGGAATCGTACGGTTTCTTAGCATTCAGAGCGGAGATTTTGGAACTCAACTACTTTTTAGCCAACACAAAACACGCGGAGGCGTTAGCAAGGAAGGCGTACTTATTGCGATTGCAGACGGGAATTAAAAAATCGAGCCGTGGTAGAAACGATATTTAAAAGTTTACGTTTCCACAGTGGTTGCCAGGTAATTATCTCTAGAACACGTCCAGTATACGAAGGTCTGAGTAATTGAAGGAATCAGGCGATTCCATAGCAGGTAGAGAAGCACTATAAAGGTCGAAAGTTTTTTTTTTAAGGTTTCTTGGGGCGTGCGCAGTAAAGACGCGCGTCAGTTGATGCCCCTCGGTGGACAACTGGACAATTACGCAAGAATAACGAGAGCGCGCATAAATGTCGGCGTAGTTATGAAGAGAATTCTTCTTCACGTAACAGGATTGAAAAGGCGTGGGAAAGGGTTTTAGGATAAAAGGAGATTTCAAGGGGCGCACAAAGGTTTCACTCCGATTCGCTCCCATTTTAAGTTCCCCTTTAGGGGTTTGATGCGAAAGGAGCAGATCCAATTTAATCCATTTTCACCTTGAAGCTTGACATCCTTTCAAGCCTTGATTGTGTATAAATGTGGATATTCTGAGAATATTGACATTCTTGTGTTTTTATACGATTGACGGATGGATAGAAAAATTGGTCTATTTAAAATTTTTCGCTTTACGCGATGTTTCTACATCTAGGATATTTTTAGTGACCTAAGCAGTTAAGGAATTTACACTGATACTTAATTTATTATAGTAACGAAGGGAATTATTTCGCATTTGTTGGATTTCTATAAACCCTTACATTGGAGGATTCTTTAATCATTGTTTTATTTTTAGTTTGATGATAGGCTTTTTTTATACTTTATTGTTTTCTTTTTGACTAATTGAAAACAAAGGCTTTCATCTTAAAATAATCATTTAATTCGGCTGCAATTTTACAATCTTTGTGAATTCTCAGACACCTTTGAAGATATTAAAAAAATCTTATTACATCGACTAATCTACTGAATAAATGACTTCGTACTTTCCACGTAAGTCATTTATTCGGTATGTTACCATTCCACAAAGTAAGACTTGAACATGTTAACTGTATATCGACTGATCTTTTTAGTTTTCATTCTCAAGCAAAGAGTATCTTCAAATAAATTCATATGAAAACACTCGAGAACTATTCTTAGGGAAAAGTTTGTACTGTTTAAACGTAAATATTCTCAAAGTATACAAAATCATTCTGAATGTATTAACTTGCTATATTTAAGTAAAAGATTAAATGCTTTTTCTTATGTCGAAAAAAATATCTGGAGGGTGACATATAAGGTAATTTTCCTGCCATACTCCCTATTGATGAGATTCTCCACCGACTTTCCCTTTTTATGATTATAGATGCGCAATTCTTATATAATATCAAATCAAAACCATCAGTTAGGATTGAAGAGAAGGACATCTTGCTTGTAAGTTATATCACAAGGCAGAATTATTAAATAGTTATCTGTGTGAAATCAAAGGATACTAGAGACGACTTTAGAGAGTAAATAAATATAAAACTAAGGAATTTAATCTTCGTACCGCTGGAAATAGGTCCCTTGAGAAATTGAATTGTAGGAATCATATTTCTTAAAGAAGTTCATAAAATATTTTTATCCCCATTTTTTCTTTCACATCTAAAATATACGGTTTCGCAATTGTCAGACGTATAATCTACATTTTGCGCTACAATTAAAAGTTTTAGGATGATGTTCAATTGAATAAAATCCTGATTTATTGTGTTAGTTACTTAAAATACACTTCTCTCGTATAAATTCTATTGGATTAACGTAAAATCTCTTTTTTTCATTCATCTATTTCCTTAACCGCCGGAACCATAAATTTCTGTTAGAGTAAGATTCATGTTTTCTCTGCACCTGATCGTACCCATCAAATAAACGCACTAGGCATCAACTTGCATGTGTTTGAGCGCATCGAAAGAAAAAAACATCCTAAGTTTCGCTATGAAACATTAATCATCACGTATATCATTAGTTATAATACCAGGTGATACAATATTCAAAGTTAATTTGATACTTTCTATCGTGGCCGCACTTCGTGGAGCGACATTTTAAATACGAAGTACTTATTTTTCCTATTTTTAATTTGATACTGATATTTGATAACCATTGTATTCTGTAGTCTTGGGTGCTCTGTTCCAAGGCAGCTGAAAGTTTGCTACAAGTTTAACACTCGGTTAATTTGATAATCTAATTTTCTATCTGAATCGTCTCGCGTCGCATTCTCCCAAGAGGACTGTTACGAAAGAATACATTTGCGTTATTTACGTTGGATACTTGGTCTCCTCGCAACATTCGGTGAATCACAGAAGCTGCACCATGGAACAGCTGCGACTACGTCACCGTCGAGTTCCCACTGCGATGCGAGATTTCTCTATGTGAATCGATGCTGGACTTTGTCCACTCACATTTTGGTCATCGATAACACTGGAAATTGGTCGTTTGGCAAGAAGTGGCGCTTTATCTTTCGTATTTTTTGCTCATTATGCGCATCTTGCGATCATCGATGGATATTATATTCTTCGCAATTCCAAGCGAAAAATCCTTGTGCTGCGATCTTATCCTTGACTTCCCGGCGTCGCTCTAAGAATCCATGTTTTATTCATCGTTCGTGATTTTGCATGGATTGACTATGCGTAAACTAGATGCAAAGGCTTACGGTAAAGCATTTATCGCGGTTTTTAGTTTTATACTCTGAAAATGGGTGTGATAGTTGGGAACCGTTGCTAATTAAGGATGGATTAAGACTCCCAATTGATATAAGTTTGATGATAAATTAAAGGAATTTAATATGTTCATTATAAATACGTGATAAAAGAAGCTCGGAATATTTAAGTTTGTATCACTATTGGTAAATTAAGGTGCCTGGTAAAATATAAATCGTTTTCTTTTATCGTAACTGCATTGAGACGCATTTATGAGTGGTATTATCCAATGGGTTGGAACTCCGATGTATTTTTGGATAACTATTCTAAAGATTTTTCAAGTTGAATTGGGCTCATACATACTTCTATATCGAAAGAAAATCCGGAATAAACTATTTATAGAAAATATTGGAATAAAAGTTCATTGTGGAGCCGGATTCTAAACCCTCCATTATAAACTAGAAATTTATTTCCTCTCCTACAATTTACATTTAAATTCTTCATTTCAGTTTTAAAAATTAGCGTTAAGATTTATATTGTGCGATAAAACTTAGGCTTTTAATTCTTAAATAACTGTATTTTGGTTGAACTGAAAAAGATCGTCTAGCTGATCGTGATTCATGATTAATTCAATAAGCGTTACAATTACTACGAATACCTCAATCTTACATCAAAAAATTAATACATTTTTGTGTTCGAGTTTAAAGTACATATTCTGGGAAAAGGAATTCATCATTAGTTTTATCCAAATAGGTATATAGCTTTTCCTCTTTTGGATATATGTGTTGGTTATCGCGAATTAAGGTCGCCTCCAGAATGTGTATCTAGGTAAGGGAACCCTGCTTCTCTTGTATCGATGGAAGTCCTACATACAACTGCTACTTCGGACATAAGTAGAGAAAGGATGGAAGTGAGATGTTATGAATAATTATTACCGGGACGGGATTTAAATAATTGCTGAAAATTTCTTTGACTGGATATTAAGTTTAAATTAGACACAGAAGCGAGTTATTTTTGATTATTTGATAAAAGCTGTTTTTCATAAAAATGAACCATTTTTTAACTTTAACTTAACTAACTTTAACTATATAACTTTATACTTCAAAGGTACATACATGTATAATAAGTTTTAATTCAATATACGTGGAAGTGAATGTTAGAAATTTTCGTTACTTCTTCTAAATCTTATGAACAGAAGTTTTCCATCGATATTTTGGAATGAGATAATATGGATTATATGTTCATCGCCGTGTATTACTACAGAATCGTGTATTACTACGGATTATGTACTATTGTTTATCACCGTATGAACAACAACGGAATCAGTTTAAGAAATCAAGGGAAAATGCAGTTTACCTCCTCCACAGCGATCATTTTATAGCATTTGATTTTGCACCGAGGAAATAGAAATCTCGTCCTTGAGAAATAAGGTGTGTCTATTAGTTATTTCCTCTTCCATTTGAAGTACACTGTGTTTACCATTTGAGATGAGAGCTGTTTAGAAATGAGCTAGTTGGAAGTATTGAATACTTGCTTTTGCCAAATTTCAAGAATATATTTGAAATTAAATTGATTTCTATCGCTAAGTATTTAGGTTTATTACTCGATATAGACGTTGTGTTTGAATGAGAAAAAGATTCTATAGGATATTCGTATTACATTTATCCAGTGTGGAGGTAGTACTTTTTGGTGCATGTTAAGTATGCAGATGTCTTAGTCTTGATTACTCGGCCTCACTGAAGGTAGGAGAGAATGCGTAAATGGACATCATGCATCACGCTAAATACACAAACAAGTTAATCATAGTAGGTAGTAAAACTAAGAGGAAAAACATCCTGTAACGTCATAAAAAGTTGACGTATACCTTCCTAAAAATTAGAATCAAATAAGAATTAAAATTGATATTGTTATATTTCAGTCATATTTCAACTTATTTTGGTGAGGCAAAAGATTCAATGAAAGTCTTATTTGGATACATTTTCGTGTGAACGAGATTTTAACACGAATTTAGCCATAAAAAAGGAAAATATATTTTATACACGATTAAAAAGTTTAATATGGGATATAGTTTGATTAGTATAATTTGATTCATATTTTCATTAATTTTTACGTGAAATTTTGAAATCTAACATGAATAGATTACAAATTTAAAAAATAATCTATTCTTATATTAATGACAAAATGAAAAATTTATATCCGAAAAAGCTTAGAAGTGATTCATATTTTATATAGAAGGTTTCGGGAGTTTTATAATCGTGCACAATTTTACGCTCAATTTTTAAAGTTTTCTTTGAATTTTGCCCTTGCTCAAACTGTTTTTATTTATGTAGGGATTTCATATAAGTAACATCTTATTTATAAAATAAACAGTAGTGATTTGGATGAGATAAATTAATGGTAAGCGTTTAGGTAATCTCTTGCGATAAAAACTTTGTAATTTTTGTATTTGCTCATCATCTAAATTAGGAGCTTCATCTCTCCGTGATTCGATCGATAAGCGAAAGAGATTTTAATTATCTTTCTGATGCTATTTCTCATTATACGTTCATCTTTACAGGAAACTTAAGTAGTATACTTCACTATTGCTCTTATTTATAAGGTTGCAGAATTTATAAATTATTTAGAAATTGATAATAATTTTGTATTTTTCTCGCTCAATTCTAGTGGATTATTGTGCCAATTTTCTTCTGTTGCTTTATTTATGTGATGAGGAAAATACCCCTTTGCCTGAAAATTAGCCTTCACATAAAAACTTCTTATGTCGATTTTATAAAGTAGAGGAGTTCCCCGGATTATATGCTTCATTAAAACAGGTATAAGGAGATCAAAGGATTGAGTAATTTGTAAGAGGAAAATATAATTTATACTTTTCCTTTTCGATTGAAATTCTCATCAGATTTATGTTTATTCTATAAAAAGTTTCCATCGTACATTTTCCGGTTATCTCACTGCATTAAAATCCGTTTGTAAGAGTCAGAAAAGGTTAGGAGTATTACGTAATTCAAATGCCATTCAGCAACCTATGATCTGACTGTCCATCATTCCACATTAGATGCCTCAAAGATGTGGCGTTGTTAGGAATTTCCAGCCTTTGAAAGAGTACCTTGAGATCTCTTCCTTTCAAATCATTTGGTTTCTCATCATTTCTTTCATTTTAAAGTTCGTTTTTAGCGGAGTACTCATCGCACTTTCCTTTGAGAAAAAGAAAATTCTTTCGGAATTTAATCCCGGGAACGGAAAGGTCATTTACGTGGTCATGGAGAGGAAATTATGTGTCTATTTCTATTCAGTATGAATCGCGAATAATATCCTATACAATTCATCTTTCATCAAAAAGAAAGACCTTTGGAGCATCTGATCCCGTTTCGAAACGAAAGTTATAATTTGTTGATGATGAAAGAAATCCTGTGAATTGAGTTGCATTCTTATATCAATATAAAGAGATGGTGACGTAGAATATATAAATATTTGGTTTTAATTAATTACGAAAATATGACAAATATCTTCGGTCAACATTCGGCAATTATAGAATGCAGATCGAACGCCGTCAAACACTCAAATACTAGAAATAATTTTTTTAAGTTTATTGATATATTTCACGTACGTAGTTGTAAACGTGCGTTCAAAATCCTAATAATATTTCATATAAAAGTGAGATATATTTTAGAGAAAATCAGAAAAGAGGTTTTCATCCGTTGAGCCAAGATTAATAGATTCCTCGAAGAATTCATTAACCAAAGGGAAATTTGATGCCTCAAAACCAGGGGCTTTCTTTAATATAATTTATTTTCCTTATCTCTGGATATATTTGATTGGATTGTCTGGATTGATTATATTTCCAAACAAAGCTATTTATCACAGTTCGCTGATGTGAATGTTAGAAATCAATATTTGAATTTCTGTGATTTTGAAGTTATTTTTCATGGTTTTTATAACCCTGGGAAGGATGAAGTTTCTTGATTATTCCATTTTTGATTAATAAGTTAGAAAATTTTGCAAAGTACGTTATATTTTTGTTCATAGAGTGCATTACTTTCCATTTTATGAAAACATAGCAAAACAATTGTGAAAGATATTTCACGACTTTTCATTCGTAATATAATCCTATCAGTGGAATTTACAATTGAACTCGTGAAATTTTATTGCTACAATGTTGCCAAAATCATTTAAAATTTTCAACATGACGATCAAGTTCTAAAATTTAACCCATAATAGTCTACTTCATACAATGAAGGGTTCAACCGCTAATGAAAGGATTTGAAATACGTAAAGGCTTGAAAGAAATGAAGGACAATTTTTGAATGATTACTAATTGTAAGTAGATCAGTTGCCAACTTTTAGAACAACCCTATTAATTTATAGTCCGTACGAGTTGTTCTTCGGAAACTGACTTCCAATGATGTTTCCGAAGCAATTGATTCATACACAGAAATATCGTCTGCAATTGGAAGAATGTTGAAATAGGAAATCGGTGACTCAAATTTCTTTTTCCACAATAAGAGGAAAAGAGGATTATTTTAGATTTAAAATATGGTGTCAGAGGTGAATGTGAGTTGTTGAAAAAAGTATTTCTTTCTCTGAATGCGTAGAAATATAGCATTATCTTTTAATCGTCAACCAATCTTTTCGTTTGTAATCAAATACATTCCAGTACACCATTTGCAGTCGGTGATATCTTCTCCCACGCCCCCTGTTAGATATACCACATAGCAGTAGAAACACTACAAATAACTTCAGTTAATCTTTATGAGCTGTTGATGGAGTCAACACGAGATACTGGGGTCCTACTGTTTATCAGAAATATTTTTAGAAGTACTTAGAATGCTATGGCCATTTTTCGTGTCTTTAATTGAGGTTTGACACCGAATCAACTTCCAACAGAATTTCCAGATATGAAGGCAGTTATTTCTCTAGAAGCCCAAATATTAAATGTTCATTTTTGAGATAGTTTTCATAAGATTCTGTTAATGAATTCAACAAATGCAAACGTTTTACACGCTTGGCTCTTCAGTAGCCCTATTATAAATATTATTTACTAAAATTTACTAAATATATATTTAATAAAATTTACTAGCGTTATATTTTATAAATATTATATACCAAAAGCCTCAAATTTAAATTTACTTTAAAGTTTTAAATGGAGATTTCGTAGAACAATATTTTAATGTTAATTTCACACTGCTATTCCACAGTAATACACTCCGACTACCAACTTCGTCATTCAGCATCTCATTTCTGTTTACCATTCGGATATTACGTATAAAGATTATCCTCGGTTGTTACTTCATATATTCTATTTTTATTGCGGTCATTTTTACCGATTTCCTAACGTGAAAGTCACCTAATTATCTCTCGGGAAGTCCCTTTTATTGCCGCTATGAAATGGTATCGTTTATACGAAAGCAAATCGTAGACCACATTCCGTCTCTTTTTCCTTCTTATTCACGTGAGAGGCACCCAAGAAACCCTCGTGAATGAATCGTGTCTTAGAAGGCAGGATTTCTGCAGCCCGCACCATCAACACACACTTTAACAGCACGCTTGCCAAAGCTGCAGAGAATGCATCCTTTCAAGGGCGCACGAGAGCTAACTTAGATTTCGCAATGAAAATTGTAGCTTTGAGTCGCCGGAGAGAACAGATTCCGTTATTTTGCGCGCTAACATACACACGATTTGCACAGTCGCCGCGGGAGGGCACTCGCGTCGGGTGGAATGGGAGCTAATCAAAGAGAATCTGCACCGAATTCAAGATGGGTTGAGATCGAGTGTCTTGCTTTCTCCTGAGGCCCTTTTAATTGATGGCCCGCAATGGAACAGGTATCCTCCTTGGAGTTCCCTTTTGCCACTGGCGGTTCGTGCTTATTCTAACCAGCGATAGTGATCGGAGTGAAAGGTTTTCGAACAGAGAATGAAAAAAGGGTTGCGAAGACAGCGTAAATGGGTCGATTAGTTCTCGACCGTATTATGCTAAGATCTTATGTTAACAGTCATTATGATTGAATATGAGGTAATGTAATTGTAAGTATAATGGTAATGAAATCCTAAGTATTACTTTCATTACAACATTTCAGGGATTTAGCTCTCCTCCTGCCAGAAGTAGATACTTCGTTGCTTGGGTTTATATAATTTGTAAAACCCTCCATTACATTTTTATTTAATGAAAAAATATAGACCATAATATTTTTAAAAATTGATATTTTCCAAATGCTTGTGAATGAAGAATTGTATAATGTAGAAAGAAGGCTTTGCGAAACCCATTTGCCCAATATAAATACAGTTTCACGATGTTTTTATTTTTGGCTATGTTTGTGGCTAGATGAAGGCGGTTAGTTCGTGAATAATGTTTGATAATGACCACAAGTCTAAATCTTGTTCTTGATCAGATGTCACGAAAGAATTTTAGAGGAGTTTGACGGCAATCACGTAAATTATTCCTGCAATCGTGATTGAAGTATTGATTGCTGTTTGAAAGTTGTGCTTGAGGAAATATCAGGCTGCAATGGAGATGCAAAATTCAGAGGCTAGTTATTTAGTTGTCAGAATGGTAACTTCATTTTCTTGTATTTTCTCGTGATTTCCGAAACCCAATCTCAAAACGCCTCAACTACTGAAAGTGATTGATCTCCGTAGTGAGCCTTTATCCGAAGACTCATAAATCGTATATTGGATCAAATAAGATGATTATTGATATGTTCAGAGATGCAGTTTTAACTATACTTAACCTTGACCTTCTCTCAGTTTCTCTTCCGCTAATCTCCTTCCATTTACTCGTTCTGCTCGAGTAACACGCAATTTTCAGTCGCGATTTATTGCACCACGGCCATCGTAATTTCCGAGAAATCACGAGCACGATACAAAAAGAGGGTTGCCAGAAAATGTTCTCAACATGCGGAAATGGGGCGGTGTTTCTGAACAGAGAGTATTTATTCAAAATGGAAATACTCCGCACTTTTTATGCTCTTCTCTTAATCGTATTCTTTCGAGTTTAGAAAAACGGTCGTCGGAAATTCCAAAGAAAAAGGGAAATTTTTTGGGGATCCTTCGGAACAAATCGTAATCTGTTTTAGTTTTTAATAAACAGGAAGAAATAATGGTATTTATTTGTCATTTTATTTCAGTAATTTGGTAATTATAATCTCATTTAGGGTGAGGTTCACAAACGAACAATTATAGTGCAAAATGAAAATAAACGTTTCGATGCATTGAAGGAATAATTAAAGGTATTCGATTAAAGAACGAGAAAAATGAATTATTAAATTGGAAATGTGTTTTAAGAAACCGCGAAAATATAATTTTTACATCTATACTTTTATTTTTACATTCTCATTTACAGAATTATAATTTTAGGTCTGATTAGTATCGAATGTAAAGTAAATTATATGCAATAAATTTATTTAATTTGAGATATTAGATATTTATCGTAATATATGTATGTATGTAATTTTTTCAGAAGTGAAATTACGTTAAACTCGATTTAATCCCAATACAAAGTGAATGCTTCACAACCTTTGACCTACATAGTAAGCCCATATGAGCCCTATGCAATGTATGCTGATAAAGGTAATTTTTCATTCAACGGAAAGAGATATTGCATTTCGAATTGATACATCGGCTTTGTCTCGGAGGAACGTGATGTAAGGGTAAGGCATAAAAAAGTCGGTGGGTATCGAAGCTGTTAATCATTTTTAGTATCCGCCTTTTGTTAACCGAAAGATAGAATTTTTGAGTCACCGCTTAAGAATGTCCGCCTCGAAATCGGCTGGACGACTTGCTCACCTTTGTCAGCGAGGGTGAAAGCTAAATTGAAAGTTTTTGGCACTCCCATCAGCTAAGGTCAAAGTTTATCCGTCGGAGTGTGTTAAAGTAATTCGTCACTCATCTAAATGTGTATTGTCAAAGGATACGATGTTTTGATGTCGGAATCCAAACGGTAGCTGATAGATTAACTTAGCTCGAGGAACTAGAAGACTCGATTGCTATCTTCGTTTCCCTGATTTATTGGCTCGTCTTTGAGATCAATCGAATGCCGTCGTATGATCACAATTCTTGAGCGTCAAAGATAAAAATGTTAATTAACAAAGTTTTCTCAAACTGATTATTCCTTTAGATTGGTTTTGTAGAAAAGGAGTGCTTACGATGACAATGCAGATTTAAGATTACCACGGAATAGTTAAACGAAGCAGCTCAATTGTATTGATAATGAGTGTAGATTGTGTTCGTGAATAGATAAAATTATTTATGACAAAAGAAGATATTTTACCACATTTTCCAGCTTTTGAAAGCAAAGGTTTAGCTAAATGAATATTATGAGGTTCATTTGATTTCGAAGATAATGATCGTACTCAATTGAATGATTTCAATTATTTTCATCAATAAGTTATTATTAGTACAATATAAAATTCAGTTTTGATTTTTGGTGTTATAAGTCATACATCTCTCCAATATAACTCGTAAAAAAACTATTTACTCAGTATTTATTTTAGAAGAGAAATTGGAACACTGAAATGCATACCTGCAGTTCCCCTAAGTATTCATCATAGACACTTCAAAGTGAAATTTATTAAAGTCTTTTTCGTTACATTGCGATTATTTGCGCTTTAATGCCTATGACTCTAAAATAACAATCGGAGAGGTTTGGATGCAACACTTTGGATGTGTTGCATCCACATTGGTCTACATTCTACACGCATGATCGTGGAATACAAACTCCAGTGAATCCAATGAATAAGCTCCATGGAGATTGTATCTTCGGGGAAATCCTATCCTTGTTAATTACGATCGTAGACTGCCGTCACTTTCTCCATTCACCGACTCATCTCGTGCAAAAACAACTCTCGCTAATAATTCACGGATGGGATATCGGATGATCTCCGCTTAACAGGGATCGAGTAAAACGAGTGGCTGTTTCCAATTGGGACATTTTGAGATGGAGCAAATGCTCAAGATGGACTCACAAAAGAAAAGACACCTGAAAGAACACGTGACCGAGAACACGGCCGAATAGTTAAGGCAAAAACATGCAGAGGCGAAAAAATAATGAGTAGGCGAACAGCAAATGATAAAAGTCGGATGGTCAGCTCTTTAGATGGGCGTCAGGGGAGCAGATGGAAACGGTGTCATCGCCGTTGAATTCTTAAGGTCGCACAGAAATTTTCATGCCACGGAGTGTATTCAATTTTGGTCCCTTTGTTACGTCAACGTTTATCTTGAATTTTCTCTGTACTATAATCGAGCACTTTTGAATTATTTCAGAATGAATAGTATTAGATGTATGGAATTGATAAGACTGAAACTTAATTATCAGTAGCTCAATAATTTAAAATCAAGAACTGAATGTAACAAAGGAACACATTGAATTTATAAATATAATTAAATATTTAGGTATCATTAGCAATAAATCATAGCGTACCTAATTAATATTCAATAGATAGATAAAGGGTTGATCAGGAAATAAATTAATTTTCTACAGAAAACTAATTAAAGTGAGCATGTTTGTATCATTTTTAATATTACGTTTTTAAGTAATAAAATTGAAATTACAATTAAGTATATTGATAATGGTTTGATTAGAGAAGATTTGAGAGCGAAATAAACCAAAATCCACGTCGGTTATGCCGTACATGGAAGCGACACTTTCCACAGCCACAGTGCTATTCACGATGAAGGCGAATTCCATGCAAATGACTTTATATATCCTGACTGAAGTCCACTTGTAAATTGTCAACTCACTTCCTTTCCGCTTTTGCACAGAATAATGAAGGAAACATGTATAAAGAAATGCTCTTTTGAATAACAGTTCATTGTATTAGTTCAACAGTATCATTAATGAACTAATGGCAAATATAAATATGACGTGCTTTCCAGTTTTTCTGCTCTTTTGAGGATTTTTAGGAATGAGAAGAATATTATTTGAAGAGTGAGTTTCTCGATTCAAAGAGTGAGAGTGTTCAAAGCCTTTTTGCTGCAGATGAGGAATACGAGAAGAAATAAAAAGTGTTACACATTAAGAAGGTTAAGTTGGAACTGAAAGACTATAATAGATACTCGTATAGGCAAATACTATATCCCTCCAAATGCTTTTGAATGTTTATGGCAATTTGAACTACTGAGTAAAATCAACTATTTCGTTTAATTTAGAAAGAAGAATTTTAAACGATCCTAAATATATCAAAGTGATTGAAATAATTATGATTACTTTATCTCCACAATAAATACAAAATAGAAACTACCTTTAAACCAAAACCAATTAGTATCTTTTTTGGAATAATTAATCATCCAACATTCAGTTTTAGGTTTCATGGATATAAAGCGTAAAATTCAAGAGAAATATTAATAAGTTAAAATTCCCAATTCTGCAATGGAAAGGATTTTGATAGAACGAGGAGATGATAATGTTATTTCATCCATATGTCTAAAATGGTTATATAAATTAGAACTGATCCCTTTCACAAAACTCTTCTGCTCGATTTCTCACAACCGATAGAGATGCAATTATGAATGCGTTTATATAAGGTTTACATAACTTAATGATATCTCTTCTCGAGAATTTTATTTTCACAATTCTATTCTTTACATCGCTGTTGATGGACATTTCTTTGGACGAAATAATTATTATATTTGAAATTAATAGTGAAAAATAATGAGGTTGGAATCTATTTCAATGGAATCTATTGATCAAGTTCTAGTTACATTTATGGATTCATTTGCGTTTATTTTAAAGATATTTATGAGATAGTAATACGTGGGAATTAATCTGCTTTATGTCCCTTTAGATAGATAGACCTTTTCTAATTCACTTACATTACTTTTATCGGCAGGGTCCCATACACTACAAGCATACTCAAGGTGTGGTCTGACTAGCGCAAAGTAACATCGCTCGCGAACTTTTTCTACGCTCTTATTACGGATGTGGGTATTCCATGATAGGTTATTCTTCAGGGTTAATCCAAGATACTTAACAGATTCTACTATTGAAATTTTTTCACGTGGAGGCTGTAGGTGAAATCATTATTCGTAGTTTTCCGGTCAAAGAAGTTGACAACGGAGCACTTGTTAACATTTAACTCTAATTCCCAATATTCGAACCAGGTCATTATTTTATCTAAATCGTTACTAAGTATGAATCCATCCTCACTGCTATTTCCCTGTAGATGACTGTATCGTCCGCAAATATCCTAAACTTACTAACCGAACCTAGATATCCTTGATCATATCATAGTTTTTCGTAACATCTATTTTAGAAAGGAGTAATATATGTAATATTTCAGGATGTTTTATGGATAATAATGTGAAAGACGCTAAGTAAATAAAGAATGATATCCTATTGCAGGATAGAATCGGATTTACTTTTTAGAACCTTAAGAATATCCACAGAGGCAAGTACGTTGTGGATGACCTATTCTGTTTATCTTATTTTTGTGTCCTTAATTATATTTCGAGGAAGGACTTAATGAAGGAATAGAGGAAATTACCACTAGATTTTTTTGAAAAGTAATGGAAAACCTTGCTTACTGTAGACGTTTGGATTTTTTATGCTTTGAATTCAATTTTGGAAAGCTGTTTCAGCAATTGCTTTAGATTTACTTTCGATCTAAAATATCTGTAACTTACGATGACGCCCGCTACTCAGCGCTAATATTCAGCAAAATAAAAGAATCAAAGAGAAATGGAGAGGAAATTTTCTCCAAGATATTTCACGTGCTACAATAGATTTTCCGTTGAATAGGTCACGTGCAAATATATTCTCACAGAGCGCTTTGCTTGCATTTTGCGACTCTTTAACGATGCATCGGCTAGATTTGCGAGCATTTTTTATCTCAAAATATTTCTGAAACTACAAAGTGTGAAAACAATATCTACGAACGAGTTTCTTTTCGAAGGAATATTTTCATTTTTGCGGGCAAATACAAATTTACTATTCGTAAATAAACAGTGGTACGAGTTGTAATTGTTTACATATTTTGAGATTTACGAATTTTGAATGTCATCTAATATTGCGATTCATTCTTCGCTAAAATACATGAGATACTAAAAAATCTCGAATGGATCTGAAGACATTTAGAGATTATTATGATGGTTTTATAAGAAGATTTATAGCAAGTATTTCTCAGAATTCATTAAAGATTTTTTAAATTACGCTGATGTATCATTATGCATGTGAAATACTTTTATGTTTTGAATGATTTGATTGTGTCAATCGCTGATGATACTGAAGTTGCATGAGAATGTTTCGTGAAATATTTATTTACTGAAATGACTTTGAGAAGCTCTCTAATATTCAATTCAGAATACAGTTCTGTATTAGGATGAAAATTACGCTTTTAAGTGTATTTTCACTGATGAGGAACCAAAGAGACGGGAGATTAAAAGCCTTCCAGATCGTCCTTGGTATCACATCCAGGCTTTCCTTTTTCTCGTCATTACATGCAACAGCACGTATATCTATTATTGAGGGTCATCAAATATAGACAAGAAGCTTTTAAGCCGTTAACATAAATAGACGCAGTGCATTCACCTGGCAGTAGTTGGAGAAAAGGGTGCGTGATTCAGAATAGCGATAACGTGCCTAGCTTAGTTTAGCTTTATTTCAGCTTCAGATCATCATAGATGTGTGCTCATTGTAATTGGCTTTTGGAATCGATCGTCAAGAAATGGTATTTCTGCAGTGTAAAAATTCATGAGTTACGAATTCTGTTAACTGTTATAGTTGACTTTTGTCAACGTTCATTAAAACACAGCTTAAGACATTCTAAATTCATAGACTGAAGAATATGTCTAAACATTTGTTTGTATTAATGCGTATAAATGTAGAAAGCTTATGTAATTGTTCTACTGATCGTCTCTGTTACGCGCAACAAAAGATGGGATTTCTTTTGTCTCGCAGTTGGTCTTTGAGTGGCGGATTCATTGCCCCCGACCTTCGCCCCGGGATTAGATAAAAAGATAATGCTCTAGATGAGGGAGGAGAGGTATGCATACGCTTCGAGTTTATTCCTGGAACGCAATTAACTGCTTCTGTAAGATCGTGCATATGGATTTTGTGGAGCTCTCTAAGCATATGTGGTTCGAGCTTGGTATTATTCGGTTAAAAATAGGAAAAATACGAAATACTTCTCTTTCCTGTTTTGAATGTCGTTCCACGAAGTGCGGCCATCCACGATAGGATTTATTATTCAGTTACAATAGCAATGTATCTTCGTTCGATTTTTTTGGGTTTCAGTGTCTTAACGATTCCTTTTATTTTGTAATTATGAAATGAGAGCGTTTCACTTTCCGAAAGCTTGAGAATATAGTAATTTTCTGTGAAAAAAATGGATGCTACTTTGGTTCAAATGATGCTGAGGAGTAAAATTCCTATTATAATATTATTTAAATGGATAAAATTCCATGATAATGCCATCATCATTGAAATTAGTGTGCGAACAATATCACTTTTAGTATTCTCGTTCAGAGAGGAGAGGCAATGAAAACTATCTCAATCCTTGGCAATAAAGAGTCATTCCTTCTCCACAATTTATTGTGTGAAACCGCGAAATCTAAAGATCTAATTATTTAATTAATTAATTAACATAATTAAAGGAGATATTAGATCACTTTTCTACTGTTTCAAATGTTACCATACTTTTTATTTTATTTCACTTAAAAATTGGTCGCACAAATTTTCCCTTTCCAATAAAATTGTCAGTCGCGTTTATTTTTCCGTTTGTTGTAGATACAAATAAATGAAATGAAAATGTTTCATCATTAGATTATTTTCTATCTTCTAGTTCTTATTTTCCAAAAATCAATATTCCCCTATATTCTTCTACGCTCATATTTCCTCTCGTAGCGAGATGCAATCATTGTGAAGAAACATGGTTTTCCAGAAGTGTGTTCTTTCTCATTGTACGTGTTTTTTGTACATCTTTGAGTTTTATAAGCTTTGAATTGATACAAATGAAGGAACTTCTATTTTTTTTGTGTGTATTACATGTATATTCATAGGAATGGAAGAGTAATTTATCACTCGTAGGTGCCCTATAACCAAATTATTATCGTGTTTCTTATATTAACGTTCGATGTTTCCTTTGCCAAAAAAAGTCTAAAGATTTTACATTTACCTTTACTTTATTTCATACTTGGTACATTTTTAGAATGATTCTTTCACAAAACCATATTTTTATTAACGGTCAAGTACACATAATGAAAATCAGGAACATATTCTATGAAATTGAGTGACTATATTAATATGAATGGATTTAAACGAATTTCAGTGGAGATAGTACTGGAGATCATAAGTTAATGAAGATCAACAAATGTTTTAAGTACTTATGACATATTACTCTAAATGTAATTTAAATAGACGTTTAGTATAACTTTCCCCTTTGTCTAAATCGAAGTGAGCTTTGGAATGAGTTAGCAAAGAGTACTAGTATCGCTCAATATGTGCATTACTAAGAAGTAATTGACATCCATGCGAAGAAAAATTAGCGGTTGATGAAAAGCTAATCATCTTTGATGTGCATGTTTATTCCAGAAATAGATTTATGAAGGATTTATTGCCAAGGCATTCATTATCAATGATTAGTTCTGCAGGTGAAAAAATTTTCACTTATTTTCTTTATCATCTTAAAACTGACTTTCTAGCTAATATTTAGTAATTAAGAAATAACTCGCTCGTTTAGATATTCTCAGCTCGCTACATTTTATACATGTACACTTATTTTTTATCGCCATTACATCAGAAGCCACAATCTTTTGATACATTATTGTTTCATGTATATTTCATGAGCTTCTCTTCCTCATTTAAACCACTCATGATGAAGCAAAACTATCCTCCTTTATTTCCCCATCACATATTTACACTACTTCTGCCTTATCACATAATTGCCTCTGTTTACGTTTACGAATACTCATGCAAATATTTCGAATAATTATGGCGATTATAAAAACAATTCGTCTGTCTTGAAGGAACTTGTTTTCTGTTTTTAATATCTATGCCTTCGTAGCTTTTCATGCTTTCATATTCATTTACGTGCACGTTATTTTGATTTGAAAACGTGTGAATTCTTTAAGCATTTTCATTGTTTGCTTTTAAAAATAGAAAGTATTGAAAAGCACTGCTAGAATTAAATTAATTTTAGAATTAATCAATTAAATTCGCAAAATTTAGTTTTCCTAAATGGAAATACATAATGTAAATTGGCTCAAAATTTTGCATACCTGTCTCAAGAAAGGAGACTAAAACCTAATTATTTTGAATTGACTGTTGATTGAGCAAACATCGGAAAAAATTGCTTCAATTTGATATACGTAGGGAATCAAACTGTGTTTTTATTAATGAAATTAAATTTTTAAATCGAAATGTGTAGTTCAAGTAAATCATGATCAAAACTGAATTAAAAAAGATATGTAATAGAATGAATTTTTGTGTAATATTAACTTATTTAAATAGTTAAACTTGCTAAACTTTAAAATCATACCCATTTTTTAAATATAATTATAAGAGATAGAGATCCTGCTAATTGGATAAACACGAAATTCTGAATCTTGGGAGGTTCATATTCTTCTCCTAATATTTAATATTACCTTAAAATGTATTGAATTCAATTCTCCATAGCATGGTGTTCGATATGTTGTTAATTCCTCTTGAGCTGTTTTTGGAGATAAATCAACGCTTTAGTTAACAATGTTTTCATAGTTCCTTTAAGCGAAAATTCCTTAGTCTTCTTTAGATAGCTTCTCTGAATTTGAGTGGGTTCTAAGGATTTTTAGCAATATATATTATTAAATACATCATAATAAGTTTAAATAATATTATGTGTTATAACTAAATGAGCTAAAATTCAGAGAAACCACAAGGCATCAATAAAAAAGGTCCTATTTTTTCATGATGTGAAATAAAGAATACGTAACAGCAATAGAGATTGAACTATAACACTACTACATCACTCATTCTCAACCGATGGTGTTTTGTCTCCATCTTGTCTTAATGGGCGAATACGGGAAGAGTGATCGAAACCACAGGAGTGCATTCAAGGAAAGAAGCATTCAATTTATTAGTTGAAGAGAACGATGGAGAAATCCAGTCCCACAGATCACGAAGTTCTAGGCCAAAATAGATAACCTTTAGCCTTGGCTTACCGAAGGAAGATTACTGCTTGTTCTTAAATATTTAGCGTATCTAAAGATTATGCACTGATCGTCGTAAGACGATTACGTGAGTATCACGTGATGAAAATGCTGCTTGTTTTGATATATATTTATATCATTAAAGGTCCAGGAACTTAGATGTATGTATCAATGTGGAATTGATAGTATCGTTGTTAAAGTTAAATAGATGACGTATTCAGATTTATTTTTAATATTATAATCCTTACTTTAGAAATCAGTAGGAATATAGTCATTATTGTGCAGGATTCCTTCACGATTACACTCCGTGTAAGTTAGTGTACTGTTGTAAACGAAAGGTTGATTAGGAGTGTTTCTATAAAAGTTAATATTTACAATAATATACTAATACAGTACTAGTACAGTAATTTATAGCAATTCCCGATGTATTAATAGAGATTTTTAAAAGCAAAACCAAATTATTTTCAACACATTTTAAATTAAATTGCTCTAAAAAGTAAGCTGAATTTTATATTTTTCTCTGTTAGTTGATCAAACGGAAAAATCATCCGATAAGACTATATTTTTATGCAAATTGTGTGAAATATTTATTTGCCGTAGAAAGTGATTCATTAAACCAATTGTATTAAGTATTAATATTAATCAAATTTACTGATTTTGATTATATTTTTAAAAATATTTTATTATTAGCTGATTTATTTAAGCTCTAAATTGGAATGTGCACGGTTTAATATCAAACGTTTATAAGGTATCTGAAAAGAAATATTAAAAAGACGAAAACCCCCTTTTTCTTATCTAGAAATAAAAGACTTGCAAAGTATATATCTCGAAAATATTTAAAGTAGCACGTGATTGAAATAAAAAAATTCATTTTTGCCTCTTATATCTACAATCACTTTCATGTTTAAAGAACATGGGCATTTGCATTTTGGGAAGAATAGCGAGATTTTTGCATTTTGCGTGAGATTGAAAATGATTTTGCTCTTTTCAAATCATTATAAAATTGGCGATATTAATTATTGAATTCTATATTTCTCTCACTTCTCAATGCTCTCCAGTTTGCAGTCTTAAAACCGCCCTCTCATTATGTAATTTCGTGCAAAGGTATCGCATGCACTGTTCGACGTAATTCCCTAATCGAATGCGATTACATTTTAATGGAGGAAAAAATCCAGTCGTCCTTGTGAACCGTGTAGTGAATTTTTTCAGATGAGGAGGAGGCTGTCTTTCATGCGAATTAAATCACTCTTTCGTTAAAAAATGACGTGCTGAAAGTTATCCTTGAGTCATTTGGAGATTTATCGTACGTCTTTAGTTTTTACAAGCTAAATGTTTATAATGATGAAGGAAATATGCCAAGAAAATCTAAGATTGCTGTACAGAGCGATATATCTTATAGACTGTTAAATTCTGATCTTATTGAGTTTTAAGAAATAACGAATCACTTCTCTTCCATATGACATTCATTTTAATGAATAAAAGTAATGGGAAACACAATTTTGATTAGAATTCCCTTATATTTTTATTAAGCGTAAGTTTATCTATATATTCCCAAACTGCAGTACGATTTTGTTAGAAAATATTTAATTTTTGAAACTTTGTCCACCCGATTTGATTTATTGCTATCGAACAGTAACTGGAAACAGGATAAATTGCACGACTCATTATAATTGGCAAATGTGCTGTTCATAGAGGTGTTATTTTATTGATTTAGAATTAAAATCAAAGGAAAGCGCTTTATCGAAGTACAATTATGAAAGGGTTTTTTAGTTTTAGATTAATATTAGAATATTACGTATCCGCATTTCTTTTTGTAGCATTTTTGGAGTTAAGTTAAGCGTGAACTAGATTACACAACTTTCTATGACGATCTTTAATAGCGGCTTTCAGAATGTATAATCGATCGGCAAAAAATAAAGAAATAAGGAAGTGAAGGTAAACACGAATGGATCAGCTGAACTCGAATCGAAGCATTTCAATCGTGTCGCTTCGCTACCAATTTTTTTCTTGCTCAGAAAAACACGAAACAAGCATTAGCACGTGGGTAAACTGTTGCCATAAAAAAATTTTTGACGAAATAATAGCCGTGTTTTTATATTTCGCCCCCGTAAATTTGATTGCGTGTACCATCCGTTTTCTGGATGTGGCATTAACGACTCGAAGCCGACGTGTTTATTGTGTGTATAATGTCCGATCGCGGATAACTTATAATGCACGAGAATGAATGTATTCGTGTGATGGTCGCGTACTTTTTCAGTTACTCGAGCGTTATTGGTCAAGGTTACATTCGTTGTTCTTGCGAAGTCGCGTATGATCGCTTCGAAAGATCGAGAATTGAAGTGAAAGGCAGTCGTTCGTATGAAACTCTTCCTCTATGAAAGCTTTCAATCGGAAAGTACGCACTATTCAATGATGTTATTCACGCGCGTGCTTTTTTGCGCTTGTTTGTGGCAACGGATGATGTTATTGTAAAAAGGCGGTGTAGAACATCTCTGCTGACGATGGCTCAGAGTTTTTGCCTCATGTTTAAGGATGGCATGTGCTTCATTTGAGCCTTACTAGTTACTGTTACTAATGAGATGATGTTTCTATGTTTTTTCATTAGCTCTCGTTAGATTTTGAAACGTATCTGAATCTTTCATACAAATACTTCTATTTGAATTGTGATAAAAATTTTTGATTCATTATGTGAATGTCGATTTAGTTTGAACTGCTTCAAAAATCAATAGAAATAAGAGAAATTATACTCAAATAAATTTCTCATTCGTTATTGTTATATTAATACTCTGCATTATTTACCAACGCGATCTATTGAATAACATTAATCGGGTTAATATAAATAAGACAAACGAGCAAATACGCAACTCAATGACAAAATAAAATTCAATACGTGTAAACAAAGTTAAATGATGAAAAGTTTACCTCTCCATCTTTTATGGACGTTTAGTATTAAACAAAGAATTTTTATAAAGTAGCAGCACGCAAACAAGTTCCGATATAACTTTTTTCAGATGATACGAAATGGCATTTGTGCTATCTCAGTGGCTCGTTGTCAACCTAATTTCGAATGCAGATATTATTATCAATTTGTTTTGAAACGAATTGCATCCAGTGCGTGGTTATCTCATGAGAAATATTTTCCTTTTAAAGAATTTAGCATGTATTCCAATAAATCAAAGTGAATCATGAACGAATGACAGTTCCCTCCTTGCCATTATTCGATAAATTCTGAACAAGGACAAATTATTTAATCTTAAATTTTTATAACCAAAACAGATCTACATTTTACTGCTGCATACTGTTTAAGTCCAAATAGAATGAGTATAAAGGCAATCACGTATGAGCATTGAGAATATATTTTTTAAACATTAAGAGTTTATAAACTTCCCAACATTCACTTCGGTACTTTAGAAATATAGCACCATTATATTCCATTCCATTTTACCATTATATTTAATATAGTGTCCATTATAACATTGTGGCATCTGAAATGAGAGAGTCCTTTTTCGATCAATGTAAACGAAAGTTCGCAAAGAAGTTCATAATACGCGTTTTATTCAAAGAAGTCGGTTAGGTAAATAAATCGTTGCAGCACAAGTTGGAATTTTCTTCCCGGAAATGAAAGCAACCGACCTTCAAGTTTTCGTACGCTTTCCTGCGAACAAAAAATGATTCACGCTTTTATTTCTACTCAATAAGGTATTATGTTTATATTGCATTTATCTTCGAGTAAAAAGAAACCCCTCAGGCAGTTTTCTTTCGCCGAGCATCCTTTCTGGCACTACAATTCCCTTTGCCCTTAAACAACCGAACAGTATGTTCAACAACTTTCAAAACCTTATCAGAAGCGGATCTCTTGCTATATACTATTCTTCGCTTATTTTAGATTCATTAGTGCGCAACGGTTAAATATCATAGTCAAAATAAGGCATTTATATTGGCTCTTTCTGGATCGTTGGAATGAAGGATTGATGTATCTTTTTCAAAGCCAAACATTCTATTGATACCAATAAAATTTTCATAGGCAGTTGGAGTTATATTTTGCATGAATGCATAAAGTTCCGAACATACGATTCCATTCCACTCGTATTTCCATTTTTGATTTTTTGATCAACATTCAGATAATGTGAAATTAATATTAATTTACTCTGCTATTTGCATTGACATAAATGCTCCAATAAATAATTATACTCGTATATATTAAAAAATCACACAATTCATTGAATAATAATGTATCTCATGAGTATTAATTACCCATTCCTTTAAAAATGGAAAGCTTAATTTATATCATTTAAAGGTTATACAACTGAAACTTTTATGAATAGAATACTGTTGAATTTAATTGACGGTAGCCGATTATCGAAAATGTTACATAATGAAAAGGGAAGACGTTCTTCATTGTGTAACTGTTGTTTTAAGTAATATTTCGTCTTCTACGAAGGATTATAAAATGCACTTATAAGCAGTGTTTTCCTCGTATCAATGTAACACTCTTCTTAATCATATTTTTAATGACGTAAGTGGTATTTCCTTCTAACACTCAAAACGTTTTGACACATTAATGACAAAATAATTATATCTTCCTTCTTTGGTAATTTTCATTCACCACTTTCCTTCATAGTTAGTATGATTTATTATAGAATTGACATGGAAATTTCGCTTTTGAAATTATTTCGATTGTCAGCATGTGTCTAATTGAAGATATTGGATGAAAAATATACGGGAATTTCATTTAAAAATATAATCAGTGAGTTTTAATTTTAAAAGATTACCATAGATTTAACTCTAAAAATGAAAAGATGTATAAAAGATAGGTTAGATTAATTATTGGACGAAATTTAATAGTCTACAAAGAATCAGAGCTACGTTAGCTTATCGAATGTAAGAGTAATTTTTTAAAGTTTAAGCTGATATATTAACACCGAATAGGATTCCCTTATGATGTACAAACCAAATTAATTTGTCCCAGTTTAAATTCAAGTTATCAATTGAAATCGATCAGTAATTTAATTAAATAATTAAAAACATTTATCAGTTATATTTCTCTAAATGAGAAACAAATTACGGAAAAAGGGTAGAAGAAGGGTAATAAACTGAATCACCATTAACTAGTCTATGGCGATAAATAAATTCATTTGTTTTACAGAAGTTTTATAATGTTAATAGATAGATAATTTAAAGTTTCAAGAATCTTTTATCGATGTGAGATGTTTCATAAATGAATGAAATTATAGTATTTCAAAGGATAGAAGTTAATTTTTTAGCAGTTTCCGGAGAATTATCACTGAATTTCAATAGGCGTATATCGTTTTCTTTTGAAGCATTGATAGGCTTTCAAATTGTACACTTCCCGTTTAATCTTAATTCGATCGGAGGCGGGCAATGGCATCGAAGATTACAGAGTATCGCTGTAAAAAGGTCCATGAATTCTTTGTGCGAACGGAGAGTTTATTGAAGGAGAACAGCTTTTATGCGATCGGTATGTCCGCAAAAAAGTCTTCATCGAGATTTTTATCTGAAATTAATGCGTTTATATATAGCCTTTAACAAGACGCTACACTATGCCTTGGATACTCTGTTATATTTGATTTCGCAGGAAAAGAATTGTTCTGCAGTAGAGAGCAATCATTTTTTAAAAAGTTCTAAATTTATATATTTTTTTTCGATTTAATGACAAATCCAATGGAAATTTTATAGAGTTGCTTTTGAAAAGATTTAAAAAAGTATTATTCACCATTCTTTCCCAAGAAAATGTAAAACACCTCGAAATAATTTATAATTCGATATATCGGAAATAGTATCACGAAACACCGTTCGTGGATTCTGAAATATTTGTCCGGAAGTCATTTTTGAACCACTATGGACAACCGCTACCATATAAAGATACTTTATAGGGCTAGACAAGGTAAGAAGCCTAGCTTCTGGTCCGTGCTTTCTCTAAAACAATTGTTGAATGATTAACATCTGAATACCTTCAACTACAACTGTTACTGAATCATCGTTTGAGTAAAGAATGAATTATTGTATTTTTATATTATTATTTAATTTACGTTGGCTGCCGTAGTTTATTGTATAAAATAACTGGGCATATTGTATCGATTAAGATGCACTTGATGAGGATCTTTAATAGAATTCGAAAAGAAATGAAAACCATATGATATTTGCTTATAGCACAACCCAGCGTATTATTTCTAATAGGTATAAAAATTATTAGTCTCTGAGTGAATTTAAGATTTATCAACCCATAAAGTTCTGCAGCGTTCATTTAAAAAGCTCCATTCATATGTATGTCATATAGTATGGTTACTGGAGCATACTACACGATATGCGACTGGAAACCGAAATAAGAGTTTTAGAAAGAATGTAAAAATTATTCCTTGATAGAATGGAAAGCTTAACGAATGAATAAGTCTTATTTTGCGATCGAAATTACAAAAAGAAATTCGAGGAAAGAATGGAAGTGAATGGTCACGAAATATAATTTGGCTTCCGTGTTTCCATTTTTTGCCAAAGGGTTGTTAATATGTCTTATTTGGAAGACCATGAAATCCGCTAATAAGATCTGTGTAGTTCGGAGAATCATTTTTGTTTTTTCTTTGTGCATTTGATTTGTAATAAAAAATAGGTGTTCAGTAATTTTTTGGTTAAATGTCCATCCATAACATGTACGGGAAAAGTAGTATTTGTTATAAAAGTTTTTCATCTCTCTATGTTTGGTTATAATGGATATCACACGAATATTCAACACATAATTTTCTGTTATTTGGGATTATTCTATTACGGTTTTGCACGAAAAATATGGAGCCTATAGTATATTTATGAAAAGAATCTTCTGATTGATCTTATTTACATGTATATATCTATAAAATATTTTTTGAATAACATAATGTTAGGTTTATTGTGCGTAATTTGAGTAATTAAATACATTTGTGCATATTTTCAGCGAGAATTCTGTTAGTTAATAATTCCATATTAAAATAAAAAAATAAAACCAAAAATCCTCTCAGGTCGTAAGATTATGTGTGTTTGCTTCATTCCATTGTCATTTTCTTGCAATTTTTAATAGGTATCTCGTATATCTTTTTCAACGTTACGCCATTTAGTTTACATAAAATACATCTAGCTGATTATTCAGAGTGCCAAAACTGTTGCGAATCCTTATCTCAGCGAATAACAATACTTCGTTTACATATTAGAACCAATGGAATCGAAAGGGATTCGTATTACCGTTTATAGCTCATGAAGACAACCGTAGGATATGAATAGTTGATTGAGAAGAAATGAAATCAAGATTTCAGAATTGGAATGGAGGCGACTTATAATTGTAATTAAAACAAGGAAATTTTGATATAGATAAGTTGGTTTGAGATATCTGAAATTCACTCTTTTAATCAAGTATTTAAAACATGAATGAAATAGTAATTTTCATTTACGTATCATAATCTCAGAGGGAGATGAACTTCATCTGTTTGAAAAGTGAGATAAAAAGATACCACCGGTACTTACCTTTTTTGTTATTAAAGAATATATAGTGTTTGAAATCCAAGTTGATAAAGTAATTAGGAATGGCACTAGCCAATAATTTCATCGACTTTTTTGGCATATTAAATGCGACACGATCTGTAGCCAATTTACTGCTCAACACATAAGTGATGCGTACTTTTTCAAAAGTAATTTATACCTTTGATACTTGCATAATGAGAAACCTCCCGTTTTGCGCACATTAACTTTTTTCACTTTTGCTTCCCAGTGTGCGTTAATTGCAGATATTATCTCGGCCATTAATTTCCCATAAAGAGATGGATGAATGCGTTTCATATGTGTCGATGTTGTGATCGGGTATAAATTCATCGGGTAAAAGGAAAGAACCCTATCTCGCATGATTATCTCAGTGTTGTTTTCATATGCAGCGTAACCAATGCAACAAAAAAGAAAATAAACATCGTGGGTGCACCCCCTGGAGTCGTGAACGAGGCCTCTAAAATTGGAACAAGAAATGCGCTGTTCATAAGTGACCCGGAAACAATTATATTTCCTCCTTCAATATGCGTATCTCATACTGCGCTCCATCAATTTTTTCGTCCGCTGAAATTTTTGCTGTCCTTGGCAACCCTTTGATGGTTAATAAAAGGAACCAGGAATTATCAAGATGCAATCAAGGTATTTCAAGAGAAGGTGTCAGAAAGTCTTCGTGTCGAGGACAAAATGATGATGGGAGGTTCGTGCATTTTAGTGACCTTAACCGTTGAACTAAAAATCGTTTTTCAATACATACATCACCTTGTGTTTTAACTTCCCTAATCCTTCCCTACAACCAGGAGTAGTGTGAAACAATAGAATGTATAGGTGAATATTTTTGTCATAGACTCAACGTTCGATTGATATTTATAGTTCAGTGTTCCCATCCTTTTTTGCTTTTGATCGTTATATACCATTTCCATATTTGATATTTAACTGTGAAACTGTTATAAGTCGTTCCCTTTGAAGGAATACCGATGCTAAAGAACTCACAACACTTAAAGTATATTTCCAAATTAATATAAACTGAAACAAATTCAATTGGCCTAGGATAAGGTTAAAATATTGATGGTGGTTCCATTTCATCCTTTTTGGTTTGACAGATATTCACCATCATCATAAACGTTAATATCCACAATTTTCCATCTCATTCTATTAGCACTCTGCTCTCTATTTATATAATTTTAACGATCTATTTTTAAGCCAAAAATTAATTACTTTTAATAATTAATTATTAATTAGTGGATTAATTGTTTTATTTACAAGCAATTAAGAAAATTAACATGTAATGCATCTATTTTTGACGAATTAGGAAGAATGTAAATCAGCTTTTCGCTAAAATTGACGAAGAAAATAACAAAAAGTTAAAATAGTAAAATCACGATTTGTATGTCTCTTTCTTGTAACTAGACCAAGGATCGCCTTCTACTTCTGGTAGCATCTAATTTATTATATAGCATGTTGGATTTCCATAAGATAGAAAAGAACGTTGTAATATTAAGTACAAATATTTCATAAGAGTATAATGGTGATTCAGATATTATTGTTCATCTTCTGTTGACGATGATTTATCATATATTCATAAAAAATTACAAATCTCAAGATAACCTTTTACTATTAACTATAAAGGTTTCATCACCAACTTTCCGAAGTGCTTTTTGCTTTCTAATTTTTTATCAAGGAGCTAATCAACATGATGGAGGAAATAATAAAACTTTACCTTTCTATTCTATAATTTGTTGACACTGAAATGATATGCTGTTGGTCTTGTACTTTTAATTGCCTGTGTTGGAAGGAGTTAAATTTTTGCTCTTTAATCCATTATTTTGAGGAAGCAAAACTTTAAGGCTGAAATATTAGCATTTATAATATATTTATTTAAAACTTTGAAGGGTCGTTAGTATACGTTAGGGCAAATACTGTTGGGCATCGATATAATTAACCCTTTTAAATCCGCTTAAAATATTCTTCAGTAAATATTTAAATGCTAGCGAACATTGATGTTTAGTTTAGACAATAGATCCATTTAGTTGGGATTTGACTATAAAGAATGGAGCCAAAGGGTGATAGTTTCGCGCACAGTTGATATCATTTGTTGGTTGATCTATTAGCATAAAATACCCTTCAGTATCAATGGCATTAAATGTATATTTTTTACATATTTTATCCAAAACGTTTTCTCTGTGATACTATTACCATTCTTATTACGGCAATTATGGCTAGCGTTTGTTTTTCTGTGAGTCAGGAAAGGAACTACTTGCTATTAAAAATTAACGTTTAAAAGATTTAAGTCAAAAAAAGTCAAGAATAATCTTTAAATATTTCTTATATTTTTTCCTTTAATTAACTCAAATGTTGCTCTCCATCTTTCTCAGCAAATATCCGATTTAAAGTTTAATTTCTTTTCAATGAGCGAATTTCACAAAAACCTATCCTTAGTTTACAATAAAGGACTCTCTCCACAAATTGGAATCGTTGATAATGAAACAGCTCTGTTGTCCTTTTATCGGAGTGACTCACTGTAAATTAGCATCGGGAGGTTGTCATGGCAATGCATTGTGATGGGAGTGGAGACGGCGTGGGTGCGCACACTTCTTAACTACAAATCACTATTTATCTCTTCTTGAAATCTCCCTCTCGTCGTTTGTTGAATGCGATCCTATTAAGAGGGAGGGAAAGATAAGATCTGATATGAATCTGGGTTTAATATTTCAGAAGGGAATTCTTCAAATATTTGCTTCTATTGGGTGTGTTAGACGGCCAGTAACGATTTGTAAGTACGAAAGAGTGTTACGTTATTCAGTGGCAATTCACGCATATCATACATTCCTGAAATTAGATTGCACCCATATATCCATCGGCGGAAACAAATCTCCGGAACCTATTTATGTCCAGTTAATTTCAATACGTCGTTTTAGATAAGTAGCACGCCTTTACTTAGTATGACAAGCGAAAGAGCGTTACAAGGCTCAATCTGCATCGGAGATAATCAAAGACGCGAATAAGGTATAGCGAATAATAAGCGAATAATGACATTGGTTAACCACAACTACTACGTCGAACAATTAAAAAATTACAAGTATAGAAAGGAAAGCACAATTGTTGTGAATTTGTTGATAAAATCGTTTTCATTTAAATTTTGAATTCACGTCTACGATCTGAAAGGTTGATGTTTAACGGAGCGTTCTTTTCTCATGCTACAAGTATAAATGGTTTTCAAGAGTATAATAATCTTGGATGAGTTTTTCTTTCATTCACATGATACCGATAACGGCGCTGGAGTATTAATTTAAACCTCTAACAGTAATGGCTGCCGTTAGATTCCCGCCTCGGTAATTGTTTATCCGTTGCCACAACAGTGTTACCTCAACCTATTCATTTTCTTCTGTAGTATAATAGGCAAAAAATATTTCTTACCATTCTCGGGAGTCCATTTCATCAACCGCTATTCATTCTCTACTTTTTATTTATCGCAAATCAATATTATCGAGAACCGAATGGAAGGGAGTTGCTATGAGATTCATTGTCCGGAAAATGAATTATTCCAACACGAAAAAGTAATCTCTTACTTAGGTATTCTTTGTTCGAATCGTAAAGCATAATGAATGTCAGCGGCGCGAAGGACATGTGCGATGAGAAAAATCTGGCATTCGCTCCAAAAGGAACGCAAAGTAGCCGTGCTACTGTTCCGTGAGTAAGGTTCAACGCCTAAGGTGCATATCGACACACTAGTTTTTCTAGATTGGTGCAGATATAAAGAAGGACATCTATGGCTGCGGATCTCTTTGTACCGAATCAGATTACACTAGTTGATACGCTACATAGAGAAACCATACATTAGATCAAAGAGTGATTCTACAAATCATATCTTAATTTTTAAATTAAGAAATTGATCTCAAAATTATTATTCGGTTGTAATTTATCCTACAATCATGAATGTAATTTATATACATGTAAAATAGTGAAAGCAAATTTTTTATTAGATTGAGGAAAGTAGGAAAATATGAGAGTCTGTGGCAAATATGTCTGAAGAGTAACCTTTATGATTCCAAATGTAGAAGAAATATATATAGATCCTATAACGCTGTGCCTTAAGGAATTAAGTCTTTCTAATTTGAATCTTTATCAATGTTTATAATGTACTTCATGAAATTATACTTGATTTATGACAAAAGATAATAATATCGATTCATATCGTTTCGTACAATTTATGCTATTCATCGAATCATCCATACAGAAAAAATTCTAGTTTGATGATTCACTGTCACTTTCACACAGTAAAGCCAAGAAAATTTTCATGTGTAATGTTAAATTCTGTTGGAAATGTGACAATTTCTTATTCCTTTGGACGTATTTCAGAACCGGATTTACTAACCTTGAAACACGCACTCCGAATCCTTGTCTATGAAAGCATAGTTTGTTTTAAGATTTTGAATTGACATCTGGGGTCGTTTGATCCATTTCTCGGAGACAGCCATCTCAGCGGTGCTGAATTGTAGTCGTTGACAAATCGCACCTGAGAAATATAATCTGTGAAGAGTTGCCATATCTCAGAAAGGCATGGCGAGTTGCCTTCAAAAACAGCCTCCTTTTAAATTTATCGGCTAGTTATTCCACTAGTACACATGTCTTACGTATAAGCGATTATTGATGTTGCATAATCTATCTTTGTGACAAAAAACAGACTATAGATATTTCACTCTTTAATGCGCATATATTTCTTAGTCCATAAAAACGAGCGACCAATGACTATCCCTTCCAACGCCGTCACTGTCCACAATATTCATTGTTTTTCTGTCTAATTTATTCGAATACATACACCATAATCGCTTCTAAGGAAAGAGTTTTACGTTCCATCGCATACGTATACACAAATTGAGTGTATCGTTGTAACACCTCCAAGGATGCAACATTTTCATCATGAGAACCGAAAAACCTGAGTTATAATATGATCATTGGAGACGTGGCTAAAATATCCTCATTTAGTTAACATTACATTAAAGGAAGTTTAATGATAGTAAAAAAACCATATTCTGTTCATGGTGAGTCAGCTAGTTAGCCTTAATAACTTAATGTAGAGTAGACTAACGGTGACTGAGCTGCTTCTAAATAGACGGCAGAAGTTTAAGAAGAATCTTTAATTTACTATTTAGCTAAATTTTGGCCTAAAAACATTTAGCCTTTTAATTTATCATTAAGGTATACCATTCTGTCGTTGATTTTAAAATGTTTGGAATATTGGAAACGAAATGTATGCACCACTTAAAAAAATGTATTGCATTGCGGAAAAATATTTAGTAAAATCAAACCATCAATTGTTCCGATAATAAAGTTTTATTTATATAGAAATATTTAATGCGGTTAAACGCGCTTAATACCAAAATCCAAAGGAAAATATATTTCGAGACAGCCCTGAAGATGAATTGTTTGGGAGAGGGATCAAGACCTCACTCCTTGTGCTCAACCGATATCACGCCCATGGTTGTCTTTTTTCTCTGTGAGTTATTAAAGAAGACATTTATCTTACAAAGATCACCATAGTTAATGAACGAAATATTGAACCATGGCAACCGATTCCCTCGTTAGACACGTTTTCCGGAGCTTATGAAGGACTTAACAATTTTTAAAAATACATTGGTAATTTGATTTTATAGAATATATATTTTGATCATTAATAACAGTCATTTACGTATTATTTTTATTAATTCTTAGGGGATAAAGGATAATTCGTTATGCTTCAATGTTTATGATTAAATATAAATGAAAAATGTTTCTTTTATAAGATACAGCCTTTCGATATCGATGTATTTGGTGTACTATGCCATTCTTTTAACATATTAAGATTTTAATTAACGTCTAAAAATGTTTTTTAATTTTAACTTGATATGCTAATATCTTTCCGAATAGTATTTCCGCCAGGTGTTCCATCTAAAAAAAGCAGCTTTTTTGTCTTCTAAAGATTTTGAGCAATTATTGTCAAATAAATCTGCAGCCAGTTACATGGACCGTTTGCGTTGTGTCGAGAACACTTAAAACATGCATCAAATCACACTCGATGGCTCTGAAACGCGCAGAAACGAAAACAGCCCACGCAAAAGCGTAATAATAATAAAAATGATATATGCGACGTTCCTTTCATTCAGTAGCTCCCTTTACACGCGTTTTCCTCGTGAGCTGTCCTCGGAAACGCAATCCTTTTGAGAAACCTAAATTTCTTTTTGGGATTCCGATTGTAATACCCGGTGCTCCTGAACGGGGACATTCGGAGATAAAGATAAAAACCGTGAACTTACATGGACAAGGACACAATAAATATTCAAACAAGAGGTATCCTTGAGTGCTTTGAGAGAGGGCGTGGTCTATCTTGTACCTTATGGGGAGAATTTTCTCGCAGAGCTTTACGGTTATTCTTCTTTTTTTTCTCAGTCACTTCATCTCTCACTTGAAGATTGAATCGGTGATGAATGCATCTTTGAAGGAGTTCAGTTTCTCAATTGGAAAGTGATCGTGAGGGCTCAAAAAGTGTCGGATGATTCAAAACCGATTTATTTCCAAGTGTCGAATTCGTTACGAAATTATCGCTCGTGAATTTGGGATGCCGAGATTTGAGTTTTGTATTTTGAGATAAGTGATAGATTCGCGGTGAGGAACTTCGATTAATACAAACAGGAGGATTATGGCCAACTGCTCATTAAAACGGATCGCTTTCGCCATTCTCTCGGGTGAGTATTATTTTTCTCGACGAAGAAGAACTCGTCTTAGGACAAAGGCTATTCGAGTTTAATTGCGAAAGACGGATTGTTTTTGATTCATCTGAAAGTGAGTGAAGATGATTATTGTGCTCAAAGAGTTAATGTCAGTTTCCATATTATGATCTTTAAAATTGAATAACATTTCAATGCGATCTAACTTTTTTCTTTTCGATTTGAGATTTAATGGAGAAATATTTTGAAACTTGCAACTTAAAAGGCTACTCTCAAAGAATACTTTCCCGTTTATTTATGATTTTCGACGTTTTTAATACTTGTTCAATTTGTAGTAAGTTCTAAATGTCGGTTTTTGATTTTGAAATTTCTCGTAAAATATTTAATTAAAGAAAGCCACACGAAAATAATCTTTCGAGGGATATTCGTTGCATATTCAACGATTTCGTAAACGATTTCTTATCAAGAATACATAATAAATCGATCCATATTTTTATCTATTTATCCATCTTATTTAAACTTATTGAATTAAATTTCTCTAGATTATCCCCCGATTTAAAATTCTAGGTTTGCTTCAAATAAATTTTCAAATCAACTCAAAGATAGTCTTAAAAAATATTAAAATCAAAAACTGACTGATGATTACTTCATTATTATCTTAATGCAATTTATCGGCGCTGAACTGACTCAATCCCTAAGAGGAGTTAACCCAATAAAGGATTTTTTCATAGAGGGGGATATGTCTTAGAAGCAGTTCGCTGTAGTAATTTATTAATTTAAACCCAAGGCTAACTTCGCAGTTTTATTCGACGCTGTGACCTGCGGTTTTACGCAATTTTCTTTTTTCATATTCAACGATATGATGTAAACAAGGTATCTGTTCGCAACACAGCATCCATCATTCAACGATCCTCATCCCATCGGAAGTGTGTCATTCGCGGAATATGTTGAAACACCAGAAGGTGACTGCACTGTTACGGCATTAAATGGACTTCCGATTATCTGAGGGAACGTCTTAGATTAGCTCTGGTCACGCAACGCTGCTGTCATTCGGTGAAACCGTATTTACCATAAAGCATCATCGTAACTGTACTGCTCCTAGGAAGGGTTATCGAATACGAACCTCCAACTCCTTATTTCTAGATAACACATGCAACCCAGAAAGGGCATGGAAGAACTTACGGAAGTCTTAAGACGTTTCATTGCAGGTTAATATTATTTAAGAGGTTTCCTATCGATTAGTTTGAAGATCTTCATGCCTATTTACCAGGATGGATGGCATATGTCTCCCAGTCGATCTTGACCTTCGACTTCTCCCTCTTTCTTGGTTCTTTCCTCAAAGACTTCCCCCACCATAATATCGCACCCCCCTGACCTCAGCTACCGACCAAAACTTTCGCCCTGGGCTTACAGTATAGTCACGCCCTCATTTTTTGATACCACATACAATATGCCCCAAGGAAAGAACCTTTCCTTTCATGAATCATATTTCAAGCCGTCATCTGTTTATGCAATTTTCGTTGAACATAGCTGTTATCTTATGGTCATGATACTCTTCCTGTACATTCACAGAATAGCTGATGGTAAGGAAAAGCAGTTTTGAGTTTTTTTCTGTCGTATTAATGGAGTCGTTGAAGTATTACGGCAAAGTTATATAAACTAGATGGTAATATTTTTTATTATCTCCTTTGGTCCTAATACGCTGCGGTGTGGTCGAATAGAAGCAATGAGGTCCTCTGGCGGTGGTTGGCGCCACTATTTGGACAGTGGCTCACCTCCGCAAACCCTCCGATGGGCGATTTGAAATCGTCTTTGAGCGAACTCGTTTCTTTCTCTCGTTTAACTGTAAAATTTTATCGGAAGTATATTTCCTCCATTAAAACTGCTGTCCCTATTTAATGTAATTCTCTCCTTTTTTAAATGACACTGAAATTGGTAGCAGTTAGGAAAAGAATACTTTGTCTTAGTTCTTCCTTGAGTTTGATTATAAACTGCCGCTCCCATCATTTGTTGTATTAATGAATAAATTCGAAATATTATATTTCGTTTACGATTTCGGCCAAATTTCGGGTGTTTCTAACTTTTGCCTCCAATTAAATGATTTATATTAAACAAAATCATTTTAAACTTTCTCTTCTCTAATGTATATTCTTAAAACCCTTTTACGAAACGCTCTTTTTGAACTAGACGAAAAAGATTTTTATTTAAAACTTTTTTGGAATAGATTTCAAATTTTCTATCATTTTAGTATCTGTGTTCTTTTACATACATTTTACACTCTTTTTACTACACTCTTCTTCCCCTATTATATACAGCAAGTGCCCAATTTCTTTCAAGTTACGTGACTTCTAATTTAATTAAATTTATTTCAGAGTTTAGGTCATTCCCCTTTTGGCTCGCTGCTTTTAATCTATTCGCATATATTCGGTAGGCTGATGCGATGAGATTATATACATCGTGTTTAGACATTTGCCTCAGAAATAACTTTCTAGTAATTTCGATTCGAATTTTCTTCCGAAAATGTAAGCGTTAAGCATTTCCCTTTCGAGCAAAATCCATGCATTCCGAAAATGCAAAGGACGAAGAATTTCGAATACTCCTGTTCAAAGGCGCCACCGCTTTAGGATGCGGGAAAAACACGTAACTCGCACTCGAACCATGTTCCATTCTCAAGTTGCTGGATGCAAATGTAAATGACGTCCAATCAGCCCCTTCTCTATTTAATTTGTCCCTTTCCGGGAGTGTCAACGAACCCTTTCAAGAGAAAATTTTTGAAGTCTAAAATATAGGCCAAAAGGTCTTTCCGATTAGGATATTCCTGCTATTAATATCTCGTCTTGAATTCTTCATTCATTTCCTTCTTCCAGTCTTCGTTAATATTCTCATTGGAATCTGCATAGCCTCTCTTTAAATAGCCTCACAGACTGGGTGTCATTTGAGGCTTTCTCATGTATAATAACGCCCCTCCTGTACTATCAAAGCGAATCAAAGGCGTACAGGTCAACTGCAGAAAGGCCATTTATTGATGAATTTTTATGAGATGGAAGTAATACATGGAACACTATATTTGAATACCCGAACCCGATTTAAATAACATGAAATAGTTCCTCATCTCTAAGTCTAAACAAAAAAGTGACACGATATGTGTGATACGAGTGATAACAAATAAGATACATTTTCAAGATATCCTAGGTGACGTTTAAATTGTTAGATTGTGAGGCTAAAGGTAAGAAACTACGACAAAGGCTCATTTTATCTGTAATTTAAAGCACTGATTCTCAACACTTTATTTCATCAAATAAGCAGATCCGAGTTTTCGCTCATTCAGAATCATAAATAACGGTATCTTACTGCGAATCATGTGTCCATGATTTCTATTTGCTTCCAGATTACGAACGTTGAGGCTAGTGTGATAAAATATGTCATGAATTATGTTCAGTTCTTTATTCCCACAGTTTTAGAAATAAATTATGAATAGGAGAAACAACTGAAATATGGGAAGGAAATGACAGGAATAGACAATTCCGCTCAGGAAAATAACTTATTGAGGTAAAATATTTGGAAAATATGTATGATAATTGGATATTCAATTCAATCCATAAATACATGAATATATAAAAAATATAAGATGAAGATGAGTTTTTCTTCGAAATAACTTTGCATTTGTTTATTTTTGATGTCAGGACTAAAAGTTCGATTTAATTATATGAAACCCGGAGTTAACGAACGTTTTTTCCACGTCTGTACTATAAATTTAACTTTTTACTTATATGAATTTACTATGATTTGAGTGTATAAGGGTTTCTCTAACTGATAACCACTTTATTCGATTATATGTTAAAAATTTTCGATTATATGTTAAAAATAATCTTTATATTAATAATAAAGATTATTTTTAAGTAAGATAAATCGTCCACGAATGATGAAGAAAAGAATCATTTTGGGAATTATCTGCAGAGAGTGATGTAAATAATATGTAAAATAAAGCAAAAGGTTAAATAATTGCTAAAAATTAACGCTAAAATAATGATGAAATACTTTCTTTCTTCTACTGTTATATTCCATGAAAAGATACATTTAAAGCAGCGTGGTATTTATCATTAGAGATTAATTATGTAATATGGAAAATTAAAATTTTATTATAGCTCATTATACATCGATGCAAATTAAATAAATCCGTAATGAACTTTTAATATTATTTTTATGGAATCGCTCATATCTGAAGTATGTTATTTAGTAATCATCATGTATTAACCTTATTTAGAATCTTCTAAAATCGATCGTACCAAAATTGGCAAAACATTTGGAACGTGACCCATACTCATGACATACCGTGGACGGACATCTTTTGAAAAAAGGACCCATCAATCGTTGCTAGACAACCGGATTCTCCCTTTTTCCATCGCTTAACTCGATCACCCATTTCTTTGTCGCCGCCCAATGTGCGATTGCGTGAGAACCAAACCCCTCCGCCGCCCATCCCACTGCGATTATCCCTCGCATAACAGCTCCTTCACGCAAATCTGCACACATCATACGCACGCCGTCCGGAGACTTTTAAAATTGTGCCCGTTGTTCGGCGAATCCCCCTTCGGACTCCACCCATCGCATTTCTCCCGTTTACTTAATCGTTTTACGCTGCGATTCGTTGCGAAAATGTTTACAAATGCCGTACGAAAAAATCATTTGTATGACTAATAGTACAGGTGAATAGAATAGATCGCATGTCGTATGAGTAACTTAAAATTCTAAATGAAGTATTTAAACATATCGAAAATTTCAGTATCCAATAAAATAGAAAAACAACGGTATATTTCTAATTTCAAGAGACTTTTTATCGGGTGCTAACATATTATTCAATAC
This sequence comes from Pantala flavescens, assembly GCA_020796165.1. Classification (NCBI taxonomy): domain Eukaryota; kingdom Metazoa; phylum Arthropoda; class Insecta; order Odonata; family Libellulidae; genus Pantala; species Pantala flavescens. The sequence goes on from CM036883.1 coordinate 9,439,474, forward strand.
GATCGAAACACCGTTTTGTTTATTTCTAGTCTTCGCGATGGAAAATTACATCATAATGTGTATAAACGCATTAAGCGACTGCATTCAGAATTTAAATATGGAGTTTCGCTGTAGAAAATGTCTTCAAAGTCATTACTATCCACCTTAAAATTAATCGACTCACTACTTCGATCCAAAGTAAATTTATTCCAGAAATATAATATAAACTTCTCTGATTGTAATAGAATAGTTTACATTTTAATATATGTTCTCCTAACCTTTTGAAATAACAGTACTTCTGAGTACGAATGGGATTTATCAATATTAATGACATTCCATCTAACGGATATTATATGGCTAATCTCCAAATACTTTAATCTAGTACACAAGTGCATTAGAAACGAACATGTTCCAAGTCTTAAATTTTTGTTGCTTTCAATAAAAATTGCGTGGCCTATAGATTTTCCACATTAAAGTGATAAGTGATGCCAAAATTGAAAGAGAACGATTCCATTAAAGAGTATGTCATAAAATCCAAATTGAGTCGTAAAAAGGAGATTAAGGTGTTAAATCCATTATCGGCACTGATGAAATTACGGTTGAATTTCGTGCGAACATTAAATCGCTTGGAATACACATTAATATTCCGAAGTGAGAACCTTGTTATGCGAGCGATTACTTCATTGCGAAAGGTATAAGGAAAATTATCCAAGTGATCTTAAGGTCAAGTATTTTGCGTAATATCTTTCATTGCGTTTTTAATATCGGCTTGAGGATATAGAACAGTTTGGCATGAATAACTGAAGGTATGAAATTTTCCGTAGCCTTAAGGATTTTGGAATATGAAAATATGCAAGTTAGCTTTCCTTGAAAAACTCTTTCAATCACAAAATAGAGTATGTCTCCGGTTATTAGTTCACATATTATTTCTTTAAAAACATAATTTTAATCTTTTTCAATTAATTCATAAAATGATCAGATTAAAATTTTCTTTTTCTACATATTATAATGGCAATGATATTCAAGTACATTTTGATATTGAGACATTGTTCCGAAAACACGGGAATAATTATTGGATTCGCATAAATATGAGTAATTTCATTTATTTATTTTATCTTATCGTATTTATTCATATATATTATGGTATTAGTTGATATTATTTTTAAGAAACATTTTATTTTTATTATTAATTAGTCATTTGTCGAAGCGATTGAACATTCTCTGGAACTTTTTGAATTTGTTGTAATTAATTTAATTTAATTTAACTTATTTGTCAGAATTTCGGGTTTTAAAATTTATTTGATAATTAATAATGTCTCTCTTTTCCAAAATAATGCTCGATGGTGTGAAAATGAAAGTTTATTTTTAAAAACGTGGCAATGAACTTTTCGGAATTGACCAAGCAGCTCTAGTCTTTAGTCCCTAAAATAAAACCTTATTCTCGGAATGATTCGCTTCTCACGTGGGCAGGGCCAATAACAGGAATTATTTTTACCGAATCCTGTCTCTTATTCCTCAGTTCCTTTAAAATAATTCTTCCAAATCTAATTGAAATCTCTCGATGGGAGGTAAATTGACATCCTGAGCAATCTGCATCCAATAATAATTATACTTTCAATATCTTTAATGTTCGCACATTTATTCATGTCGGTTACAACTTGATGTACATATTTCTTTCTTTATGAAACTCAAACTTTGTTTTCAGATAAAGTATCGTAAAAATGGAAATTTAAATTAGATTTAATCTTAATTTAACTATCATTAAATATTATTAAATAAAACTTTTAAATTTTATTCATTGAATATATAATTGATTTTCATTTTCAGTCCGTTCAAGTAGAATTTCTTTCTTATTTATAAAGAATTCAGTTTAATCCAACTTTGTAAGATCGAATTCATCGTCTCTCAGTAACTTTGTAGGCGTGCAACAGTTGTTTCTTTTGTGTGAAATTTGGCTGTTCGCGAAAGTCTGAATGGGTTCACGTATATTTTTAAAACTATGAGTATATTTTTATTTAAATTCTAATTATTTGTAACTCACAATATAAGTCAAATGAAATCACTATGAGGAGAATTAAAAGAATATACATGTACAAACAAGAATAAATAAATCATTACCTATCATTAACTTGTAAATGGATGAAGCCGCATCAGCGATCATAATTTGGTATATTTCATTAAATGACTAAGTTCTGAATTTCATTCAATGACTAAGTTACGGGGAAAATCATTCTGAACATATAAGTTTTATTGAAATCAAAATATGTTTAAATCATTTTCAAGATAAATTAATCCTAAAATGATAATCAATGTAAAATGTATCTTGAACTTTAGTATAATTCATATGATATTGATCTAATTTAATATTTTTTGATATATTAAAATTTTACTTTAATGAAAAACGTAATTAATATAATATATGTGAATTTTTAGCAATACTTCAACAAAATGTTTGGTGATTATTTTACCCCTGCATTTGTTGAATATTTAAAAGCCTTAATTGTGACCTGCATCCTGTCTCAGTTTACACTCGATGTCTCAGGTACTTCGGAGTCCCGTTAAACCTTTCGCAAAGTCTGTTGTAGTGTGAGTAATTGGGTTCAGTTCATGACAGCTTAGTAACTAGTAGGTTTACTTAGTCTCAATCCCCCCTTATTTTAGTGCACCCCACCTCTGTGGACAACCCCTTCTCATCCAATGCTTCTTCTAACCATCATTACCTGCGATCCAAGCTTATTACATGAAAACACCCCTTTCGACCGATGCTCGAACTCTTTTCCCATTTTTAATTGGTTCACAGTCGTCTACCTTATTATATTCCTTCTTATTTCGAAGGGCTTAACGAATTTTTTCTCCTCCCAATTAAATTGTATCATTTAATTGATCCTTCCACCGATGGAAATGTTAATTGTGAATTTCATCACTCGGCTATGACCCCTCATGATGGGATTTTTAAGCGTTTCCTTAAACTTCTAACATTAATATTCTAAGTCCGTATATCACAGGCGTCCTATCTTCTCATCTATACTTCCTATCGTACAGGCTGTTATTATTAGTGGAATCATAGTTAAAATCTTTCGAAATCCTATTGCAAGGAATCCATCTGGTTAAGGATTGAAATTAAATTAACTTAGATTCTATTTATAATTAGGCGATCTTACTGCCATTTTATGCATCGAGATAGTAACTTAAAACCATGACGACTCTAACATTCGATAATAATAAAAACAACTTTGTAAATTTCCACAGAGAAAGTTTAGTATACTAACCGAAGAAGACCGAAACCGGTCGCGAATATACTAAACTTTTTCTGTGGAAATTTACAAAGTTGTTTTTATTACTATGACATTCCACGAAGTCACGCATTCTCACATTGATTTCACTAGCACTCGATGGTTGGAATTTCCTAAAATTGTCTGCTTACTGACAGAGACTATCTTGGGCCGCATCATTCCGATATGGAAAGAATATCTATAATCATGCCACCAGAAACCTTCTTGCTAGTTACAAATAATACAAACAGTCCTGCTCATAAAATTAGTCAGCAGGGTGACTTCTTATCGCCGCATTAGATAATCGGTCGTTTTGATACAATCTTGTAATATGCAGATTAAGGACTCCGCCTGACATCCGAGGGATGGTTACATAACACGATAAAGCCTTGCATCACAACACATCATCTGTTTTCGTAAGCTTTTTTCCCTCGCAATCGATTACCCGTTTAGGGAATCCGCTGAAAAAGTCTTTGAAAATGTCACCAAGTGCTCTGTCAATTTCAATTGGGAAAATGTCCATAACAACGTGTTTACGAAGAGAATTGCAGGAGTGATGCTGTTTATTTCCCTCAAGTACTGGAGCTTCTTAAGTTGACAATGATTGACACGCGAAAATATCAACTGCATTTTTCTCAAGGGCGTTTTCGATGTTCAACTCTTTATCTTTTTACGATTTTTTTAGAAAAGACAAAGTTTTGCTGCGCACGGTTTTTCATAATTATTATAAACAGTAAATACTCCCACAAGGTGCTGTAAAGCTAATTACGTATTAGATCTTGTTTATATGTCATCCTTATAATTTTATAATTCTATTTTAATATTCAAAATTTGAAAAATAGTATTGATATAATTCTACATATGTTACCATGTATTATTAATTATATTAAAAATCATTTAATTTCATACGTTTTTGCAGGTATGCTTTAAAATTTGCCAATAATTGATAGCATGTTGTCTATTTATGAGTTGAAGGAACAACCATCTTCCTAATGCTTTCATTATTTTTAACGCTGAATGTAAAAATGAACCACCATCTTTTTTATTATTTTCATTAAGTTTTTATATTTAATACTTTCACTCACTTATCATTCTCACATTTAGGAAAGAAAGAATCCGAAACGTAAGATTCTCAGGTATGATCGTTTAATAGATTCTTGGAATTATTCCAATTACCGAGAGTTAAAGATTAAGACTAGCGAATGGAAAGTCGGATGAGACACGAGAACACGCTGCAGCATCTCTGGGCACTCGTGATGAGAGTCACGATACAGTCACGAAATCAGCGCAGTCACTTATCATCACAATTCGAAGCGCTTTCAACGATGGGCCATTTACGTTGAACTCTGATTGCGAACTCTCGTTAATAAAAGAGCGCTTTTTACAAACTTCTCGTCGTGGCCGTGAGACATCTGGAGATGAATGACATAAGAGCGATTGGATAATTGCTCCAAGAGCGTCGTCTGCGTTGGATGATCCACAATCAGCTCCTCACGATGAGATGTCATCGTTGGACGGATCAGAAGTGACGCAGCTTCCTATTCTTCACTTGACTATAAAGCAATTCAAGTTTCGACTCAAACCTAACATAAATTCCGATGAAGGTTTCATTCGGCTAAAAAATTTGGAAACGTATTCACTCATTACGATGTATTTCGGCATGACAACCTGAAAATTATCTGTTTCCATTCTTATTATCTACAGAATGATCTAAATCATTCATATCGATCGATAAACCCTAGCGTTTAATTTGTAATACAGATATAAAGAATGAGACAAACTGAACAGCTGTTGTGAGATAACACATCCAATCTTCCTCAAAAAAATGGGCATGTAAGACGATGATTCGATCACGTCCATTGCCAAAGTCGTCCCATCGACAGACAGCTGCGTAATGTTTTTATTTATCGAACTCAATTCCCCTGCAAACGATTTCACCCCGCGAGGGCAAAAAGATGCATCGGAGTGCGGAAACGTCCCGTGATGCACCGAACGCCCTTGCGTATGACGTAGGGAGCAGTTGGCTTTCTTCTCTGTATCCTTGGAATCTTTGCACCAGTTAAGCATTGACATGCGAATGACGGGAGGTTTTTTGTCGATTGTCAATTAACGCCCTGCGGAGCACGGTTACAATGGGTTTGAGCTAAAATCGTACATGGAAACGTAATCGGTGTACCCCTGCGAAGTGACGAAAGAAGGCTTATTCGATTGATCGAGTGTCAGATCTTGAATTCACGTCGGTCATGTGCTTTTTAAACGCCGCATCTAACAATAAGTCACGTCTGCCTATTGTGCAAAGTGTAGGTAAATGTGTCTTTACTTGACTTAAGCTTATTGTCTTTTTTATTCTTAGGTTTCATGATAAAGATATTACCAAATTATTAGGTATGCTGATTTTGAGCTACATTTGTATTTAATGTTATTAAAACTGTAATTCGAGGAGCTATTCTACCTTTGTGACTATTTTCTAACTGATTTCAGAGGGTAAGGGAGTAACACACTCCCATAATTCTTAATAGACTTGAATTCCTCTTAAAGGTATTGTGGTTGGAGTCACAGTATCCTTATTGTGCATTAATGATGAAGATTTATAACTCTCACAAATCAAAGAAAAGTATAACACAACTTTTTGCCAACATCTTGATGAATGCGAATCTACATATTGTCGTATACATAAATCTATGAAATGTTTTCATTTCTAAGGAAGATATTCTATAAAAATGAAATTAAAGAAACCCATAATCATATATTTTGCGAAATTTGAATGCATTGTTTCTCTTTTTTATATTTTATTAGTATTTAGCTGAAATATATTATAAATATTACGTTCAGTGGTGAAGGATAAAAAACTCGTGACTGATCACGAATGCATTTATGCAAAGACATATCGTTGTTTAACGTTTTTTGTGAGTGAAAATTATGTGCGGTAATAAACCAATGCAAATTTCTTGAATAATTTAACTTTTGACCCTCTGCCAACATAGCGGTTATTTCATTTTATGATTCTATCGTAAGATCCTAATTTTAAAAAGTCTGCCAAGATATTCAACCAAGGACTCCATAGATGACAATAACAATTTAGAATCAACTGAATATAAATGTTTATCACACATTACTATAGTTTATAGCTAAGGATATTCTATGTTAATCCATAAAATCTCCTCCCCGACTTCTCTGAATTTTGTTGCAGATGGTTGATAGAATGAGAATTAAAAGAGAATGTCCGTCGTTGCTCCTTTGGAGATGCGTTAATTATGCTACGAGCAAAGCAAAGCAAACGTTTTCCTTTTGTTTCACCCATTTTCTCTCATTTTTATAGGTCGCGTGAGAAGAACCTCATGACGTCACACCCCATGTCGGCGCGGCCGGGTCACGTGACCGAGGTATGTATGCGAAGACGATTGTTTTCTTCATTCCACCATCTCTGTGCCTTAACTCGTTCCTCGAAGCAACTGGCCATAATTAAAGCGTGTCTAGTATGCCCCCAATATGTGAAATTTATCACTTTTTTCGTCAATGTTTTAAATATGTGCAGTGGTTTATTTATTTTCATTATTAATTTCAATATTTATAGTATTGATCTTGAGCATATTCATCTTTCTTCCTATCAGAGGCCGGGGAAATTTTTATCGTGAACTATCTATCTATCTAAGCCTAAGGGATTATGTTATGTTAGTTACTGAGGATCCTAAGACGAGTAAATTATTGAAAAGACATTCTATAGATGTTGAGAAAATTTCGTATTGAATATCGATGGAAACAAAACTTTCCGAGTGGGAGATGCTTAAATCATTCATGTGGTGGTAGTCTTTTACTTGTGTAAAATTGTTTCGTAATCCATTGCAAATACAGAAGGACAGTTGTATTAGAAAAATAGAAAAATGTTTTAGTGAAAAGAGAAAATGATTAAATTACGAATAAATATCTAAGAGTACTGAATTACGGATTTCTCAATTGAAAATTTTCGCTTTCAATCGGTAATTAGCATGTTTCTGCAACCAACGTATGGAGAGGTTAAAAACGCAAGTGAACTTATTCATTGCAAAACACTGTGATGCGAACAACCTCTCATTTTAATCGAGTTTATTATTTTTGTCGATGTTCTAGTAGCTTTATTTATCAACGTAGCAACGGCCATACCTGTTTACTGGCAGCGAGTTCTGATTGGGTTAAAAGGTACGGACGCGTAAGAATTCTTCATTTGAAATGGATTGACACCCAATGGCGAAAACAAAAACAGGTGCATTGGGAAATCGTCACCACCGATTCCCTTTCCAGCATCCATCCCAAATGGACCGTTTCAGGAGCGCCTATAGCGTCGAGGGGAAATTCCAGAGATAAATTGATGAATATCCCAGCCTATTTTGCAAGGATACGACAAAAAGGTTAAAATATCTTACTTTTTGTTATCCAATCTCTAACTATGAGATGCCGTGTTTTTAATTATATGTAAGAATCAGTATACCTTTAGACTGATCATTTAATGCAAAAATATTTTGGATTTCTTTCCATTGTAACGCTAAGTGTTGAGGATTAGAGACGATGTTTATCAGAACATTTTGGGAGGGCATATCATTTATAAAGGAGAAATAAACACCTTCCAGCTGCTTTAGAATATAAATGAAAAATATTATATTCGTATGCATATGGCAGAATAGAACTCCCATCGCTTTAAAATTGTTTGGAATGGAAATGAGGCAATTAAATAGGGTTATGGTTACACCATTTCAATTATAATTTTCTAACTATAAAAAGAATCTAAGAATTTTGAAATGTTGAGACTATAGTTATGTTGTTTAAATTGGGTGTCGAAGCATATTCTTCAATCATTTCTTTTTATTCGGCTGTAATGTTACTTACAAAATTGCCTTGGAATAATGCTCTCCAGCATGTCTTCTCTTCCATAATAAAGGTAAAAATTTTGCCTCCTGAGAGAATCGAACTCTCGACCCCTGGTTTACAAGACCAGTGCTCTAACCACTGAGCTAAGGAGGCACTTATGCATATGCATATTATAATGCATATTATAATGCTTTAAATCGCAGTTAGTATCTATAGTACAGGAACAAGTGCAGAATCATATTCAGTAATCTTTTTTTGATATCGATCGTTGATATGGAAGCGGGAGAGCTAAAGAAATAGTTATTTTGATTGAAATTGGATTTATAAGACGAATGTATATTTCTCTGTAGGTAATAGGCTAGTTATTAGCCATTTTAGAATAGAATACTTCATAATCTTCACAAATCATCAGGAAAATGCTGATATAATACGCGGAGGATTACACCTCCGCAAATGATAAGTGCAATGCTGGTTGCCTACCATATTTTCATGAGGATATTCGCACAAAGAGCGTCTTATTTGCACCGAAAGAAATTCCATTTCATTTGGTAAAAGAGGTTGTAACGCATTATGGAGACGGAAAAATTTTTGTCGATTCGCGTGCTTCGGACCAGATAAAAAATTTGTCTTAGGCGAGTGTGTCTTTAACAGGTTTTACTGTATGTCGAATTGAAATAATATTATTATATTGATAATAAATAATATTTTGTATAGCTAGCTTTTCTTGATCGATTCTTAAGCTCGTATCTCTAAAATCTCATTCCTCTAAACCATATGCTCAAATCTTTTCAGTTCGTTTCTCGATATTAATTTCTTATCAGGAGATCAAAATGGAGCTGTAAGACCTTCTCACGTATGATACATGTACATATGTACGCGTAAGCGAGAATGTGTGTGCGTACGTTCTTAATTCAAGGTTCCATCGTACGTCATTTCCATTAACAAATTTGCTGATGGGTATTTATGTCGATTTTTCTCATCTAATTCTAGGCTGATTCATATTTCGTCCAATGATCTATCCGGGTTTTAGTTTTATCGATAGAAATAGAAAAGTTTGTGATGATTTCATGATATTATAGGTTAATTATGAGGGGTTATTTCCTCTGTAAATTATTATGTAGAAAAGCTAGGAATAGCTGTGAAAGAAATCTTTAGAACTTACAATTAATGAAATTTAGGATAATAAGATCAATGGGAAAAAGATGTGTAGGTTTCCGACAGAACATAGAAAAATTGTGGCCAGAATATTCCCTGAGATGGTTCGTTAGTGAAGGGCTTATTTTGTCCTCTATTTCATTATGTTTCAACTAATCTACGAATCTCGAGATCATTGTGGTCTTTAATGGCGGCTGTGCGAACGGCAAGAAGTGTCCAAGGAAAAGCTGAGACAAGCTTAAATGTATTATACACGTGGAAAGGCTATCGAAACTCGACTCTCAGTGGATATGATATTGACTTCCGGACGAATGTGCGTGAGAGCAGAGGAGGGGCGGTTTTCAATAAGTCTCCTATTTCGCGAAAGGCCAACACAAGTTACTGAGGATAAGTGGTTTCTAAGCATTTTTCGAGTCTCTGCATTCGTTTGTTTGGTCGCCTACGTTCGATGGACGGACATCTGCATTGTTTGATTAATCGCTCCGTTACTAGTTACGGACTCCATCTGGAGAAGTTTTCAAGAAGTTTGACCAATATGCGCCACTGAATGACGTACGAAGAAGACAAGGGGAAGTTTAGAAACTATGCTTCCAACTTGGCCGCGTTCCCAAAAAAAAGGAATTGAATCCTTCTCCATAGGAATTAATGAATTTATTACTCACTTCTTTTAACAAATTTCATGAGAATTTCCATTATCAGTTCATATTCTTCAAATTTTGCAACCTACCGTAAAACTACAAAATATGACGAATATTGCCAGTACAAAAGTCTCCGGTAATTTTTCTGAGGTTCATTAAAAGTACTCAATCCATAAGAATCTAAGAATGTTTTTTAATCCGCTATTTTCACAATAATTTACAAATATTATTTAAAATTTATATTCTTGATAAATTTGAAACTTGATAAATGATGAAATATTGTACTTATGTAGCTGCATTTTCCAAACTTAGCCGAGATTCAATTTTAAAAAATGTCAACATATAAATGACGTTATTTTTTACCTTTGTTGAGATTAGTATCTTTTTGTTATCTCGAATTATCGAGAATAACTAAGGAAAAAAATGATATCTATAACAATTTTGGCATATTATTATAATAATGATAAGCTAGTGGATTATTTATCGCTTAATGGAAGGGCTATCTATTTCTGCTGCTGATATATTTACTCCTCTGATGTATTCGATAAATATTTTTTTTCGATCTTCGATGATTAAAAAAATAGTGAAAATCTTCCTTAAAGAATTAATGGATGATTCACTAAGTTTTCAGTGGGAATGCTGATCCACGACCTGAAGGATTACAAATTTCTTGTGGATTTAGACAAAAATGTTAATGATAAAAGTTAAAGATAGTCTCTCAATCCATGGCCTCTAGAGAAAATCCCGTCTTATTTTTTTTTTTATCTTTCTGTCTACTCCCACACCATTCACATTGATCTCCTTAAATAGAATTGGAGGAAATGTTAAGGTCACTCGGGATCCTATAAATGGACCTATGGTGTACCCATATCACATGTCCTTTTCCAATCATAATTCTTGATACAATCTGACTGTGCCCAACATGATATAAGGAGAACATAACGATTTTCATCTTCTAATACTTTGTGTACATTTTATTGATCCTGACTCGATAGCATCTGTAATTGTGTATGTAGTTCCTTTTTTACGAACAATGACAAAATATTTAGTGCACAAAATTTGTTTTTATTAAAATTTACGCTTCAGTTTTCATTTTAATCGTAATTTCAGTTACGAAATATTTCCGTTTTCCGATCTTTTATTCTTATTATATTACTATCGATTTGCTAATTAATTTCACTGAATATAACTATGACCTTGACATGGTACTACATCATATATACACGTTGAGTATGCAGATTGTGACATTTACTTCCGCGTAAAACATACAGAATCAGCATCTTTTTCTGCCTTGGTTTCCTCTTGCAGTGTAGAAACACCCAGCTCTGCCCACTTATAACCGTAGAGTTAAATTTCCAAAGGGAGATGGTTTTAAAATATCTTGAAAGTATTATTTCCTCATAAAATTTGCTAAGCTATTTAAAGCATGCTAACCTTCAACAATACATAAGTGATTAAAATACAATCCGGGTACCCTATTAAGTAAGAGTTTAGATAATTAGACTTTACAGTCAACCTCTAAAGTGAACCCCTGCATCAACCAGTATTCCTCTTAATAAATCTTATCGCTTTGTGTTTTAAAGAGTCCCAATAGCTGACAATCCTAAAATTTTATGGCTTAGTATAGCAAACGTTTCAAGTTTTATTTTGGAATTATCAAAATACGAAAATGTTCAAATTTTCTTAAATTTAATATTCTTTATATTATTAAAAGAAGAGCTTCAATTAATTTATTAATACCATTCAAATCGTAGAGCGAGAAAACTCCGTAATTAGATTGTCATAAACAATCGTTTTGAACGGCATAGTATTATTTTTAAAATTCTAAGACAGGAAATAGGGTGTTAAATTAACATATTCCTGTGTTACAAATGTGAGTAAAATAATACTCGTGTAAAGTATCGTATTCTTATCATTAATTTTAAGTCTCAGTGTAGATTATGGTATACTTCTATGATATCCGAGCATTCCTTAGCTCTTTCTTTGTTTCTTATTTTAACATATTTCTTATGGGGACATTTGGATGGGCGAGAAGGTCAAATGTAGCCCTCGTTTTACTTCCACATATGCAAATGAACAATGGCGCCTTCTCAAGTTCTGGCATTAAAATCCCTGCCATGACCTTTATGTCGATATCGAAGATCAGTTGTCCAGATTGTCGAATTGACTCGTTTTACTCAAGGGCTACCTTGAAGCATTCAGTGCTCCTGTGTGGTCCTTTATGGTTTTATATGTATTCCTACTGAACCCGGATGAAGTGATATTTTCATACTGCGAATGAACGAATTTAGAAAGCATGTCCTGAAACAGTTTTTGCTATTCCAAAAGGGAAATTCATTGTACTTCATTATGAAAAAACTTTGTAATTTTCATAAAGAAATACTTATGATATAGTTTTTCCTTTGTTGCTAAACGATTATTACAAATTTCAAAGGATATCGCAAAGATTTTTCATTATACTACGGCTTTCCACGAAGTCACACCTTCTAATATTGATAACATTGAACTTTGTTTTCTTTTCTTTTCTTTGAATCGAAATCAACACAATTCGACTTGAATTTAAAAGTATCTAATGTTTTTGCTCTGAACTAGATTAAGAATCTTCCGCTTCCTCCAATTTCCGAAATTCCATTGGCCGAGATACCAAATCTTTTTGATTAGGTTATTTTAAGGAGATAAAATAGTAACAATAGTTGACCCAATTTCTTGTAAATAATACAAACCATCAATTTTCACGATTCATTATGCTAAATTTCGTAAATTCAAAATGCCTTAATGCTCGTACCTTTTTCATCATATTCCCGGAGAATGATGATCGTATTTATAACTATATAATTTTTAGTTCAAATTCTTCTTTCGACTGGATATCGTGAACTACATTATATCGGTATCCATTCTTTATTTGTTGATTAGAGATAGATTTATATTAGAGAACAGTGCCGTTGATATGTTTCGTTAATGAAATCTACTAGCTGTGATTTTTTTTCAGATAATTTATTGAATTTCGAGATATTACGTAAATCTGAGTAATGAATGATAGATGAACTAAACTCAGACTTAATATTATAATATTTGATGTATCGATGAGCTCAAAACGAATCATCGGAAAGTTGGGAAAAATTATATTACTTTCCCGCTTCTGGCAAACATTGGTTCGAACCGAAAGAAGTTGGAATACTTCAATCTGAATATCTATTACAACACTCGAGTGAAACAAATTAAAATCACATTTATAGGCTTTCATTATGAAATGGAAATCATTGTATGATTGATTTTCATCATAGATATGGAGGCATCCTTTTGAGGATTCTTTCGTTAAGTATTCATAAGACCAAATATTCGTCCGCATGATTATTCCTCAGGATTTTAGTTGAGTCACCGAGTTACTGCATCAACAATACTTTCCAATCCCACATTTCGGCTGTAGAATCGCCCTCAGAATTTCATGAGGAAAACGAGGAACTTTCTCAAGATCCTCATTATTCAGCGAACATTGTCCGACGGTCGGATATTCAAAAGGTAATGCCTCCATTCTTCTCGTCATCATTTAGTCACCATAGGAACTATATACCTCTCACAAGTTGCTTAAATATTTAACCGTAATTTCCGATGTTAAACTTCCACTAGTCAACTCATACCTATTTCGTCTTTAAAATGAAGGATTAAAATAATTGTCATGAAATAAAATTCTTTTTCGAAGGATTTATATTCAGTTGTTTCATTTTCTTCTTCTTTCTTTGATTTTTAATAGAATTGAATGCTTCTCCCATAGAAATTAGTATGCCCCTGAAAGATAGGCACAAAATACACAGTGACGATAAGCGTCTTCTATGCATTTCATTAGGAAACTGTTTTCCATTCAGCTGTCTTTAGGAAGTATTGTTCGCGAAGTATTTTTGCGAAACGGTTCCCTTCTTTCTCCAACTTGAAAGCATCCGAGTGCAAATTTTCTGGAGTGTATATAAAATGTTTCATTTATTCAGTTCGAGAATAATGATTTGAAATTTATTTGGTCTCCTTTTTCGTAGCGATGCATGAATGTGATATTTTATTCAAATATATATTCCGTCTTACACATAGGAGGAATGGTTAGTGAAGGTATGTTGCAAGGATTTCAAAGCACAAAAATGTTTAGATTCCATTCTTTCCTTTACAGTGAAAGGTGTATTACGTATGTAATGACTATTAATAATTTGCTTTACTTTTTCCATTTGATTTAATATAATATCTTAATATGAAGATTATTCATCCACATTGATCATTAGAAACAATCTTGCGGAAAATTCACAGTACTTTTTCCTTCATTGCACATTATAGCGTCACCACCACATCTTGCCTCTTCTTTAAATTTCAATCAATTAATGTACTACTGGAATTATGTCAATTATGTATTTTTAACTTAGAATATTACTAGGTATTATCCGTTATTCGGATTATATCCGTATTAAATATTATTAGGTATTTATCCGTTTCACCCCATATTTCTTGTTCTAAAGTGCCATTAAAATATTTAAACCGAAATAAAGATGTCTATAGCAGAATTCTAGTAATTATAGATCAATTGATATTGTTCACTTCCCAAATACACAGTCATAAATGTGTCACCATCAATCCAAAACACAGCGAATCAGTCTATTCACTTTCAGATATTTAAATCATCGGAGCTGTATTCCGTTAACTTTTGTGCAAACAGGTTCAATTTTCGCTTATGCGCAACAAGTTGGATGGATATTGACTTGCATATTATGTGCGAATAAACTGAACGAGATCTCTAAGAGTGATTGAAGTCAAGTACTGCTGGTGAAAAAGAAACAGAACGTTTTATATATTCTAAAGTAGTCGTAAATGAATAAGATGTTGAAATAGGAAGGAAAGAGAGGAAGATACTGAGTGTTTCCCGAAATTTATTCATCTCGTTCAACTCGTCCGTAGTTGAGTTTAACTTAAATTCCGTTTAGATACGTACTGTTTTCGCGTATAAGGAAATAAACATAATCGAAACGCAATCGATTCTTAAAATTATATTACAAATGGATAATCGTAAAAAAAAACTTTTAAATTTGAATGGAAATGTAAATTGAGGGAAAATTAATTCTATTCGTTTTATCTACGGTTATTGCGTGAGGTAGAAATTGGTTGACCCTAACATAAAAAGCTGTCCTTAATCGAAGCTCCTTTGACCAACTGCGCATTTGAGTGTTATAAATTATTCATTAAGAATATTTATGTTACAATCCAAAAAAATAATAGGTGAATTTGAAAGAAAATAAATTACTCATTAACATTCTTATTTATTTCATAGATATTAATTATGGATGAATGATATAATTAAGAGACTAATTTCATTTATTACCACGGACGCAATAAAATACACTAAACATCGAATTTTTTCCTGTTACAGCCCTCAAAAGTTTACAAAAGAATATTTGAATAGATTTCTGTATATATTATTTCTATACATATATATGTTTCGGAAAAGAGCAAGAATGTAATAAAGAAACTGCATATACAATGATGATCGTAACTAAAATGAGGGATAATTAATAACCGTAAGTCTTAAGATATCGATGTATTTCCCAGTCGTTCCTTCAGAAGAAGGTATTCACGATTCCAGATTTTCCCCAGTTCACCTTAGTTTTGCTCTGCGTCTTAAATTACCATCTCATCAGATGTGAGTTCATTAGGGAGGCAACAGAAGGCGTTCATTTCAGAATGTCCTGGTAAGAGGGCATTTGCTCCCTTCATCGTTTTCTTTCTTACGATGTCCAGCTTCGAAGGTCCAACAGAGTGACGTATCCGAAGAGGTCGCTCTCATCCTCCAATGATATGGGGTCGAATGGGGTTTGTCGAATGGAAACAAAAGAAGTCAACGGATAGATTAAATCCCCAGAGATTTTCATGAGGAGGCTGTGTGAATGGATTACCCACGAATCAAAGATTCAACGATTCAAAAAACCCAGAAAAAGTTCCTTTCTCTGGTTAATGCTGAGGTGGTAGTTTACTTCCAGCATATCCCTCGTCTGAGAGTTAGCGCGCAAGGTTCGCCGCTGCCAAATGACGATTTCCGGTCATAGGAGATTACCCTTCATAAATTATAGCCTTGTTTCGAAGCTTCCAGAAAGAGTTTTTTCAGCGTCACCATTTTCCGTGGCGTACTAACAACGCTTCTGAAGCATTATCAGTCGCATTAAAAGAGGAGCTGATGAATTCGTGATTTCTCTAGACCTGCGGACATGTACTCTACTTACTAGTTGTTATTCCCACCTCTGCATTCATGAATATATTGAGGGGAATTTTGTTTTGAATGGATTGTGAGGTTTGTTGCTTCGTGAGTGAACTCCATTTAGCGATAGGTGAATACACCTCTTTTTGGGGAAATGTATGGGAACAGTTTTCTGTCTTAAAAAAGTTATAGGAGACTTAAGTGAAAATAAATTGCAAAGTTGAGAAATCTTTAAGAAAACATAAGAACGCCCGCAATTCACAAATAAAATCAATAAAATTGAACTTAAATAACTTTGAGGATAACTTTTATTCATGCTTTTTTATGGATTATTGTAATTTTATCAATGAATCTATCATGTATCGAATTATATGGAGATTTTAATTTCCTAATATTTAATCACTTCTTCTCAACCA
Source organism: Pantala flavescens (assembly GCA_020796165.1). Classification (NCBI taxonomy): domain Eukaryota; kingdom Metazoa; phylum Arthropoda; class Insecta; order Odonata; family Libellulidae; genus Pantala; species Pantala flavescens. Next base: position 9,455,999 of record CM036883.1, read on the forward strand.
GTAGCTTATAACCAAATATGAAGTTGATTGGAGGTTTATTTTCTGAATCTAAAATTCCTTACTTTCATTTTTAATATCTGAATTCCAGTAAAGCGATGCATTTCATTCTTATTTTTCAGAGATGATTACTTACTTTTAAGTTTGAAGCAAGATTGGTTTTGATCACAAATAGATTATTACGATAGTAGGTTAAAATTGATAATAATGCGTGAATAGATGAAAGCTATAAAGCGACGTCAACAAAATAGTTGTAAAGATTCGTATTTTCAAAGAAAATAACATTAAAAATATAAAAAATTAATAACGCTAATAATAGATTTATCGTTAATTCATGTTTAATAAATGAGGTTTACTCTACCCCATGATTCTCTCTGTTCCCAATTCTATATATACACTATACTAGCCAAAAGATGAAATTTTTTTTTGTGACAGAGAGTTTTAAATTAAATAATTCTTATACTTGCTTAAAAAACATTTACCTAAAAAACTTATGTAATCTATATGTAGTCTGAACTTAAAATTTTGTATGTATACTGTTACCCAAAAATTCAAATTTCGTATGATCCAAATGGCCGTTCTGAATTCATCGGAAACCCCTTCTGTTTACTTTGGTAGATTTTACGCAATACTGCGTAACGTGTGTCTCAATAGCTCTGCCAAAATTCAGCAACCCTCTTTAATTCTTTCATTGGACGATGTTTACGCCTCCCATTTCTTAAAATCTCTAATTATTCATCTTAGTCCTATTTATAAATTTTGGAAAACCAAAATTAACGTTTTTTTAACTTAAAATTAACTTTTTAAACTTCGATATCATACGAGAGGTATTCAATGGATAAATATGGAAATAAAAACCGATTTTAATAGTGTCCGTGAAGAGATTGTCAAATGCGTTTAACGTTTAACTCATTCAGTGTTTATATTCATCAAAAATTATTGCATAGTGAACATATATCATTTCATATAAGGTTTTATTATAATGGTCAACCTTTAATTTTAATCAATAAGTTACCCAACTAATCATCAGTGCATCATATGAATTATAATTGCATCACCCTTAAAATTAATATTGAATGGTATTGTTACGCTTTACTTCAATTTGAAACTCACTACTCTTCAGATAAAATTTGGACTCTCTAATTCGACTAATTCTCTCCGAAAACTCAGTTTCCGAATTCGCAATACGATATTTTGACGTCCTCTCTCCACGTGGTGCGGTAAACAAAACGTGGATGCGTTCACTGTGGCGTGATATTGGACCACTTTTCAGCACATTCTTTTGGAAATAAAAAATCTGAACGTTAGCCTCCGAATCGCTCGGTCAGTTTCCTTCGATGAAAACAATGGCGAATCGAGGACTTCAATACCACGCACTCTTTGCCGGTGCAAGTTATGGACCCTGGAAAACACCTACCCGGATGGCCGCACCCATTCTTTCCAAAAACAGAGAGAATAAAAAAAGAGGGATTGGGACAATCAACTCTATGGTCATCGGTCCGGGCGGCTTAACATTTTCCGGCGAAATAGACTTTATCTCCACCCCGAGTCGTTCTCCGAGAAAAAAATGCAGACCTCCTCCCTCTTGGAATGGTTCGCGGGGTTAAATCCTCATTGTGTCCCGCCTCACCTGCTGGATGAACGTCGCCTGACAACCGCATTCCCTCCGAAAGGCACCCGAGGAGCGGAAGGGCGTCTCCCCACTCCCTTCTCTGCTGCCCGCGACAGGTGGGCGGGGCTTCTTCGCTACATAATCCCGCCTTCGAAATCTCTTTAACCCCCTCCCCTGCGCGCGTCTTTCCCCTCGGTGGTGGGGGTCTTCCTCCGCGGGTGTTGGGATGGACGAGGCCGGCGGGAGGGCTTCAACAGTGTGTCGCCGACTATCGTGGGAGATTCCCGAGGATCTTCCCACTACTAGTTTTCCCACGGAGACCCCGAGAGAGCTTCCGGTTTTCTTACCCCGCCCCCTCACCCCTCGCGAAGATGGGTTAGTCTCGTAGACGCCCCCGCGAAGGATTATTTTTTTCCGAATAAGGAAGAGCGGACTTGGCCGTCTTCCGGTGGGTCAGGCGAACTGAAATGGTTGCGCCCAATTTCGCGCTCCAAGAATTGCCATCTTACGTGAGGATTCTGCAAGACGACCTTCTGGAGTCCGTGTGCGGAGGAGGGTTGACCGAGATAGGTGCATTAGAAGGGTCGTCCTCGACGTCCAAGCAGGGGCTGCAGACGCCCCAGCAGCTGCAGGGAACTCTGGAACAGAGGCAGCTATTGCCACCACCACCTCCTCCAAGCAACTCCACGCAGCACATCTACTTTGACATGGGAGTCTTACCTGAGTGAGTGGGCAGTGCGAAGGGATTTACATGTTTGTTCAGTTCGCGATGTCGATGGATTGCCCCAAAGATCATAGAGTTTCGTTTATCCGTTGTCCGGTGACAGTAGAAATGTAGGAGGATTCTTTTGCTGCAGTAGCTTGCCAGATTTATTTAGACGCTACGTTAGCTGGCACTTCTCAAACGCTATCATGTTAATTACCCGATTTGGAAATTCATGTAGAAACCCTGTCATTAGACGTCAATACCAGAAGCTATGCACTGTTGGATTTCAGCTGAATGTTCGAAATCCTACCCCATGCGTCTACCCTGTGTGAATTTTCACCCTTTTCCTTCCGCGTAGCTTACATAAACGATGACTCGTAGATGCGGTAGGCTTAGAAGCGGCGGAACTAGGATTTTTTCGTATTTTGTATTCATTGACGTCATACAAGGAGACGTTTGCGAAAATCCGTCTTCAGAAACGTAGACAATATGCGGCGAACAGGCTTTTGGGAACGGCAAAGGCGATATCAACCCCTTATTTAATGCAACGAGTCATATGATTGAATATATACGAGTTATTCACTCGTCGCCATGGAGATAGACAATAAAACTCCATGCGGTAATATTAAGAAATGGGTACATGGTATGAAATACGATAATTCAAGTTTTATGATTAAATCAACCTCATAGCGCTGATTATTTGGCTGCTAACCCCTCATCCCTTAATCTGCATTAGTATGAATAAAGCAAAGAAATATATTTGCGTTGTTATGAATAAGAAATATTTAAAATGAAATAATAATATCATGTTTACTTGAAAATTGTCAATAAATACGGCTTTCATAAATTATCTAAGAAGTAGTTTAAGTTCCTCTTTTGTTGTTAACGATTTTCTATTTGACTCTTGACATTCATTCTCTATATTGACTCTTTTCTATTTGACATTGATAAAATTTGGATGAATTTGAGCTTTCCATTTCATTTTAATTGAACATCATAAGCTTTTTGAAACAGTATCATCGTGTTTATTTATACGATGGTGATGATTAACCAGCTTCAATTACAAGTGAGGCCACCATGCTGCTATGATCTAGTTTTGCCTCTGCAGGTACTATTTATTTCTGTGCCTTCAGCGTTTAAAAACTCCAGAGAACTATCATATAGCACTGCCTCGGTCTCTTCATTCAAATTTATGCAAGAGACTCTTCATTTGAGGGGTAGCTCAAGAATTTCGCACGTTCTAAAGGTTGTTTTCACATTATCCTACAGGAAAACAGTAGCCTGCGCAGAAAAGTGTCAAATCCATAAAAATGCCAATATCTGGTTCATTTCACCCTTTCGCGCTTTATGAAGTATCGAAAAGTTCACATGAAGCCGTTAGTTAACTTACCACCAAGCATTCTATTGAGCGTATGTTCAATAAAACTTCAAAAGATGCCTGAAAATTTTACGAACATTATGATTTTATAAATAATAATAATTCCTAGACCAAAATATTTGGTCTAGGAATTTAAGAAAATTTGCAAAAAAAATCTATACATCAACAAATGAAATATGCTTGGAACATGGTGATCAGGGGGTAAAGGAGGAATTGCACAAAAATGCAGTGCGTCAAGGAAAATTCCTTTCATTCAGACTCTTCCGATCTTCCTTGGAATTGTGATCATAGTAAATTATTATTATAATAGTATTATATTAAGTCGACAGGATATTTATTAGAGAGCATGGATATATACAATCGGCAGAAAACAAGTTTGAATTACTCTTCCATTCTGTTCACCTTTAGAAAGTGTTTATGTTGAAAAATTTTAAATGACTAAAAGTTACAACGTCCTTAGATTTTTTAAACACACGCGGAATTCAAGAATCGCTCGACAAGTCCCATTTTAATATCTATTATTTTTTCTTTAAGGACTTAATGAATGATGTACAGTAAAGAAAATTAATTCAAGTCTGATTATCAATTTCAGAGCTACGACTTAAAAACAAAACAAAGCATTTTGGCAAATCCGTAATAACTTTAAAAGATTTTTCGCAGTATTTTTATTCGTCTAATTCTTTATGAAAGTAATTGTTCTGTGCTTGACGGAACTTGTGCTTTACTACATTTGTTTTAAAAAACACTCGGAAATATTTTATTACTCCTTCGTCACAGCTCTCTCCTGTACCATTTCATTCCCCTTTAACGCTCTTGGAGTGTTTTAGGCTTTTTTATAATCTGTCGAGATAAGAGAAGAATATACCAATAAATTTAATTATCATTTCCTACATCTATTTCTTGAATTTTCTATTTTTTCTGGGATAAGTGCTCCAAAAACGATGCTATGGAAGAAATCGGAAATCACAGGAACTCCTTAAATAGAATATTAAAATTACTAGAAAGAAGCAAGTAAATGGAAGTGCTACTGAACTATGAGGCCATTGTTCCTCCTGCAAGAAATGGGATAATACGGAATAAGTCAGGTTGAAAATGGATGCAAATAAAATAATGAGAGAGCCACAGATTTTTACCAATTTATACCATTTTTTTGTTTTATGCATGCAAGTCAATTTTTATGAAATGCTTTTATTCCTCTATATTTTATTACACTGTAATGATTTTTTTTTCTTATTAAATTTTTCCATTAAAAAAGTAGAATATTGAAAATACAAATAATTACTACCCATAGTAACCAGTTGCCCAAAATGAGTAGTCCGCACATAATATTATAACCGGATGGTTCATTCCCATGCTTTAATATGAAAATATCTAAATTTGAAGACTGTCGGCGAATATATTTTTTTGTTATTATCAAACTGTCATTCTCCACTTATTTACCGAAGAAAGGGTTAAATTTTCATTAATACTATTTTCGTCATAATTATTTTAATTCCGAAAAATTAGATAAATCAGCATTAGATTTAGGCTTGTTTCTAAACTATCTTATTAATTGAATACTATGTTGTAAATAGTTCCCCATTTAAATATTTTGCATTAAATTATATCGATTTGAGCGCAAAGATTCAAAACTGCAGTAAATGATGCAATGTGTGCGATAGGAAACAATCCGAAAGAGTAGAAAATAACTATGATTTCTCTATCTTAATTTGAAAATAAGTTGATAACTAATTGTACAATATTTCCGAAAAAATTCATAAACTGGAAATAACATTTATTTGATATAGAGCGCTGTATATGCTTATGATCAAGTATTATTAAGCCTTCAATAAATCTCAGATGAAGCTACTACTGATAGTTAACGAGCAGAAATAATAATGAAAAATATAAGCGAAATGATAGCTTTAGTTTAAATATTGTTCACATGAAAGAATAGACAATTCATCAGTCTTGAAAACATTTCTACGTAATCGGAATATTTCATCTTATATATCAGTGTATTTTTGATTTTATATTTACTTAAAGTCTCTCTATGCAGCACTAATTAAAATATACTAAGTTTATACTCGGTTTCTATTTATATCTTAATTATATGGGATGGAACATCATAAGCGTTGAATGAAGCTTAACTAAAGCATATTTTTATTCTTCTCCTGATGATTCAAATGGTGAAAAGCGTTATTTTATGGCCATCTAGTCCAATTTCGGAATTGTATTCATATCAGCTTGAATCAGTATCGAAAGTGCATGACATCTAATCACTTATATAATCTATTATTCCTCGTTTGCTACCTGAAGTAGTTGTAGAGTTATTTAGAAGAGGTGTGCATTGAAAATACCTTTTCAGCTTCCGGTATTTGTTTTCGCTAATGGACATTGAGATGTGCGGATCTCTTTTGAGATAGATGGGACATCAATCTGTTTGAAAACACGACATCTCTGATTACGAAAACACCCATTTAAACCCACCATTTCGATCTTTAAATTCCTCCTCCCACACCTCAAGAGACATTTCCCGTACACGAGAGGGATAGCCTAATAGAGGAGAAACACATCGCAAAGTGCATCTGCGATTTGCAATTTGATCCACTTTCTCCGATGTGAATAAATCTATCGAGAAAATGTGGGATTCGCCATAGAGAAAGCTAGCTAAAATAGGAATAGATGCGATCCATATATCAGCCTCGGCTGCAACTGATGCAATCCTTTGAATGCATAATATATGTTGACGGTGCGGGAAAACGTCTGTTTCTTATCGAAGGACGATCTGTTGAGTGCGCGCACCCGAATTTGAATGGTGGTCATCACAAGGGTCCATCCAATATTTCATTGGGATTTTGAAGGTGTGCAAACGTACACAATAAACCCATTGAGTGGTTCAGTGATTGAATATCTAGCGAGAGAATATATGCGGTGATTTTGATTTTTCTCTTGTTTTGAGTATTGCATCACCTTTTTAAAAGTTTGTTTTGTGGGAATGGAAAAGTGAATAATATTTTTTTTATTTGGCTTCTTTACTCTCTCTGATGCATTACTTCCCTTGTGTTGTAAAAATGTTATTAAAGCTTTCAAATGAGTATTCCAATGAATTAAAACTAATTTTCTTAATGAGAATGAATTTCATTTGATGATCAGAGAAACTTATCTATCTTCTTATGTGATCCACAAAAATTTAATTTTTGCCATTCAAAATGTTGACATTTGTACACTACAAGCATTGCATCATCCATATTAATGGATTATTGCTACTTTGAGGTGCCGTCTCTCATTTAAGGTTTCCTGCTAATTTAGTTTGTTCAGGGAAGCAAAGGCAAGGATTGAAATTATCGCATCGAGAATTGAGTAAGATATTGCACTGAAATATTCGAATTTTTCTTGTACTTTTACATTTATGTGTGCATATTAACAGATTTTATAGTGTATTTTTATGAAATGTATTAAAAATAATACAACTTTTTATGATTAATAGTATTTGTTTTTAAATTATCATTCGTATTTGGTTTTAAAAATACCATTTTGATGAGGAATTCTTTTTCGCCTGATTCATGATTTAATGATCCTAAATATCTCCCAAAAGAAGATTGGTGTGGTTTATATCCAAATCCCTTCAAAAGTTGTGCTTCTTAATGTGTTAATGAGTGGTGCTACGTATAAGTGAAATATTCTGTTTCGTAAAAAATTGTTGTTTTCATCGAATCGTTTCAGAACTGTTTTTATGTGTGCATTGTTCCGTCTCATTCGTTTGTCACGGCAGAAACAAAATGTATCTTCTATTCACCGTTGTCCATACATTCTTCGTAGTTGTGACATTTTGAAAGGTACTGAGTCATGAATGAAGAAGATGAATTGCATTGATTCGCTCTCTCTTCTTTGATTAGTAAGGCATTCGTCATTCATTGGGCTATTGTACGGCACTTACTGAGAACACTGTAGAGGAATATATTCCCAATAGAAAGGGAAGCAGAAGTACTTCATTCCTCATCTTAATTACCGAACCTCTTACCTTCCCAAAGGCCTTTGGTTGGAAAGCTTTTAGCTTATGAGCATCGATTCAGATTCATGGCAAATAATTTATTATCAGCTTAATGTAGTGCCATGAAGTACTGTAAAAATATTTTATTTCAGTTGAACTCTGAATGTTTCAGATTCCTCAAAAGCTACTTACGTAAGAATTCGTTTATAAAAATCAGTAATATTCTTGGGAAGCTCTAATTCACAGCTTGTTTCTGTTTCTTGTTCTTCCCTGATTCCTTCACAAATATTCTTGATATCTAATAGTTTTGGATGTAGATAGGATGGGTGGAAACAAATTCTGTATGAATCCTATTTTGAGATCGATAATCATTTTTCAGACTAAAGAGAAATCGTGTCCTAGTTCCATCAAACATTTCTACTTTTTAGGAAAAAATAACGTATGATATGATCCAAACAGTTGACGAAGAGCGTTCGACTTAATTGAATTCGTAGCACTTGGAAATACGTCAGTTGAATTCATTCCCATTGCCTCGTAAACATGTGCTTACTTCATTTATATTGATAAGATATCCGTGAACAGAGCAGAATTCAATGCAGATATCTATCGAGGTGACTCTGCAGAATCCATGGAAACCTTAGAGCTAATGTATTCACAAACACCGATTTCTATTGTTCACTTTTTATTTTTACCTCTTTTCCAGCTGTGTTTATGCTTCATGTCCTTAATCGAATTCTAATATTTTATGTGAAAAACACTGCATGGTTGGCATAAAGTAGCTGATACGTTTCTAATGAGTTATAAATGTATTTTTATGAAATACTTACTTATTACTGAAATACATTACTTATTTAGAATGTAATGGTTTTTTAAACTATGTATAATAATCTACAATATTTGCGATCAATGTTAACTTTTGCGTAGATGAAATAATAATCAAAAAATTGGGCGGAATATTTGAATTTTAATATACGACCTTAAATCACCATATGTTTCTCATTTACATTGTGGCCATCGCTAGTTAGTTATATATACCCATATATTCTATGTTAGCTAGTTAGTTATATATATCCATATATTCTCCTTCATGTGTTAACCATGTTTCGGGAATTTAATTATATTGTATTTGAATTGTATGTGCAGAAGTACCTGTTCCACATCCATGTACCTAGGCGCCGCAGTCCCTGTGCCCTCTAATGGTACTGGAGGGATGGAGTTGCAAGTCGACTCCAGCAGCGGCGCTGGAAGTGTAGCTAGTGTGCCTGGAAGAGGACATTCCAGCAGGAAGAGGAGGGCCTCTTTCAAGTGAGTAACCACTTGATTTTCATACAGTTTAGAGCATTGCATTTAAAAGAATTGTGAAAATACATGTTTCTCAGAAGACGAAAACAAATCAGACATGACGTTTATGATTTCGCGATTAGCTGTATTGTATTGATCATGAAGTCTTTTGTACGTTACAACCACTACTTCCATACCAGCTCATAACATATATTATTCTTCATTGATTTATGTACGCTCTTGTACATAGAATCTTAGTTCGAATGTTTCTGTAGAAGAATCAATTTACATCTCATAAGCACTGATTAAAAATAGTGTTTAACTTACATCAGAAACTAATCGTATATCAAACTTATTTTGTAGGGATTTATTATTCTTTTATCGTCCATGAGAAAATTATTTCTTCCTTTTCATTAACGACTTTTTAATTTTAATTTATTATTATTCATTCTTCGTTAGATTTATATAAAACTATTAGAATTAAAAAATTAAATTTTTAGTTTTCTATAAATATTCTATTTCTCAGTACATACGCACAAAGGACATCGTACGCCTTATCAAAAAATTGTCTTTTATCGGAGGATAAGGAATATTCAGAGGAATGATTTTCATCTGATTGTGGATTTGACGCATTTTGCTTCTGTCCCTTCCTTCGATTCCCGGAAAAACAGGGAATTCCTTTGTGACCCCAATCTTCCGCATACAAATTCAGCGATCTCATCGGAAATGTACATAAGACAATTCCTCTTCACCTATTCTACAGATTTCCTGTTAGTGGATAATCGGCAGTGTTTTGTTTTGGGATAATCGCCCGGTAGTGAGAACTAATTATACGGCGAACTACATAATAAGTATGGTGATGGCTCCTGGTGATTCCCTAGTACTGTCAATATGCTACTGCGCCGATATTTTTTCACTTTGAATGAGTGACTTAGTTTTATTTTACACAAACAACGAGAGATAAGGAGATGGAATGTTCAGTCGTCATAGTTTATTTCAGTCGTTTTTCTTAAAACGCTGGGAAAGATTGATAAAAAAATTATGATAGAACTTTAAGAAAAAGAGTAATATATTTATTCGAATATCAATTCATTATATTAGGATATATATTGATCAAAGTAGAAATCTAGGTTTCATTTATTATGAAGATAAAATGCAACGCAAACGAGACAAAATTGTACGAAAAGGTAAAAAAATTGCATTGGAGTTATGGGAGCAAATTACAAACCAAGTTTTTATATACGTATAATAAGTCTATGGAAGTTATCTATCAGCAAAATAAAAGATGCACTCATATTAAAATAATACATTATTTCGCAAAAATTTTCGGTAATAAGGCGGCATTAAATGGTAAGGCGTTTTTATACAAAAATTATTGGTTAATTGTTTTAAACTTAGCAGGATGATTGCCTCAAATTGAACTTGAATAATAATTCTATCAGTGACTTTCACAAGTTTTTCATACCCGATTTTTGTGCAAAGGTTGTTCTTTGGAAATAAGTATTTTTCTAATTTAATAGCTTATATCTACTATCATAATTTTTATTTGACAAGGTTAAGAGGAGACATTCTAGTCTCAATTTTTCCCGAAATTAAGGTGAATCTAATTTGGATATTTTCATAGGTATTTTATCTGAGTATTCAACTTTTTATTCAACTTGCAAGTATTTCATTTAAAAACTAATCGAATAAATAATTATTTTGACCTCTAAAACAACGATTGGTAAAATAGTTGAAGATCAGTTAATTTCTTAAAGAGATTAAAATGAATTCGTTGCAATACAATTCTATTTTACTATCCGCGACGCAGGGTTCTGATAAGACCTTTAACAATTTCACATTAGATCTCCAAAGAGGTCACAAAGTTCACGCAGTAGATGACCTCAAAAGCGATAAGGCAGATAGCTGTTTTGTTTTCCTCTGATTCCGAGGGTTTGCACTTCCTGGAGTTCATCGCCTCCGCCTTTCCTTTTTCGCAAGAATTAGCGATGTCTTTAGAATCTAAACAACCGACGCGCAACACCTATGAAGTTGTTTTCGCATTATTATATTGTCAAGTTTGCAAAAAGCTGAATTTCATTTGAAAATTTTATATTCTTTAAATGTATTTTAGACGTGAACTGAAACTGTGAGCCATTCTTTATTATGACTTCGCGAAATACAATATACACTAAATGAGGCAATTGTTATCTTTGAACAGAAGCTTCAATACCTCTCAAAAAGTTTTAAATTGAAGATGAAAGTTCAGGAAATATGTACTCTGCCATTATGCTTGAATACATGATATGGATATAAATATTAGAATAGTAGAAATTTTTTACGATCGACGATTTTTCGAAGTTTTTAGGATATAATATGTTTTACAGGTTATTATAAATCGATCATTTTGGTATTTTTTACAAACGAATGATACGTTATGTTATAATCATAAATATGTAGAAATTATATTATTACTTGATGTTTCGCGGTAAGTAAGTTGAAGGGGCTAGATAATTTATCGAAAAAAATATTTATTAATATCAGAATCCCTCATTTTTTATCTTTTCGAATCCTACATATATGTTTTAGCTCCTATAGCTAAGACCATTTATACATTTTTTCCTATTCCGATTATTTTACCTGTGTTTCTAAGGCTCATCCAGCTAATTCTGATCGACGATTGGGAAAGTAATATTTTCATCCCTTTCGAGTATTTTAATATCCATTTTTATTTAAATGCGAACGTTTCCTTTCTCTCCTCTCCTTAGTTCCCTTAATCTTTATATGAAAAATCATAACGCATCTTCCCCTTCCGTACTAATTCCATCGTTAGAGTACGTTTATTGTTATGAGTTTCAGTATGAGAACTTGTGCTTACATAATCGTGAAATTCGGTGTTTGCAGACCACATGAGAAGTTGGCAATGAAGTTACGGAGGGATGGATAAGAAGCATTGTTTGGGTATACGGAGGTTAAAAAAGATGTGACGAAATCGAACTAAGAACATTATATTATGTAATTTAACTCTCCCTGGACATGTTCCCTGTTGACGCTTGAATAAGTAGGTTGCTTCTTAACTCGTCTTACTTCTGGGAATCCCATCAATGCCTCGGTTACTAAGGCTATTTTAGACTCTCGTCCCATATGGGGGCTCTGAAAGTACAAGGGAAGGCTTGCGATCAAAATGTTTGTTATTATTCTTGTATTCGAAGATTGGATGTGGATCGGGCAGAAGTGTTGCGATTGTAATATTAACGTCACTATTTGCTGTTACATATAAAGGAAAGACAGAATTCTATCACAATAATTAATTATTTAAATATAATGTGTAAGTGATATGTTTATAATCATTGTTCATATTATTAGATTTTTATAGAGTTTTATGCTTAATAGTCGAGTATCCTAGGTAAGTCATAAGGAATTCCAATTTTGCTAAATAATTTCCCGTTTCGAAAAAATATTATGATGATAAGTTCATTGAACTCTCCATCACGAGTTTCGAAAAAGCAAGTGGGTGAATTTTCGTATTAATTTAAGTGAATGGATGAAAAGGTTCTTGTTACTAATTAATCATTAAGTCGACATCTTTAACCGAGATTTGACAATATACCTTGTGTATAAATATAATAATTGAGCCAGTTATAATTAATCGCTGCATATTGTTATTGACCGTAAGCACAATCTCCGGAAGTTGTTCTAGATACAGATATTTGTGATAATATATAATTAATGACTTAAGCGAGAATAACCTTTAGACGCCTTTTTTACATATCTTAGAAAGTCATTCGAAATGCATAAGTATCGTACATAGATCGGAGTTGGATTACATCTTATGTACGAAAATTGGCGATGATAACTCCGATGGGATGAATGTTACCTAATAACTCGGTCGTTTTATTAAATTGTTTTCCTGGAAATTATACTATTATATTAGAAGGTCTCTTGAAAACTTTGCACGACTCCCTCTGCAAATGACAGGTTCCTCGAAAAGGGGGAAGATATCTCCCGTGTCTGCGAGGAAATCAAATCGAGTCCCTTCTTTTAAAAGGTTTCGTTCGAGTGTCCTTAACCTTTCTTCACTTAGAATTTGCAGGGCACCACACTGATCTATGGTCATCTGGAACACTTTTTAAATAGCCCTTGATGCAGTATTCGAGTATTAGAATGGAAAGATTTGATACAAAGTGTTCGGAGTAAATTCTTCAAATTAATGAGTATTTCATCATAAATCAGACTCATATTTATCGTGCAAGAATAATTTTATGCTTGAACTGGGACATTGTAATTCATCGTAACAATAAAAAAGAAAGGACCATCTGTAAAATGTACAATATCGAAGGTCGAATGTGGATATGCGACGAAAAATAATACCGTTGCCTCTGTGCATCATTTATATTCCCGCAAATCACTGGAGTGTCCTTGGAAAGACAAGATACCGGATCTAATGAATCAAAGCGCTTGTTTTAAGGTAGATAATAATGTTTCGTTCGGGAAAAAGAAGTATAAAAATTGGGATAAATAAATGAGAGGGATAAGTAAAGAATACGTTTCCGGAGATGTGGGAATCCCCACTGACAGTATCAATGAAAGAGATGCATGGAAGGGCACACATCTCTTGAATTCATTCTTTTCGTACATTTTCAGTTACGATGAAAAAACTGACGAAGAAAACTTCAATGTCATGATATAGAGAGCGGATAAGAAGGACAAATAAAGATGTTATGTACGTTGATTTACTGGAATGTTAATGTATTGAAAAATTAGGATATATATCATTGTTGGTAGGTATAATAAATGATTTTGAAAATTTTCAATTCATCGTAAATAATACTTACAGGATGAAATCCCAGATTATCATCATAATTCATTTCTGCATTAATTTCCGTAACCGATAGACGAATATAAAATATTTACATCATGATTCAGTTGCAATTCGGTTTAGTATCTGGTGAATGTGTTTTAGTGTAATAAACATGGAACCATAAGGACCTTCCTTTCTAAGGTCTGCTTCTGTAAGGTTTCACGTAGTCTGAATCTAAAGAATTCGGTTAGCAACACCAAATTTTTGGAAGCTATTTTTTATCGATTGCCAGAGCTATTTTTATCCTAAAATACTTTTTTGCTTAAAAGTAGCCTTGAATATCGATGTCTTAAGTGATACTAGTCAATTAATAGTATGTTCTAAAAGAACCCTTTAGCGGTAAAAGAGGAATTTACTTGCCAAACGTAGCTGGTGAGATAATAAATGTTACAAGATTCTATCAGTGTAAAACACAAAGTGGATTAATGCTTTAATTCCAACGACTAAAAGTGAAAGTTAAGGGATAAACACAGATAGCTATCAATGTAACTGAATGAGACACTTTACAACAGAATAAATATTTAAGCGTCCGTGAACTTTAAAATGACAAATAAGGAAGAGTATCCCGTGAAGAGAAAGGGAAAAAACCGTCACACACTAATCGGAAAACCTTCGATTTTCTTCGCTCGAAAAATTGGATTTCCGCGAACAATGTGAAGATCTCGATTAATGACGTCAGCATCCTAGTATATAACTGGAAACGAACACGGAACCTATCATTGGCTATTTAATAGAAAATCAATGAACGTAGGTTAAGCATTCTTTGGCAATAACGAGTCACCAATTCGATTAAATCGAGAGATCGCAAGTATCTAAGTGCTAAAAAACTAATTCTATCGATGCACGACACTGCAAAGGTACTTGCTGGTTAGTTATGCCCTCGTTGATAGACAAATACCAGAGAATCGGTATGGTCATCGAGATATTAAAAAGTACATCATATTCATGCAATCAATGAGAGAAGGCGTGACTTATATTCAGACTATAGCTGCCATCTGTGTCTTTCCTCTTATTTAAAGAATAAAATTCTCTTTTTATTTTCTTGGGAATATAGTTCTGTCTCTATTTTTCTAATGTAATTCCTCTTGCTAAATAACGTGATTTAATTTCGTAAAAATCTACCTTTTCCGAAAAAACATTAAAACATTCAAACTATTCAGAAATTTCAAATTCAACAGAGAATGGTAATATATGTAAATAATAGCATGTATTTTATTATTATTTATTCCATTATTTGTCGTTGTTGTTAAATTACATGGTTATTAAATTTCAATCATATTTCATTTTAAATTCAGGATAATATATTTTATTGGATCGATAGATAGATGTAAGCTCGCTTTTAACTACAATTCTGCCTTTTCGGCCAAAATATTATTTTTCTTGTTATAGCATATTTATGAGTAGAAAATTTTATTTTTCGAATTCTATTTTCTTATTCATAAACAAGCTTACTGAAAAAGGTGAATGACTCCAGTTATGATTCCTCCTTTCAACTGATCACGTTAATAGCAAAAATAGCTATGCGATGAAATTTTATAAGCATCAACTGCATGAAGTCATAGTCAATTAGAGGCTTTAAAATTTAAAAAAATCCAATATTTAATTTGTATTTAAATAAAAATTTTGAAATTTTGTAAAAACCAACCTCTCAACACAGACCATTAAATTATCTCAGAGTTGTTCTTTGAAAAACTACAAGTCAGAGATGAATGCAAGGCTAAATTAATTTAGATTCCATAAAATCTATAAGCGTTACGTAATGACGCTCACTTCTGCCCTTGAATTAATAGACAACCGCAGCGGATGGATTTCTAAGCATCGCTTCGATATAACGAACCATCGATCAAAACGGCGGTTTCAGAGATTTTCCGAGAAAAAAGATTTCATCGTTCGCTTCTTGAGATAACAAATCGGTCTTTTCACAAATGATGTGTTTGAGGCGCTAGGGTTAGATTGGGATAAAATAATATATAAGAAGAAGGAAAGTTAATTAAATGGATAGGCATTTATAACATTACTTTATTAATTTGAAAGACGAATAATCGCCACGAATGAATGGATACGGGCTTAGAGAATAATGCTACGTACAGCTGGAACAGAAAATAATGGCATTTTATGGAAACCAGAAGGTCCTAATATAATATTTTTTCATATAAACGTTACAAATATTCTTTACCGTTGTACTCAACCAATACTCGATTCAAAATATCCTGGATTCGAAATAAGTATTGGAGCTCAACATGTAAACCACTCTTCCTTATCGTCATGTCCCAGATTTTCAATCCAGACATTTAGAAAACCGTGGGTTCTTCCCAAACTCACGTGTTCTTAGCGGGGGACCGAATTCATTTCCGTAGCATCGTTCCACGCGTCTGAGAGCGTGCCTCGGCCCTCATGGACCAACACGCCAAGGTCCGCCGAAAGACTTTCGAGATGAAAGTCGCCGGTCGACAATTAATGCAGCCATCGAAATTTCAAATGCATTTAAATCGCATTGAACTCTTTTGAATCTCGGTCGCCTCATAAGTCAGACCATCCGAAGTGTGTTTTCATTCGGAAGTGTAACGAGAGTCTGAGACGAAAAGAACCGTATTATTCAATCCAAGGTTTCGGCGTCTCCAATCAAATGACATTCTACGGACGATCGTTGAAGTTTCCGCTGTTTGAAATGTCCCTTTTCATTCATGTTCAGCTGCATTGCAACAGCAACATTGTGTTTATTAAGTTATTACGCAACATGTGCTTACAAAATGTGTGAATTTATAGGAGATGGGAAATTTAAAATACCGACTCAATTTGCTTAGCAAATTTTGAGAAATACTTCATTAGAAAATGCCTTCGACGAATAAAAATAATTTTCCGGTGCTATACACGAAAATAAAAGAGTAGGCAGTTCAACACTTGGACGGGCTGCTAGGAGGGTGCACATACATACACACATAATTAAGCACAAAATTTTAAAGTTTCTCTTTTAACAATGCAAAATGATAAATCAAATTATTGTATTATAAATTATAATAAATAATAAATAAATACGAATGTGTGATGAATTTTTGCAAAAGGAAGTAGAAGGCATAGAACGAATAAGGAAGGTGTATAGACAATAAAATACTGACTAGCTCCTAGAAATTTTCATAATAAACAGGACTTTGCTCAGAAATGTTCAAGCATATCTCATAAACATACGGTTTGTAAAACAGATTGCGTCTGAGGAACCTAAGCAATTCAATCCATTAACAAAATTACAGGTAATTTCAGTTACTTTCGTTACTAACAAAAATATCATTTCAAGATTATTTTATAAATCGATTCGTAGAACTATTGCATTTTCTATCAAAAATGATATTTGTAAGGGTAAAATATTCAGGTTCCCATTGTTAAAAAAGATTGAAGTACAAATAATAGTTAATGATAGAAAACATTTTTGTACGTCAGAATTATAATTTTACGGTAACTATATGTTGGAGGTATATATACATATATAAGGGTATCAGGGATAAGTTCACATTTAAATCTTTAAAGTTCCTTGATATGTATGTATAAAATAGCATATGGATATCAGATAAAGCTATTGCAATAAGTTTACTGTTAAAGCAAAAAACTACGTATATAGGAAAAAAATTAATGAATTATATATATTTCATCTATTAAAAAAATTGATTTTTTTTCACAAATAGTTACGTAAACAAAATTGAGCGAAACTGTCTTCATTCTATTTTTGTATCAATAAATATTTGATTCTGTCGAAGGTCTCAGTCTGAATAGTTAAACATAAATTGGTTGAAGTATAAACATCTCATCAATAACAGAACCAAAAATTATTTCAATGGAAATTTAAAATTCGTTCTCAACACAAGTCAATGAATATTCTTTATGTGATGGATGTTGGGACTATTTTTGAAACGAATCCGTCTTAAAATAGCAATTTATCTTCAATCTTTTCGTTTTGTATTCCAATGAAAGATTCATAAGTAAGTGTTTTAAGTTATCAAAACTTCCTTTTGCAATAAATGCATTCAGTTTGCATTATTATGTGCGTTGAGTTGCGGATTTAATTCACTCGAAAAACGAATACTTGAAATGTTTTTTGTTGGTCCATATTTGAAAATCAAATTCGAGGCAAGAGAAGAAAGAAACGTTATGTAACTAAGGACCTCTTATAATGGCATCGAAGAGTTCTGCAATTCAATCGGTCTTCATTATTTTCTGAAGTTCTTAGAAATAATAGATATCAAATTTATATTAGCATCAAAACTTTAGATAATTTTATTTCAAGTGGCGGAAAATATAAGATTAAATGGTTTCAAATAAATTGCCCAGAAAGAAGATGATTAGCATATATCATCGTGTTTAAGTTAGCTCCTTCTGATTCTAAATCGCCAAACATCAATTTGATCATAAAATCACCAATCGCAACTTTCTTTGTGTATCTTTTATTAATGTTAAAAATTCGCTAACATACGGATACTTCACCGATCAAAACGAAGGCTGTTTGCGAAATGGAGTAAGAATAAGTAATAAATTCGCCCTTAAAGTTTGATTGCTTGAAATATTGGAAATGGGAAGAAAAATATTGAAAATAACATTTTAATGATAATTTTCAATGATATGAAATTTTAATATCATTCCAAGTTTATTATTTTATTTCTTTCCCTTCTTTATCAATAAGCATTATTAATATATTATGGGTGTTGACTCACTGTCGCATTTTCCATCAAAAAATTGAGTCGAACCCGTTTTTCAGATATATTTTACATAAATATTATTTTATAGAGTTTAGTATTACTTTGGTATTACTTAAACTCCTTCTTACTTAAGTGTGTTTCATTTACGAAGATTTACAATTGGTGTAGTAATGAAAGCGATATTTTTCTTTCAGAGACATTTCCTTTAGCTTTAATTCTGCATCATTATCAGACTAGTATATTTTCCGTTTTTTTAGCGTAAAATCCCATAACTTCCCATCGCGTGTTTTCACTTTCGTGACAGTTTCGTTATTTGTGCCGGGGATTACTTCCACCTGAAGAGGTGTGACGTTACAGGTAAAAATAGAAGGAATAGCAGTAAAGAATTTTGCATCGATTATTCGATGCCGAGCGAAATGCACCATCCACATTGCATTGGAACGTTTCATAACTCCAGGGACTGACTTTTACTCGTTCCAAACCGGATACGGATTCAATCGACGCATATCGCGTCGAATATCGACGTTCCGGAAGTTCCCAACGACCTCTCGAATTTTGGCTTCTTTCGTTCGAAGTTTTGGATACCTTACGAAGCTTTAACGGAATAGATTGGCACTCAATCAAAGTGCGCTAATGAGTCCTTGAAGATAACGCGGAAGCCTAGAAGCTATGTCCGCGGGAAGCCTTGGGACGGAGCCATCATTGTCATTACCTCAGTCGAAGGGAGGTAACCTCTGCGAGGGAAAGAATGATGTAACGAGTTAAATAAGGCGTCGTTTGATGAATCTCTTTACCGTAAAAGACACGATTGAGAACTTTTTGAGTGATCGCTGCAGTTTCGAAGAGTGCTTTCATTAAGTTAAAGTAATAGTAACTGAATCCTATGGGGTCTTAAGGAACAGTAAAATATAAAGCTCGCGTTGCAACTCTTTAAATTTACCTATTCATCCGTGCACATGATCTTGAATACTCGCAAATCATTACGAGTCGAAACAATGATATAAGTGATTATTTTATGCTCAAAATACTTCTCTTAAAAATCTCGAAATATCCTACTTATTACTAAGGGGAAATTTGTCATGGTTTCTTATAACAGCTTCTAATCATCACAACCGTATTTTGTGAAGCACGCCCCTAGAAGCATATTAATGTAGTTCAATAAGTTTGTCTTTCCATTAAGATATACCGTGTGTACGATTACGTGTACCTTAGATGAGAGATTATTTTCTTACGAAAACGATTACGGTCACGTGAGTGATGCAACAACGTCTTCATCCGTGTGACGTCCAAGAGCTCCCAGCGCCTCTCGTGGCCAAATACCGTAACATCCTGAAAAATCATTTTATTATATGAATGATGTGAACAGTATACACCAGTATACAGTATAAGTAGTCAGGAGCTCACATAATATGTAATCATCTTTGACTGGAATCTCAACTTGGAAATCTCGCAATTCAAAAGATCCCTATCGCTTAGGCCGCCATTGAGGAAGATTAGCTGATTAATGCATGACTTAAGATACCAGATTAATAGCGAATCATCTTATTCACAACATCGGTATTCCGTGATCATCTTCCGGTTATCTCAATCCTTTTGTATTTCTGTCATCGGTTCTTGGAACGGAAGATTTCCTTTTAAGGCTGCCAATGACACAGTCACTCCAGCAAGTTCCAGTGTTTTGTCTTTGTATGAGGCGGAGGAGAATTAGCCACCTACGTTCACTATATTGAATATCTTTTAATATTTACTGATGGAAAGATCACTCTCCAAGTTCCATTAGGGATAATAGAATGTTAGGACTCATGAAATCATCGACGTAGAAACAGTCTGAAAATTTCGATTTCCCTGAGATCTTTCACCTCTTGTATAAAAATATAATTTTGATATATTGTACTGGATGTTACGTCAGAAAATAGTATATTTATTGCTGAAAGCAATTATTTCGAAAAATATATTTAGATTATTAATTTTATCTTATTAACATTATCTATAATACATTATTTGGCTATTGTATGCATTCTATTAGGCGTTCCACTTCGTTCAGTATATAAAAATGTTACGAAATACGAATCTCATAGTATCAATCTCGACCCTAATTAATATACATATATTATTGCCAACATATGCATACTCAGCGCTTGATTAGTGTATTTTGGTTAATAAAGCTTTTGTGTGTTTTGTGAGGTTTATAGACAAATATACTGCCGGAAAAATGAAAGTTAGCATTTCAGATAGAATACTGAGATAAAAATTTGCACATTGCAAACAATTAAAACCGGTCTTTTACATTATTAATCATCATTTAATAATTTATATAATATCTAAATAAGAGGCTCAATCAATTAATCGGTTACCAAGACATTGAATGTGGAATTAAAAAAAATTATTAAAGAAATCTACTATAAATGCTGTACACTTGATCCACGATAAGGATACAAAGTATTTCCTTTGATATCGGGAAAATGAATGAAAGTAAACGATGCCCTGATATTGTTTCTAAAATATTACAAAATTACAAAAAGGCCTCTTCTATACAATTTTTAATAATTAATCAAATTCTGCAATATGTATCTCATTTCCATCACTTATCTGGATTTCTAAACAACGTCCTCAGGATCTAACTTCTGTTAAGTGGATTTCTATTTGAATTCTTTTCTCCGGGATACTGATGCCATTTTCCTCCGCACGAAGCCTCCAAAGAGTAAATCTCATAACTTATTATAATTTAGCATAATCAGCTTTTGGTGGAAAGTTTCCTCATACCGTTTGACGGACCAGTGTCAGATGAACTTAGGCTGTTTATGTTGACATTTTTACGTGGGGCTTTTCCTTGATATGAAACGAGGACTCATTTATGTCGTTAATTTTTCATTTCATTTGTTACTATTAGTGCAATGAAATTGTTTCAAATATTATTCTATTTTAGTGATTGCTAGCCAGAATTATGAGTTTCTCAGTAGTAACGCAACTTTTTTTTCTTCACATAATTCAATTCATGATTAAACTTTGAATAATCAATATTCCTATTTATAACAAACAGATTTAAAAATTTTCTGTCATCTCCGAAAAACAATGCCCATTAATTTATTTCTAAATCTCCTCATTCATTAGAACTTAGAAAATTTCCACCACAGAATTCCTTAGTATGTTTTAATACGTATAAGTATACGTAATATGTTTTAATACGCACATGTATCAGGTTTACGGGCGATTGGCGCACAATAACTCCCAAAGCGAGCAACACTATTTCCATTTAATTGCCTAAATATTTGTTTAACGAGACCTCTGCCAATCACCTTTGCCTCACTTGGATTAAACAGACATCGGATTCAAATTTTTCTCCTTAATAATTATGCCAATTAACCACCTTTTGTTGACGGGTGTTAGGGGAAACCTATTCGAAGTTGCTTTTGTTGGGTTCGAAATATTACAGCGCTTTTCAATTTCCATAAATTCTTTCTCTAAATTCCTTCAAAGTTCGTTTTTTTCATGAAAATACAGAGTTACCAATTTACTGGTTTTTAGCAAGGGGAATGTTTTGTTATAATATATCAACGGCTAGTCTGTGTTATTACTGTCTGCACAACTTTCAGCCATGAGGAATTGCTCCGCTGCTAGCATCCTCATCAGGCAGAGATTATTCACTATATGGGTGAAATGGTAAAACAATAATTAGTTACCAGAATATCAATGGGGAGGACGATGAAGAAGGAATGATATGGCCCTCCCAGTGGTGAACTTGATGAGTAAAATGTTTTGTTAAAGACCATTCTTTATATAATTTGAGAGTTATATTTCTCATAATATTCAATGAAACTTGAAAAAGAATCCTGCAAGCGTTAAAGGAATTTTTCTGACAAGAATCTTCTCTTATAAGTCAATGTGTAATGTTTCGATATCTCGTTTGCAGTGATCCCAGTGACGATGGAGAGGAAGAAGGCACGGACGATGGACGCACCGTCAAGTCTACAGAAGACAGCAAAAAGTAAGTGCTTCGTTCCATATTTTACATAATAATTTAAGGAAATTCTTATCAAAGTAAACGCATTAATATGCGTTCACTTTGATAAGAATTAAGAAAGATAAGATAATATTTTTGAATATTTATTATCCACCTTTACATCAATATATCCTTCTTTGATAATTATAAAGAACGATATCCCATACCGCTTCACATATTCCTGATAAGTCGTTTTAATTGTGCAGTCATTGGAATATACGGGATTCAAGTTCGAAAATAGGTATTGTCCATGTTTTTTATTTGGTTTTGCAACAGAATTCCTTTTGCCGTTTAATGTAAATCATCTTCAAACTCGGTCAATATGGATTCAATAATTTTCTTTCCCTGTAAGCTTCTTATGGAGTTTATTATTAATGGAATGGAAAAAGGTAAAAATCTATTTCGATATACATGTATTTATGGAAATTAAACTACGGTAATGATAAGCAGGTAAAAAATGGTTTGACGATTACTGGAGGAGCTTAAATTACTATCAGCTTTAAATTAAATAATTTAAAAATTACGTCATGTTACAGCTTTTAAAAAATTTGGAAATAGGAGATATTAAAGAAGATATTCATCCTTTGAAAATAAGAATAAGACGAGAGCAAAATGTTTCGTGATTAAAATGAAAAAGAGAACTCATAAAAAAATTACCACTGAAATAAAAAATATATTTTTAATTTTTTTTCGCTGAATTGTATTGGCAAGGCTAAATTTGGTTGAATAATGTAAAGAGCTTCTCCAAATCTCTAGGTGTAAACAGGAATAGGACAAATAATTCAAAGCTCCTGATGACGTACGAGGACATCAAAAAGAGGACAAAACCATAGACGTGATCTTAATATGGTCAGATTCGTATTAATTACATTCATCTGCTTAATCCCAGGATTTGTGATGATAATGCATTCACACTCACTAAGATCAACCTTTTCTCGGAATGTGTCCATTGCATATTCCGGATCAATCCCTTTTAATGCAAATCCATCGTTTAAATAATTCTCTTGGTGTATTTTTTTATTTATCTTTTTTCGATTAAATTTTTTCGTCCAATTTCTTTAAGCATTATATATACGATCGTATAATGCTGAAATACATTATATAATTATATATATAATTCTAATTCCTCTATCGATTAAAGGAGTGACCTAATTACTCATTTCATTTCGCCGATATTTGTATCGAGAGTAACTAGGTAAAATAAATAATGTTCTTATTGGATATTTTTGTGATATTACTGCACTTTTTAAATCCCGCTAAATATCTACGTAAAGAAAAGAGAAACTAATAGCACTCTCGCTCCTAATTTAACTGATAAATTGTGAAAAATAATTGCTATCTTATCTTTTAAATTATTCAGAGATAATTCTTTCTTTAACATTTTCAGTAACTTTAGAGTTGTTTGTGAATTAAAACAAGTGAATATCAGATTCTCATTCACGTGAAAAGCCATTTTCTGACCTTAGGAACACATAGTCTTGAATTTTCATCATTTCGTGGAAAAGAATCTGTCAACAATCCGTTACGCAAATCTCCTCACGTAAACCGAGTGGTTATGTCACCGCGGAGGGGACGTGGTCTGAAACACGGTCCATTCTCTCTAGAGACGAGCACCTCATTGATCAACATGAGATGATCACGTTCTCCCAATGTGTCAAAGGTTCGAAGATCACTTCCGTTTAAGTATTTTAATTCATCAGATTGCGAAATTCATCCTTCATCTCACTGACAACTTGAAGCTTACGTGTTTACCTTCAGGTCCTTTGTTTTCCTCTCTTATCCCTAACTCTGAATATTGAGTATTTAAGAATCGCGTGGATTTACTCAACCATCTTTTAATTTATTAACTACGAAATCTTTGCAGAGGTATAATATTGTTCAATAGCCAATGTTTTCGATGAATTTCTTAGCAAAGACATCATGCTTAAATAAATAAAAGGTACAGTACACTCGTACACAGGAGTTTGCATATTACTTTTTTCAAAGATTTAACAAATTTATTTTAATTAAATATTTATTATTTAAATATAATATTTTTATTAAATTTATTATTAAAGAGGAAATACTCATAGTTGAAATTTTACTGAAACTGTTGTCTATTATTTCTCTCTGGTGTTCTTTATTGATCAAATACTAAATTAATGATTAAATATTTTGAGCCCTATGCCTAAAAATGTACTCTAGATTATATATTTTGACATTTACTCTTTTCTACCTTCTGGAAAATCCTCTATTTAAGAATTAAAAATTGAAGAAATTAAAATTATTGAAGTTTGAAAGGCATCCATTCTCTTGACCAAGAACTTGATACGACCTTCATGATAGGCAAGTCATGGTAGAAAGTTTTATATATCGTTTCCGGGCAGCTAAAAGGAGGCTAATGGTTGTGCGATGAATTTAAAATATCATATCGAATCATACATCATGCTGAGTCCATATTTTCATCACATGTTTACGATTTGGTGAAGACATTACTCACGACTTATGTGATCTAGAGTTTATCAGCTGATACACCACGTTTGAATCAGTCAGTAATGTTATGCGCTTTGTAAAATTTATTTAATTGTAAGATTAAATTATTAAACTTATTATATCATAGAAAGCGATGCACTTTAAGTCCTTTTAATATTTAGATGCACTTTTCAATAATTTAAGAGGTCATAGATTTTGGCCTTCGATTACATTTCATTATTCTGTTGGTATAAACTGCTTTTATAATTTTATCTAACCCTTTTTGAGAGAGATAACCAAAACTTTAATATTCTATTTGATAGAAATAGAATACATTAAAAATATTTTCCATAATTATAAATTTATAATATTTTATATTTATATTGAACTTATAATGATACTCCTTTGAGAGGTTATCATTTAACCTTCGGATAACTTTTGCGTTATGGAAGAAATAATCCAACGTTATGGCTGAGCTGTATTTTTCTCTTATTCAACAAAATTTGCACTTTCGTTTATCATCCATATTCAGTTATGTCATATTAATTCCGAGGCTCAAGAACTTAATCTGTGTGAATTATTTTATAGTACTTTGAAGGGCTTCAATAGTTACATCATATCACTCCTGAATTTTCGAATCCTTATGTACTTCCCCAGAACGAAAAAATTTTAAAATTCAGTTTATTCCTTTTAGTTACAAATGGAAATTCTATGTTTTTTACAAATCCAATCGTAATATTTATTTTTTGCTCTTCATAAAAAGTAAAACGGATTGTTCGACTTTGGAATTCGTCCTTGATTAAATGTGAATGGTTATCTCTCTTAATCAGATGATGCTGAGATGAAAAAGTCACAGTTAGGGAAAATTAGTGCACGATTTACTTGGTCAGCCGTGAAAAACAGTAAATATCCACAGGGAAGCATGGCACAATTGTATAGCATTGCTTCCGATAAAGTATAATGTAAGGAAATAGGGGATTGTGAACGGGGTTTTCCTCTCAAGCTAATGAAGATATTGTAGGTGATAAATTGTTGCAGGGATTTTCAATGTCCTCTGCTGTCTATAGTCATTATGGAATCTGTTTATATTTATTGCGCAAATGGCATTTTAAAAGAAAATACAACTTTCCGGTATTCTAGATCCTCGGAGTTGAAATAGGATTAATCTTTATTTATTATATAGCTCTGACGATCTGGAAGTATTGCATTTTTATCTTTAAAATTCCATTCTATCTCGTAATCAACCTTTAACATCGATAACTCGAAATGTCTTCTTTAATACTTTTCCCGCCAAATTCTAATTGACTCTCCAACTCAATTGGCGGATTAATTGGAAAAGAACTCGACCCTTATCTTTCAATATTTGGCCTTCGACAACTTTTACGTAATCCATAAAGAGATTTTTCTGTGCTTGTTAGACTTTATGTGGCGTACACTATTATTCCATTTTCATTATAATACCAAAATAATTTCTATACTTGTGAATATAAATTATGATTATTTGAGTTTTTCTCAGGTCTCATCTAATTTACTCAATTACAATTACGTGACACGTATAGAAAATAATTAAACGCTAAATGAGTCGATATACTTGCATAGAAAATTAATTTTACTTTGTGTGGATCATCTATTTGTTTTAAATTGAGTTTGCGTGCATTAAATTATTTCTACTGATAATTTAAAATAATTTATAAGTTTTAATTCAATTTAGAGAAAAATTAACACAGATTTTCTCTTCAGTGATAGTTATGGTTCGGAAAAGCGGTTATGGCTATATTAATGCGCTTTTAATAAGAATTAAAATAGGAAAGTTTATAAACGATGGTGAATTTGTTTTCAGCTCATATTTTTGAAAACATCTTCTCTAATAGATTGTTATACTTGCATAAACATTTATTTCCCTTATATAATATATAGACGAAATAAATGTTAATGCTTTCCTTGTATTATAAGGATACAATGCTGTTTGTTACATCCTGTTATGAGATGTTGCGTGAAGACGTTAGCACTTGATGTACGGTGGAGGATTATTTAAAGTGTTTCGGTTAATTATCAGTATGTCTGACTCCTTACGAAAAAATTATTTGATCGCTTTTTCCTTTCAATAAAATGATACATTTTCATATCCAATTAATAATAATCTATGTAAATGGCGTAGAAGTGCGTATATATGGAAAGTTTTGAGAAAAACTCGAAGCTGATAGGATTAAGAACCACCTGTCCACAGCAAGAGTTTGTTAAAAAATTGATTTTTTGTTTACATATCTAATTTTAAATGAGCTTACTAGAGCCCATATTTAGAAAATAAATAAACTTTTCTAAAAATATAAATGAACTTTGATGCAGGTAAATAAATATAGTAGCTATAATTATATCAGTCTGAATACGTTAAGAGTTAAGGTTGATACGTAGAGAAGACTAAGGGACAAAACTTTATTTCAAAATAGAAGAAATGTAGTCTCGCAGCTATGTTGCCAAATCTCTATCGATGAGACGTAATAAGATTACGTGTATTATCTTCCCCTTTTCTGTTTTGTATCCCAGCGTAAATATTCAGGAAATTCTTTCATATTGGAATAATAAAAACAGAGATCTTGTCAAGTATTTTAGTAATGTCTTTCTTTCATTGTCTGTGATAATTAATGGTTGTGACATTCTTTCCTTCGTAATTACTTCCTAAAAAATTACACCATAACTTTCCTTTGGAGAGAAAATATGCTACGAAAGTAGTAAATTCAAAAGAAGTAGCCCAGAAGAATCACATCAGAAGTATAATTTGTGTTCATGAAAAACAAAATGTGGCATTCCTTATTTTATTGTTCTTTCTTCATGAAAAACCCCGTAAATATATCGATCCCTTCGGATAGAAATAATCAATTATTACATATGCTAGCATTGCTTTCATTGAGAAATGTTGCTATTTATTGAGCACGGATATTTACTATTATCACAATGAAGACTGTCTTAACTACATTTAAGAAAGACTTCGTATCATATAATTATGAATATCATGTAAAGAAGTGAATTAAATTAAAAGTAATATATCAATTACAATTACAAAATTTTAATGGAAAATATTTAAACTATTATTATTTAAGAATGTACATGAAAAAAATTATTTAAGATGTCATGCACTCATTTATTTTGAATCATTGATTAATCAAATGCTCATATCAGCCTGACGAAGTTATTGATTTTCATTGCTTCTTTACCCATTAAAATGATACGACATGGTTCTTGGAAAATTAGATTTCATCGATATATAGCATTTATATCTCGTTAATCTCTCTCAGATCTTACGTAACCGTCGCGACTTCTTCTTTGATCTAATTAAGCAGACTTTCCCAACTCTATATTCCGTTGAGTATCGTAGAATTGTGGATCTTAGGATTATCTCATTACGTAAAGAATAAATTTATTTGGCATCCTTTATCCATTCTCTATTTCTAATGCCTCCTCATTTAAAAATCCGGAACTATGATCATTAGATACGAAAGTAGACATTTATCACTTAAAACTTTCGAGATTAAACTTCTTAAAAGCAAGACCAGAATTTGTAATACAAATGGGCAAAAGGCGGATTCAAGATTTAATGAATGAATTTAAATTATATCAGTAGTATTACCGTTAAATCGTGGTGGATTAAATGAGTAAATAGCTTAAATTTATTGTTTTCTTTGAGCTTTGTTTATGATCTGTCCATCTCAAGACTTTATGCAATAGATTCAGTCTACATTAGGAGAACCATGAAGGAACATATCGATTATCGATCTTTAGAATGAATGAAGTTAATGACTATAAATTTCATATCAGACCCTTTCCCAGCAAAACTACTTCTATATCCGTACATATAATTGATTCTAAGTGTAATGTTCTTGGATTTTATGCAAAACACATACCCTACGAAGAAGTATATCTCATAGGAAAGTTACTATGGATTTATAAAATTTAACAATCAACGGATATTTTTCTTCATATGTCTGATTAACATAACTGCCTTCCTCATTTTATTGGCTGATTATTGGATTAATTGGAATCGAAAGCATGTTACGCTGCCCAATTATTGTCTCCGATCTTCCTAAATTCGACCTTGAGAATTAATTACATAACTCTGATAATGCCTTTATCTAAGAATTAAAAAACAGAAGTTATAGGAAAGATAAAATTGAATGCGGAGAACTATACAATAAGATAAAATTTATATAAAAAATAAATTAAAATATGATATTATCAATAAAAGTAGTATCAATGGTAAAATAAATTATGTGGATATATTCGCATGACTGAATAAATCGAAGTGAATATAGATTTATACTCCTAACGATAGATATGATACGCTCTTATACATATAATACACATACATATTGTTACATAACCTAATCACAGACCGAGATAACAGTCAAGGAAGTGGATGTTTGAGTCCGTCGATTAAAATTCATCTTCCGCTAATGATACGCGCCAATAACGGATTAGAAAAACATGCTGAACTGTGCACCACGCGCCAGAAAGCATCTATCAGTGTGCATAGCAAACTTCTTATCTTTCTCATCGCTGAATGTTCTAATTAATCTATTCCAACACTTTGCGATCTACAGTTTGAATGTCCTTGTTTAGCGGGTAGATGATTGTCTTTTCAATGATTGTGCCTTTCTCATGGAACCGATTAGATTTATCGATAATTTCCATCGGATAAATAGTTATCAATTACATAAATCGAAATGTGTGAGGTGTACTCGAAGTATAAATTCCATTTATCAATATTAGTTCGGCTACGTGATGAATATCAATTTGATCAACATGTGGTTTTGTTTCCACAGCTCATTTACATTTATTGTAGACTGTTAGCTTCTTTAGCGCGAAATAAATGATGGAGAGACAAATGGTACTTAGTGTATGGATTCAGACCTTCGAACCGCAGAATATTATGTGCTCTTCAAACCCCGTTGATTCTTGGGATTTCAATAAATCTGCATTTTATGCTAATGCGTCGCTTTATCTTTGAGAGCGAAGACAGTTCAGTATTTATCAAGATTATGTTCCTCTTACGTCACTCCCTTAGAGAAATCAGCATTTAATTATTCGAGGCATGAAATGTACGTCTTCCGCCGCTGCTCTTTAGTGCACTACCTGTTTGCGTATTACCGTTCTCCATATCAGCAGATAGCGCGAAAACTGAAGGGTTTTAATGCGATCTCCTTTTAATGTTTATCGCGATTTTGGAAGAATGTCGGAAATACGCGTTATATATGACGATCCAAATCCAGAGTGACCCAAGTTATATCCAGTGGGCATAACATTAAGAGGGTGACATACATGTGTCGGAAAAGTAAACTCGTTGGAATTCCCTTTTCTCTATGCCGTGATTTCTTAATCGAACTATTCAATTCCGCTCCAGACATTTCCGCTGTCAGATCAGTATTGGCAGACGTCTTAAATGTAACCTATGAAACGATTCAAATCGGTTTTTCTCTTGGAAGCTATCCTTATATTACAAAAGAACTACATCCTTATGCATGTCAGACCCTACCCCGTAGTGATACAATACAATTCCTCTGATGAAGTCGGATTCATTTTTGAGTTGAATTCAACGTTTAGACTTCTGAATATTGTTATTAAAAAATAAATTTTAAAATTATAATTTTACTGGGAAATATTTAAAATTATATTCCTTGTTATTGTGCTCTTAGAAGATTAAAATAAACTATAAGCAGCAAAAAATAAAACTTTACATGATATGAAACCTACGTCAGCTATAAAATTCCATACTTCTGTTTCGTTATCGTGTTGATACCAGAATAATGTTGACTTTTCTTAAAACCAATAAAAGTGGTCAACGAGAATATATAGTAAATTGGCCAGCATAATTTTTATCGACTGATAATGCATTATAATTTCGTAATACGTACATGTACCGCAAAGGAAAAGTTGCGCGAGTGTGAGAAAATAAGGGAGCGTGGGGAGACCATGATTGGATTTGCCAGCAAAACCTAACTTTGACGTCATCTTTCTTTCCGTGACAGAGTTCAGAAAGGGGTGTGCAGAGGAGGTATTGGGTGCGACAGCGTCACTGGGGAAGGGGAGGGTATAGGGAAACCTTTCAGGTGTGGTTGCAACCATCCACCATGTTTTGATGGAACAGGTGAGAAGGGGGTGGGGAAATGAGGGGTAATAATCGAGAGGGGTACAATCTCCCCCTGACCCCTAAAAATTCCGCGTTCTGCAGAGGTATGTATTAGTTACCAACCTTAATTTCTCGTCGACCCCTTGACGACCTACATTGTCGACACCTTTAAGCCAAAGTGGGCTACTTACACGAAGCTGACGTAATTGCTTCAATGTCGTGTGCCATTTCCAGGGCGTCATAATTGGAGGGGAAACTTTCGGCCGATTGGAAAATATCTGCGTTTTTAATGAGTGTGAAGACAGCTGGTCCACGCGCGAAACGTTGTTACGTCTGTATGGGCAGATGGGATCGGTCATTAACGCGTCCACGATTATGACACCTTATGACGTCCAACGGAAGCCAAACCTACTCGTTGATAACACTGCATAGTGGTAATAATATACTCATTGAAATGAGGGTTAATTAACCCACTCTTTATGTTGCCTAGTCTCCTTCATGGAGAAAATGCTCACTAATAATGTATTGGATTCCATTTGTTAGAGTTTAAAACTATGTAAATATTCTTCATGTCCAGCTAAAATTGGTTCTAGAGGACCTTAATAAGATAGTTAAGATGAAATAATCATTTTATAACATGGACTCCGTCTGTTTAATAAATCATGGATGCTATAAAGTTTTGAATGCAAAGAATTTATGCAATTGTGCAATAGAAAAATGTCCATTATTGCCGTCGTTCGTATGGAATTTATTGATAAACGTCGACTGTTATTATTTTGTTTTGAGTGTTAATTAATTTTAAAAGCAACTTTGAGTAATGAAAGGGAAAATTCTAACGGATATTATAGGGATGGAACGTAATTGAGATTGAAAGCACATTTTAGCGTTAGAGGTATACGAGCATAGTTGTATTTTATGTAATCTCGATGTCTATTTTCCAAGGTATCGCTTATTACTTCTCAAGATTCTTAGCTACATTATCCTTTTAAATTACATACGCTAAAATATGATCAAGAATTTGGTTATTTCGTTTTTAAATCTTATTTTTTTATAATATTCATTTGAGCGAATAAATATCAAAGGCACTTGTGGAGTATTAGCCTCTAAGTAAAATGTTCAGGACTGGCTGTGCACAAAGTTATGCGTGTATTAAATTTTATTATTGTTTAAGGTATAAGTATTTCTCAGAAGTATTAATTTCATAGAATTCAAAATGTAAGTTAATGCTTTGGTTGTTAAAAATTATGCTGAAATGAAGAACAAAAATAAAACTTTATTTTAAATTAATAAGATGCAGAATTAATAATGTAAATTACAGTGATGTAATAGCGAACAACTAATTAATGATGTAATATTTCGGCTGAATATATGCAAAATTATCAAAGGACGAACACCTCTTTCTGGATCCATCAATTGTATGCCACTCATTAAATTCCTCAATAATAGACGCAGTCAGCGGTGCAGGGAAATTAACACAGCATTCTCAACAGCACTTCTACAGATTTTCAAGAGAATCCCACCAACGACCTCCGTAATTACGTGTTTCATTCCTGTTAATTTGCAGATAGAATGGAGCGAATTAAGTTCTCTATTTATTAACTTGTCTCTCAAGAAGGCGAAACTTCTTGGCGATCGCATTGAAAAGATTCTGGTTATTTTAAGAGCGGAAAAGCCTTATAAATGCATCGAAAGAGGAATTGCTTCTGAAAGGTTATTTCCTCTTCTCCAGTTAACGAGCTCCTTTCTCTAATAAATGGTAAATTAAATAAGCTTATTTTACTCTAGAGTTTGTCATTGCTCACTTTGTTTAGCGTATCCGCGTAACTTAATTGTTCTATTTGTTTGTGAACAACTCCTCGCCGTGGTATTTTTTTAACTTTATGAATCTGAGATTGAAAATATTATGACTGTTATTCATACCTATTTAGATAATCCCCATGCAAATCGATGCAATGGAGTTCGGCGTTATCCAATTTGTGCGATAATTCATTATCAGAAAGTGTAGTATTTAGGCGAATATGTAAGTAATATCAATCTAAACGTTGAGGAATTCAAAATTTATTTAGATCATGTTCATTTGGATTCTTTACTTTAAACAATTCAAAGCTGTATTATAAAATTCGTCTGAAACACTAAATACAAATAGCTTATAAATAGATTTACATGTACATCTATTTGTCTATGCAATAAATAAAAAATATCTTCCCATTATAATGTTAAATAAATTATCTTCTTAAAGCCAATTTAACTATATAACACCATGAAACTATTATAATAGTTAAGGGTAACATGTATTGTTTAAAAACAGTAATCTGTTCCACCTAAAATATTACTAGAATTGAGTCTTTACTTTAATTTCATTATTAAATACAGGATAATTTGCTACAAAAGATAGTTTCGTTTTCTAATTGGTACATTAATACAAGTATGAGGCAGTTCTAGTTTTCATAATTTACGCTTGGATGATTTTTGCTCTACAGTTAATGAAGAAATCTCTCTTTTTCAATTTTTGTTTCATATGTTCTATGGTCCCAGACGAGATTCCAAGAATCTTGATGTAATGCAGTATTTTGCTTTGGACAATTCATCATTTACTGATTAAGGCTGGATAAAAAGTCTCTTTTCGCCAGGAATATAAATCATGTATTTCACTTCCTTGTTGAATGCTATGTTTGAATTATAAGTACAACGTCAGAAAGCTATGTATCTGGTCCTTTACGGATAGGTATATAGGCTGAATATGTGTTCATCTTTACACGCATGTGTGACGTATTGCCTGCATTCAAATGTTTTAATGCACGATCCTCAATAGCTGAAATTTCTCTTTCATTTGCTGCCTGTTTAAGTACCTTTTATCCTTAATTTCATTAATCATTTCTTCAGAAAGTTAATTTCATTTGGAAAACCTAAAGAGTCCGCAGTTTCCTGGAATTGCGAGGATACAGTTGGTACCGCAAGAATCCTTCTAATTAGATTTAAGGGAATTTATAACCCACTCCTCCGTGAGGGCCTTCCGGCTGATTTATGTTGCCAAATAGATGACATCGAGGTATTCTTTTGGACCCTAATCACAGTAGAATCATGGCTTAATCACTTTCTTATTTCTTAGGCGCACTTCCATCGTTGTTGTATTTGTGGGCGTAACTCGACCATTTGCTTTTGACAGGCAAAATCACAGTGAAATTGAAAAGAGGAGGAGGGACAAGATGAATACGTACATAACAGAACTGTCCGCCATGGTTCCCATGTGCCACGCCATGTCCAGGAAGTTGGACAAACTGACGGTGCTCCGTATGGCTGTGCAGCACCTGAAGAGTATACGTGGGGCGGCCGTCCATTCATACACTCAGGGTCACTACAAGCCATCATTCCTTTCGGACGAAGAACTTAAAAGGCTAATTCTGCAGGTGAGAGATTGGATTGTTGGTTTGTTCCCCCAATGAACCTAGGATCCTTTTTCATCATAACTGAAACGAATTGTGTACTTGGAATTCCCTTCAAAATATTCATATAAATTCGGAGAACTGACAAGGATTAGAGACCTTTACTTAAGTAAAAAGCGGATTTTTGTACCCTTTTTGATTTATCTCAAGTTTAACGGTATTCTAGATCCAATCTAAGACGACAAAGTACATTTTATGATTAAAATAACGATCCTTTACTAAATTCTACTCTCACTATATGAATCTCTGCTGCTTCGCTGCGAGGCTTGACCGTTAAAATACAGCAGTTACCAGAACCTGAATTTCCTAATACTGACGTTGAGAGTAATTGTGTTCAGTGATATTACTCATATTAAATGAAAAACCAGTTGTTACTTTTTCATCCAAAGTAATCAAACTTAGTAAGTTTGCACTGTAATTTTTCTCTCTCGAGGTTTATTAATTTATTTTGTTTTTTCAGTGGATAATCGCTACGTTTTCAAATCCCTATGTTTGATACCTTTCAGAGCCTATTGGAGAAACGTCATTCAGCAAAGTGATTGAACATATAGCTTTTAATTGATACATTTCCTTGAATTTCATTAAACGAATTACTTCAGATATTCATTTATGCTTTAGAATAGCATTCATCATTAGATATTATTTCTTCGCAAAATATTCAATTACATCTTTATCACCATACTAAGGACATTAAGACTCTTGTATTATCCTTGAATTCCACTCAGTCTTCATTTAAAGTGAACCTAACAGACACAGTGTTTGGTGTCTAAACTGTATCACTCCAGACTATCTTGTATCAATTCATAATATAATTATTTTGAATATTACTATGCTAAAAGTTAAATCGGAGGATTCGGGTCTAATAATATTCATATTTTCAGAAATATTACAAAATGGAAAACTTAAAGGAAATCATAAATGAAATATTTTATCCTATTTCCAAGGCTATTCATAGGAAAACTGTCACTTGGTGACAGAAGGGGAACAGTTGAACTAGATGAAGTTAGAAATACTGAATTAAGTTAGTGTGTCCCCAAAAGAAATCAAGTGAAACGGGTGGAAAATTCAATATACTCTATATTGTACACAAATGTCGCAGAAAATCATTCTATTTCATAATAATAGATAATAAAATTTTCAGTATTTTTAGTATAGATTTTCCAAATTTTCAAATACTTCGAGAGACAGATAAATCTCCAATCAAATGTTAATCGGCTGTCGATGAAACGGGTGACTCTCAAATGGTAGTCCATCTAGTGAGAATCGGTTAAACTATTCCCTTTAAAGGCCTTTATCATCTTATCTCATTGGATAGTTAATCAGAAATAACTTATTCGAGACATTCGAATCGAAGGATATCAATAAACGCATCCTTGCGATTGGTTCTCATGTCCTGAATTTATCACGTTTATACATAGTCTTTTGACCTTTAGCTTGCATTCGGCCGAGATAATGTGACCATACGCCGTCCGTCTTCTTTCATAATCTCTCGGTTCAACCCATTGGACTTGAACTACATTTACGTAAACATTATGACATCGAGGGAAAAAAAGATGTCTGCTGTTGTTCTTGCGCATCTCGTACGTGACACCAGAGTATTGAGTAATGCGTCTTTACGGAAAGCAAAGAAACATAGGAAGTGCATGGAATATAATGGCTTGTTTTCGCATTCAGATATCTCTCGTAAAGGGAAACTCTCCAGCGAACTGTAAATGCGCATAAATGTTGGTATTGTTTGTAATGGAGAAGCGATTAGTCCAAGCGATGGTCCCTCATTAAAACCGCCATAAAGTCATCGGAGTAAGTGGGTATTACGTTGAAGGACGAGCGTTGATTTATCGGGTGAAACGGAAACGTAATTTCTCGAACCGTGAAACGACTTCATCTGGCGATTGTCGTTCAAGAATTTCTACGAGATATTGCTCTCGTATTATATCTTTTTTGCACACAATTTAAACTACACGGCGAGTTTCTCTTGCACAACTGAGCAAAGCGTAGATGTATTTCAATATATCATCAGTACAAACACAATGTTAGTGATGGCATTAGCTTTTAAATGCATCATAAATATTAAAACAATTTCTATTTATATTTTAATTTCTATTTAGAATTCAATTGTAGGATGTATAATTATGAGGAATTTCTTGTTCAAGTATTTAGCTCTTTTTCAAGGGGAAAAAATCATTGAGCAAAGTTCTATAAAGTAAGCTTTACATGAAGTTTCTAATTAATAAAATAAAATCGTTTATGACTTTTCGTTATTAGTTGTATTAATTTAACAAAAATCCATCCTTGAATTACTTCGTAAGTAAACAATATTTTTGGTTGAGTACTATATCCAAAAATAAATATTTTTCACAAATTGTACCATAAAATAAAAATAATTCACCTCGATTGCTTATAAAATCGCCAGCGGGTTAATGGACGACTATTTA
The DNA here is from genome assembly GCA_020796165.1 of Pantala flavescens. Taxonomy (NCBI): domain Eukaryota; kingdom Metazoa; phylum Arthropoda; class Insecta; order Odonata; family Libellulidae; genus Pantala; species Pantala flavescens. The sequence continues at coordinate 9,492,921 of CM036883.1, forward strand.
TTAACTATTTCTTTATTTTAGTAACTGAAAACACGCAATTACACATTAAAGAGCGATTGAAATTTTTCATAAAAGATATCTGAACTTCATTTTTCTCTCTTTCATTTTGGCTGTCTTTGGACGTTTGGTGTTGGAGAAGGCTGCTGAAGGCTTCCTGTTTGTCGTTGGTTGTGATCGAGGACGGATTCTCTACGTTTCGGAGTCCGTTCTTCAGGTGCTCAACTATACGCAGGTAAGCTCACTTTTTCATTGGAGTTCTGCAGGTTAAAAGGAGTACGAATGATATTTTTCACGTCATTAAAGTAGTTTAAGACAGTTTGTGATTACTGAGTGCTTGTTGTGAAAAGTACATGGAATTGGGATTTAAAACTCTATCAGTTCTCTTAGGAGCATTTTTTTTACTTTCTACACCTCATTTTCTTACCATCCGGAAATTTTGAAACACTTCTTGCAATGCGCTTATAAAACTTTCATTGTGCACAGTGAAACCTCTCAACAACTTAATTTCCTAAGTCAAAAATAAAATGTTTAAGAATGATTCTCGGGTTTCCTCCATCTTAATGGTGAGTCATTATTAATATTATTCCCCAGAAAAGCCCGAGCTCATATGGATAAAATAATTTTGACGGATTCTGAGTTTTATATTTATTGAATTTTATCTTATCATCTGTACTTTCTAATATTCAATAGAAATTCCTTTTAAAGAGTGTGAAATATTTATAACAATTAAAATTAGATTTTTCCATTAACATTTATTTGCGTCTTCGGAAGTGAATGGAAAATACATATTCAACGCTCCAAGTGTATATATTGATACAAATCAGCTCTTAAGTGGCGGAAGATTTTGGTTCGATTCCCAGTGACCCCATTTTTAAAATTCCATTTATCCATCGACTCTTGATAATTGAGGAGTAATGAAACTAATCGTTTTCACTCTCTTTTGTTTTTCTTCCTCAAGGGCGATCTGTTAGGGCAGAGTTGGTTCGACATCCTGCACCCAAAGGACGTGGCCAAGGTTAAGGAACAGCTTTCCTCATCGGACTTGAGCCCTCGAGAGCGTCTCATCGATGCCAAGAGTGAGTGAAGCGGACTCTACGGTGGCAAAAGGAACTCTCCCTTAACCGCATCCTCAGGAGTCTCAAAACCTGGGTTAGGCTAATTTAAAGAAAAAAAATACGACGAAAAGAAACAAGAATGGTCGTTTTCTTTCGAAGCGCGCGATCTTTTTCCCGCCAACACGACCTCGAATCGATCACGCGATATCGTAATCGAAATGTTTTCCGGGAATGAGGAAATTATCCCTTTCACTGCATTCAGTTTGTTCTTCCCTTTCGAGAACTTGATGAGAGGGTATCCATTTGCCAAGGTTAAAAATTTCGCGATAGGTTTGATTTTTTAAAAGAAAGTTGATTTATCAGATTAGATGACGTCTTTAAAAGGATAAGTAGAGATAGACGCTAATTTTTTCATACATCAATCGATATGTCATTGGAATCTCGATCAACGACATCTGATGACGACGGCTAATAAAATAAGGCTTTAATGAGTGAGGAACTTTCTTCGTTGGACAGAGATGCAATTAAGGTCGAAACTTAATGCTTACATTGAAAGTCAAGCGTGTAAAGCGTAATTCGGAGCGTACTACATTGTAAGCACTCCTATCGCCTCGGACATGATACGAAAAAATGCATGTCCAACAAAGATGTCTACAAGACAGTTTTCGGGTGACCTATAGATTGGTGCAACGATGTTCTTATATTTAATCGGACAGTTTTGAGATCGAAAACCGACAGTTTCACGGTCGAGGTATTGATTGTTGGTGTCTAAGGATTGGAAACTTTTATAAGTGCAGACATTTGTCTGGTTTCGCCATAATCTCGTAATTAACGGGAGTCTCGTGAACAATAGAAAAAAAATCTCGCAAAACTCGTTAATGTAGCTGTTTCTCAGGTTGGCTAGTTCGCATTAACTTGATCGAAAAAAACACTATTCGCAATTATGCACAACTATGTGGATTAAAGCACCATTGGACTGGTGGACTGTATTTTATACCGACATATCTTATTATTACAGGGTCTCAGTTTTATTTTGATACCTTTATTCCTTTATTTATATAATATAAAATTAGTTGTGATGTTTAGTTACAGCATTCAACTTTCCTCCGGAGAAAAGCTTCGCTGCATTTTAATTTCTCTTAATTCAAGGATAAAATATTGAAACATTGCCAGGAATACAATTCTTGAATTATGTTCAGGTTTTGAGGTTTCAATGTCATTTTACCACTCGTTTTATCCCCATGATCAACATTGCGTAAATAACTAGCAGTGGGTAGGTGGTAAGTATATACGAGATGTTTTAAGATTCCAAAATGTCCTACCAACAGAATTTGATTCCCGCACTACATTATTTACCCCTTAATATCTACCAGTTCTTTTACTTTCGGTGGCTAATTCATCTTGTTTTCTTCTTTTATTCCTGTTTTTGAAGTTAGCAGATATATTTATTATAAATGATTGTACAATATTATAACTTTTCTCATTGATGACTCTGTATTATTTTTATTATTGTATTTAATGATAAGAAAGTAAATCGAGCCTGTTAAACTTCAAATTTACGTAAAACTGTCGATTTTCAATATTCATAGTAATTCTACCTTTCCAGAAGATTTTAACGAAGAAATGAAATCGCGGGGAATAATCAAATTTTCGCCTTACAATAATGATTGATTCTTATTAAGGAGGATTAACGTCAGCCTCAATAGTGTAATCTATACTCTATGTTGATTGTTTGTCCATTAAGTATTACATTTTAACTTCTAAGTACCTATTACGCTATCAATGTGTGAAATATTGTATATGTACGAATAGCTGAATAATAACAGCTCCGCTTAATAAGAAAACATATTTATTTGATGTTATCATTCATTAGAATTATTATAATTTCTCCATGGTAATTGCTACTCCAATCCTTTATTCATATCTTCCTTGCTTCAATTCACCTCTTCATTTATTCAACAGCTATGTTACCTGTGAAAGCGGATTTGGGACAGGGTGTGGTATCCAGGCTCTGTCCCGGAGCTCGCCGCTCGTTCTTCTGCAGAATGAAATGCAAGGCGCCGCAAATCAAAGACGAGGCAGATACGACCACCGGCACTTCGGCGTCTTCGGGAGTACCTTCTGGTATCAACACCAATGGAACTTCATCGTGCAACAGGAGGAAAAAGTCTCACGGCTCGGGTGAGTTGAACGTCTTTCTCGAGTATATGAAACATCTTACGGTAATCGTATTTCCATTGAAAGTAGCGATTTTATTGTTATTCAGTTAAAGTACTTGTTGTTTTACTTTACATCATATTTTGATTCACCTTTCATCGACATAGAGCATCTCTTATTTCTTTTGGTATGAAATCGAGGAGAAAGATTCCAAATAAAGGTTACCTTGAAGTTTTTTCTATTAATCCTAGCTTTTCGGGATGATTTTGAATTTCCTGACGAAGTGAACGTTTTTAATCAAAGAATGTTTAATATTCATTGAAATCAAGAACCGCTTTTAAGAATAGCCGACTTTGATGTATAACATTATTGGGAATAAATATTTAGGAAATTAAAATAGTTAATTTTGTGTAATAGGTTTTTACAAAATATTTGACCCGAATTTAGAATTTCAAATCTACAACAGTAAAATATTTGTAACTTAAATAAACTGTCTTTTGTAGGTTTATAGCATACTGCCTTTCTAGTTGAAAAATGTATACATATTATAATTTATTTGCCGACAAAGTTCTATAAGATTTTAAGTTTTTTGATTGAGTTTAAAAGGAATTCACAAAGAACTGTTTTTATATTTTAATCAAACAAGATGGTGGTTCATGAAAAATCCCCAAAATTCGATAGCACTTCAATAAAAGCATTCCTATAAAGTTCATGGAAGAGACACTTCGGGAATGTGGAATTCTACCATTCTTTGATAAATTCTCGATAAAACCAAGGCGAAGTGTGACCAAGGTGAAGTATAGAGTTATGCAACTTCTTCACTTACAAAAATAATGGGAAAATATAGTGCTCTGCTGAGATAAGAATGGAATACTACCAATATTGATGCAAATTATCAATTATTCTTTTTTGTTTATTTTCTCCAAACAAAATCAAAAAAATCGTTTCCATTTCAGATCGGAAGTACTCCGTGATACAATGCACGGGGTACCTCAAGTCGTGGGCACCTGCGCAGATGGGCAACTTAGGAGTTGGTGCTGGAGGAAATGGTACTGGTGGAGGGAGTGGTGAAGGAGGAGAAGGCGAGGAGAGTGGTGGAGGAACTGTGGGGGACAGTGGGGGAGGAGGTGGAGGGAATGGGGGTAGTGGAGGTGGTGACCCTTGTAATCTGTCGTGTTTGGTGGCTGTGGGTAGGATGCAGACTCAAGCGGGTGTAGGGTATGCTTTAGATGAGGAGGAGGAAGAAGATGAGGGAGTAAGAGAAGATGGGGAAGAAGATGGAGAAGATGAAGAGGGGATGGAGGGGGAGGAAGAAATGTCAATAGAAAGTGGAGGAGAGAAGGTTAGAAGAAGGAAGCCCCTATTAAGGAGGAGGGGTAAGAGGTGTAGAAAAAAAAATCTCAACCTACGCTCCATACAATTCATCTCAAGGCATGCCATGGATGGGAAGTTCCTTTTTGTTGACCAAAGGTAAGCGGTTAACATTTATAGTAGCAATAAATTGTTTTTAACTTATTTAATAGTCACAAACTAATTCATTGGGAATGACCTGAATTTTTCTACCCCTTCATTCATCATTTCTTCTCTACTTTAAAATTAATTATTGCTTGAAAAAGCAGAAACATATGTTTAGCATTTTTCTTAATTTGAAGAGAGGAACTAAGAAACAAAGAGCCTTATCTTTGATCAAGATCATTCAAAACAGTTTTATATTAGACATTTTTCATAAATTATTCCTCTTTATAGATACTATTTTTTATATAATCAAACTATTTTTCCTAAATTTACATAACCTATTTTTGTAAGATTTTATTGTCTCTTTTTATAATAATTTCCATACATATGATTTTTATGGTGAAGATTTAAAATTTATGTGATTAGCAATTTGAGCATTTGAAGTCCAATCCCTTTGGGAACTGATAATAGTAATTTTATGAATGCTTGTGTAAATCTGGTAAATATAAATCTTCAATATAGCTGAAATACTTTGAAAACTATCTAGAGATTCAGATGCTAACAATTGAAGGAATATTGAGTGTTTTGTATTATTGAATTTTCTATATTATGTAATATTTTGGTATTTCTTTATTTTGGGAATAAAATTAATTCTCTACAAATCTTATGAATGCTTATGTCCCTCTTAGGGCCACATTGGTATTAGGATTTTTGCCTCAAGAACTCTTGGGTACAAGTATGTATGAATATTATAGACATGAAGACATTCCTCGTCTTGCTGAAGCCCACAAATCTGCTCTCACGTCTGCATCTGGAGTGACAACACAGGTGTGTTTTTCTACTATCATGATTCCTTCATTTATTTTATTGTATGGAATGTGGGGAAAATTGACAACTCTAGGGAAAGTTGTTCAAAGCTAACAAAAGAAAGTTTTATATCACTTTTTTTTCATTCAAACAAGAAATCTAAATTACTTTGGATCTCAAATATGTATATACATATAATTTTTTAATAGTCAGTAGCAAAAAAAGATTTTAAATGCAGCATAAATTAGGATTTATCCAATTTTTTATGATTTTTCTTCTTTGAGCACATTTATTTGGGTTTCCTATCATTTGTTTCCTATTCTGCTTTCATATATTTATTTGCTTGATAAGAGTATAAATATTTTCAACTGATACATTTTATCTGTAAGTAGTTACTTAATAATGTATTTCTCTATCTACCGTATTTTTCGGACCATAAAGCGCACCAGTTTTTAGAGAAGGGAAATGCAGAAAAAAAAGATTCTGAAACAAATAGTGTCCTAATAGTGTATGTGCATTTAAAACCAACAACACAATCATAAACACATATAATGAACATTGTAAAGTAAACAGCAGCATTTAGAACCATTAATAACAAATTATGTCAGCTAAAGACAAAATTATGGTACTGTAAAACACAGGCTCCTTTTTTTTCTACATTTGGACTATAAGACACAGGGACTTTTTCCCCTCATTTCTGGAGGGAAAAAAGTATGTCTTATGGTCCGAAAAATATGGTAATTCACAATTCATTAAACTACTTCCTAGGATATTTATTACAGCTATTATTTGTCCCTATTAATGTGTAATTTTATTGCTAAGCAAAAACTTGCTTAGTTATCCTCTTAATTTAATTCATTATAATCAGATCAAAACAGCATTTAATACCAATTACTTTGCTAGAATTTAATTTGAAAGATCATAGTATTTTATGTTTTATATTGAAAAATTCTTAACATGGTCGATATGATACATTTAAGTGGTTTTGACACAAGACTTTATATTATAGATTGATTGAAATTTATAAGTGTAAGCATATTTATTAAAATTTAAATATCATGAAGAAATAATTCGAAATCTGAAACTGATAAATATATTTCTAATCCACTGCTTTCAAAAGGTGTATAGGTTTAGAACCAAAGATGGATCTTATGTGCCATTGCAGAGTGAATGGAAGTCTTTCAGAAATCCATGGACAAAAGAAGTCGAGTACTTGGTTGCCAAAAATACTGTTATTTTGTAAGTTAATCTCATTAACTATTATCTTCTCCATTTAAATTATGGAACAACATAGATTTTAGATAACATTTTGAGCTATTATATCAATCTATTTTATAGATATTTAAAAATTCTATTAAATTACGATATGCTAGTAACCTTGGTAGTAGATTATTGAAGTATAAAAGTTGCCAATTAACTTAATTTACCGTGGAAGAAATTGAATGAAGTTCATGAATCTTAAAAATAATTTTTAATTAATTTAAGAAATTGAGATTAAATTAACCTCATCTCTCTCACATTAGAATTCAGATGAAGATAGATAACCAAGTCATTGGTATTGGTAACTGCATAGCAAAAGAATATTTAAATTTGCCTATTCTATTGTGTCATTTTACTATGATTGATCATCTAATATTTAAAGTTTTACGGATTATTAAAATTCATGTATTTCTGAAATATTTATATATTGAAAAGTACTAATCCGATCATTCTTTTCTTAATCTTCTCTTTGTTCATCAGTTTCATTGTATGCCTTATCTTGGGCCTTGTAGTGAAATTGAATCGTTTATTGACATATTTTAATATTAGATCCAAATGATTGTGTCTATAGTGAATGTAAAATGAGAAATTAGATAGCAGTAATTCATAACTTTAATAAATACCATTGTGGAAAAAGGGTGAACATTTTATGAACGGTTTCATGAACTCTCTCATGGCATTCTCTTTTAGCAGATCTGAATACAGGGGAGTTGAAAGCAGCATGAATCGCTCGGATAACACTTCCCATGGAAATTTGGATTTCTTTTCCATCAGTAAGTATTCAGATGCCTTTTGAGTAAACTAAATCTCATTCTATCATATTAAAATTTTAATTTACTCTATTGTTACACTTTAGCTTTTCAAATAAAATATTTCAACAAAGTACTTTTAAGTTTTTCAAATAATGGGGATTTGAATAATGGGAATTTAGCATAAAAATTTGGTATTTTATTGAGTTTTAGTTTCTACTTTTTGGTTCAAGGGAAATAATTACTCATCTTACTTTCTTAGGAGCTGAGTTTTGTTTGCATTCTATTATGAAAAAGAGTTGACTTTTTAGGTTTTTTATAATTAGATAAGCAGAAGTAATTGAGAACAAGAGAGAAATATTATGCACAATTTGATCTTAAAGAATGCAATAAGTGATTCATGTATTTTATTACTTATAAGAGTTATATTTATATGATGTCATTTTAAAAATTTGAAATATTTTCCTTTGAATGTAATATTTTTCTGTGCAGGTTGTCAAATTCCAAAAGATAGGTTATATTGCATTTATTAAATTTTGCAATGATTAAATCACTATTCAATTATCTTCCAGAACTGCTATTTTGTGACTGAAAATCTGAGTGAGCTTAATCCATTACCTTTGATTTGGATTAATTCCTAAGTTTTTTTTTATGAGTGATATAAATTGGTGATTATGTTTAAATGTGTTTTTATTTAGTTCTGAAACTTTGGATTTTCAAAACTTATAATACTAGTATTTAAGATCATAATTTGAAGATGGAGCTACATCCTAGGTTAATTTTGGCTATATCTTAAACACGCAAATCTGACCAAGCTTTATAATGAAAATCTTCTTCATCAAAGTCAGGACTCTTATGTAGGATTTTTAACTGTGTCCAACATGAGATGAAAAGATATCTTACATTAAATATCTTTTTCTTAATGAGTTGTTATGTGAGAAGTCAGTTATAAACTTTCATAATATTTTATTTTTAGCGTGTAAGTTTATTAAGATTGGTCATTTAATTGAGAAAGTTGTATCAGTTTCAAATAAGAATTTTACTAGATATGTCACCTATGAGAAAGAAGGGTTATTACTCTGAACATAAAATTTTTACAGATGTTATTAAAAATGTTATGAGAAAAGATAGTTTACATCAAACATCTAGTGGAAGTCTACCAATTTGTTTTCATATGAGCATTTGTCAAAAAAATATTAAAATGATAATTGATGATGATTAGAGAGGAAAGCATAATAATAAATAACAAAACCTAAGATGTTGATTTTTATAATTATTATCCTTGGAGCATATTTAGTGAATAGATCCTATTGACAATGAGAAATCTGTTTCTATAGTGTACTAAGATATGATTCTTATGATCATAAATTCTCAATTTATTGTCAATCAGGTAATGGTAACATTGGAGGTAGGGAGATGCAGAGGCTGATTAGAAACCACGTAGAAGCAGGAAAAATTGGCAGGCAAATAGCAGAGGCCGTCCTGGATTCACAGAATCAAAATCAAGAATCTTTACCAGGGAGGAAGAGAAGAAGAAGAGGGAAGGATGGAGATGAGCAATCTACTGGTTCTGGTTGTCCATCTTCTCCGTCAGGAATAGGTCCTGGTATCCCTCCGGGTATTACCCAAAGTTCAATACAATCATCCTCTGGCTCCTTAGATGCAAGCCAACAGCCTCTTAGCAGATCCAGCCACATGAATCTCAGTGGAAACCAGCAGCCTCTTTCACCTTCCTCATCATCGTCTGTGCAGTTCAACCCTAGGGTATGTTCATTTTCAAACTGTATTGCAATAATAACTCCCTTTAGCTTAAATGATTCTTTATAAATGACAAAACATATAATACATTTTCAAGCAGCTTTATTAATACATTCAGGTAATTACTAGTTAATTTTATTTGTAGTCTGAGAAATATGTACACATCTTAAATTACCTAAATATTTTCGAAAGAATGAATTCGTTCATTTTTAGAAATTAATCATGGACGAAGAAGTGAAAGTTTTCTTGCAAGTAGATTTTGGAGTCAAATGCAATGAAAACACTTGGCTTTCATCTTTTTGTAGTTAAGATCCTATGATTCATGTGCTCATAAAGATGCGTTAATTATTCAGGAACTTTGCCTTGCATCCTCTATTCCCTTAAAATTAATTACGCAATTTTAATATTTGTGAAAATGAAGAAAAGGAATAAAAAAAATGAAGCTATGAAAATAAAACCTTGCTTGTATATTATGTGAAAATAATCTATTCTGTTTTCAAATGAGATTGTTAGAGTTTGTATGAACAGTAATATTAAAATTAATGTTTTTATATTATTTAATTTTAATTTTACAAATTTTGTAGCTATATGTGTAAATATAGTCAACTTTATTTAATCATGGAGGTAGATGATATCACATCAAATGATTTAACCCACATTTGGAGGTGGTATGAAAAATAGCACATAAAACTAAATGTTACAAAATGGTATTTTGTTAATTTATTTCAGAAAAAAGCAGAATTGTTCAAATCACCAATACTAAATTGCTAAAATGAATTTAAATAAAGTAGAGTCTGCTGAATGCCCCAGGATCACTATTGCAAATAACTTTTGTATCACAAAATCTGTGATCAAGAAACCAAAAAGCTTGGTTCCTTAAAGCACTTTGTCAATAAATCCAATGGAAAGGTTTATATAGCAATGTTATTTGTCAGGCCCAATCTTAAATATGCTGAAAGTATACAGGATCTGGTGGATAAAACTTATACCAGGAATGCATTTATTGTTTGTTGTTGATTGAATTGGTGATAAGTCAGTATTCTAACTTTATCTTTAAGATTTCTCATGTATTGCAAAATTAAGAGAGTAAAATTTCTTATAGCCTCAGATCTCAACCAATAATCAAGTAAACTCAGTGGAAAGGAGAGCAGGTGGAGGACAACTGTCAGGATCCAGTGAATCCAATCTTCCTGCAAATCCTTTTAATAATATGCATCGCAACAATAGTACATTGACACTCAATAGTACAGCTGCCCCAGGTGAGTTTGAAATATTTTTTTCTTAATTTAAAATGGACTATTTTCCTTATATATTGTCTTTATAATATATCTTGGTTTTCATCTCAGCTCTGGGTAGAAATAATCTTCAATGAAAAATGGGATTTTTATATTTCAATTTTGATTAAATGGATTGCTAAATTAACATTGATGACTATTTTGAAAATTGTAGAGCATTTAAAATTCTTTTGAGAATGTTAAATCTCAACTTTTCTTTCAGCTCTTTTCATTTTATATTCATTTATAGATAATACAAATAAATCATTAAGCAACATTTCTTTAGCTCAAAACCATTTTGTAATTTCTTTCTAATTAGGACACTATCAATTATGCTTTAAAATTAAACTTAATAATCTCCTTGTAGGGGTTCATCCTGATGATGAGATGATAGAAATGATCAGCGGGGCCCCAATGCTTCCTGAATCCCCTCAAGATACGACTGCCTCTACAGATGGAAATGATGAAGCAGCAATGGCTGTGATAATGTCCTTGCTGGAGGCGGATGCAGGATTAGGAGGGCCTGTTGACTTTTCAGGACTTCCTTGGCCCCTGCCCTAAGTTATTTTTATGTGTGAAGGACAGTGATATCTTACATAGGGAAAAGGGACCCAATTTTGTTGAACATTTAAAGGAGAAAGTACAAACTAATTTTGGAGGATGCTTAAGTGCCTCCAATCTTCCAAAATGGAAAGTGTAATAAAGTGTAAATAGACTTCTAGATTTATTCTAACAAAGAACTACATTTTGATTACAGAAATACATCATATCAGGATGTGTTACCATGGAATCATAAAAAATTTCATCCTTGAAGCATCAAATGTCAATCAAAGATTGGTGATTTCATTAGAATGGAATTGAAACAAACTGATTTGGTCAATTTAAGTTGCTCGAATGAATCTGATTCATAGGTACGTGCTTGTTAATTCAGTTTTATTAAATGGAGATTATTAAAAATGTCTACAAATCATTAACTTTGCCAAAGAACTTTTTCAAGATTGCTTCATCAGATTTTATTTTCAGATTTCCTATTGATATATTTGAAACATAAATGTATGTTTTTATGAAAATATGTTTCTATGTTGTTGCCATTATATCATGTATAAAAGATTGAAGTCTTTTGAGAATTATTATGATTTCCCAACCTATCTCCTACTGGTTCTTTAAAATTTATGGAATTCATTATTTCCTGTATGATGTAAGCTTGGCTATTCCATACTATAAATATCTTAAATTTGAAGATACCTTTCAAAATACTTCACAACTATTTCCTTGGTATTTAAAAGAAAAGCATAGCTTCGATAAGCACATTAAAGCAGTAATTATACATTGAAATACTCAAGTGTTTTAAAAAAAGTTCATTGTGTTTGATAATTTAAGTTCATGTTATTTTACTACTTTATTCTTAAGAATGAATCTGCAAAAATTAAACAACTTTTACTTTATGCTTTTTAATGCCTCTCATAATTTTGATGAAGCAAATTGTGTTGATGATCTCCTTGAATCAACCCATTAACTTACTACTATTTACCAAATCTGTATAGTATTAAGTAACCTGTATTTAAAGCAACTTAATATTAGGACTGTTATAGGTGTGAGTTATAAAATGAACTACCGTATTTTTCGGACCATAAGACGCACCTGACCATAAGACGCACCTGGTTTTTAGAGGAGAAAAATAGGACAAAAAATATTCTGAACCAAATAGTGTAATAAAATATTTAATAGTCTTTATTTTGGAGGCGAGATTGAGACTAAAAAGTTTCTTCTTCCATCTAACCTCTTTAAAAAAAGTTTAAAGTACCAAAATAATTAGAAAGAGAAAAATAATGATTATAAGAGAGATTTAAGTGGATATAAAAACCTAAGAAAATTCTTAGAAAAAAAATCCACTGCAGGAAAACACCCACAATGAAGGGGGGTGTGAAAAACCTGCACAAACCTACTGATTGAATTATCTAAAAACAGAATACTAAAATTTCAATTTTACCAGATAATCAATGAGTCAGATCATGTTAAATTTGAAAACATATCTTATAACTAAACAGGTAATTAAAAACATTCAATGGTATGTTTAAGTTGATTGCCGAAAAGAGAGGCAAAGTGTAGATAATAAAATTAGAAGATTTTGGACTGAGCTGCAAAAAAAAGAATATTTCAGGACAGATGCATAGTTAAATGAATTGGAAGTTAAGAGTGAAAGGAGCAGTAGAGAGAGCGTTGATCAGTGCTGTAGAGATGTGATGACTGTTGATGCAGGAGATAAATTGGATACATGATTAAGATAAGTAAGACATTTTCTTCTGAAAGATCGGGTGGAAATGGAAGATTTTATGTGGGAGGGAATGGTATTCCAGAGCGTGGTAGCAGTTATAATAAATGATTTGTGATATGTCTCCGTTCTGTGGTTCGGTATTAGTAAATTGAATCTCCCTCTAGTATTACAATTATGGACGGACTCAAATCTTACAAATTCGGAAAATAGATATTCAGGAGATTGCGTTCGCAAAACAGTGCATGAGAACGTTAGAATGTGTAGTTGTTTGCGAGTTTCGAATTTTATCCAATCTAATTTTTTAAATGCACCGGAAATATGGTCGAATTTTCTCAAATTAAATATAAATCGAACGGACACATTCTGGATGCGTTGGAGCTTATTGGCTAGATCTTGGTAAACAATGTCACCGTAATCAAAGTGGGGCATGATCAATGAATTTACTAGTCTACTGAGTGGAAGGCTTTACTAAAATAATGTATAACAGAATAATATTTGATCCTGCGGGTCGGCTGCAGCTCTGATACGAATTCCCGGCATTAGTGTCAGCGTCTTAGTACAGCGTCAGTGTCAGTCTTCTATTCGGACCATAAGACGCAGGCACTTTTCTCCCCTTTTTTTGGTGAAGAAAAAGTGCGTCTTATGGTCCGAAAAATACGGTATATACAATTATGCTAACTTTAAGAAAGGTTGATGAGTTTGAAATGAAAAATCAATTTCTTTTGATTATCGATTTTGTGTTGGGTAAGATTTTGTAAAAATATATGAGAACTCCCTTTCATTGGCTCATGCCTGCTTGTTGTAGTATTTTTTGTTTTTCTTGGGTCCATTGACAGCCAGGGTCATTTCACATATTGTTGTAGTGGAAGAGCTAGTATGTTTTAATGATTCTGAGAGCTATATAAGTGGTACAAACACCCTTGCTGCTTCAGATAAAATGTAAAAAATGAGACTAAAAGTGAACCATTGTCTTAGACCTGACTGGCGAGCACTGTCAGTATTATAGAGCCAAAAACAAATCATATTCAATGGGTCTGTAATAAATGGCTGTGGATGTAGTCATAATGTCTTTAACAATTACAGTACTGCAAAGTGGATTGCAATTGGAAAGTACCACATCCACTTCCTGTACATTCTATACCACTTACTGGTAATGATTTATGTTAGGCATGTTTAGCTCTCTTAAGGTATATAACAATATGGAGTCAATATTCTCCTTCCCCAATCAGATTTCCTAACGGAAAATATCTTAAGGAAATCATTGACATTGAGGAGAGGAAAACTTAAAAATCTTAAGATAGTGATTAGAAAGATCAAAATAGACAATACATATTAGTGAAATTATATGAAAGGAACTGAATATGATAGAATCTGAAAAATTCAGTCTTTTACTCAACTAGAGATTATACAGTAGAGAAAGGACATAGTAAGAATGAACTTGGAAGATGCCTTTGCCAATTTTTATAATGACTCCAACAAGTTTGGATGACACTATAAAAAAGAAAGCCACATCTATAGAATGAAAGGGTTATAGAATAATAAGTCTGCTATCTCATGCATCTAAAATACTGAATAGGATGTTGCTCAGAAGACTAAAATAAGGTAGATAAAACATCAACAAGAATCAGTCTGGGTTAAGATGAACCAAGAGAAGTAGTAAGAGTGTCTTGGATGAGCACTACATAAAAGATTATAAGGAATGCTTTGTATATTACATTGACTGGTAAAAAGCATTCAATAGAGTAAACTGCAGTAAATGGTTAGGCATTCTGAAGAACTAAGGAATTGTCTTGAAAGACAGAAAAACCAAGGAGTCCCTTTGTAAATCAGACAGTGAAGTTAAGGTTATAATAAGATAATACTAGAGTTGTGAAGATAGAGAATTAGGGCAGGATGAGAAATTCGATTCAGTTGTTAATAAGTATGATGGATTTTGAAATTCTTTTGTATTTAACTTTCCAATGCTTACCGTTATTATATTTTTCATGTTAGCAATGACAATTTGGTCTCATTCTTACAAGAATGAAACAACCAACTTTAATATTTCAAGTAGAGCTCATTTTTGGTAATTCAATTCTCTAGATCAACAGAACATAAGAAAAAAATGATTCATTAACCAATTGATTTCTTAGAATCTTTCCAGATATATGATTACGTTTTCTAAATTACTCAAAATTCAACTTTCAAGTTTGACCTTATGGTTTCATAATCACAAAAGAGAAAACTAAGAATGATAAGGCTGAATTTTGTTCAAATAACCAGTTACAAAAATATGTGTATCATGAGCCACTACAGCACTTGGAAGAAGATTGAGATAATAATCTGGAAGATTCATCACAAAGGAAAAGAAAGTTTGTAAATGTTTTAAGGGATAAACAAGGGGTTAATTCACCATCAAAGAATCAAGCAAAACTCAGATACTGAATTTAAATTATTTTTCAGAAATACTGTGAGCTCTTTTCATGATATTACTTTCTTTTTCCTAAGGATAGAAAGAAACAACACAGAATGTATTTACAGGTACTTTTAATACTTTCATAGAAGTACAAAAAAGATTGAAAATTCTTTGTTTGTTGTCTTAAAAGAAACATAACTTATAGCACCTCTATAAATACGAGTTCTTCTCGATGGTTGGACTTAAAAATCTTTATACTATGAGTGACCATGAAATTAATGTTAACAAAATTCCTATCTCTTTATACCTTCTTAAAACATCCTCATTCAACAGGTAGGAAAAGTTACCAGAATATTTTTCCAGCAAAAAAATAAAACTTGACAGATTTTCTATAATAAATATATAGACTAATGAAAACTTCTTTTATGCCAAAATTGACATAAGATACATAAAAGAGAATACTAAATCAAAAATCTTTCTGAAGACTCAACAAACCAATAATTCCATGTCACTTATAAGTAACCTGTTCTGGGAGTTTTAAGATAGCACACCTTAATTTTTATGATTTAAAAAATGTCCTACTAAAAAAATCCTGGAAGTTTCAATTTTCTCAATTGTTATTTTAAGAGCTAGCAATGTTTTGAATTTGATTATCTTCTCCTTCTGCTGTTTTTCTTTTCTTTGGACTAATTTTTGGATCAATACTTTCCCTCTTCCTTTTCTTGCTTTTCTTCTCCTTATTTGAAACCTTGTCCAATTGATCTCCACTCGCATCTACAGAATCTAAACCTATCATTATTTTATTCAACATCAACAACTTTTGAATTTGAACATCAGTCTCCTCTTCTTCTGCCTTGGGTGGATCTTCTTTGCCCTCCTTAGACTTATCTTTTTTTGACTTCTTTTCTCCCATAGATTTTCTAGGTTTTTTAGGAGTTTTGATAGATGAATCTTCAACATCGAGACTACATTGTGCTTTTGATTTGCTTCCATTTTCTTGCAAAGATATTGCAGACAAGGTGACTTTCTCATTACTTTTTAATGGCTCTGGAACAACAAGAGCTTTAGTCTCTTCAATGATGGGAATGAGGTTGCTGACTGATTTTCTAGTCTTCTTCTTCGAAGTATCTTTAGCGGTGCCATCTAATGATTGACGTTTTTGAACCTTATGATTTTCATTGGCT
Organism: Pantala flavescens; assembly: GCA_020796165.1. Classification (NCBI taxonomy): domain Eukaryota; kingdom Metazoa; phylum Arthropoda; class Insecta; order Odonata; family Libellulidae; genus Pantala; species Pantala flavescens. The sequence goes on from CM036883.1 coordinate 9,509,290, forward strand.
TCAGCTATTTTTGACTGGTCATCATTAACCTCCTGAGATGGAGTTGCATTCTGAACCATGTTTAATTTTGAAGTTTCTGTAAGCATCTTGTTCATCTCTTCCACGCTCAAAGAAGACTCTCCTTTCTTGCTTGATAAGCTTTTTCTCTTCCCAGCTTTGTTTGATGGATCTGTTTTGGTTTTTGCTTTGGGAGTCACAGATGCATCAACAGAGTTTCCATCTGATACTGTACTCACTCCCTCAGCCTTTACCACAGGATCCTCTGAATCTTCCACGACAATGGCCTTTTCCATATTACTCAATAGCTGTGTAACTAGGTCTTCTTGCATATCACAAGAACTAGCTTTTTTCTTGGGTGACTTTTTTTTTGATTTCACTGGAGAGGTATCTTTTGCAATACCAAGTCTGCTATCTTTTTTGCTACCCTCATCACTACCTTTAGTGGCAACAATATCAGTAATATTACCATGTTCTTTTCCTGAAGTCTCTGAAATTTTTTCATCAGTCATCCCTGTTGATTCACGAAGCTTTTCAGCAATTGACTCATAGAGCAAGGAGGTTTTTTTCTTGATTTTGGACATACTTTTCCTCTTCTTTTTTTCGCCATCATTTTTTTCCAAATCACTTTTCATTCCGTCTAGTTTTGATCCATCAGTCTGTTTTTCAGGGGTTAAATTTGGCTTTCCATTATCCACAATATTGACAGGAACTGCATTTGACTTAGTACTTTGTGATAATGTTTGAAGTACCACAGTTTGAGAATCACTTTCTTTGGTGTCCTCGTCATCTGAGGATGAAATGACCTCTTTCTTTTTAAGTATACCAACCTGCTTCTTTGATTGAGGGACTGCTTTCGGTGAATCTACTCGAGTCTTCGAGCGCTCGAGAACCGATTGATGACTTTCAGCAACTTGCAAAGTTTCAAGAATGCTTTTCACCGGTTCCGTCTCATACCTCTCCGGTGACAAATCACTTATAATGTTTCTGAGTATCCTTATTCTTTTATCATCAATATCCTCAACACTTGTAGCCATAGTGCTTTCAATTGGGGAATTATATCCTTCAGCATTATCAGTAATTTCTAATTCTACAATGTTATCATTTGAAGATAGTACTTCCTTAGGCTTTTTCAGAAGGCTTTTCCTTTTCTTGGGAATCTCAGAAGTTGCAGGAGCTTCAGTAGATGATTTAATTAAAAGGGAAGTATTACTTATCTCAGCACTACAGCTACCAGTGATATCAGTATCGCATGAAATGTCCTTCTGAACTTTCAGTATACTTTTCCTTTTCTTAGGAATAGAGGGAGATGAAGGAATATCGCTACTGGAGTCTTGTGAAGAAGTTGGGCCAGTAACAAATGTACAACTGGTTCCATTGCTTTTTAGAACAGAATCAGATTCAGGTGAAAGTTCCACCTTTTTCTTTTTCAGAAGACTTTTCCTTTTTTTGGTTGTTGGTGGAGGGGATAATAGCTCCTGTGATGATATTTCACCACTTCTCAAAGGATTATTCTTTTTGCTGTGAGCACCAGATTCATCCTCTGATGCAGTTTCTCTTTCCATCACTTTCATCAGCTCATCACCAAAATTTCCCTTGGATTTTCTATGATGAGGTCTGTTATATGCCCATTCCTCAATTGTGCTTTTCTTCACTGAGCCTTCAGACACATCATTCCTCTCTGAGTCATCACTATCCTCTGATTCTCTCCCAGTAGATGAAGCAACTCCACTATCACTGCCTCCCCACTCATTAGAGAAGCTTCCATCTTGTTTGGTACCAACCATATTACCTTCACCTTCTTTTTCATCACTGTAAAAAATAATATTTTATGCATCAATTTTAAAATTTATAAAAAACCTATCTAAATTGACAATTGTGTTTAATGAAAATTCCCTATGCTTAATATATGATCCAATATCATCACAAAAATATTTGCTCTACTGGAATAATATTTCATAGTTATTATATTCGAACTCAATCCAATACCTTAAAGAAATTAAAAAGAGAATAAAACTTGTTATTGTAATAAAGAAAAGGAGAAACCATGAATGAAATAATAGTTGATTAAATTTGTAATTTTGTTGTTATGACTTTTACATAGGTTGCCTTGGTATAAAAAGAAAATGATGGCCTTAATTAAAACTGTTTTTCTGCAGAAAATAGTTGAAATTGTAAGTATTAAAAAGCCAACAAAGGAATGGAGTTAATTTTACATATGGCTAAAAATGGAGTACCATAAATAGAATAAAATAATTTTACAAGTATTTTCCTATAAACAATATTGCTCAAAAATATGCAAAAAGTTTCTAAGTAAATTTAAAATATCTATCACAAATGATTTTTGAGAATGATAAATCATACCCTTCCTTCTCTTCTTTGATTAGCTTTCCTTTGATATAGGGTAGAGGACCACTAGTCAAATCCATGCTGACCACTTTAAATTCAATATCTTCTCCCAAAGAATAATCCCAACCGGTTTCATAGTTATTTTCATTCAGTTCTAAGAAGACTGTGAATGCTTTATGCACCAAGACACCGAGATGATGGCCACTTCGTTTACAAATCACACCTATCAGAAAGGTAAACGTGAAAATAAAATAAATAACATAAAAAATAAAAAAACTACTTAATAATAAAATGTTCAGGAAATTAAATATAAGAGTCAGTTAAATAATGTTCTTCAACAAGTACCGACCAATAGTTGTTTACAAATGTTTGCAAACTTTTTCAAACATATACTATACACTTTTAAGTTTCAGATGTACTTCATTATTATCAATTCTGAGTGGTAAAAATTTTTGACAGTGAGACACCATAGTCTCATACAGATTAAAAGAATTAATGCTAACAGAAATGACCTCAAATTACATAATACTAATATATTGTAGAACATAATTACCACTAAAAAACTGCATAATACTATAATTATGCTTTAGAAGAACTTAGGAATAGTTGCATTAAGGCGCACTCTTACCACAAGAATATAAGATATCAACTCTAAATGGTGAATTACCTTTCAGTTTACTACCAACTTCGGGATTAAATAAATAAAAATCCGCTTCTATCTGTAAGGATACTTTACTATTTCTGTAACAGAATGATCCGTATCTTGTCAATAGCTTTATTTTCCTGTACCCTAATATAATAGCCTTAAAACTGAAAGAAAAATATTGGGTGTTAAAGATTGATATAAAGAAAAAGAACCATTTCTTAGGATTCAAAATCAATGTTAGATTCAAGAAAAAGATTTCAACTCACAGAAAGTCATATTTAAAAATTAAGGAATCCAAGCTTCCACGAATGCCAGCTTTAAGATTGGAAAATTGCATCGGATTTAGATAAAGCACTCGTGGCTTCCGATGCAATGTCACACATGTGTCACTTCGCTCCACTAGATCGCTTAGTTCCGACATGGAGTACTTTATTTCCACAGCGTCCGTCATTTTTATGTAAAGATTAATATTATTCTAAAACAGTCTATTTTGAAACCAATAGCACATGCGGAAAGTCTACGCCATGGATGTCTGTGTGGTAAACATTCGGTAACAGCGCCACTTCTCAGTCATTTCGGTAACCTTCTGAAAGCTTGAATTACGTTGTGCGGATTGAAGTGGAAAACAATTCGAGCGTTGTTTACTGTTTCTTTTGCTGTTCTTATGCTAATCTTCTAAAACAGTGCAATGACAAGACACGCAAGAAATTGTACTGCCGGAGCAGTGTATACTTACCACGAAAAGAAAAAGGATGCTCAAGCTTCGGGATATGGAACTCACAGCCAGCGAGTTGGGAAAGATTCTGTCAAAGACTTTGATTGTTGCTGTTTAACCCTACAACCTTGTAGGGATCCTGTCATCACGTAAGTTTCGAACATACTATAACATTATACATTTTTAATGCTATTAAATCTATTTTTGGTCATCATAATTTAGTGTACTTCTCTGTCTATTTTAGATCAGATGGATATCTTTTTGATAAGGAAGCAATACTGGAGTATATAATTACCAAAAAGAATGAAATCAGTAGGAAGATGAAGGAATATGAGAAACAGAAGAAAAGGAAGGAGGTATTTGTGTGAAGCTTTTATGCCCAATTTCTTCTTTTGTACCTGTGTATTGAATAGTAGTCTTACCTCACCACTTTCACTTTGAATGTTTATGCTGAAAATTATCAATTTTAATCCTAAATTTTCTTTGAAAAGACTGAATTAGCAGAGCTAGCTGCAGCTGAAAAACAGTCAAAACTGAATTCGTTCCGCAAAACTGAAAAGAACATCGTGAGCAATCCTGTGAATGCGTTTACTTCTGGTTAGTTAATGATAAATCACTTCCTGACTTACGACCTCTGTTTAAATGCTATTAAAATAGTTTGTTGTTTTCATTTTTTCGATATATGTAGTGGTCTTATTTTACCTGAATAATAGTCATTATTTTTTTGTTTTTTATATGTGTTCTGTTTGTTTATGAACCTTTGTCAGTTATAAAATGTGTACAATTTTAGAGTACGAGTAGATTGACATAAAGTAACTCGTAAAGTAATGAGAGCAAATCAAAGTTTTAGTGATTGTTTTAGTAGTGTTGTGTACATTAAATAGCTTTAATCTTTTATATTATAGTATAATTGCTCAACTAACATTAACCTGTGATTATGAAGAACTTCGTTTCAACTGTAAGAAGAGTATCATACATTTTCAGTTACTTTTTTACAGAAGCTTAAATATTTACAGGGAATAAGAATGGGGAGAGCAGTAAATCTGTTTCAAATATGGTGGATGGACGTGATAAGCAACTGCCCAGCTTTTGGATACCATCCATGACTCCAGAGAGTAAGGAAACGACACTCAAAAAACCTGTAGGTTTTATCTTATTCGATAAATTTGTAGAGTAAAAACTTTATCAATAGTCATAATAAGAATTTGATTAATATTTGTTAAGATATCTAATGAAATGCATGCTACTCTTATATTGAAAGTAAACTTTAAATATTGAGTGTGCGCTTTTCATACATCTCTCGACAGCCAGGTAATTTATGTACATTAAATTTATATTACACTGTAAAGGAGAAAAAGTTACAAAAATTCTGTTGTACCCTTTCCTGCTTTCTTTGTAGCCCTATTTTAAGTATTTCATAATTTACAGAACTATGCTATTAGAAACTAAAACTAACTCTGCCAAAAAATATCTAAGGATTTATTATTTCTTTGCAGGATAAGACAGTCTACTGTCCTATGAGTGGACGTCCCCTCATGATGAAGGACCTTATACCTGTCAAATTTCATGAAGTTAATGATCCTGATGAGAAAGCAAAGGCTGTTATTTCTAGGGAGTGTAGATACATGTGTGCTGTCACTAGAGATGTGTTATCTAACGCAGTACCGTGTGCTGTATTGAGACCAACGTAAGTTATCGGAACATAATTTTAATAAAATAAAGTACAATTTCTTCTTAGTTCTTTTTATGTATTGAATTTGTAGTTTATATAGTAACTTATGCGCAAAATCATATGAATGATCATCATCATGAACTAAGTATTTATTTTATAATTTTTAAATTAAACATTTGATGTTTGAACTAGTTAAGCATCATATTTACTAAAAAGGTTACTCACTATTGTTAAGATTACAAAGCAATTTGATTTCATTACTTTTTCAGAGGTGATGTTGTGACCATGGAATGTGTGGAAAAATTGATCAAAAAAGATTGGTTACATCCTCTTACTGGGGAAAAAATCACTGAGAAGGATATCATACCTCTTCAAAGGGTGAGTTTCAGGAGTTCTGTATTGTTTGATAGATACTGTCCTTTTACAATGAAATGAGAAAACTAAAATAATAATGTAGTTTCCAAACAGTTTTGGCATAAGATGATTTGATGGTGGCCTCTGTGCTGAAAACATTTGGAAATAGAAACATAAGTGTGGGAAATTTACAAAGTTTTCTTCTCTTATTTTAATTGAATAGTCATTCCATCAACTTTGGCCTTGTGAGATTGATTGTATTTCTTCTTAGTTACTATTTATTAACGTTGAAAGGAATTCTACAATACAAGAAGCCATTCATAGAAGCAGGATTGGAATTTCAGGAAAAATATTACCTCATATTCTAAAATATTATTTCAGTACAATTATATATATATATATATATATATATAGTAGTTTTGTGTATTAATCAGTAAGATTAAAATTATATTAATTTTGTCTTCATAGACCCGATTCTTAGGCGGTCATAAAGTTATATCATATTGAATAGTATTTTCCTGATTAATATTAGCAAATATTAATCAGGAAAAAATAATATTCTTCAAGGTGAGGATATATTTATAGAATAGGAAAGATTATTTAAAGGGACTATATTTATTTGTTATACAACATTCTTTTAATTTAAATATAGGTAATCATCAATAATACACTTTTGTGTAGTTCTTGTTGCTCTGGGTGTTAGGACCAGTTGTTCTTGGGTCAATATATCAGTGGTTTCTAAAGTTTATTCCGACTATTTACTCTTGAATGTAATTTTCTTCTATTATTCAATTATTAGAAATTAATATCTTTGGTATCTCTAACAGTAAGTATCACTATTTGTGTGAAGAAGTTATTTGCCATTCTATTCCTATTTATTTGTAGCAAAGAGAAATAAGCAGCTGAATATTCTTTAAAAAGTTCCTCAAACAGCAACACTTCCTCCATGTAAAAATTCTAAAATGTAATCTTACAGAGTGCCAAAATATGAATTTTTTCTATAATGATAATATAGTATAAATATATAGTAATATAGTATCATGGAAGAAAAATGCATATAATAATACCAAGCCACAGCATTCCTCTTTTGAATTATATGAAACCTACAGAGAATGTGATATATTGAATTACTTTAAAAAATGAAATTATAAGGTTGGGCGCAGTGACAGTATGTGGAGTTTTTGTCTGACGTAGTCTCTACATTCCTTTACGTTGAGGATTTAAGAGGAATTAGTGAAGGATAGTATTTTTACTGTTATGAGTAACTGATAATAAATTGTTATCAAATAATTTTAATAATTAATAAGTATGAGGATAAGGTAAAAATTTCTCAGAATGACACAGAGATAACACACCAATCGTTGATAATTTATGATATGTGATCTTATTTTCATAAGTTAACTGTTAAATTGTTCTCTTAACTTCTTTCACTTTGGATGAATTAATGACCTAGTAAAAAAATTGAGAAAAGTCTATGGATACTCTGCCCCTTCCATATCATCTATTATAAAGTAGTTAGCTGCATTTAAATGTGGTTGACTATCCATTACGGTACTCGTTTAAGAACATTCACGAACCACATCCACAAATGAACCCATCAAAAAGGTGGATAATATCATACTGGATGATAGGCAAATGAAGGTGTGCAAGATAGCTGAGGACGAGCTGAAGAAGAAAGGGTGCAAATCATCCTACATAAAGAATTGGTCTTATGAAAGCAGTTCTCTAGGTACACCATAAGCTAAATGTATGTCAAAAGCAAAAGTGAAATCTTGGACTGACCAGTTTTTCTCTGAATTTGTGACTATAAATGAGAAATGGGTGCACTGCTACATGCCAGAGGTGAAACAGTAGTCGAAGCTTTGGGTAGAACTCAGTTGTTCATTGGCAAAAAAGCAAAGTTGCATCCACTATGGTTATATATATATGGTATGATATCTTTAATAGAACTTAAGTTTTTGAATTTTATACCTGAGAGCGGGCCTAAATCAATCCAAATTACGCTTACGGGTCTATGAGTCTCGAGCAAAGAAGTAACAATGATTAACAATCGGAGCGCTAAATCAATTACTCTCTCGGTTATAAAATTCAAAAACTAAAGTTCTATTCAAGATATTGACTCAAAATAACCTGTAAATGAATATAACAACATTTATCTCAATTTCACTCGCGGGAAGTTTTCGTTACGTAAGAAACAAAAAAATTTTAGGTGATGTATAAATTTGACTGCAAGATCTAATTTTTCGGAGGTTGCATTCCACTTAAATTTTTTTTTACTAAAATATAATCCCTCAAAAATTAATACAATCTGACTTTTTTGTATTCATAAGGTATAAAGAGTAATCTAAGAAAAAACTAGCACTTTATGTTAGATAGGATGAGAGAAAAGGCAGTTTTAGTAATGTTCACGAATGGTAAGACGACCATTTTTTTTCATTCTGCTATAAAATTTATTTCTTTTGTTTAAATGTTGAAAAAACTTCGTCAATATATAGAACCATCCTTCCTTATCCAAATTTCACCAAAAATTGGAAAAAAATCCACCAAACTTAGTTGAAAATATTCATTTTATCTGTAGAAGTAACTCAGAAATAATTAATTGACGGCTTGGTTGAGGCTAGGTTGCTCCCTTATGGGAATTTACGTGTATTTATTTCCCCATAAGCTTCCCGTACTGCCAGCTTTTGTGGAACGGACTATAGAATGCTTTATCATTTAAAGCTATTGCTCTGTCTTTCTGTAATCCTAGTGATACTTTTAATTCATAAAAATTTGATTACCTTCATGAAGTTGAATTACAAGAAAATATTGTTACAAAATACCTAATGTAAATAACTTCATTGTTTTTTTTTAAATCTTTATATTTTAATGTATTTGTTGCACATCATTGTATACTTTTTTTGAAAGAGAAATTTTTTTATATTGCAGGGAGGTACTGGATATGCCATCACCAATGATAACCTGCAAGGGAAACATGAGCGCCCAGTATTACAAGCCTGAAAATCCAATTCACTTTTATTCTTGTAAGATTATGTATCCAATAAATAATATAAATATTTCATTTATGGCATTATTTTATTAGTATTCTTAGTTTTGAATGATTTATTTAAAATTGATGATGGTATGATTTCCTGACCACCTTCCAAATTGTATTCTGTGCATTAATTTTTGTTTGTGACATAGTTTGTAGAAAATTTGTTTATATAATGAGAAAATGATTGTAATTAAGGAAAGTAAAAGTATCAACTCAAATTAACAATGGATGTTCACTAGCATCCATACCCTGAGAGAAAAGTTTTCTCTTCAGCTGGAAGTAGAACCACTAAGGCTGCTGTGGTTACAATCCTTATTGCTTACTTTGTATGAAAATTCTGTAAGTTTTATTGTTGGTAGAATTGTGAGTTAATATTATAACTTTTCTCTATGGTATTTTTCAAATACTTAACGGGTATAATGTATGATAAAAGAAGTTTTGAAGAGAACTTGTGGAACTAATAAAATAAACAACTTTTCTGTAGTTTAATGTCAAACAACTGCTGTGATTTAAAAACAAAGGTGAAATTTACTCATATGCACGCACATAGGGTTTTATTTTCATAAAACTAACTTCTGTTAAACTCCTGGGAATACTGCCATGTATTATACAACTATATTTATTCTAGTTAAAGCATACCTTTATTAGAAACAGCCTTTACTTTTTGTCTCATTCAATTGGGGGGTAATATTGTCCACTTCCAAATTAGGCTCTTGCAATGTGGACTGCCTTTTTTGGATGAACTAAGAATGCTTTGATCTGCATTTAATCACTCACACTTTATGGAGTTAACTATTATTGTAAAATTAGAATGAGCTTGATTAGTAAAAGTTGGCTGGCAATTAGGTAATGTTGAATGTGTGAGCATTAGAACCTCATTTTAGCTATCATCAGTGAAGAAAAGTTGCTTGACGTATCTATGTGAATGCTGTTTATAAGTAACCTTTACTATAACCCTTGGAATTGAATATTGTTGGTTTCTGTTAAATCATATGTAGCCATAAGATAGAGTAATAGAATGATCTCTTTTAATAAGCACATATCTTCTGGAGAATTTTTCAAGATTTGAGGTTTTCATTTTTAAATTCCAATAATATAGTACTATATGATAACAAGTATTATTTCTATTAGATTAAATCTAAATTAATATTGCATTGAGTTTCAAACTAGAATTAGGATTCTTGCTAGTTCTAAGTTAAAATAACTTCTCTGATGATCCCATTCTACCCAGTTATTTTATGCAAAATGTTACATTCAGTCTTAGTATCAACCTGTTTTGAAATTCGTAAGAAAAAATGAAAGAATTCTTAGGAATGCAATCCCAACCTCATTATTTTTGGAAAAATACTACACTTGTTTGTAGTATAATGAACAAAAGAAATTTAAAAAAACGTTTTTAATATCATATATAATTAGGAAACTGTTGAAGAAGTAGTTTACATTATTATTTATTAATATTGATGCATTTATATAATTAAATGCTCGTCATTTGTAATAATTCGAGAAGTTTTCATATTAATTTAATCGGAAGATGAAATGAAATTAACTTTATTTTTTTAATATGAATGCATTATGAAAACATTAATTCCATCATATTTTGGGTTGGATTTTATGGATTTAAGTGTTAAATATATAAAGCCCTTCTACGCTCGCGCGTACATTTAAAACGGTCGCGCGAGTTCTAGTTATAACCGGTTGTTAGCGCTAGCATCGCCGTTGTATTTGAAAGCTTAAAAACCTGCAGTGAAGTTTTAAGGTACTTGATGCTATCTGAAGCTTATATGTGAAACAATTCGAGCGTATTAGTATTGAAAATGGCTACAATATGATGAACTTAACAGTAAATTGAGACATATTGTGCTATTTGATTTTCATAGCGATGTATATTTTATTTAAATTTATTGCGCATTAGTAAGTTTCAATCTCCAAGCAGTAAACAATCTCACGATATCTTAGTGGTAAGTGAATTTTAATAATACATAAAGTTCATTTTAGTTAAGTTATACAAGGGTATATTGCATTTTCTTTTAACGCAGACAGAAAAGTTTACGAGGTACATTTCAAATTCAAATACTCTTAAGAGATTTAAGGAATAAGCAGGAAGAAGCTTTAACTTGGCTTCTGAATCAAGAAAATATTATATTGATTTCTTTTACATCTTAAAAGGAAATATTATGAATGAGACTGCTTTCTAAATGATAACTTCGACATAAGTCATGGTAATGTCTAAGAATGTTAGAGTAAATAATTGAATTCAACGTTCCACTGAAGACTTCGATCATTGAAATTTCCGGGCAAACATCTAGGCTACCTGTCTCGGCTGGGCGAAACCTCGCCACCAATCGGACGAGGGAGAACTACTTGGGGCGGACCGAAACGAGCAGGGCAACTTGTTGCTTCGCGGCAGATCCCTCAGATGGTCGTGTGACAGTGGTGTTGAGCGGGACGGTTGAGGCAGTGTTCGGTGCCCTGATATGTGTGAGAGGCTTACCTCTTGAGTTCTCTGTGGTGAAAGGCGTGTTTTTTCAGAGGTGACCAGTGTTATTTCGACTGTGCTTAAGAGGATTCGTGGTGTATTCAAACTCGACTCTCATCCTAAGGTTCAGCGAACGTTAGGCCTGAATTTCAGCGGATCTTTCGGCCGGTGCTGTCTAAGGTATTGTGATCTTCTTAATTTTCACTTATCTTTATTTTCTCCTTGCTATCTCATTATATTGTAAATAAGCTTTTGGCTGTCAATCAAGTCAACCATCTCAAAGTGCGTGAATTTTTTCGCGTATTTCCCGTGGACGGGACGTGGACGCGAAGTTTACCTGTCGCGAAACTTGTTTTCCCCAGAGAGCGGTGTTTATAGGCGTTCATCCCATAAGAAGGGTTGTTGCTCAAAATGTGCTTCGTAGGTCGCGCATTTGGGCCGTCGTCAGGAGTTGAAATAGGGACCGCTTTCACCGAAGGCGATCGTCTTACGCATTCGTAGAGGATACCGGGTGTATCTTGCTCGCTGAAAATGTTGCAGTTAATTTAACCCTTGATTTTTATTTTTCATACTTTTTTGTTTTCCGCTATAATTTTAATTTATACAATATTTTATTAATCATGTTATCGAAAGTGATTGTCGAATTTCATAGATGTTGTGCGATATGCGATAACTTCATTTATAATAATAACATAAGAACAAAGCTATCAATATCTGATGAAGTTCTTTGCCCAAAATGTGCTATGTATATCGTACCCTTTTATCGTACGAACTGTTATTTTTCCTAGATATCTATCGATGAAATATTTGGCTACGTTGCGAATTTTGCGCTATTTTGGTAGAAATATTTAGTCAAGCCTTAGATGTTACCAAAAATTTACCAATAATAGGTGATATAAACTATGATATATATAAATATAATTAATATATAAATTAAAATAATGGGTGTTATAAAGTATACACAAAACCGTAATTATTTTTTATAAAGTCGTTCAAGAGAAATGTTATTAAGATGCAGAAAGGCTATATTTACAATCTATATTTATAAATTAAAATTTCAATTTTATCGTGGATTCTAATCTAAGTGACTTTTATTAACTCTATCCAACAAAAAGAAAACTTCAAATTGGCAGAAAATCTGCCTGCGAGTTACACAAGCGTTTAATATAAATGTCAGTGTTCCTTAAGAGCTCGTTGTATTTCTGGATAGATGGTCCTGTTTTATTGTCAATCAGTATGAGGTGGTGCAGGAATGATTCAGTTGAAAATCGCCGGGTTTTTCTAACGCGCGAAAATATTTCTCTTAGCTTATAAAAATATATTTTATTTTCTTCCACTATTACCTTAAAGCATATATCTCTAGAATTACGTATAACTCAAACATCACATTTTCATAATTAATAAATCATATGAAGATTAAAAGAGAACAAACATATTCAAATAAATGACCAATTTGAAAAAAATATTGGGATTATAATTCATTTTTTAATTAAATTTTTAATTTATAATTTATTTATTATTAATATTTTAGTTTCCTTTTTCGCTATAAATGGATATTTAATTGATTTTGACGTAGATTATTCATGCGGGATTAAATAAGGTATGTTGAACAATTTTCGGAAAGTGTTTGAAATTTTATTCAATCGTAGAAAATTGCACAGAATAAACTTTGAATCTTGATTTTCAAATATACAACTTAATTTCGTTTCATTTATGGTTAAAAACCGATGATGATTATATATTTGTTACTAGAACTTGGGTCACCATAAAATTTCTTTACATTTTGTTTCTGTAAAATAGTTCGAATTGGAACCGAAGTTACCAATATAAGTCGAAGTCGCACTACTATATTTTAAACTTTTCTTGGGAATCTCATTTAATGAGTAATATTTTCAGTATTAATTCAAACTTCAATTCTTTTCCTTCGGAATCGAGTTTCCATTTTTTATTCTGTTGAAAGGACCGAGGTGCAGCAGCACTTTTTCATGTCATAAATTGAAATAGTTTCTGTGACGGAATATGAAACATGTCGATATGCAAAGAGGGCGTAAGGGGGTGTATCCGAATGTGCATGTGAAACTGCATCAGTGGGTCACGTCGTCTGCAAGGATCGGATGGAGACAGGATATTGGGTGAGGCAAGAGTTATAGAATTTCAATAGATGGATTTCTTGGAAAGATTCTTTGAAAATTTAATGATTGAATTCTGCCGATTACTCTTTAGACTTAAAATTTTTCGTTTTTTCTAAGAGAAATTATGTTTTTAAGAACTGTAAATCATTATATTTATTTCTTAATTGAAGATCAATCGCTCTTGAACTATTCTTCACCGTAAATTTTCTGATGGTAAGAAATAAATTTATCTTTGAGTTAAGAATTCTACTTCTGGTTGAAAAATTGTTTTTTGCTATTAACATATTTCATTTTCATACGCTCAAATTCTACTCCGATGTAATCCATTTTATTTTTAATATCAGCAATTTTGCTAAAGAATGTGACATAACTGATTTGTAAGTTATGAAACTGGGTTATGTGAACTGGGTTTTCTGAAAGCAATTATAATATGTTGGTTCTGAACATCGAAGCCCGATAAACAATATTTATAATTTAATTTTTAAAGTGGATCTAAGTCGCAAATGAGTATTATTGTAGATAATTGTTGCCTCAATTATTGCTATATTTCACTGTTGGCCACACAATGCTAAAAATAACAACGACAACAAATAAATAATTTTCAATATTGTGTATTGTTTTGAGATATACTGCTCAAACCTCATTATAATTACGTTTTGTAATCGAGCATCTGGAGGTAAAACATCAACCGTGAGATAATGGTTGAGTAGGAAATTAGATTTTACAATAGCCTTTCAGCCAGAAAACCGCTGGTGCATGCAGAGCTAACCATAAGGTGTACATCGAAGTCCTCTGGCACGCAATGCTATCATGTTGCTAGATCGATACGTAAATAACAACTCGAGAAGATGATACTTCTCTTTTTGACGAATGAATACGTATCAAATATACCATACAGTTAGGTTATGTGAGCAAAAATCTCTTATAGTACGGTGCCAAGCATTCGGTATTTTAAGCAGGAATTGATGTTTGAGATAATAATATATATGGACCTCCATCGCTGCATCATTCAGATTCGATCCATCATCGCTTTCGCTCACAATATTTCATTCATCATTTGGAATTAATCCGGTAACGTCTTTGGACATATTTCACCAAACTTGAGAATTTTAAGACATACCCTTTCTTCATTCCCCGGTGAAGGAAGTGAGCCAGTTTTCCTCCACATGTTAATGAAGGTGGATGGGGTAAATAAAGCTCTAAATTACTACCAAAGGATGTCACATGATCACTACGGATATGCTAGCAGGGGGTGCGAATTTCGTATTGTGTGTCCGAGGCACGTGGTACGCAGAAGGTACTGGGCAGCCCCATTGGAAGGAAGCAGGTGTACTGGGAGGCTTCTCCGACAGCTGCCCTCGTGGTGAATGGCCCATGGACCAAGCTCATACCTTATGCCCGTGAAAAAATCCTATTGGATTCTCCCCAACCCCCAAAGACTGGTTTCGCCATCCCATCAACCCCAGTTTTTCGCACTCTTTTCTTTTGGGTCTTCGGAGGCGGACGTCTCGCCGATTAGGCGCTGTAATTTTTCTTTTGTGGGCGATTACGTCGCCTTCGCACGGTACGTTACAGGATCTCTCGGAGTACGTGGGATGGAGGAGACTAAGCCACACAAGGTCTGATTTCACGTCCGATGAATATGTTCGCGTGTGTATTAGTTGTGCACCGTAGCGAGATGGTTTTCTTTTTGGATCCTGACCCTGTTCCCTTTAGTATCGTCCATATGCCACTACTTCAGGGGTCATTGATGCCGGAAGGGTCCATGATGAGGTTTTAACAAAGGGTTTGCTACACTGATACGTAACAGCCTGATATAGACGTTTGTTTGCTCCTGTAACACGCATATAGGATGTTTCCAAGTGACTTATCTCCCTCTCAGGCGCGTGGTTCCTTTTAACACAACAAATGATGTTCGAATTAATATTATTGTGAAGATCCCAGGTTCTATCTGAAATTGCACCCATAACCTTCGGCAGATGTATCATTAATAATTTTATTTTGAAAATTTCTCATCCATCATGTTCACCTGCAATATCTGAAGTACATTTCCCATGAAGTGTAAAATTAGGTTTCTAAAGGAAATTTTCTTTTTTTTCCTCGTGAGAGAATAGTCATTTGAGTCTCTTAACTATACTGGCTATTTAGCAAATTCATAAAATTCGATAAATAAACAAATATTAAACGATTTAAATAGTGAAAAAGTCGCAAAGATTTCAAAGTATAAAACCTATCCTTCTTTTATTCCATGAAAGAATATTGTTGCTTTTTGAAAGAATTTAAAATCACCAGATTTTTCGTATTTGATTATCTTTGAGTGATGAAACGAATTTTTAATCCTTTGGAGTATCAAATACTCTAAAATAGACATTATATTAAATTTTTAATTATCATTTATTTTTGATCATAGTTACTGGCTTTGGTCTTTTACTAAACTTCTGTAGTAGTATTTTTTTTCTTCGTTCGTATCTTACCGTTTGATATAGATTCTATTCCATTATATTTTCAGACAGCAAACATTTCTTTGCTGTAATTTATTTCTTAATTCATCTATAATCTGACAGCTTTTCTGCAATTCACTAACTCACCAGTTTCCCTTTGATGTTAGGCTTCATTATCGTTTTCAGCAAAAGTTTTCATTAATATTTTATCTAAAATTACGTTTCGAAATAAACGATGGAATCATAATTCAAACAAAGATTAAGGAGTCTGGGAACAGGTTCCACGCTGAATTAACAAAAATTATGATATGATTTGGTGGATAAGGGGAAATGTGTGATTAATGAATACGAAGGAGCATAATTGCCTGACCCAGCTGGTTAATTGCGTGAAGGGAACATGCACAATGAAAAAACCGTTGATTGTTTCGCGTATCATTTCTTTACTAGGCTAAGAGGTCAGACCAATTGATCGATAGTTTTCGATGGAAATATAACAATTGAGAAACACTAAAGGAATGCCAAAATACAATTCATGAATCGCGATTGAGAAGAATCAAGGATGAGCTGTGACATTAACCAGTATTAAGATCATGAGTTCTTGTATTCGAAGACAAGTGATAATGTTTTTCAAATTGCCGTTGACATTTAGGTATACTTCTGTGATAATTATTCGGTCGGTATATTATAATATTTGAAGGGTGTTCTACATTAATATTCTAGTCCTATACATTTACGGTTCTTTTTATAGACATCGAATGTTTTCTACCGCAACGTTCTAATCGCAGAATCTCCGTTGCCCTCCCCCTTACTATCTTGTCAAAATATACATTCACGTTTGACAGACCCCTTCGAATGACAGGCCAAAAAGTTACCCCAGCTCTAATTTCATTCGGACTCCGCAAACACCATTCCAAGTGAAGCCACACACTGATCATTCTCCCCGAATCACCATCACCTCCCTCACGAGTCGGAATGAAGAATTCCACCCAAGAGGCGCCTCTCTGTGTTGACACATTTTAACACAATTCCATATCCTCGGTCTCCAAAAAAAGGAGCTGCTGGTCGGTCGACGACCCACTGTCACGAAGTCTTCCCTCCGACCTTTCCCCCCTCATCTTTGAAGGTCACCCGTCCAATGAATAGGGAGTCCAGCAGCTTCTCTACATTTTTCCCGCTTTTTAGCATATCTCCGGCGACGTTGCCGGAGACCAAAAAGGAAGAAATGGGGCGATGTCTGCAGGCACGCTGTGGGATCTTCAAGGGGATGACGTGGGTGGTGTTCTAAAGGGACCACGTACAGGCCGATCGGAGTGCCCGTGGCGGAATCGGCAGTCGTACCGGAAGGTCAAGGCAATCTCCTAGGACGGGTATTCGCGGAGAGGTCGTCCGTAAACTCGCTGCCGTCTCGCCAGAGGGAAGCGATTTCGACGCTCGGTCGTACGGTAAATGGCGTTGTAGTACTCCCAAATTGAAGCGTTCTCTCGTATGCGAATAAATCGCGGAAGGGTTCGCTCCCGGAGATGGTACATTCTCTCTGAACGAATCCCTCCTAGGTCATGGATGTTTACGGACGAATCGGCGTGAGTTCGCACTGAAGCTCCTGCAGTTTGTTTTCCTTCAGTTACCATGACAAACATCATGTGAATGCCGCTATTTTTTGGGGGGATAATAAAGACCAGTTTTGGATAAAGGACTCCTTATATAAATTTATACTCTTAAGCTATGAGATTGTGTTAAAATAACACAAGAAATATTCTTGTATTCCCTCATCTCTAATCATCATTCTTATGTATTTGCGAATTTCGATGGAAACAGAGCAATTCTCCTTTAACTTAAATCGTTGATCACATCATTAGACGGAGTTTAATTACCGCAAAAGGAAATCTTTACCATTATGTATAACAAGACTATTTTGAATTGAATATATTTCAAAATTGTTCCGACTACTGAAGTATTTTAACACTCCAAATTGTATTTATAATATAACTAGTATGTGTATTATTGGTATAACATTTACATGGAAATAAACTACGGTTATTTGAATGCTATCCTGTATATAACCCTTACCATGTGCATCATCTTCATAATGTTCTTACATTACAATCAAAAGTAATGTTGAGTAAATTGCTTTCTAAATCCAACCTATGGAGGATCATTCCCTTTAATTCTCATAATCCAAATCCGTGTGCATTGACCATCCATTATAGTTCATCTTTCCACCCTCGCTTCCTCCGTCTGCCATCGTACCTGCCCATTAGCTCTCCGGTGAAATCTTTCGAGGCCTTTCTTTTGTCTCGAACGTTAGTAATTGAAATCCGAAGTCCCTTTTCATCTGCCCCATTCAAGGTTTTCCGAGGCTGTTAAGGAGGCATCTGAACGACGTCCCTCATTCCTTGCGTTGCCCATTACAATTTGACGCTGGTTAATAAACAGGTGTTGCTCCTCAAGTTTTCCGTCTCCCTGACTACGTTTCTGTGACTTCGATACAATCTATGCGATGGTGTACGTATTTGGTCACATTCGCACTACTCTCATTAGCAATCTTTCTTTGTAATGCGTGGAACTGAAGTGGATTTATAACTCTTCTGTAATAACCATACGTCTATTTCCTTTATCAAGAACTATTGAATTATAATTGTTCGACTGATAAATGTTGAAATTCAGGAAATCGTCCTCAATTTCCTTCCCCATAATCAGCAAGTATACTGTACCCTTATGTTCATATCTTACATTGGTCGCTTCATCACTTAAACTGAATTTTAAATTTCGGTTTCTCTTATAGTTATATACATAAGTTCGTGGGAGTTGGATTAAATTTTTATCAGCCTATTTTAGAGGCCACATGCAGACTCACCGGAAGGGATGATGTTAAGAACGAGGTCAAAGAAAGTAATGTTTATTATGTTCAAAATCCAGCCATTGCATCGGTTCCATTATAGGGTTTAATCTCCCTTAAGTTGTATACAAGATTGAATTTCCTGTTGCAAAGCATTATATAGAAAGATTTTTGAAAATAAACGAAGGAATACACGAGGGTTATCTGAAATATTTATGACAATACCATAGTTCAGAGAAGATCCGAAACTGATGAACTTTGATAGAACAGTCGTCATTTAGTATATAAGGTTACAGTTTTTGATACGAGGAAATCGATAAAGATATCTAATTCAGGCTTATTCTCTAATCCATGTATTTTCCTTTATAATATAGGCGGATAAAATAAATAAAGTCGAAGCCCTTCAAATTATACCACGAAAGAAAAAGATTAATTAATCGAATATCTAAAGTCCCTATGTAATGGATATTTTGGTGTTTTGGTCAAGAGGGCAATTAAGTTCATATTCTCCGTTTTTTATATCTTCTATGGATGTTAGAATATTTCATCTATGAATCAATATTTATCACCCGTTCATTCAAAGTACCACAGCTTATATCGTTACGATGGCTACGCTAACGATGAATTGTAACTCTCGTATTAGTCTAAATGTGGGATGAAACCAACTCGATATTCCACGATTCCATCAATGATCCACGGAAGCTTCATAGTTCTCTAATACCCGTCTGACACTTTCTATACACTACTAGATTTAGTAACGCATGTCGGACGCGTTGATTTCCCCCCTCCGGGCCCTAATTAGGGAATTCAGTGGATTGTGCTTCCACAGAAGGTTATTAATGGTCCCTCCGTCGTCCATTGTGCTTCAATCGAAGTTGGGGTTATTAATCATTGGGCCGCTCCCTGATCCAACTGAGTTTACACTGTAAACATCTTCCACGTCCTCAGCGGTGCGACGTCACTTTCGGCGACTTCCAATAGGACGTCGTAGGGTTAGCACGGAAAGAATCCATTGACTCCCTCTCGAAAAACTTTTCTAGGGTACAATGGTAGGGGACATTGAATGAGTTCGACGCACACCCTCATGGAACTTTTTATCGAGGTCACCATGGATGCGGGTGTAAGGGTTAGAAGAAGAGGAAAACTCGTGGAAGGATACAGACGATGTGCACGTGGACTCAGCTTCCGGTTATTTGTTAGGAATCTGCATGTGGGGAAAAGGATTTGTAAATGCCGATGATATTTGAGTGTGATTCAAAGATAGTCGTAGATCCTTAGAGTAGTATTTTCTCATTCCGGATGGTTTATAACTTGGATCAAAAATTTAAAAAATAATGAACCTTTATTTAAATTTTTGTTTGCTTTCTTGTTCGCGTAACTTTTTGTCCTCAAATGTTAGCGGCCCAGCAACTGCTTTCTATTGGTGGAAAGATTCACAGCATGCTTATTCGTTGACTCGTTTTATATCGCTTTGAGGAGACCAGTCGAAATATTTACCTAATCCTTTTCCGACCAACTAAATATCATTCACGAAAGCGGTATGCTCCTTTTCACGCCTAAAATTAGCAGCGAAAGCTTTAGTCGTGATGGGAATGTCCACACTCATCCGCCTTCTTTTGGTTGATTGCACGTCTGGTGCCGTATGCTAACGTCAAACCAACTCTCGGCTCTTATTCATTCCATCCACGGCTCCCTCACCAAGTGACGGAACAAGTTGACGTGAGAATGAGAAGTAATCTGCGTGAGGAAGGCGCGGTTCCTCACGTTGGACACACGTGTTGGCAATGCGTGGGTGTCATTCGTTAATGATTTATTTCCCTTCTTAATACGAATGGTGCTACAGTGCGGTACTGGAGGAATGCATTTGGTAAATCGTGCTTCATTAAGGTTTGAATGGCGAGATTTTAACGGTTGGGTGTTACGCCGTGGCTTTTCATCCTTTGAAATCTACGTGAAGAGAAGGCTATCTAAATATTATACATATTTTTAGTGGAATAAAACTTCTAATTTTCGTTTTCTGTAGAATTAAACTTACAGGAATGGTTAATCAAATAGATTTGATCCCTAGTGACCACCTTCCGATTTAACTCCATTGTGAACGGACAAAAGAAGAATTCTATTTTTTCGCAATATAGATTTTGACTATAAACGGACTTGTAAACTGATTTAAATCTCTCAAAAATAGTAGAAAGCAATTTAAAAATCCTCCGTTAAAAAAGCCCATTCTATAAATGGCAAAACAACTCGGAGGGGGTGTGTAGGGATGTTTGCCACACCTAACAAGGCATCATTTATTTTCCGGGGAAAAACACTTCAGCTTAAGTGAAAACAAAGAGAAAAATGACCGAAATTACTTCTGATGCACGCCATTTAGGGTTGTCCATAACCGGAGAGGTGTCTTCCTGATGCGCCCCCTAACGCCCTTCGGTGCCTTTTAAGAAAGGGACCGCATTTACAACAATAGAATGGAATCCAAAAGGGCGGACCTTTTCCAAGAAAATGAGGGTCATTCCTCATTCAGCTGTTAGGAGAAAGTTTGGGCGCGAAAATCTCTTTCTTTTTCGCTTTGCTGCATATTGGATACCTCTAAGCCACGAGCAAAAACTTATGAATTATAATCACGTAATTACATCGTGTTAAGTGCTTGTAAGAATTCGTAAAAAAATCATGGCTTTGGTAAAGGATGAGGTTAATATTTAAGGGAGTGTCTTGCATATTGAATTAATGGTAAAATCTCACGAATATGCCTAATATTGGATATATGATATGATATATATGAATCTAGATTCTCACTGATATGTAGATGGTTATCCATGTTTCATCTCATTCAATTTCAATTCTATATATACATACATATGCATGCAATTCAATTCCTAGGTTTATTGAATCAAAGAACGTGGATGATTGCTGTTTGTGAATAGATTGTGTATATTCAAGAACTGCATTAGCTGTCCCTTACTTTAGCTGTTTTTGGTGACATCTTTTATGAATAGCCTGTGGAGGCTTTCACATTGAAGGCGAAAAGTTTCACGCTAACATCAGCAAGGTCACATTCATTAACCCATGTAACCGGCTGTACATCTCTCGCCGGTAGAATTCTGCACGTCACCGCAAGGTTTCGAGCACACGAGGTCAGGGCTCTTCCGAAGTGCATCCTATCTTCCAAAGCATCAGCACCCCGAGGGAGGCCACTCCCTTGTCCACTTGGGAAATGGGCTGGATGCTCGCCCACCTGCCATCGCTCCTTCGGAAGGCGACTAATCGTCTCCCTCCGTAATCAAAACCTTGTCCAGTAAATCATCGAATTCCTTGATTTATGTCCTTCCTGTTCACGGTGTTCCAAAAGAGCCATTCAAAAGTGTTTCCCTACAGTCCGCAGCCTCCGTGGACGCAGGTGCCGCTGGCTATTCGTAAATTAGGCTCGCGTACTTATTTTTTTTCCGATGGTATTCTGAATCAATTTGTTCGGAGACTTCGATGCCGGTTTGGGTTAGGTTTTCGAGTAAATAACATTTCAAATTACCGCGTAAATCCTCGCGGGCCGTTAACCTCCGATGGTGCCTATAAATTATGCCTTCGACGGTTGCAGCTCCTTTTGGAACCGGCCGATGGTTATTTTATACGTTATTAGTCTTTCGTTAATGCAATTATATATCGATGGTTATAAATCGTACGAGGAGACGTATTTGATAGTTTGGCCTCCCTACAGTTTACTTTCGAGTTTCGCTCTGTATTTTCTTGTTCCTCAAGGTTCTGCGCAGTTCCCTCAAGGAAATTATATATATCAATTTAGCCAGTATTATTCCGTGGGAAGTTTTATTGTTCTTATGGCTTTCTTGGGAGATATTTCATGTTCGACGTATTTCATATAATAACATTGGCATAGATCTTTCATTAATCATTCTTTACGTAAAGTCAACAGCTTGAAAAGCTACTTCATGATACTCTCCTCGGATCCGACAAATCAAACCTTCCAATGATATTCTAAAGTTACGTAATTATAGTAAGTTATGGGAGTTACATAGCTTTGGAAAGGACTTCGTGTCTCCTATAAGTTTTCATTTAGAATCAATATGTTTGCCAATGAGTTTCGTGATTATCTCTGCATGTTTTCGTCAAAATATGCATGAATTCAGGTAATTGCATTACCAAAATATCAGGTTAGCCCTCCTGGAACCTGATCATTAGCTCGAATTAAACATCTGGTAGAAATAATTACGCATCTTATCTATACTTAGATCGAAGCAACGCAGAATACGATTGTGGGCATTAATGGCCAGAGAATAATTATCAGTGTTAGCTAAATACCCAGCATGATTCCCGCGAGGTAAAATTGATATATATAACGGTACAAAATGTTCTGAACTGTAGTCCAGCCTTCACCATTAAACACTAACGATTATTTTGACAAGGTCGTGACTATGAAATACCTAAGAAATATAGGGCGGGTGTTTATCTCGGTTTTATTAGTCCTTAATTCATTCATTCCGTGAATGAGATCGAATTTTGCCTTTAGATAGTGGTCGTAATATTTCAGGATAGTTTGTGCCTGGAAGAGTTTTAAACGATCTCCTTCACTAATCAAAACGTGTTATGATTGTGTTCATTGCCTTGAGGTATTTAGCCATCCTCTTCGGAAAGGAAACAATCAGTGGTGTGAGTGCATTCCAGATGTTTCTTCTACAACAACACGAATAAAATAATTGGATTTTTATTTACAGCAGAGTGAATGCATTAATCTTTGGGAAAAGTGATCTTCAATTCCAATTCTAATGGAACTACTACACGAGATTACACATAAATCGAAACAATTATATAACATATACCTAAAATGAATTAATGGGAAGCGATTTTTAATTAATGTTATATTTCCCAATATGGAGCAAACATATGAAGAGTACACACATGATGACAGTCAACAAGAAGGGTATTACTGTAAATCGACGTTGATTTTAGGGCATTTTTTTTGGTGATTTAGAGGAAAATTCAATGTTTTTTTTCGATTATAACGAATAAGATTTGATTTTGGGTTATTTTTCCGTGATTGATCTTATAGATTAGGGGAAACTCGTCCGAAATAATAAATTATTCTTTATATTCCCTCTGTTTCTTAATTGTGTTCTTTGTGCCTTACTTGAAAGAATCACTCTGTGCAAAGTGAAATTGCATACTAAAGGGAAATTAAAAATAGGACATGGAGCGCTGTTTTGGGAATAAGTCGCACGCTTGGTTTTACATACTTCTACTGCGGTTCTGCGGAGATAATCTGCGTTTTATTTGTCCTGCATATTCAGTATGGAATACCACTAGATGGGGCTTTTTGCCTCATAATCTAGAGAAGAAGATAGATTAAGAACAGTTTGAAGTGCATTCGTTCTTTTCCAGTCTCAAACAGCATTGTTCGAAAGGATACAGCTTATTTCGTCCGAATCAGATGATCTTCATACGCAGTAAAGCTCATTAACCTTTTCGATCCATTTCTGTTTGCATCGCTGCAATGTCTGCCTCTCGGACCAACGCACGCATTTCCAGGGCTTTCGTCTCGGCCAAGCGTGAAAGACGCTCTTTCGAAAGCAGCATTCGGCTGAGGGAAAAAATCACCCAAAGTATCTTCGGAATGAAAGATTCCCGCCTTGTGGGTGCGTGATGGAGACCATTTGTGAGAGAACAATTTTGGTTTCTATAGAAACGGATTCGCTTCTCAGGTGGAAATCCACTCCTACGGAGTATCTTTTCTTTCCCATTGAACTTCTTTTTTGAGTGTTTTCAAATCTCCTTGAGCGATTTGGATGAAGTAGATCTCCTTTTAACTCTGAGGTTGTAAATATTTGGAGGGTATTGTGTCGGGAGACACGGTGGTAATCACGCGAGAAGGGAGTCCGTGATTGTAAAAAGCAAACGCTGTACCAAATCGTGCGTTGCTCATAAAGCAACGATAGAAAAATTTAGAAATCCAAGTAAACTGAAAATTTGCAAGAACTTTTTTCGACTTTCATCTTTATTTGGCTTTGTTTTCGGTTTAGCATTCTCTAGAACCTGGTTTGAGGACTCTGTGCATTTATTTTTGCTCGATATTTAAGGAAAATATCTATTTTATTGTTTACAGAGCTTTTTTTCAAAATATTTCTTCTGGTTTTCAATAAGCCGTTCCTCAAACCATAAATTCGATATCAAAAAGTATATTTAAAAAGCCAAAATTCATAGCCAATCGTAGAAAGGCTATGGAATTCAATTAGGCTGAAGAGAGTGGCAGATGAAAGGGCTTCATACCTAGGATTTCGGAGGCCCGGTGCTCGAATAAGCAAGAGTCACCTGTCCATGACTCCATTCTTCACTCCCACATTTCCTTTCTTCTCCCCTTAAAGTGTACCCCCCTCTCAGTGACGCCCTATCTGCCATCACGTCCATCACCTCTCCCCCAACGCCTCAGCCACACGCTTCTTCCCCCGTCCGAGGGAAGGAGGCCCTAACGATTCGGCGCTCTTGAAACAATGCCCCCTAGTGGTTACAAAGCGCCGACCGGAATCCTCCGAGGAAAATGGAAGATGCCTTAAAAAACGCCGCCTTTTATATCCTCGGCAGTCCTCAAAGATTCGGCCGTGTGATTCGAATTCGGGAGAGACACGATAGAAAGGAATAGTTGTTTACGATTATTCATTATGGCTTTCCTCGGAAAGGGGTGCCCCAAGGCTCGGATCTTGGCCCCAGAAATTATTACTTATGGATTTCGAACGCCAAATTAGGGATTTTCGGAAATGATTTCGTGATTCTCGTGCGCGAAATTGCTCGACCGTCAGTGAAAGAATTATCGCTTTTTTCGTGTTGCAAAACTTCGCGGGAAATGGCGAGGTGGTGGAATAGATAAACTAATGCTTGGAAACCGTTCACAGAAAGGTTAACACGATGAAATTCCTTCGGCTGTCATCGCACGAAAGAATTTTCTCGTAATATTTCATGTGCACCTGGCGTCCTCCACCATGGCCGATTTTATCTCCTATTAATCACACGGTCGTCGCTTCTAATGGATTATAGTAGGCAATGATAGCCTACTACAGCTATAATGATCGGGATTGTTACACGTCTCATATTTTTTGATTTAATAGATTTTTTACGTGGAAACGTTACTCATAAACGTGCTTAGGTTACCCTATTATTAAGTCAATGTCATTTATGTATCTTGTAACCAATCGAGATATTGTCAAATAAAAAACTGTGATTAATGAGCTTAGAAAAATTTAGGCCGAAAAATTCAAAATGACAATTTTTGTTTGGTGGATTATATATTCGAATACATCAAATTGATTCATTTTTTAATCTAAATATTGTATTGTTAAAGATAATTAATTTTGATTATTCATAAAAGTATTTATTTTAAATTATATTCTCATTACAAAGTTCCTTATAATCATGTCGAAATTCTCTTAATCAAATCAGCTAAAATGCTTGCGAAAACAACTTTCATAGTTTTCATTTAAGGAAAAGGGATTTCGTAGATTTAAGGAATTTCTAGGTATAAATAAATACTCTAGAGTTTTTTAAGTATTACTTTATTTTTATACATCATTCATATATTTATCCAGCTAAAGCTTTATAGCATGAATCACGAATATCTACGGTTAAGGCAATATGAACAGCAACACTTGAAAAGGAATCAATTGAATTTCATTATGAATCTGTTAGTTTCCACAGTATATAGTATTATTTAAAAATTTCGTTTTAGGAACATCCCAACAGTTTCGCTTTAAAATTTAATTAAATTCATCTTTAATTCCATAATTTAAACTGCTCACTTTTGAAATTTCACGGAACAAGAGTTCAAACACTTCATCAGAAAAACAGTAGCTCACTTCAAACCTTCGATGTGCCTTCCTTAAAAAGAGGTAAAATAGCTCCTTCAAAATCTTTATCAACGTTTTAATTTTCCCTGAATCTCTAGCGATCAACTAATTTCAGGCCCCTCTTTAATTACCACAAAATCATCCGGCGTCCCTCTTAGTTGGAAGGAAACCCTATGTCGAGGGAGAAGTAGTGCTTCGCCATTGTGCCCACTTAATCCGGCGCGTCTCCGATGTCGTTCTCCGCTATTTTTCACTCTCCCAAACCACTCTTCCATCTGATACCATTCCCTCTTCCATTGTCCTCAGAGGTATACATTCCCCCCTCTTCACTGTCGGCAATCGATGTTCAAAAGAGTTTCTCTCCGATAAGAGAAGATAGCTCTCCAGTGTTATTGTTGTCCCACCCTTTCTCTCCTTTTTATTCAGCTTGTTCCACGATTAGTCGGGAGGAAGTCCCTGTCTTCGATGTTCATTAATTGCTACGTCAGATATTTTCATCGCAAATATTCACTTATGATACGTAAGGGAGCTAATTTTACAAATTATGGTTTGATTAATTAAAACGCGTTTCGTCTTAGGACAAAATTCGTAAAGGTATCTAACATGTCATTGCTCGTATTTTGGGAAGCAAATATTTTCGCTATAAATTTTTCTTCGGCTGATTGTTGAAGCTTATTACTTACGTACTTTGAAATATTTGTTTGCCGTGAGGATTTCTGTTTCTGTAACGATTGATCAGGATCTTTGTTATGTAAATATTAATTCCGTTATTATGTTTTTCACATAATCGTACACGTAATAGTGTACATAAGAACTCTAAAACATCGTTTCTTCCCATTTAAATCTATTTGATTTCTCCGTTAGAAATTTGTACCTATGGTATTCAGTCAAGTATTTTATTACTTAACGAAATTATTTTTTACGCATATATCCTCTTGATTTCCATATTAAAACTAATAATAAGTTTTGTGCCTTTTCGACTTGAAATTGTTGGGATATTCATCCCAACTTTTCTGATTTATGTCTTCGTGCGACGAATTTCAAATATAATTATGAATCCTTTTGTGTTTTATCTAAAATTGTTGAATCCGACTTTCAACTTTATAAATGACAGTTCAAACATGTCTCCCACTTGATTACGTAAAAGAGGACATGGTTATGAGTGTATCATTAAAGGATTTTTAGCGACTTTACATATAAACCGCCTCGGGACGATTAGAGAAATAACTGGGATGAAAATCACAATAGAGCGACAACGTTCAACGAATGAGGTTTGAGAGAAAGTTGTCGAAGTGAAATCCACAAAACTCAAAAATGAGTCGCATCACCATAAAAAGCACCCTTCATTGTGCCCCTTTAATTACGTACCCCTTCTTTTATCTCCTCGTCTCCCCCAACTCTTGGCATCATCACGGGGTTCCTCGTAAGTGTCGAAAGAAGATTTTTAACTAGTTCCGAGTAAGAGGTGTTAAAATACACTTAATAAGATTGATGGGCGTAGGAACCGAGCGGTTTTGGCTACTGTGGGTGGGAATAATTATGAAACAGAAGATAGATAAAGTGTTTTTTGTTTTGGCGTAGACGCATTGCGGTGAGGGATGATCTTTGGGATTCCAACTGTGCTTAATTAACGTCAACTAATTTGTCCACGCGGTTTCTGAAATAAATCTCGTAATAGTCGACGTATTTCCCCGTTTCCTGTTCATTGCACGTAAAAGATAAACTTCTACTCTCTTCAGGAATTCGTTTCGAAGAATTCGGATCCGTCGATAAACTACTTAAAGTTTTGAAAATATTTTCAGTGTTAGTAAGTTCTGAAGCTCAAGAAGTCTTTACCTAACTTTTTGATCGAAAAGATTAAGTGTTTTCATAAGCAAACGTTGTGCGTATTGCATGTGAATATGCCGATATTTTAAAGTATTCAATCATAAGAAAATATATGATTATAGGATTTGTATTGGTGCTGAACTTATAATAAGATAGAATTGGATAATTGAATAATTGGAAAATTAAACTTTCCTTTTAATTCCACTAGATAGAATTTCTAAAACAGAACCTTAGCTAATGATAGCTTATTTGCTATATGCTATATATATATATATATATATATATATATATATATATATATATATATATATATATATATATATATATATATATATATGTATATGAAATATTTCTCTCAAAAAAGGAAGCGCTGGAAAAAGGACTAGCATCATATCCTTTACGTAGTAGTATTCATCTCACAGATCTCAGGGTCAGTAGAACAGCAGAGTGAAATATTAATGACCTCTTCGTACAAGTGCATCTGATACACACGCATACTCTTCCTTATTACAGTATGACCTCTTCTGTTGACTTTCTCTGTTATCTAGGCTAGAATTCTGCACACAATCAGGGAACGTTTTCATTTAAGTTCTTCTTCACTCTGCGATATTCTTCCCGATGAACTCATCCCCGCTATTGTTTCAAGGTCGGTATTAAAGTTAATGGAACGGAGATATTCTTCTCGAATCCTAGAAAACCTTTTGGATAAACGTTTATTTTTCTCTTCGTGAAAGTAAACTATAAATGAAATGGTACGTTTAGATTGGCAAGAATGTTGACAGGTGTAATATATTTAGATATTATCAATTCCATTTGGAGGTATCTTTGCCATTGAAGATGACCTCATTTATCTACCTGGACTGAATGTGGATTCCAGGAATGGTTCGTAAGAGGACGACTACATACGACGGCTCCAAAAAAATCGCATTGTTTTTCTTCCTACGGTTCCGGTTTACGCATCGTTCGTCCGTATTAGGTTCATAAAGGGTTCGGACATTCCAAAGGCATTGTGATGGACGGAAACGATATCGAATCCGACGGAACTTTCTAAATCGAGGCGGAGATTTCAACGAACGGGATGCTGTTTTCTCTGGAGTGATACTCAAGGCCGAGAATTTCACCCTTCGCCACGAGCGTTGTATCACATGTTAGATCGGCGTGAAATCACATTTAGTTTATAAAACATTGGGATGGAACTCATTGCGTCTGAAACGTGATTGACAAGAGGCTGTGGCATGATCGATTGGATGGAAGGTGTCGTAAGTGGAGCAAAACGGTGGAATTCACTCTCAGGGTAATGGCAAAGGAGTTACTCATGTATGCGCGATTATTTAGTCGTGTTTTGAGTGGCATACGTACGGCCGGCGATTCATATCTGGCAGTGTACGTTTCATTTACTAGATACTTCGGAGGAATTGGGAGGGACAACTAAAAGCATGATGTAATTAATGGGAGAGGTGCAAGGGAAATTAGAGATGTAACG
Source organism: Pantala flavescens (assembly GCA_020796165.1). NCBI lineage: Eukaryota > Metazoa > Arthropoda > Insecta > Odonata > Libellulidae > Pantala > Pantala flavescens. Next base: position 9,539,090 of record CM036883.1, read on the forward strand.
ACAAGAAAAACTAAATTAATGTTCCTAATGCGTAAAGAAATTTGCATTTCGTCCAAGTTATTTCCATAGCGCTAACGGATTAGAATTTATTTATTGCATGTACCTTATTCGAAACAAATTTTAAAATACTTCAAAACTTTGGTAGAGTTTTAGAAACCAAAAAATATACTATTTTAAAACTTTCAAACATATTTTATTCATGACATCCTTATTTATTACGTCTTTACCTCATTTTATACATTCAATTTACATCGTAAGGAGCTTCAAAAATTCTTTTGAGGCTAATTTTGTAAAATTCCAGCTTCAAAATCCCCGATCACTTCAATCGCTCGGTCAATCGCATTTCCTCGCTTATGCATAAACATTCTCCTGAGGCATCCGTTTCTTAGAATCCTAAAATATTAAACCGACCAAATTTTAGATCTCATTCACCCAATTTTCGTTTAGAATCCCTTGAGGCTTCTTGTCCTTAAGTATTATCGGATTATTATTCGTCTTGAAGGTGTCCCGGAAAACAATCCTTTGATTATACGTTACGAAGGCCACGACTTTGTCACGCCTTCGCTTACTCTCCCGCACAAAAAACCTCTCACGGAAAAAGGTGGAATGAATGTGCTTAACGAGGCCTAATGAAGTGTCTCTGGATATTTTAAACCCTCGGAATTCAATTTGTCCAGCACCGGAAAGAGGGCATTCTGAGGAGGGCAGCCTTGGGGAGGAGAGTATACCGCCTCTCATTAATCTATCACGCTCTACGCAGGTATAACAGGGACAGGTGCTGTTTTGGCGTCGGGAAATAGCACCCGATCTTCACGTGTGTTAAATCGTTGGATATAAAAGGATAAATGGATTTGGATCGAAGGTCGCTCACCCTCGAAATTCGATGAGCCCAAAGGCGCCACTTTTTCCCGCCTCCGGTTCTTCATAATCTGCAGAGGCCTTGGCTCTTTCGCGCGCTCCACCAATCGTCGTTCGTTTGGGTGAAAGTGAATTTGATGGAAAGAGGTGATTGAAGGCCAATGTCTGGTGAGGGTAAAGCAGGAAAGATATAATTACATTATAATTGGGAATCGAGGCTATCTGACCTTTTTTATTATATCTACTTTATTCCTTGGTTTAGTAACAGTTTATATGGAAATCTAAAATTTTTCAGATTCAAAGTTGTTAGACGAAGAGCCTACCTCTTATTCCGCATTTCACTTAGAATCATTTTCGTGAAGGATGAGGTTGTGACTGTCCTCCTTACCGATAAAAGTAGTCTGAAATCTTTAAGCATGGATATGATTGATTAGGAGCATTATCTTATCATTTGATCAATCTATTGACCTATAAAAATGTCCTTAGTTATTTCAGAAGACTGTATTAATATCAATTAGATATTAAAATAGAATTAAGTAATCTGTTCGCCAATAGCTCGGAATTACGTTCAAAATACGTTCACTCGCCAGACAGCAGTGTTCCATTCTCGAATATTTTGTTAGTAGAGCATTTTGTTTTTCATGACGCTTTTGAAAATCTAACCCTTTTATTATCAAAAATGGAATGCATTAGTCGAATGTGTATTGATGCCGTGCTGTTCCTTCCATTATGCCCTTAAATCATGGGCATTTCATTCACATTCCTTCACCCTCTTTGCTAGAGTGCTTTATGTTTACATTAACCGTAGCCGAATTCGGAAGTAATCGAGTCTTAAATGGAACCGAAAAAATTCGCAATTTCCTGGAAAACGGCGCTCTATTCATTTCAAGAAGGGAGAAGCGGAAAATCGACACAACTCGTACCAAAACTTTTCCTTGCTATTATGGCCTCCCCTCCTCGGGTACCCTAGAATCATCTTCCTTGGGCGATGTTTTCCCCTCTTCCAAATAACAAGGCGGAAAAAGGATAGAAGCCAAAAGGTTCTCCAGAGGAAATTTTGTGGTAGAAGTCTGGGAACTCAGAGGCGAATAAATTATCGTGGAAATTAATGGCTCCCCTTATTGGATCCTTTGTCCACGTTTTTTGGGCTCTCATTTACGCAAAACTGGTGATTCCAGGTGGTGACCCTCGTTTGGTTTGTTTGGGTTTTTAATTTCCGATAGGTGTCATTAGTGTTGGTAAATACGGGGTTATCTCCGAAATCAGAATGGGTTTGGAAGAAGTCGGAATTTGCATCTACACCTATCAGGTCTCAAAGGCCAAAGTTATTGCCATTTTCTCCCGTCTGGTGGCAGATCACACTAGACGAAAATTACACGTCTGTTAGACACGGCCTTAATTTGTCGAATAGGTGTGCTTCAGATAGATTTAAGGGATCATCAAAGGAATTTTTAGCTCTCATCCAACCCATCGAATCTTTTTTCACCTTTAGTAAATGGGTAAATAAAATTTATCTCTTTAATAGAATGCCATAAACTTTGTAATTCTAGGAATTTTCTGTTGTGTTCAATGATATCTAAAATGCTACTGGACCCATCAAGTTTGTGTAATTCTATCAATTTATACTTTTCAAGGGAGACCATTTACTGCATAGCAGAGATTGATTCTGTAAAGGTTCGCTAGACAAGACATTCACAAAAGTACTTTTCCTTTTGCAGTTGAGATGTTGATTAGGATGATTGTGTGTTGATGTTGGCGTCAATTTATCCCTTTTCTTTGATTAATTCCATTGGCTGCTCACAGGTGAGGTCTATTATCCATTGTAGATGCTCCGAGATAGAATTAGTACCGATTGCCCTTTTCGACACCACGTATTTCATTTGGGCGAATGATTTTGTCTGTCCCCGTATAAGTACAGCAGACCTTTTCTCTGAGGGAACTCTTTCGCAAAAAAGGAAAACGAACCAGATTTACCGATCACATCGATTTATTTCAATTAAGCGCAAGTATCGGTTTCACCAGACAATCACTCTCCTTTATAATCCCCTTCATTTATTTAAACCCCATAGGGTCGGCATTAATTAATCCAGATGTATGCGGCGTATGTTTTATTCAGCGCTATTTGGATATTAATTAACCATTGGCCTTTCCTCATTCCCTTCTTTTTTTATTTCGTGAGAATGGCCTTTCGCTGCGGCACAAAATCGCCGCGTAAATATTCATGAAGGATTCGAGTATAAGCACTCGGTCGAGTTTAGCCCGCGTTCCTTTGAGGCGCCGCGTAAGATGCTGAGCCGAGATAGACCCCGATATAGAAGCCGCCTCTCTCCGTGCCTTCTTTTATTACTACTTCCCCGTTCCACATTTTTAGCACCGCGAAGAACGCGTCTGTCTTATCGCTCCCCATTCTTATCGGTTCCTGTTGTCATGGGGGCGCTCGCATTGTGTTGCCTAAGAATGTAACTGTAAATAATGCAAATGTCTTCTTGCAACAGAGACTTGTTCCGCATGTGTCGAGTTGAACTTTCGCGTTTCGTTTCCTGATTAGTCAAACACTGGGAGCGTGTACCACAGGGGTCGTGTTTGGGTCCTGTGAATTTTTTTCCATGAATGAATGAAAATAATAATTTTTTGGTTACCTCTTCCAGCATTTCTGTTATGACATGGTAAAATGAAGTTTCCTTGGATCTCTTAGTCCTGTATTTTAAATATTCCATCATTGTCTCTGGAGGGGTGCCTTGTTTTAGTTTCGGAGATTTTATAAAGAGCAATAATCAAAATGTACGTGATTTCTACTAGTTCATAGAACATGGCTAAATACGGCTATAGAAAAAATTAATATTTATCGTTTTATATTCTTGTTTGATCCTAGCTTGTAGAATAGTTGATTCAACGACTCTTGAGAATATGAAAATTACTTTTGTTTTTTCCTCAAACTTTAAAATTTAGTTTAAACCATTAATCTAATACCGCAATTATTAATACACACGACTATTATCCAATTTCTCTTTCTAAGTTTATCTCTTTGCCTTCCTATTGTTGCATTCCTCCATAAATCCATCCGTAATTTATCCAACACCTTTTCCACGATTTATAAATGAACGCAAACAATGGATCAAATGATATTCTCCGCAATTTAATCTGAATGAAGAAGATGGAGCAATTTTGGTTTCCGTTGAACGAGATCTGGTAGTGTTCGGCCGTGTCCATATTTTTCTCTCCTCCATTTGTTCGTCTTTTGTTTTTCTTTGCACGTCCTTCCGAGAGTGTCGCCGTCCCGCGCTTCTCCGCTCCCTTATTTTTTGAGCTTTCTTTTTGGCCCCGACTTTACTCCGCAACCAGTTTTTACCCGTTAGAGTGTCTTTTTGGTTTTGTTCTCCCTTCGCTCGCATTGTGTGGATCTCTTGCGGATGAGATCCCATGGATGCCAGCTTCCTTTGAAATATTCATAGCTTTTTTCAAAAGGGGAAATATTTCTATTAATACTACCATTTGGATGAGGGAGAGGCTTTCGTTGGAAACCGTGTTGTTTATTTCTGCAGAGGTAGTTACATCGGACAGTACAATAGAGAGAGATTTCTTTCGAAAATTTATTTGAAAATAACGCGTTTCATTTCAGAATGACTATTACATGTTTTATGTGGATGTAGTTTGCCTCTATTATCTTTTGAAGAATGAAGTGTTCGTGTTTTGCCGAATAAAAGGATACATTTTCATCGTCGTCCGATTATAATTCAAGTAAATGGCAAAGTAAATTCCATCGGGACTCGATCCCGGGTCCTCTGCTTGACGCCCTATCCATCAAAGCAGCCAAATTAAAATTCAATGTCTATGATTAACATTCCTGTGTATTCGGGATTAGATTAAATTAGATCGAATATTTCTAAATGTATTGGAGCTTCTTAAGCATTCGAATGTCCAAATCGAATTCCCTTTATACTTCTTGCTCATTGGTGGAAGTTACAAAAATGTATGTATGTATGTATGGATAACAGTACCATATACCAATGGTATTCCTCATCCGATTCTGTGACGACTTTCAACAATTCTATTTCGGATGTACATGTCCTGTGTGTCATTTTGGTTTTATTGTCATAACATATAATCCTTATTCGGTAGAAGGACCCAACGAAAAATATGTACGAATCTTATCTTATTTGCTTATCTAATGAACTATGAGGGGCATACGATGAGAATAGTTTGTCTTTTATTTGCGCGCCCTTTTTATGATTACCTTAAAGAGGAAACTTGAAAGTGTGTATTAATATTAGGAAATGTATGTAGGAATCATTTCTCAAGAAAATTACTGGAGATAGTTAATGGATTGGTTCATTCAACGATAAATGAAGCAATTCTGTTTAAAGAATAAGCATTAAATTTCCTCTTTAGTAAGTTCCTAAGTGCATATACGAGGATTAATTAAAACAATTTATCATTGTCAACTAAAGTGAGATGTAAATTTGTTTCGCCCAAGATTTAACATTTCTTGACAATCTGGATTTATTTTGAAGAGGAATCAGTCCTAAACGCCGTAAAGATGTATTCCGAAGACTCTTGTGAAAGGAAGACAGAGTACTCAACTACTCCTTATTTCCGGTTTGAAACGGGTTTCTTCGCTAAATGCTGATTTAAGTGGTAAACTCATGAATCCTTATGTCACTTATACTCTCGAACCGACGTGACGTCATTTCACCTTCTTTCGTAACTCAGAATATTCCGATTGCGAGAAGACGTTTCTGTCAATTAGAAGTCCAATAAATCGATTTATCCACTTTCCATTTGCTTCTTGAGGATCAACTTTAGATTTCATTCCGTTTCCAGTAATTTTTTCATCGTTCCAATCCATCTGGAAAATCCGGATACAGGAGATGAAGCCGTATTATTTTCATTTTACAATCACCCCAAAAAAGTTCCACGTTTATTTAAGTGCACTTTGAATTCATTTCTTTGAAAATGTTGTATGGATAGCACAACACTGAATTATTTTAAATAGAGTTCAAGGCTCTGAAAACTTTTAGTCTTACTTTTGTTTCCTTTTACTAAGTGCAGTGGATGTTTAGTTGTATATTTTAGCCCTCCGTCGATTGTATTTTCTTTCGTTGGTTGATTAATTCTTCTATTCTAAAATTTTAGCTGACTGTTACATCTTGACCCTAAGAATAACCGTAATATAATGGATTCTGGGTGATAAACATTATTGGGAAAAGATTGGAATGTTCATTGTAAAATCTTAGATATAACAATATCTTCTGTGGTAAGTATTTTTATTTGAATGTGTCTTACGATGGAAACAACAGAAGATATTTGTTTGGGAAAATTTGGTAAAATCGTTTTCTGATAGAAAGAATCGAAGGTTAAATAACAAGTAAAATATATATAAGAAAACGGATGAGTAGCATATGAGAAGGAAGGTAAAAAAGGAAATGAGATTAGGAATGATACAAGAAATGGTGTATACTAAAAGAATACGAAACAACTTCAGGTAGGGAATTGAATGGCAATTAAACAGCGTTTAGAGTGTAAGATTAAAGATATAAACGATTTCAGGCGTGTAAATCAATGCGATAGTAGTTGATAGGAAGAATACATGGCGTACGATTCACCACATACAAGTCGATTCCATAAATTTTCATTTTCTGGCACGACAATAGGGACATGTAAGTTTTCAATCCTCTACACAGGATCACTAATCTCTTCGATATTCAATAATTGACGCCCCATCGGTCGTTGTGTCCCTGAGGCGTTCTCTAGTTTATCACCTGATTTTATGCTATTCTCATTCTTTCGAATCACTCCGATTATCTTCTTATTCTTCAACCCTTAAAGCATCCTCCCTAAATGATTTAGCACCATCGAATAGCGCTCTGCGGGACATCGCACAATCCAATCTTTCCACTTCCTTTCTTCTCCCCCATTCTCTCACTTATTGTAGCGCCACTCCCCCAAACTATATCACGCTTATAACAAGCACGCATCTCACACAAGAATAACTGCTTTCAGACGCTATTTTGTCTTGAATCGTCCGCTGTTGATTCTAAAGAATATTCTTATGGAATAATTATTAGAGGTCTAATTCTTTATTTGTTAAATAACTAAAATAACAGATGTGCCTTTTATCACCGCACGTATGAAGATTGTAAACCGTATTTCCCTATCACTCGATGCGTAATGCATACTAATGATATATACTAATAAGTACGTTTCGCGGATTGCTTTTATAAATATTTTTTGATTAAAACTCCATTCAATTACAGACTTCGACAGTAGCAACGTAAATTTATATGGAACTTGCTTCTGTAAAAATTATTGATATCTAACGCTGATGGATTCAACAGTGATTGCGGTTCAATTTTGCAGAAAAACTGGATTTCATCTCCTGTTCCATGCACCTCATCCATGTTTCACTAGTATCTCGTCATCCGCAAGGCCATAGTCCCTCGTACCCATTTCACGGTTGTCTCTCAGCGTAGCTCTCAATGCCACCGAACACGTCATTGGTTTCCCTCTTGAACGCCAGAAAGGATGATCATTACGGTGGTGAAAGATATGAATAAAAGAACGCATCACAAGTCCCGTCTGCAGAAACATGCGCGACCGTGAGGGAATTTTTTTAAGGATTTCTCCCGGACCGATGGAGTGTATCGTTCCTATAATTTGATTCATATTTCACGCCTTCCATCCGTTACTCTGTGACGAGGGTTATGTCTCCGTATCACTCATTTTTGTTGTTTATTCTTTTGACGTGGATCTTTGGAAGGGATAAAGCTATTCAATGGCGATGAAAGGTAGAGTGAATTGTCCATCAATGTATTTGATTTTTTATTGTCAAGTTTAGCGCGTATATGTTGGTGTAGATTCTTTCATAGTTCATGCTCTTCCTGCCAATGATATAGATTTAAGATTCACGAATAGTGAATTATCGGTAACAAATATGAGTCCTAATCATATAATCAAATGATTGAATGATTGATTGATGATAAAAGATGATATGTAACAAGATGTTATATAGACTATATATTGAGTAATACAAGGTTGATAGTCTTTCAAAACCAAACCCGACTAATTAAGCAACGAAGAACCAAGTGTGGTAGGTTGCCTAAAACAAGGGGTCCGATTCTATTTCTATAAGCCTCCATCTCTCAGGTTTTATTTAAGTGATTGATATTTATCCCCAAAAGAATTTAGTTCACTACGGTAATGTTTATTAAGATTTACTATTGTATCGTTTATTAGTCTCTATCAAATGATTAATTTTTTAAGTCCACGTGGTAAAATTATCATCTCTTGCTAGCAATGCTGTTAATTAAATAAGCAAAGGCAATTTTCTTCTTGTGCCTGCGAAAATAGAACCTTCTTCGATATTGACTCATATCTGCAGGAATGATTCATCCAGGTCATTCCTTAAGACTATCGAGGTCACAGGAAAAAGCTTATTTAAGGAACAAAGAGATGACTTAGTCGAAGATAGACGAATCGTCTGGCGAGTTCGGCGCCCGGCTAATCTTTTAGCATCTCCGCTGTAGGCCATCAATCGAAGGGGCGATTTCAAGTGGTCCTCATCGCCAAAGTGCAAGAGAGATTAACGCCCGATTTCTCCATAAAGCCCTCCTCTTCCCGAATTCTTTTATCGCCGCATAAATTCTGCCGTCGAAGAAGGTGGGCATTACTCGTGCAGAGTCGCCGCGTGGCACTAAAACGTGGAGCCCTTTTGGCAAATGTCCGAGGTATTTGGGAAGGACGTGGAATACACCCCCAGCGAACCCGGTCTTCCGGTTTCAGAACCGGAATTGTACTTTGATATTCTCCAAAGCCCTTAACGTGCCGTCGTATTCAATTATCACCTTTTGGAAAGCAGAAATTCGATACTCTATCGAGATGGGATGAAAATGGGGATTACAAAAAAGGCTGAAGTTCTTTGATAATATCTTAAGGAGATGTCGTTCATTTCACGATTCTTCGCTATTGCGTAGGGAGATGGTATCCAAAGAGGATGATCAAAGAAGTGGAACCAATAGACTCATAAATTCATTTTCCATTTAACAATACGCGGAAGTAATCGATTAGGGTATAAAAGCCATGATGGTTGAACTCCGTGCCATAAGTCAGAAAGCGGCCAAGAGAATTGATGTATCTAGTGGGTTGTTAATATGTTATTGTAGCTAATCAATCGATCCTAATTGAATTATTTTTCTACTTTTATGATAACCATATCTTATTGTTTCTTTTTTTCTCATTTACTCGTTCTATTCTTAGAAATGGACTCCTCTGGTTGAGTTATATCGACTCAACTGGAAATTATTCCAATTTATCAATAATCCAATTAATAGGAAGAAATTTCAGCTTTATTTTTACTCTAAATACTGCTTATTTGGAAATTATAATTCGCTCTAAATTAATCTAGAAACACTAGTTAGTAACATTGAGAATAGCATTATACTCTCCCACTATTATTATTTTCATCGTTCTACTTCGTAGACATTAAATTTACAAAAAGTGATTCTATGCATGATTAAATTCTGTCTCTACATACGTCTTTGGAAATATCAGTGTTTTGCTAGATTAGTTTTGGCGTCAAGGAGCTGTACTATGATTCGAACAACATACGACCCGTCCTGAGAATACATGCTCACAATCCTCCTACCGGTCCTGTACTTGTGAAAAAAAAGAAGTTCGATGTGTCCGCAAATCGGAGGCTTATCGATATTCCTCCACAGAACATCTTCAGCGAAAGACCTTTTTAAGTCGTGTTTCGAAAAATCTCCCGTTGAGAAGCCTCGTATGTGCTTCGTCCACCTTTAAAAATGTTAAGTCGATCGCTGAGAAGGCATTTCTACTTAATCCCTCACTCTAATCCTAATTGATGACTCGAGTTTTATTTCCCTTCCTCGCATACAATTTTTTCATCGCGAGAAGGTTAGGTTTTTATGAGCTATTTGTTGTTAGCTCGTACGTCGAGAGATTTAACTTCGTTTCCATGCAGATTAGATGCTCTATATTTGCCATATGGATGTAGGAAACTTTAATGTTTATTGGTCTTGAGTTTTTGCTGTCCTTGTCATTCAAGTTTTGTGTGCGGATTAGATTTTTCGGTTTTAAGTATTTTTTTTAGTTCAGAGTTTTTCCTTTGCTTTTCTATGTCACAAAACCAAAATAAACTTGTAAAATATTGGCTAAAATTTGGGATGACGTTAAAAATTTTCATTGGAACCTTTCTATGAAGTAGTAACTGGAGTAGTGCGAAGCAACCATTTGCTTCGATTCAATCATTACAATAATCAAGTTTTTAGACCATTCGATGTGGATTTAGATCATTTCTTTTTATCGTTGAATTTATTTTCATTCTTACAGCATATATATGATCGTTTCTTAAAGTAGTTTTATTTGGAGCACTGATTTTTTTCGATAGTTATTTTATTCTTATCTATGTAGAATTTATGATGGATCATGGCTCCAAATAATATTGAAATATAGACGAGGGGAAATATAACCACAATAGTACCATTATATGACGCTCTAAACTAAGCAATTTCTCAAATACTAAAAGACTTACATAAAACGTAAACATAATTTCTTCTGAGTTTATAAGAATAATCACTATTAGAACAGTACTGATTAAAATTAAATTTCAAATTACTGCCAATACTACAATGCTTCCCCTACAATGGAAGGAATTGTTATGAAAATTGTTCCCATGGAACTCGCTGCTCACTAGCGTCGACTGGTGCAATAATATCATTCAATAGCCTCCCGAGAATCCTCAATTGCGTCGAATGAACCCCCCGTGTCCCAGATTTCTCTCTTCGCATCCTCTATGGATTCCACAGCTTAAGATCTGAAGCAATGTCCGCCCTCCTTGGGTGGCCGTCGCTTAGGCTGACAATGGATTTCGTGCAGTTAACGGCGGTCGATTGGCAAACATCAGTCAAAGTCCAGCCGCCGCGAACAAAAGAAGTCGCGAAAGAGGACTCCTGTGTTTGGAAACTTCTCTTCCCAGGATACAGAAGGGGACCAAACTATTTTTGCCTCCCGCCGTGAATTGCTTCTTCTTCATTGACGCAGAACCGTTCGGTGTGAGGATATGCCGCCCCCGTCGGACCCGCTCCTGGGTGGTTGAGACGTCTAGAGCGGTTGTTAAAATAGGGTATCGCATAGTGAAGGGCCTTTCTAAGAAGATGTCATTTCGTTTACCCTTGGGCAGCGATATATCTTTCGACATGCCCATTGTCGTTATTCCCGTGGGAGTAAATGGCATGACTAAGATCTATTTTGAGGTGTGGATGTTTGTATAGATCCTTCGGAGTGTGTGCGCTCGTTACTCCAGCAGTTTGTGCGGACCATTCTTTGTTGTAGGTTTCCGGTTCGCTGTGAGGGAACACTATGTGAAGCTTTTTATTAGATCGATGTCGGCTGACGTTTGATGTCCATTGCGATCCCTCACTGAATGGAAAAAAGTTTCTTACTTGATCTCCCCTGGCTTTGGAGTGGAGATTTCCTTCCGAAAGGGGGGACCCTTTCGATTGAATACAGTAGCGTACTTTGTGATACAAAGTTTTACAGACTTTTTAGAATGCGTTATATTTATCTACATTAGTCCTCTCTTTCATTAAATGAAAACTGTAAAGTTTAGGAAATAGCTTATGGATTCATCTAGAATTCTGTTATTAAAGTTATAACGATTTAATTTTCATGCATCTAATACAAATGATGATTTTCGAACCCATTTTCTTATCCTCGTTTTACTTTTCGCCTTGAGAGTTTCAACGGTTGGAACGATTTTGAAGTCTTTAAATAATAAAAAAGTAGAAGTAGGGAATTGGTTATAAGTAAGTACGAAATTTAATTATTCATTAACAAAATCGAATAGTGTAGTTCATGAATATGCGAATAGATTTTTTGTGGCCGATTCTGCGTGCATCGATTTAATTTTCAATTCTATAGTATTAGCTGCATCAAGAAGCAATCCGTTTTCAAAGCATAACCTTAGTATTCTTTAGGGAGGCTAAATATTTTTCTTCTTAAACTCTGGAAAAGGGTTTGGCGATATAAAGAAAGGAGTTACCAGAGCTGCCTAGCATTACAGAATAGAGGGTTCTTCCGTAAATTCGTTTGTTTTCATTCGGTTGTTTGTGTTGCCAGGTTGAGGATTGTACATCTCGAGGATGGATTTCACGCAGATTTTGAGTGTTTACGGTTCAGCTGCACACCTTGTGGCCACTGCAAAGGTGGACCGCAGGAGGAGTAGGATAACAATGGTCACTTGTCAATGCACCGCAAGTCGCATTATTTCTAAGAAATTGGCAAAATCGCAGTTTTAAAGGAATCGGAAGAGTTCTAGGCGATTCAATAAATGATCAGAATTTAAGATGCTAATTTTTTTCAGTCATAAATTTTCCTGTTCATTATGACTTTTGTCATCAAGATTTAACCTGTTCTTTAGTACTTGCACATCTTTGATCTTATTTAAGTGTTGGTATTAGTAACTATCATTCCTTCCTTTATCAGAAATTTCCGTAATATATTTTTTGACCGATCCTCTCTCAGTTGTGTTTTTCCGAAGTATAACATATTTATTTGAATGAAATGATTCTCTATGCGTATTTCTATAGCTCATATCTCTTTGTCTTCTTTTCAATAACCTAGTGTTCAATGCAAAAGGGGGAAATACGAGTACGAAAAAGCGGACGAAAATGTGAACATTAATTCCTATTATATATAAACAAATAAGACACAAATACATGGAAATAGATGAAGGATGTACCCCTTTTACTCAAATCAATGTCTTTGTCTCAATAGCATTATTCAATCATATTAGTAGCGTACTTAGCTATTCTCCCTGCTTTATTGAAAACATATTTGAATAACCGTGTTAGACCCAAAGATCATTTCACTACGTCATTACGAATTTCCCCTTTTGCATCTAAACAGAGCATCAAAGCCGAAATTAGCGATATTTTTTGCATCCGTTGCAGACTTACTTTTCGTGGGGTCCCTTTGATCCTCTTTCGCACTCTTGTCCATCTAATGAGACCCAATGTCCTTGTCTTTTAATGCCATCACGCGTGAAAATTGTCTTCTCGATCGACTCGAGTGCGATATTTTTTGTTCGTCGACACATTCTAGAGTTCTTTGGTGCACCGACAGAGGGACATCTGAACCCTAATGATTGAAGTAAGCGAAAGCCCATTCTCGCAAACCTTTTTGCCACTCTGCCTTTTTATTTGACTTCAATAATTACGATTTCTCTTCATGCATTTTGCTTTTTCATTAACGTCACTCATTGCTGCCAAATTGTCTTTATTAGCCCGGTGAAAGAAATGATTAATGAGAAGTTAAACGAAAGAAAATATATCTGTTTTCATTCATGTATGAATCGTATTGAAAGACATAATGTTATTACTTTTAATTACGAGTACTTTTATCCTAAGAATAATTGATCTTATAAAATTTGGAAAAGAAGAAAAAAATTGTCCAGAAATATCATTTATAATTTCTTTAATTGTTCAATAAATAATGATGCTAAGAAAATAAAGACAGTCAGTTATGAAATGAATTTTTTAAACATTCAAAACGATAAATAGTTCATTTTTTATCAAAAAGTAGCTTTAGATATTAGATCTCTTAATACATTTAATAATGTATTTATCAGGATATAAATTCAATTTCTCTTTACTGATTTCGATATGCGATAAAACTAGATAAATTCGACAGTAAGATACATTTCTTTCAGCGGTTTTTTATTTGTGTCTTAGGAAAAGTATTCGATTTATCTACGCATGGTAGTAAAATTGTGATTTCATGTATGGAAATGCAAACAGTATCTTTGTCTCGTAAAATTTACGATAGAAAAGTGAAGCCTTTGGAACTTATGTATGATTGATGATATTTGGGTCAGAAGACCGGAAGCAGATGAAATGAAAGAAAGACTAATGAATTGGAAGTATTATTATGTTTGTGAGTCTCCCAAAATGCCATACTTGGAAATATTTTCCTTCCTTGCAAAAGGAATATAATTATATAAATTGCATTCAATTGGGTTTATTAGCAATTCATCTGTATTTTGCTTAAACTCTAAGCTCTTTCGTTTCATTTGGGAATAGAATCGCCTTTTATGGAAATTTCTAGATTTTTCAAAGAATCCGGATTATGTCTAACAAATAACCGCTAATATATACATTTATCAGTTTTCATTCTCTTTTTCGGATTTTTGTTATCTAATTAATCAATTGTTGACCTGATATTAATGCAGTGATTGGTATAGAAGAAAGTTCAGTCAGGGAAACTAAATAATTTAGTTGTTTACTAAACCTCGTAATTTAAGAGGCTCTTAAACACACCTTATAAGCTACAATAATGGTGTATAACAATGAATAGACAGAATTAATTTGATAACTTTCTCTAACATCATACTATTGTGGCATTTACCCAGTCCTAATGGAATAAATCTTCCTTGAATTAATCCACAATTATAATCATGTAATCATGTCTTTCAATCACTCTATCTTAAATAAGTCGTATGAAGCATTACCACTGATTTCAAACACATTTTAGTCCGAGTCATTGTTCCACAGAGCGCAATTAAAAAACCGACTTATTCTAATGGAGTCCATTAAAGTGCATGGACATTGTGCTTCCATCCTCATTGTCGAGGTAATGGGCACCAAACGGACAATTAGTCTGCGCAAAAGTAACATTTTTTCCTCCCCGGAGGGTATATCATTCCATTTGGCAGAGAAAGGAGATCCTAAAGACAATTAGAGGCCTTTTGGAGATGCCGACTTTCTTTTTAATATTAATTAACGGGCACTTGATAGGCGTCCACATTTTCATGACGGATGGGTTGAATTAACTCGGTAATTAAGGGGGGAATCCAAGAGTCCTCCCCCTGCAACACCTGTTGCAAGGGTGACTGGCCCTTATCGGAACGAAATGCTGCTAACCGGTTCACCTGATAAGATTCCCTCAATGGATGTAAGATGCTCGAAGAGAAATTCGCATCAAAGAGAGTCGCTCCAGAGTCGGATGCTGCGTGTCTTCCCAGTTATCCGATGCTGGAAATGCTTTCCTTTGTGAAAGTCGTACGTGTTTTTAGAATGATATAAAATTTCACGTGTTAGATTGTATTCTCATCTTGCTCTTTGATAACGTGTCTTCTCTTAGTGTTTGTCGATCTTTATAACATCTGTATTTAGATAAATATACATAAAGAATGCAATTATGCAAAAATCAAAAACTTATAATGACAGTTTAGTGATAATGTTATTCTAAACAATTTTGGAATCTCATATTATAATTTCAAACGATGCTATAAAAACATTGCGAATTCGGGCATTGCTCAAAATAAGCGATCTTACTATTTAGTTTTATATTCCATATAGTATTTTCTGTGATATCCAGTAATCTAATTTCATAATTAAATCATTCATAATATAGCTTGAATTGCTAAATCATACGTTTATATGCAACATGTTAAAAAAATTGACAAAAACCTTCAAATAGTTAAACTAATGTAATTTAATAAAATTTATGTTTATTATTCCTTTGACAGGTAGGCTAATCGTCGGCGTAATACCTCTAAATAATAAATTGCAAACTCGTTCAATATGGCCTACATTTTGTTTCCGATTCCTGATATTTTTATTTCGTCTTAAGGGAAAGGTTTTTTATGCAATCCAATTATTCAAGTTAATCTAAGCATTATTTAAACGTTTGTAATCGAATCTTCAATTATTTACAGCGGAACGCATTTATAGCCTCTATAAAGAAATACTAATTGATCTATTAGAATGTTATTTGTTAGATAGATTTTGATTCTTTGTCGATATCGGCAAATGGCAATTTTCCTTTCCCTCGTTAGCTCTAAATAATCCACTCTGTTGTTAATAGATTGGTCTTTATTGCGGAAGCAAATGAGTTGTTGTAGAGTTTTATGGCTTTTCCTCTTCAGCGGGTGTGATATAGAGCTCCACTTTATATGGCAGAGGTTGTTGGTTTGGCAACGGAAGCCCTTAACGACAGTAATAAATCCTAGTTTAGCTATAAATCACAACTCAGTGAGTGGGACTCAAAAATGGAAACAGTGGTGCAAATTAACGTTCGAATCACTCGTCTCGCGTTTGAGATGACCGTCGTTATGCCAACGGATTCGACACTTTTTTTGTTATTTTACGACGGTTCGCATCAGATATGCATTCAAAAGGGATATCTATTCTCCTGTAACCTTTAATAGATGAAATAACTTAAAGGTGATCGTAAAGATTTCTTTGAAGTATATGAGTACATATATATATATAAATATATGCCTATTTTTATTCCGTTTAAAAATGAAAAGGTTTATTGCTATCCGTAGATATTATAAGGCAAAGACAAATAGTTCTTGCTTTTTAAGTTAATAAGCTATATATAATAGATATATAGCTCGAATATATCCTTCTTATTATATACTCTTTTAATATTTCAAAATATTGTCCTAATTATATCTTCTTATTATTTGATATCAAGTTGAGATAAATCATTTTCGTAGTCATTGATAGCAGATTGATACATCAATCAAACGATTCTTATTCGGCTCAAGTTGATAAATATATGAAGTTTATTTTCATCTAGTTTTGACTCCTTCTATGAATCGTTATTTTTTAAACGAGCATCTGTGTTTGTGTTAGTTCAATATGAAGTTAATTTCTATGGATTTCATTGTTTAACATCTATGATCTTCAATGAATGGAATACCGTTTTAAGATCTAGAGCAATTGGTAAATTAGATTTACTCCTCAATGTCAAAAGTCAACTTATTCTTCTCATGAAGATTTAGTAGAAGGAACAATATTAGTGTTTGCTATACCAAATAGTTCACAGAATGAGATTTTTATTGTTAATCGAAGGTCCCAACGCAACACTCCATCCATCCATTGTCTGGTGGATGATGAAAAAATACGCTGAATTGTCGAATGACTCTTATGCATTCTGACCTCGCCCTTGTGAATAGTCTGCAAAATTTTAATTGCCTCAGCTGCCCTATTTTCTTCCCTCGTTAAGGGTTTGATTTCTGGCGTCTGAGGGCGTTCTAGGACCGTAAATTATTTAACGAATCACCAAAGAATCTGGAGCATTCTTCTTCGTTAGCTAATTAGATTCGTTGCGGTCTGTCCTTTTAATTTATCCTCTCATTTCTCATTGGTTACGTTATTGGATGATTGACGTTAAATGGGTAAAACTAAAATATATTCATAGACAATATGCTTTTGCTACTAATAAATCAGGTGTTTAAAACTTTATTTTGAGTTTATTAACAAATAAATTGAATAAATGACACCTAATTAATTGAAGTAAAGTTTTCAGATACTGATAATAATCCCAGGGCAATAAGAATTTAATGAAGTGCTGCCAACAGTTGGGCGTTGTCCATGAGATAAAACTACATTTTATTTATAATTATTTTCTGAATTGTTGGATGTGTTGTAGACTTGAACCTCGCTCATTTTTGCATGACTGACTCCAGCAACAATCGCGTGATATTCATTATTTTATCAGCTTTTTATTGATTCTTTTCTTAAATGAAAGACTAAAAATGGATTAATTTAGTAATTATCTTCGAATCACAATTTTGTCTGACGTAAATTTTCTTTTCTGAAGCATTCATTCTTCACTTTGAAGTCGTAATAATGCTCTGAATGGAACCTCCCATTCCAATCTTCTTCTTCCGCATTTCCAATCCTATTTCAGATCCAATCCATCCTTTTATAAGATAGATTTCCTGAAAGATGGATTCGTTTTAACATTCACTAGATTCCTTCACTTCCTTATTCGTCCCAGAAGCCGCTATGCAGTCATTACATCTCGAATGCAGCTGCTACCGCTCTTTCGAGCAATGAGGAATACGGTTTTTTCCCTTTCTTTATGCGTCCATTCATCTAGGCACGGGAGGAATCTTGATAGGCGAGTTACGATTTACGTCGTAGAGACCGCTCTGGGATTCTGTCAACAGATAGCTTAATTACTCTTGGTGACGCAACACGTGCATTGCCGTGAACAGCCGAGGCGATTTTCCCACGGAAATATCGCTCTTTGGAAGATCGCAACCCTCGCGAACCTTTTTAATGAGCGCATTCCGCAGCATGTGGAAAGAAGGGCAATATCTCCAAGAGGAATGGAGAAGAAATGCGGGATATTTTGAGGGTGGTTTTGAAGGGGAAAATGTCAACAGTATAATTATAAGTAGTTAGGATTATATCGACATCATGATAAAGTTGTGCTGAAATATTTTTAAGTTCTATGAGATATTAAGAGTATTCAGTATGATATGTTTAGTATTAGCTAGGAAGATGCTTTTGCTTCGAAAGAAAAATTTCAGAGGACGTGTTTCTAAAAATCTACATTATGGCTAGATTTATGACTGTTTTTGGGTTTATGGGAGTATGTTTAAGTATGTGTTAATAACTAAAACATAAAGCTAAATTTACATTGGAGAACTTAGTCGTAAAGTAATCTCTTCGTATAATTAAAGCTAACCGAAATAAAATATTTTAATATTTTATTAAATGGAATGAATTAGTGCAATGCGATTCATTATACGTTATAGACTATATTATATTATTATACATATATGATATTGGTAACGTGAGATCAGTAGATATTTACGACAAAAATGAATAAAATCCTCAAAGATTAATAAAGAATTGAGTGTTTCAAATAACTTTTTTAAGAAACTAAAAGTAACTTCCTACACATAAAATGTTTAGATGCCGTATATTTCTTTGGATAATCCTATCCACCAATTTCCATGCACATGGTGGGAATGGAAACTCACCTGTTTCTTAGCGTCACGACTTAATTGCGCTCGAAAAGAGAAATAGAATTTTCCGATTATTATTTCCTCTCGTCTCCATGTAGCGTGAACACATGACAGGTGAGCCCAATCTCTATGCTTTATTATTCGGTTAGTTTGAGACAGTGGCTCGGAAGATGAGCATTTTGTATACTTTTTGATATCAATTATCTGCGATTGTTTAGTTTATAATTGGAATCCCGATTAGCATTTAATAGTTGCGTGATCTCTCGGTTTCCGTGGATATTCCCGAAAAGCACGGATGTCATAACTTTTTCCCATGCGAGATATCATGCGAAAGACCCATCCATTTCACTTAGCAAAGGTAATTCGTGGTTCGGATATCCTCCAAAAAGGGAGCGTTGATTGCCGGTTGCTTTATGAGAATATACGTATCGCTGAAGAGTGGATTTTGAGTTAATCAGGTAGTAGAAGCTCTTTGGATCCCAAAAACAATGCAATCTCACGGATAGATTCCCTTCCCTTGTTCTTTGATAAAGTGATTGCACTGGACATCCGATACGGGAATAATTAAGTCAGTGAAAAGGCTGTTTTCATAATTTAGCTTACAAGAGGAAAGATACTTATTTGATTTATTTCTTAAAGGAACTTTTGATGTAATTTAACATTTTATTTATTTATTGATTGATTGACTCTCGTTGCAAATTTAGCGTATATGATATAAAGACGTTATTATTATTATTATTCTTCAGAGCATGGTAACAGTTACATATGAATAAAGACCTTGTCCATTGAGTAAATTTATAGAGGAGAGAAATGAAGGACAATATTACAATATGAAATCAAAATTTCGTTAACATAAAACAACGTTATTTTACTATGATCCACTGTTATTTGTACGTAACAGTACTAAAAAATGGGTCCCAATTTTGAGAATCTGTTTCGAAAATTTCAGCTAACGATTTTTTATGCCCGATTAAGCTTTATAAATTTCCGCATCATACCAATCGGGATTCAATGAAGTTGGTCGTCTCTTGAGTCGTGATTGAAAGACAGTGGCCGGCCTTAAGATGTCTACCCATCGGAGAATTAGCTCCATTGCCCGCTATCCTCGGAAGTCCTCGACCCACGATCGCAGACGATGCAGTCAAAATTCAAACCGTCGCTAGAGAGGGGAACGTAATCTTTTTAACCCTTTACGACTTCTCCCCCACCATTTTAACTCTTCGAGGAATGAGAGGTCGTCACGTGGTCAGTTCCAAGGCGTCCCCTCTTCAAATTTCCCCCAACCCCTCCCACTTTCTGGCAACTTCCAGTGTCATTCTTCTCTCCGTCGGGCACGCGTCTTCTTCTTGGGTCAACAGTCTGCAGACACGCCTTCGCGGCAGCATCTGGCTCGGAGGATCAGTTGCATCCGCGCGAAGATACGCGACCACAGGGCATCATCTCCTGCTTTCCACCCCTTTTTTACACAAAGCCAGCGACGCATTCCTCACACGCGACTGCTTATAATAGGACGCAGAACGGGATAAAGGATAAAATTCCTTAGAGGAAGGAGAAAACACCGGCTCACCCGATGTTGCTTCCCCCGAGCGGAGTTAACATTTGCTCGGGCTGTTCTTTCGGTGTCGGAAGACTTTTTGATTGTTGAAACATTCTGTTCTCCAAGGATTGCTCCGTCTCTTGTCGCAACACAGCACCTCTTCCATTGCTTCAGTTCTTCTTGACACCATCTTGCCTCGAATTTTTAAATATATAACTCGTATACTTCGATAGCAACAGCTGATATCTTTGCTTTGTCATCGTCAACTAGAATGAACAATACATTGTTGGTTATTAGGAAATAACAATGACCATCCTAATTGCCACTTTAGCCTCCCATAGTTCAATATTAGGATCAATCACAAAATCAACGTCACATCATTGTTGGCAGCAATAAAACATTCGATATGAGGACGAACCGAACCCATCCGTTTTTTATTGTTGCTGAATGATGTTGCGCTATTGCGTTGGAAACAGTCGGTGGATTGTTTACAGCTCCCTTGAGGCGGTTGCTTCCGACCCAACGAAGGCCCTTAACAGCGATGGACATTAGTTTCACACTTTTTTTGAGGGGCGATACTTGTGCGCTTCCGGTTTACGCCCTTTTACGACTTTCTTCGGGCCGTTTTCCCTTCCCTTGTTTGTCATCGAGTGTTCTTCGCGGCTGCGAGGGCGTGCGCTATTTTAAAGAAGACGGGATGCGCAGAGTAAGGCTTTTCAACCCAAGTGCTTGTGCTCCACAGAATAGCGGGGATTTTACTTCGTTACTTCCAGAGACGACTATAGTGTGCCTCGTGATAGTTATTACTGTGACGCAATTTAGTAACGAAACCGTTGGATTTAGTGGACGATAAACTAAAAATAGATACTATTGTGCCGCAAAAGAGCTTTAATGCTCCGGATTCTAATGTGCCGCAAAGAATATTTTAATGTGTCGCATTCTTTAGTTCCTTCGTTCAGTTCAACTGTTTTAATCCAAATTTAGGCAATGTTTTAGGGAACCAGTGCGCTGGATGTAGTGCTTCAGCAAGGAATACGTTTCTTCACCACACGCTTTAAATTTCGCACTTCGGAGGAATCCTCTTGGTGCGCTCAGTTGGTACCTACCAGTGGGTGTCGTGGATGTCACCGGGGTAACAGCACCATCGTCGCCAACCGCTTTCCGTGCCCGAGTCACGGCATAGCATCCCGCGGAGCGTATCTCGAGTTGACAAGTCGTGGAACGTTTTAGCAAAGGCCGTTCTCCTCTTTCAAGGGTCTGGAGCAGTATGCACCACTCGAGATTTTGCGTGTGGTTTCGCCATGAGTGATGCGAGTTTCCTTCTGGATCAAGGGGATTTCGCGACAATGATTCAAGCCGACGGGGAAGAGTTGCCGCCGGTGAGTTGTTTTCTCTCCTCCATTGTTGCTCTCTCCTTTGTCACCACTTTTGTCGCCACCTTTCACTCCTTCGCGAAGGGATTTTGGACCGGATTTTTGTTCTGCGTTCTCTTTGCGAGTTTCATAGAAGAGGAAAATTCGATGAGGAAGGATCGCTACTGCGGGAATCAAGTTCGTCAAATTGCGAATGAAACTTAAATTTGTAATTCTACTATCCTTTTTTAGTTGCACTGGTTTTTATTTCTGATAATGTAGCAAAAATATCGTTTGATTTACTCAATTATTGCATAAGAATAATTATTTAATGCATCTAATATTATGTACTAAAACAAATGGAGGATGTAAAATTATTACTAGATCTATTTAAAAGATTGATACTTAGATATTTTGACGGAGAGGAATGGACATATGAACTTATAAAAAACGAAATTAGAAATAACTTTCATAATAGACAATATTTGATTAGTTTATTAAAAGCTCTTCATTTGTAGTACTAGCGTTTTATAATTAAAATTTGTATGAATTGCCTTGTTTGCTAAGTTTTAACATAAATAGGTAATCAAATAAATTGTCTAAATATTTGTAATTCGTTACAAGTGGATAATGTATAAATTACTTATCTCTCCGGAAAAAAATTAAACAGTATTTCATGGCTATTGTAAATAAAATAATAACAATAAAAATCCCTTTGAAAATCTGGAGGAGTTGTCTCTTTCCATTGTTTCTTATCGTTTCCAATGCTTTCCATTGTTGGCTTTAATTTCTCTTAGTCTTTCATTGTTAGCTCCGTGGGCATCTATTGTCCACTCCTAACAGGAGAAAGCATTCTCGCGCTGCATAACTCCTAGTCGATATCGTGAAAGAGGTCTTTCCATCCACTTCCCCATGCAATCCTTTTCTCACTTGTCATCTCGAGCGGGTGTGAAATTGGAAGCTGTGGGAGGTTGCGACTCCTGTTCCCGGCAATTCATACTTGTCATCTCCCGTTTATCCATCCGAGGATTCTAATGGGGGAGGGAATTACCAATAGGAGTCTCGAACATCTAATCCCCTTTGAATCGTACTGAAGGAATAGTTGGCCTAACGGAGGAGCGAACATTTCGTCTCTTTTCCTTGTGACAAAGACGGCTGGGTTTGAATTGGTCTAAAGGAGTTTTAACTCTGTTCCTCCGCATATCTCCTGCATCTGAAAATAATGGATGCTGTTTGAGTTCACATGAACTGTGTCGCTCTAAAGAGATGCTAAACGGGTTAAAAAAAGAATTCGATATTTATTTATTTATTAACAAATACCACACAAACATCCTCAGACGGGACAATTACAGTGAGGTTTCAAACTCAACAACGGACGTCACAGACATCTAGACCCTGAGAGGAAAATTTCCTCCTCAGCCGGGATTTGAACCCGGGACCTCAGCATTAGAACATTAGCATTCTAACCACTCCGCCAACGAGGCCGGCTAATAGATTGCGTTGTGACCTAAAAAGTAATACGTTGGGCTGTTCTATTTTACAAGTAATAAAAATTACAAAAAAGAAAGAATGCCACGAAATGACTGAGTAATTTACGAGTGTAGTTTCAGATTTCTAAAAGTGATATGTTTTCCAAATATTGCAGTAAACAATAATCTCAATTGAAGATTTCAGTATATGAATTATAAGAAAAGAAGATTCTGGAAGATTACTATAAAATAATAATAAATATGGAGTAATTTACATAATAATATCTAATTATTGGTACGGACGATAGGATTGAGACATAGTGTCCAATAGGTAATAAATTAAATACATCATTTCCATTTCTTGATAGTCACCTTCCATATCCAAAGTAACCCGTGCAATGAAGTGTGTGTATTCAATCAAATTAAATTTAATCTAATAACTTCCAAGCCGATTGATAACAACGTAAAGATGTGTTTGCATCATCCGTAAGAATGGAAACGTTAATAAATGTGCAACGATGTTCAATGATAACTCTATCGCTTCAAACTCTTGGTTAATTACAGCTCGACTCTTCTTGGCGCTTATACCTTTTTATATTCAACAATATCCATCTCTAATCATTTATATCACTTTCACTTGCTCGGTCACTCAATGATGGATGTTCAAGGCCTTCTCCCCATCGAAAAACGAGTTTCCCCTCACAGCCTCCTCGTAATCACTCGGATCGAACACGAGATTTGTTAAGGTTCCCCGAAGAAGTGGCGAACTAAACAGCTGAGGCAGTTTGATGCGCACAGGCTGTCCTCCACCTGTATCTCCAATTCTTTCCGATCGAATTCGTGTAGAGAAACAGTAGCTTGAGAACATCGTGATTTCATTCATGGCTAATCTAATTGGATGGATTTTCATGAGCGTTTTGTCGTGCAACTGTCGGGGTCGATGCAAGCTGATGGTTTAAAGCGTGTTAGAACTCTGTTTTTGTTGAAGGAAAGATAGATTTGATATTTATGAGGCGTATCATTTCATTTCTATACTAATCATGCTTTATCGTATTATGAGAGAAACATAAATGTCGAACGATAATGTACAATCTCAATAATAATTTTCGCTGTAGCTATAATCTTTGAACTTTTGTATTTGTTGGTATTGTTAGTATTCTCAAGAGGAATTATATCAATCATATTTTTGTGACTTATCAGTTGTAACAAAGAACTGTTTGATTATCGCTTCATTTAACATAGATTATAATTGTATATATCCAACAATCAACAATAGATATTTGACTATACAACTTTTAAGAATTTAAATAATTTCTGAAATAGCGTAATAATGGTTGAAAGATTCTTTATCTAATATCTAGATTGACTTGTTCGGAACATAAAAGATGTATTTTATTTTGAACATAGCAGATATCATCGGAAGAAAGTTCATAAACATGTATACGCACACGTGTATGACCGCCCCTTCGTTAGTTATTCGTAGGGAATCATGGAAAACAGATGTAGTACATGTCTGAAACATGTAAAATAAACCACATGTCAATCAATTCTCCGGAGACGTTTTCTACACAACGTCCCCCTCCGTTTCCTTCTGGATACAATTCACTCAATTGACTTTCACATCGTCGAAGATTCCCAGAACTACCTCCGATTCGTCAGAGTTTGCCGACGAACTCCATTGTCTCTAGGGAGTGAGTTTCTTTCGACGAAGTTTCGCAATCCGTTGTCATTTGTTTGCCCCTCCCACGCCCCATTTTTCTCAACTTCCTGTGCTCTTATCGAGTGCTTCGATACTTTCCGAACGCAATCTTAAGTTGCGTCAACAACACTGAGCGGAAATTCTTTCATTTGTTCTCTTATAAAATCCGCGTCCTTTTTTGACGATTGATTAGAATAATAAAGGAGTGTAGACATCTTTATTTATTAGCTTTATCTTTAGCACATTATATTTTTCTCTTCTCTACTGAAGGGCGATTGTATCTTTAGAATCTTTAGGAATCTCTCCTCTACCTAAGCATATTTTCTAATACAACATTTGATGCGGAGTCAACATTGTTTCGTATATTGTTACCCGATTAATTATTAATTCGTCAAATATTTATAATTGCCTTATAAAGATTAAGCAATTCAATCAATAACAACAACAATTTCAACCTTATTAGAGTGAATTTTAGTCAACAGAACCATTCTTATAGCGCTAAGTAAAGTAAAAAGAGCAGTAGTTATAACAAAAACAATGTATTCACCGTATTAATAAGATAAAATAAGGAGGTAATAAAATCTTTAGAAGGAATAAAATTAGGAATGTATGTAATACGAGATCTTGAGATCGTAATTGATAATTAAAAGAGGTTAACAATGTAATGTAATAGCGCTACTTATTCACCGAGTCTTCTCTATTGCCCGTATCCATTGGGGACAGTCGGATCCCCTATTCAGATCACGCATTGACGCCCCATTGATGTCTCACCTGCCCCTGATTGCAGATGGTGCGGAAATACGTCCAGAGTCACCAACGACTCGAGATCTGCTGCCTCATCATAAACAGGGCTTCTCTTTATTTTTGAGGTGAAGACGTCTACAGATGTCCCCAGACTCGAGCCGCTGTGTCTCCCCAATGTTAATGGACCGCTGGGGATGGCCAACTTCCTTTTATCTCTAAATATAAAAAGAGAAACCTTGAACATTTGTCAAGATTAGCGAGGAATAAAATATCGGCTGTTGACGCATTTTATGCGTATCGAAAGTTATGGAAGTTCAGGAGGATCAAAATGTCGAGGTCACCTTCCGCTGAAAGAAGTACCGACAAATTTATGAGGAGATTTCCATTCTACGCGTATGGACCGATTCGAATGGTTTTTAAGTGAGACTAAAATCTCAAGAAATAATAATTAACACAAAAGTCAGAACATCAGAGTATCATAGTACCATACCAAAAGCATTCAATGACAACGGAGAAGATTTCATTTACGAAAAAATATTAAGAGGTGTATTAAACGGAAAGAGATTGTTGGAACAAAACTTGTGCATCAATCTTCCCTAAATAAATTAATATGACAACGGTATTACAAATGTGCTATAGAAACCTTAAGAGGTACAAAAATGTGCTATAGAAACCTTAAGAGGAATGAAAAGCTTCAGGATGCACAGCAGAGTAAAATGTAAAGCTGATTTTTTCATGAAATTAATATCTATATATTTATTCGTGCAGAAATATAAGTTATTGGAGCGGAAGATTGGTCGTATTCTGTAAAAAAAGGACTGAAAAATACGAAATCTAAAATTATTAATCTCAAGATATTATAAAAAGTAAGAAATCGCGGATTCAGAAAGAATTTTAAAGAAATGTTTCCCTTTTAATGTGGCGGAGTAATATTTTCCACCGCATCCTCTTCCTTGCGCGAAATGCTATTATTTTTTATGAATTCGCACAGTCACGGAATTCAGCGGCTGAGGTTATCAATTCCCGATTTTCGGCCATATTCTTCTTTTCCGTTACATTTCTTCCAAATATTTCGGCGACCCGCACTTTCTCATCTCTTTTTATATTTCCACCGATTCGTGGTTTTTCGCCGTGTCGCGGATCCCTTACATTCTTTTTTCCAAACAAAAGACTGCGGAACACGCGCAGCGAAAAAACTATTCTCCGGGCGCCATGGGGTCGACGTCGAAGCGGAGAAAAAATCTTTATCGCTCCATCCGAACCTTCGGGGACCCAATTCGCAATCCGTACGAAATTTGCTCTTCATCTGTTTTATTTTGTTGCTCTCGAAAACACATCCGAAGAGATCGTTTTCTTTCCGATTAGCGCCCGAGTGCGAATTTTGCATTTGTCTTTTTTTTCCCGCACCGATACGTTGTCTACGAGTGGTTTCCCATATTGCAAGAGGATCGAGAGTTTTAATCCCTTTCATGAATTTTTAAGCCTTCTTACTTGTGTTTGGTCTTTTCATTCAACTCTGCACTTTCAATGGACAGTACTTTTAGAATGAGCATTGAATTTCTCCACGTATCGTTTAACAGCTTCTGAAGATGATGTAATGCATTGAACAGATCTGTGAAGTAAAGAAATGCTCCTGTTTTTCGTAGAGTGATGCTAACGGGCATTTTAGAGAGGCTAAACCTTGTTGTAATTCATGACAACAGAATTATATGCTCAAGAACCAACTTCATTTATATAAAAATACACCATACTTGAATGCGTTGCTATACAATGGCAGCTTGGCCATCCCGTCTTTTTGTAACCATTTGAGGTTTATGATAAATATGTAGTATATACTTTATTTTTGATTATCTAATTTTTTGTTGTGTACGTATTCTTTACGCGTATAAATATATAAATATTTATGCGTAATCTCAACAGTAGTCTACATCCTTCTCAGTCTTACTTCTCTTGATATTGGCATTTTTTCTGATATACATACCTGGTTGCCTAGCGGAGAAAAGTTTTTATGAACTCTAAAGAATACCACGTAAAAATTCTCGCCGAATCTATACTCCCGGAAAGTATAGAATTGTAGTATTTGATTTGTGCTTCATGATGATAACTTTTTTACGAAATAGAAAGAAGAATATCAACGAAATCATTAGCTTAATAGTTAAGAAATAGATCGATAAAAAACTAATGTTCTCAAAGAAGTTGAAAAATTTGAAGTCTTAGGAAATAGTCTGGTAAAGCTTAAAATAACCCATCTTGGTGGCAAATGTAACCCTTTTAAGATTTCTGTCTGCCTCCAGATGAATTTTGCATGAGTGATACCATGGGTGTGGTTGGTAATGAAATCGGCCAGGGCGGGGTCTTTCTCCAAATTGATTTATCTCAATTTCCGAATAAATAGAGGCTCTCCAATTTCATTCCTAATTCAAGAATTTAATTACGAAGCCAAAATGCTCAGAATCAAATATTGAAAAATTGAAGCCTCTCTTTGAAGTTTGAATGTGTTTTTGGAGGGAATCATTAATCAAAATGTACTCGGCTTTTACCCTTTTTATTGTATAGAAATTGTGCAGTGAGATAAGTTTTTCGTTTCTCAGGAAATCACTATTTTTAAACAGTATGATGTTTGAAATTCGTTAAATATTTTTTTATTAAGGATGTATTCTAAGATACAATTACTCTTTTAACGTTGGCTTATATGAAGAGATGATTAATTTAGCAAGTACTACAGTTTTTTACATAAAATCCTAATAAAAAATTAACCGATAATTTTAACATCTCCTGAGATGGGACTCTAAAAGACTTAATATTTTTATGATTTAATGAAATATAAATAATTCAATTACAAAAGCTTAACTAACTCAATATGCATTAAAATGTAGGATTTAAAAATACTTGATGTCGTTATTCTCTCTTCCACAAAAAATGACAAAAAAACTAAATTTTCTTACTGAATTTTGTAGGAATCATTTCAATAATCAATCAAAATTTCAATTAAGCATAAGTTATGGTAAATGATTATACTCGAAACATAATGTTTTAAAACTTTCAGTGTAGGAGATGTAGAATGTAAATAAAATTGATCGGTTGCTATGGTTAAGATATCAGTAATAATTCTTCAAATATAAAGTGTAACAGAGATTAATGTCGTTACTCAGTCTGACCCTTGCCTCAGTTATCGCGTTAATAATGAAGGGACAATGGTGCAGGAGAACATGAACGTTAGCTATTCACGGTAAATGAAATATTGCTGGCGCTAGACGTCACGACTCGAAAATCTAGTTCATCTAAAGCTCGTATCATATATTTTCCGGAACTGAACAAGCCTTTTGTGGTGGCAGTTCATTTCCCAATGCAATCAGAGTTCCTTCAATTGGCTTTAGTCTCAATTTCGACTCCACTTAACGCTCATTAACCGAACGCTCTCCAACTCGTGCTTCGAATAAGATGACCATTTCATCCGATGTCCTCATCTTCGAATCAGCCCTCCGAATCGGTGCTGGACTTTCATTTCGACTGTGAGAGTCCCCTTTGGGAATGAGCGACGCTGTAGGAGATCATGTGCAGTGTATTCCGTCTTCAAATCCCTCGTTTCTGAAGACAGCGTAAGACCTCTCCTTCACCTTAATTGAACTCTGGTGTGGATTTACTCATGAACCTCTTCACTCCATCACTTATCCACTCATTGCGATCTCACGGTGCTTCCAATTGGACTCTTTTCTTTAGTTGCGAAATATCGACGACTACTGGATTGTTGTAAAGGAAGGATTCCCTGATAACGTCTTTCCCACCAACCTTGGAACCAATACCTTTCCGACCCTTAAGAAGATGGGCTCCCCTATTTATAACCCCTTCCTGTTCTTTATCCTATGCGCCTAGAGCCTAGTGGCCTCAATTATTTTTCACCTTTAAGCGGAAGTAAAGCTAAAGTGGGCGCTCAAATTACGCCGGACAAAAAATTGAACTGGATGATGGCGGTGTAATGGAGCTGAAGGCTGCTCTCCTCTTTATCTAGGCTTTCGAAATGGGAATGAGGCTCGGTCAGAGATGAGGTGTGTTTTCTCTTCCTTAAAACTTGTGAATTTTTTCTCATTCATTTAAAGTAAAACTGTATTTAATACTAAAGAAATGATCTTCTAGTTGTCATCAGGGCAGTACGATTAGTGTGAGATTAGCAAAGGCAAATAGTCAAAGTAATCCGTATAAAGTTTTACAATCTGCGTTTTTAAAAGTGACGTTTTAGACTTATATCTTTAAGTATCTAAGTATAGTTTCTTTAAGGCACCTTTTCAATGGATATTGATGAAAAAGATTATGACCACTCATCATGCATCATGGCTCATAAGATATTCACTGTGTTCTTCTGCATATGTTCTTTAACTTTGGGACTAAAATAGTTATTTTTTGTTTAGAAGTACTAAAATTAGTGCTTTTTACCACAGATGCTAAGTTTAAAAGTTAGAATAAGCGTGTTATAGTTGCGTCATATTTTGAGAACGTAATTTCGCCCTGTAGAGTAACTTGAAATCTAAAAGGTCATTCTGAAGTTTCCAACCCTATGGTGGTATTTTATTAGAAAGAATTTGAGATGATAGAGAAAAGTATCAGCAAATATTTGTATTTTTTGTTAAATTTTCAAAATCATTTTCCTCACGAACCTGTGAATCTACGCTCTAAAATTCCTCTTTCCCACTTCCTGTTCTTCTAAGGCACTCAAAGGTCTTCCATCCGAGGCCTACTCATCTACTTATAATCCACGATGCAACGTATCCTATTTCTGGACCCAATCCATCCATTTCCTCCTTTTAATCAACTTCTCAGCACTCTCCCATAATCTCCAACGCTCCCAAGATTCCATCATCGCTTTCCCTTTTAACCAATTCATTCGTCACATTAATCCTTCTTCTTATTGAATGCCAAAGGGAATTGATTTATTTATTCTCTTGAATATTGCACTAATTAGATGTTAAAATTTCCATTACCTCTTCCACTTAAATTTATCCGCTTAAATATATGAAACTCTTATACATCAAATGAAAAATATATTTAAATATCGCTCTTTTCACAATAAAATATTTTGGTTAACCAATGAACAATATTTGGGATTTCATTTAAGATAAAATTGAAATATTTTTATGATTGTAATTTGTTATTACTTATCGTCTCGACTATTGTAGCTCGTACTGAATATTGTTACTCGTATTCGGTTACTTAAGAATTCAGAAATTTAAAACGTGATTAAACTTTGAAGATACGATTTACCACTGTCGTAGTACTTTTCTTAGATAATTCAAAGAATAGTACGATTCTATTGATTACACTATTAATGGAAATATATCTTTATAATCTGGCATTTTTTCGAACAATTTCTTATGATGCTGGCTGATGGATAATTACGTAGCTGTAGAAAAATACAATTTGACTTTCTAAAAATTGTTTTCATGAACTTTTTAGAGTAAATTTCTGAATGGCCAATGGTATTGTAAAAGAATAAACTTTCAATCGATGCTAATAATATAACACAACCGTAAATATATTTAAGTTAAGTATAATCCTTGTTCAGTATTAAATAATGACTCAGAAGTGTATGTTGATATTTTTGGCTATGACTCGATCGAAATATATTATAAATGTTTCGTCTGAATCTGAAATGCCATCGATCTTCAATTCTCACGTACTCTTAAACATCCGAGAACTCGTGTAGCATTTTCTCTCCCATCTCCCTGCATGTATTATTGTCCCCCCTTCATCGTCTTTCCCAGCATTCCCCTCGAGTGCAGCGGGTCGTGCTCTACGATCGTGACGGGTAGATTAATCAGTTCCTTGGGTGCACGCGTGATAGGAAAGAAGCCCTTCGTAATAGGGAACCTTCCCTCGTGCTTCGGTTATTTATACTTTTTGGCGTGCCCTGATAGCGGCGTCTCCCGAGGGACTCGTAATGGCTAACATGACGTCCTTCGTAAAAGATGGCGGAGTGAAGGCGGCACTTTTTAGTTTTCACTCTCCTTTTTTTACGACCGATGGCTAAAATTCCGTTCGGCACCCTCATTCGGGGAATTCGTGACGCGATTGCGTTGCCAAGGATGCGGTATTGTTCCGGATTTACTCCGTCCTCTCTTGTGAGTCCGTAAACTGTCTGCGTTCATTTTTTCGTATGATTTATGGATCGAGGGCTTTTTCTTAATGCGGCGTTAAATTGAAGCTTTTCTTACGTTGTGCGATTGAATCGATTCGTGTAATGGTGTGCCAATAAAACAAGATCCTTTCGTTATACTACAATTATGATTGTTTTGTACGAGTTTGAATTGAATTAGTGGATGTTAGGGGAGCAAGTTTTCTACTCTTTCAATATTTCTAAAGAATCTGTTTCACGTTTTTTTCCATCCACTGAATAATTTCTAAAAAATACGCTGAGAATGTTTCCTCATTAAATCGAAGTTCAATTTAATGTTCGGATGTTTTAGGTTGATACATATTGAGAGCTAAACTAACAGAGGGCAAATATGTACACGAAATACACCGAAATTGGAATCTCATGTTTGTCTCAGTAACATCGTAGGTTATGAAATTTAATTTTGAATTTTAGACGAACTTTAATCCTCTATAAAAGCAAGTCATTCATATTTTCCCGATACTTCTCTATCGTTATGGTAGTATCTTCTTAGCATTCATTCTTACCCAGCAAACGTTATAAAATAATTAAATACTCGTAAATTTTAAAAGTTTCTAACTTATGAAATGAGAAATTCTCTAAAATCCTTAATGGTGTTGCATTAAAACTCATCATCGTAAGAAATATTGATTAGCAAGATTCGGTTTTGAGCTTAGAGATTGTAATATCCTTACTTATGCGTTGTTATTATTTAATACTCTCCATTCAGTTGAACAAACATACGTATTCTAAACGTGTATTTGCATCGCATTATCAAAGTCGGCTTCAAGGCGTTGAAATTAAAAGGACAACCACTTCGAATGAGTAAGTTACGACACGCAAATTATTACAAGAGGTAAAGGCGTAATGTGACGCTATTACTTCTCTCGGAGTGAAGTTACTAGCGTCTTAAAAGACCGCTTTAATGTACACCTTTTCTCGAAGAGTTATAAATGCTACTCTCCCGGAAATTTATGTGTACATGGTCGCGTGCGTGAGAAAGTGAGAGGGTCGTGAATATCCGTGGTTTTTGCGAATTATTACAGCTCTTCTGAGGTGAATCTTAGGGACAAGAGTGGGTGGCCATCCTGCATTTATCAATCGCATTTAGACACTCATTTAAATGCCTATATTCACAACGCATTTATATTTCTGGTCTCTTTCCGCTAAACAGCCTCTTCGGTGAAATCTACCTTCCCCTAAATTACCTAAAAATTGATCCGTGCGAAATCTCTTATATGAAATTAGTGAAGAGTAAAATGTATTTCGCAACTCTAGTTAGAAAATAATTACTTCTATTTGTATTGCGTAACGGAAAATTAAAGTACCCATTCATCATCTGTAATTGAAACCGCTCTATACTTTCAATTTTGATGATCCTTTAAAGATGAAATATTGGCTGGAGTTTTTAATGGAAACCGTGAGCAAATGGAAACGAATATAACTTTTCGCAAATTTTGTTTTGAGAAAGTTCATTTTTCTCGAACGAATATTTTTAATAAAAGTAATTAATTTTAAAAGAGAGACGAAAGAGCCTCTTCAAATAAATTATACTTATCGATCAAAGACTTAATCAGCCGATATAAAACAGTGTGAACTGTTATTAATAAAGATAAGATAATGTATAGGCTTTCCTTGTATGTGTCTTAGAATGAACACTTATATCTTATATAATTACATTGGAAATCAAATAAGCTAAAATGGATATTTAAGTAATATTTTATAATTATTTTGGAAAATTTAGATAAGATCAGCAGGTACAATTTATTCCATCCATTTTCCTTTTCATTTCCATTCAAAGTTATTCGCACACTTTCAACCGCGAAATCACGTTTCCAATCCGATTTTATCCTCAATAAATGCATATCATGATGCGCTTGAGGTGTGCCTTCGCCGTGAAATCATCGTATATGATAACGAATAACGAACCACGATCGCCTCTTATCACAGATCGAGGAGAGGAGGCAATCTTTCCGTGACGACGGAATAATTAACTGCGTGAATTATGAGGTACCTTTTGGCAATTGGAAAATATATAAAATGGTCCAAAAAAGGGCGAAATAGTATGAATAGATGTGGAAAATGAGTCTGAAGTCCTATGGGTTGGGAGTCTATCTGGACGTCCTTTGTATGATTCATATCCCTACGAACTATGTGATCCTAGATGGGAGGAAAATAGGTCCAGTGCCAAGTACGGGAGATAATTTTTTTCGCTCCAATTTTTCCGCTCGTTCTTCCTTCGTATCTCTTTTTTCTGCGGAAATTCCTTCCTTCTTGGCGTAATCCACTTGCGCATTGTGTTTTTGGGATCTTCTAATTTCCTATTGTGGTGCCCTCTTGGAATGTAGTCCGAGTTATAAAGGCAGAATTTAATATATCATAAAAGCGAGGAAAAGTAATTTTGGGTCAAAACGTCTAATATCTAGTAAGAAAACGTACAGTTGTACTTCGTGGAATTACCTCCTGGTAATTTTTAAGTCTACATGTATATTGTACATATGTATTAGTTTGTATAGATTTGATTAACATCACAATAAGCATGGAAATTTAATTTATATCCTATATTTGCGATAGAATTCACTTCAATTAATGAGAGCATACTGAAGAACTCAGTATTTTCTATCAGTTTTAAATGGAGCTTAATCAATCTAATTCATTAAATTTTTTAATAATTTTCTATAATTTTTCCTTCTTTTATCGGTGTTTTCAGTATCGTCTCAGATTTAATTCTATCATTCTAGTGTTGGATTTTTCTTGTACTCATTTCTATTTCATGTTAGAGCAGCTAATTAATTTTAAACATGAAAGCAGTGGATTTATTTTCCAACAAAGTATTGAATCAGAACGATCTCTTTTTATAAATTAAACGAAATATTTATGAAAGCAAATTAATGTTAATAATGAGAAGAAGTGTCATGTTTAGTGAAATTAAAAAGGAATATTTGCATCAGTAATCTTTTTATCTATAAACAGATAGAACTAGAGAGAATTGGGTTCGTTGACTTACGAATCTTAAGGATTTAGAAGTTATACTAAAACAACTCCTCTACTTTAGCTGCGGCATAAACTTTTCTTATTTTCTCCAAACCATTTTCACTTTTTATTATTCGTAGATCAACTTTTTATCTGATATTTTTGGCTCACTCTTAGACGTTATCAAATACATACATATTGCCATCTCTGCTTCAGGACCCGAGAGACTTCTTCTGCGTCGCCTTAATAAAGACCATTTCTTATCCATATCTCAATCTTCCTTTCTTTTAATTTTTTTACTCTCCCTCATTTCCCTTCCTGCGAAGATTCGAAGAGAAGGGAATATAACCGGTTTTAACCACCGTTCGCTACTCGGCGTATTCTGGCTGGACCATTCCTTTCGATCTTTCTTAAATTCAACGGACAGAATGCGTGTATCTCCACTTCTACCAGACCTATAAAAATGTTTTACGCAAAGGGTGTTAGATTTCGCCCTCTAAAGAAGCACGTGAGAGTTTCTTTCTGGTTTATGTATATTTAGGATTATTAGTCGATCTGTAAAAAAGCCTTGTCGCGATAATCTACGACAGTCAATGTGATTTTTATCTTTTTCTGGGATGGATTTTACGCTCTGACTGAGACAGTTTTGTTTCGCATCACTCAGCTCGTCATGTAGAACAACTGAGTTGTCTGACGCAAAGGATGATGTTTTTTGAATAATGCATATAGTTTTCTTTGGTAAATTTATTTTTAAATTGATATTTTTTACAGTTGAAAATAATAAAATGTCGCATAACAAAAAGGAAATCAACCGTAAATTATTTAAAATTAGATTTCTGCTTCCCTAAGTATGAGGCTAAATTTTCGTAAAGTCCCCGGTATTTCTAAATTATAAACAAATTCTATAATTCAAATGTTTATTATGTCTCGTTACATGTTGTGAAGCGTAAGTCTTATATAATCTGAACACTATAACTGAACTTAGAACATAAGTCTTATATAATCTGCAGGGAAACAAAGTTTTAGTAAATTTCTTATGAGTGCAAAGGAAACTATTTAAAAAATTCAATTATACTGTATTATTTTAAGAATTACTGGATCGTCTAATAATATTTTAAATAATAATTGTAGAATATATATTTATAGAATAATATTTTATCTTGCTATCTCGCACGAGGTAACTGTAGTCTTGGAAAGGTTTGTTTTAATACATTCCTTGTTATGACGTTCTTTAATTTCAAAGATATTCAAAGTGCTCTCAAAATTTGCCCTACATAAAAGTTTTAATTCTCATTCCTATTTCATGCACATTATCTTTCTACTTCTTATTTCTGGTCACAGAGGAATGATACTCTATTTCGAAATAAGCAATGAAACCCATTATCCGTTATTGATTTTATGCGGTAATTGTATTTCGACCATTACCTCTGTAAGTGTGGAGAAGAGTTCGTAAATGGTTTAGCATTGGCGTAGGTCTTAAGCATTTGCAACGGTTATCCGCGTCTTGGTGATAAATCCAGAAAGATCCAATTAAGATTCCCACGTTCCCTTTACCGACTTAACAAACGCTTTCTTTCAACGCCAAAATTACGATCAGAAAAGGGATATAAAAATTTCGTTCCACTTGTTAAATAACACGAACTTCTTATAAATATTGAAGCGAATCTTATTTTTTGACCTTAATAGCGTTTTTCCTGTAGGATATCCTGTTCCGAAGTGAATCCAAATCAAAGAGCTTGACGGCGCGCCGTCTTCCTAGCATCCACCAGATAACGGATTATTTTTTCTATTTTAGCAACCCGAGTCCATCAGTAGTATCCTTTACTATGTCCGAGCATTGAGCGACGTTTCCTCCTCATAGCTAACTGTATTTCTATTCGCTACCCATTTTAATTTTTTTACGTAATATATATGTGTGCGAATAATTACTCAAGTCTTTATGTGTTATGGCCTACTCAGCCGAACCATTTATGAATTAAGGTTTACGTTTATTAGAAATAACTATTTGTGTTTCAGTATATTTTCTAATTCCTAACAGAAAGAGTGATTGAATTCATAAGAATTATAAAAAAGCAGGAAATTTGGTTTGTGTAACTACCTTTTGTCGGTCATTTGTATTCATAGAGAGTGCTATTTTTGCTCTTTCCTTTCTTCAGAATTAGATGAAATAACCTCTAAGGACTTATATGCTTTCAGGAATTCTATAAGTACATTCTGTATATATTCTATCCAAATATCGTTTCCAATTGTTTAACGAAAAGAATATCCAATCGTTTGGACTATATTTGCGGAATCCCATAGTTTACATTTGGCTCAATTAAGTCCAAATTCTCTCCGAATCCACTTTCCTTTTCGGAGCTGGAATCAGTCCATGTAAGTGTCTGGCAAAAATCCGCAGATTACGATTAAATATGCTGTCAGCTGTCGACGTGTCCCTTTGTTCGCCTTGAGATGTTATCACACTCTAAATTTAGAATGCTTATAATTTCCTCAGATTTCGAGAGAGAGGAGGATTAAACCAGAGGTTTCTGCTTTGTATGTCGCGACTAACTTAATCTGTTCCCTTGGCATGGGTGACATTCTGTCCACTCCCTTAGCACCGTGTTTATTTGGGTGTGTCGCCAGGAGATTATCTTTTCCACCAGCTTAGATTCGCTCCTATGGAAGGAAAACAGCAGCAGCGACGAGAATTTCTCGTCTGCTTCATTTATTTCTATAACAGATTTAATATCCGGTTGATTTATTATTGCGATATTTAAGTTCCAAGAAAAGTCTGTAAATATTCAGCCAATGATGAGCAGAAATAAATTTCAGCGTTTCTTCTCTCCCATATTGAATTTTCGTTGGAATATAAATTTATCAGAAATGCTCTGTGGAGCATTCCAAAAGGGGGCAATATATTTTATATCTTTTATTTATACATTGCTATTACCTCAGTAAATTTTATGGGTGATTTTGAGATGAAAAGAAGATTAACAAAATTGTTAATCTTCTTTTCAGAGATACATTACGCTTACTGTCGTGTCGAGTAAGAAGTTCTTAGTTTACTACTTCATTACTTTAACGACAGATTTCACGCACTTGAGCTTGAATGGCTCAAAATACGAAATCAAACTATGGTGTCTTTGATTGAATTTCTAACGGCATAGCCTTTACTTGTCAAACTTTATGGTATTCCCGAATCAGGTAATTTTATTGTATATTTATTCACTAAATTAGGTTTCCGTTTTGCATCTTTATTCTCGATTAAGTCGAAAGTATTTTACTAGAAGTGAAATCCACACTCTATGTACACTTAATCTACTCTTTATGTTACTTCAGTCTATTTATTGTATCCTTCGTCTTGAAAAGCGGAAATTGCCTGATATATCTTACGCGTGAGCGAGGTGAGTTTCTCGTCCGTTAATGGTTTTACCGTTTAGATGAAGCGACCCTCATAGATAAATTCCCAACAGAACGAACTTGAATATTTCTTATTTCGGTAACCTTGAGAAGTAAGCCTCTGGAACTTTCCCTAAACCATAATGGACCGCTTTCATCTGCAAATCCCTCCATCGTCCTGTAAAAGCCCCTCAAGTGGCGTCACAAGAGAAACGTTGACACTCCCCCTTTCATTGACGAAATCGGCTGGAGAGATCAACGCTTGAGATAGGCCGAGGCGATGAGAGCAACACGGCGAGTATTCCGTTATTGGGAACTTAAAAGGGTTGAAGACGACGTTTCTTATGAAGAGGGTTCGTGGGCGGAGGAATTTCGATGCCTGTGTTCGTGGATGGGACCTTCGGTCGCCGCTTCCGTCTCGATTAAAAATTACCTCGGATTCGGGTGTAATGAATGTGATCGCAAGGGACGATAGCAGTAAACGTTGGTGTAAATGTCACTGTCGTAATGACTGGATTAAATCTCTCGGTTTATCGAATTGAATCTAAGGGTCTATAGCACTATGGGTCCTTTTGCACAACGTCCTTTGTATTCAGAAGGTTTGCCACCAGGTGATTACTTCTCGTGGATTGAATCATTCGAAATAACTAATTTTATACATATATTATCGATTCTCGGATAAAATTGTGATAGGTATAGCATAAAACTACAATTGTGGCGCACTTTCTTTGCGGCGTATAATTGAAGACTAGAAGAACCATAATACATAAGACGTAGATTACGATTTGATGTTCAAATGTTTTTCTGTGTTTCATTTTATATTATAGGTTTCATCATAAAATTATTTATCTCTATTCTATATTTGTAACACTATCCGTCCGTTAATTAACTAGAGATCCATGATAAGTTTAAATGTAATTGATAACTTGAAATGTAAATTTTAAAAACTAGCATCGAATAATTGACATAACGTTGATATGTAGCCAATTTTTGAATCATTCTCTCCAAAAAATCGACCAAAATTTCGTATGCAAAATGTGCATTAGATCTAGTAAAAGATTTCCTTAAGCCAATGCCTCTTCATCTAATCGAGATAATAGTTCCATATTTCACCCAATGCATGATAAAGTCTTCATTAGCTCCAATATGATACTGAATAGAGTATGCAAAATGATATGAAAGTATTTTCTTCAGAGAACGAGTACGCTCTAAGCAATAGGACCTTTTATTGTAACGTCTTAGAAAATGGAATCCGGAATCATTACCTGAGCCTATCGTGCACTAGCATAACTCTCACAAAATTATTACCATTCCGTTAAGAATTCTCTATCACTCGAAGGCATCTGAGATGCTTTAGAAGATGAACTCAATTGAACGAGTGGATGCATTAAGGAGGTATAACACCGCTCGAGCACAACCAAAACCTTTTCAAGAACATCCTCTGCTCCTCTTGTATTAATCCATTTCATGGTCTTCGGCAACGGTTATTTCTCTTGTTGACATTGGAGGAACGTGTAAAGACGCGGAAGTAGATAATCTCCTTCGGATGCCTGGAATATTTCAGCGACCCTTAAAAAAGTTCCGGCTCATCAACATGTGTCGTGTTGGATCAAACCGAGATGCTCACCCGCCGCTTTAACATACCATTCTCTCGAAGGATCGTCATGAAAAGCGACTGTTACACAAGCTCGGGATGCATCCTGGTGAGAAACGATACGCGTTTACATCGAAATGGTAGAACCATTTCGGATGGAATTCCCATTCTAAGACGCGGTTACGCTTGTCGGAAACCGTCCTTAGTGGGCGTTTCTGACGTCGAAGACATGCGATCCATCGGGTTAGTCCCATCGGTAATACGAAGGCGATAAATGCTTTCGGTTGCGGAAACGTGATTTTGTCCACTGAAAACTGATTTGCCTTCTTTTCTAGAAATAGATTACTGTGATTTGGAGCAATTTGTTCCGTCACATCGATCGCATGAAATCGTTTTTGTGGACTTTATTTATCACAATTCCTCGACGATTGTTATGAGGTCGAGTGTCGAGTTTCGATAAAAATACTCTATTGCAAGTAGAGATGAGAGTAATTTAACGTAATCTTTCAACTGAAAGACCAGTTGCTTCGATAAAAAAAATGAACATTAATTGGCTGTAGTTTGAAATCACCACATTGAATCATGCTTGGCGGATCATACATTCTCTCGACTTTCAATATTTCTCAAATCGGATGAGAAATCAATCGTTTGCTCTGTTTCCCCATATCAATGATATTTATTTCTCACTATGGCGAATTTGTGAAGTTATTTGCTTTTCATTATTCTCGCGGATGTGATGAAATATTTGCACATCCACGGATCAATCTCTTCATTAAGAAACGACGTTTGTTTAATTAGAAATACTCAGTATATTTATAGCTGAATAAATAAGATTATTGAGTTCACCTTATATTTAATCTATAATCTGGAAGTCTTTAGTCATTTTATGATTTATTTCTTATAATCAATTTCTTCTACATCGAAATGTTTTGTGAATTCTCTTTCAGCGAATTGAATATTGATAAATTTTGAATATCCCGTTCAAGGAATATTTAATTTAGTTTATTGAGAAGTTACTTATTGATGATGTCAAAAAAATTTCTTATTTTTATAGTCTTAGGATCTACTAGATATCTAAAGTAATTAAGAACTCAAGTCATGAATGCATCTACATTGAAAATAGTAAATCTCCCTCCACTCTTTGATTAATGACTTAATTATTAGACGATAGCGTTCTTTAGAACTCGTTCGTTGCAAATCTCACGGGACACGTTACAAATGAAAAATACTCTGCATTCATTCGAATCGCCTTCCCTCGCCGGTGACTTAAACGACTGCCATCCGAAAGAAAAGGCCACTAATGCGAGCGCATAACCATTCCCTTAATGCCCCCATAACAATCTGCGGATTCTCCGAACCCTTCTCCCGCATTTTTTGCCGATAACCATTAAAGCCGTGCGCATCCATCTACTAATTTCGAAATGAATCATCGCGGGTGAATACACAAGGGCCGTTAAGAGGTGGAAGACGTGGATCACGCCTTCGATAATGGAGGACGAGGATATACACGGAGTGACGAATGGGTAACTTTTTTTTAACGGAATCGAAAGGGTTGGAAAATAAATGCTGGGTGTTCGGAGGGAGAACCGAATGGAATGTCTTCTGCAAACAGATGAGAGTCGCTATAGTTTCTACCCCCGATTAATTTTTCGAGCCGGTGCAGAACCAGGTCGTGATAAGCAGGACGAGACCGGTTTCCCTTATTTTTAATTGCCACACGGTCACGTTTTCGTGCCACCGTTCTTCTTAATCAGCGCCATTCCCTCCATCTGGAAGTACTTCGATGAGGTAACGTTGCAGAAATCTTCGAAGAATTACTTTTCCTGCAGCTATTGGACTTTCACAGAGGCAATTAAGTTCTTGCGATGGTTCCAACCAAGGCTTTGGAAATACAAAGTTATCGATTGATTTGTATGTTAAGGTTGCGTTTTTAATTCCATAATATTTCAAAAAGGGAAAATAAGTATAACTTTTCTTTTGGTGCATTAAAGAGAATAAATGTTGACTCGGCATTGTTAATAGTTGCTGTTATATGCCAATAAAAGTCGTTACAGTATAAGAGATTCTGCTTTATTGTTATCATTTCGTTTCTTATTATATGTGAATGTAGAATAACTCGCTCAAAATCTTGCCTGATATTCTCTCTTTTTTGTTCTTTTAATCTTCTTTTTCTGTTCTATTATGTTTCGAAGTCACTGTCATTCTGATTGACCACCGTTTGGCGAAAATATTTTTAAAAAATAAATATGAGAAATGTACTAGAATATCAAAATCGTGGAAATATATAAAACGATACTCTATTGGATACATAATGTATATTATGATTTAAATTCTCCTGCTAGTTGTTTCTATATGACTAAAACTTTTATCGTAATATCTAATCCACTGTTTTAGATAATAACGATAGTATATTTCTAAATACTTCCCACGAAATCTTCAATTTAATTGAGTTAATAAATTGTCCGTTTCTTAAAAAGGTTTGTTAGTAATCGTTGTTCTAGATAAGACGCTATAACTGACTTCGATCGTGGTAAAACTGCGACTTTGTAACGGCCATTAACATCATGCACTTGGGTGGGTTGCGGCCAAGTCATCGAAGGCAATTTTCCAGCTATTAAATTTTATCGAAGCACTAACTGCGGTAACGTCTTTAGGCTATCCACAATGGGCTGCAAATTAAGAAAAATTGCGGAGTGCAAAAGAGCTGCTTCTATACCCTCAGGGACTTAAGAAGTTTGTTTTCTGAACCTTTCGTCCTTTTTCTATCTTTGGAAATTTCCGCGACGCAGTTTGTCTCGCAGTTGCGAGGCACTTTGATTTTCTCGACAATGTGGAGATTACTGAACTGTTTTTGTCGCTTGGATACATTACCTTCTGGTTTCTGCTTTGATATTTCTGTAGAATTTACTAAGTGTTCTTCGCTTGTTTAGTATGCCTTTTTCATAAAAGCTTTATCTCATTAGATTTATTCTAGCTTAGTATTTTTAACAGTACATTTTTAGAAAACTTTATCGCATTAAATATTTCTATGGACTACTTTTGAATAAGTAGGTGATAATTCATCACTATAGTAAATTAATCAAAGATAATTGATGGGATATTTTTTTCAAAAATCGATGTATAAAACTGATTAAAACAGAAATAATAGAAAATGTATTTGCTTTAGAAATATAATAAACCCATCTTACGATAATTTTCATGATAAATTATCGATTAATCAATGTTTGAATTGATCAATAATTCAACAAGTAAAGAAACATGAGCCATTGAAATTTCTCTTCACAATGTGTTAAAGGAGATATATCAGTCGTAAGAGTTCATCGTCTTTAAGGTCTCTCTCCTGATCCCACGCGAATATCTAGCGATACCAAATTTTTCATGAAACGGTCAGACCTCTCCAAAATCCCTGAGCGTTCTTCACCGCGCTAATCAGATTATCCCTAACCCACTAATCTCGACCCATCCAAGACGATCTTCAAATCGGCCTCTAGAGACCACCCTCTGCCATCGACGAAAACATGAAGAGGGCAGTTGGGGTCCTCGTGAAATCGCCCGGTCCCGCTGGAATCCTTCCAGAGTCGCTTAATGCGATGGAACTATGGTCTCTCATACAATGCCCTTCGAAGTTTTTCCTCAGCGTCTTCCCACGATTTGTATTTACCGCGTCCCTCCGAAAATAATTTTCGGGCGGATATAAAGCTGCCGTCCAAGGACATTTTTCAATCTTCACGATCCATTTGAAGGCATTAAGTCACGGGGCGCTGTTCAACCCCGTAAAGGGGAGAAGATAATTGACTCACATATTTGTCGCCTGTGATTGATGACGGGTCATGAGTTATAAACTGTCGCGTATACCTTTTTACACTTTTTATTTATACACGAGGGTCAAGATGGTAATTGATACAGCGAAAAGGTACGCTGTGTTAAACAGATCGGAAATTGAAATACCAAATCAATGTGAAATATTGGTATTCAAAGTTTGAACAGGGCTGGAAATATGGAGATTACTGGGACTCGAACTCAGGTCCTGCATTTCCAGGGTATGAACCGAGTGAAATCGATGCGGTATAATGTTGTAGTGGTTGGCGTACCCACCAAATTAGAGGATCTGAGTTCGCGTTTCAGCTGTTTTCTCTTTATCATAACTATTTGAACTTTGTATTCAAGTCGCACGAACTCGCCGTGAAAAGTAATTTCATCCAACCAAGAATTGTGATTTTCCCTTCGTATGCTCAGATGTGGTTTGCTTTATAATTGAACCGGTTAAGAAATATAACAAATTTATAGTTTAATAAAGCGAGTATTCTTTGTCGAATTGAAGAACCTGAATGTAGTCTAACGAGATGATTTTTTTGGTTTCTCAGTCGATTCTGTAAGGAGACAATTTAATTTGGAGTCAAAAAATGAAATAAATAAAAAGCCATTCAGCAGTCTTCGAAAAAGTTTTTGCCGAGATATAAAAGTTAGTTTTCTAAAATTTACCGTGGGATTTCTTAAAGGGCATCTGCGACCAAAACTTTTGGACCAAAATTTACGACATTTTGCCTCGTCCGAGACTTTATTGAGCTGTCAATAGGATTTTGAAATTCGGAGCTACGATTTCTTACGAAAATCTAAACTCGTGAACTAAACTTATGAACCGTAAAAATTTGTCTTCATTGACAACTGCAT
The DNA here is from genome assembly GCA_020796165.1 of Pantala flavescens. Taxonomy (NCBI): domain Eukaryota; kingdom Metazoa; phylum Arthropoda; class Insecta; order Odonata; family Libellulidae; genus Pantala; species Pantala flavescens. The sequence goes on from CM036883.1 coordinate 9,583,301, forward strand.
ATGTGCAGTCGAGGAAGAGATTTAGTTTATTATAATTTATACCTGCTTGTCGTAGTGGTTATATTATATATGTATTCCAATTAAATTAGCATTACTGTTTAAAAAGTACCAATGTTTAGATTGAATTACGTAATTCGTAGGGATGGATGTTCATTATCCGCTCGAATTTTCAATAAAAAGAATTGAAGATGAATCCATTATATTTGTATTTCATGTTTTATTAGGTTTTTAAACATGTATATAAATCGGATTAAGATTATATTTATTTATCTCCTGTTGCTGTGGCATCCACAAGTAGGACGGAATTAATTGGCTACGGAAAGGCTCTCATCCAATTTATTCTGATATCACAAAGGCATTTTATCTCGAGTATTATCCGGCGGAATTCCTTTGGCAAGCCTGTTAAAGAGGAGCATTCGACCACCATTTCCTTGTGTCTCCTTTGTGCCGTCTTTTGAAGGTGCCATTTCCACTCTTAATGCTCTTATTGCATTAAAAATGGCCGTTTGCACGCCACGTTTAGCTGGAAACTAAAGCTATCATTCCAGGTATCATCGTGTGAGGGAAGTCTGAAATACGTTAAAGCATACCTTGAAATTGCATAGTATTAAAAAGGATTAGGAATTTCAGTGGCAATGGCACGTACATGTTCTGGCAACATTTAATACGGACTATTTGAGGATCTCGTTCCAGTTCGGTGTAAACAGATCGAGGTTCGAAGCCCGATGTCCGACTAGAGAATTTAGCCTTAGCTATCTGAGGACCTTTGAAAATTTCAGTTTATCTTCTGTTCCATGTTTAAATTCTGAAGTAAAAACATTACATGAGTGTCCGCCTTCTAATAACTGTTACAATTACTGTATCTATTATTAATATTTATCCATACGTTGAGTTCAGCGTCCGATTTCGAGTATAATGTCTTTTTTTAAGTATTTTCCTCTAGATTCTCATTAATGTATGTCCACCATAGAACTCTTCGAACTCAAATATGAAGTTCATTTGCCTCCGAAAGATTTGAATCGGAAGTGAGATCAAGTACAATATTATCGTTTAAGTCGGTGTAATTATTGGTTGAACTTCACTCATACAAGTTGGCTTATATAGAGAGTTTATATATACTCACTAAAGATAAGCACTTTTTTTACTTCTGAATTAGATAAGCCTTCTTTGAAAGAGCCTAAATGTTTGAATGAGCGAAGTAAATCTGGAGTCGTAATTCCAAGAAAACCGCTTTACGTGTACGATTAAGTGCGTAAAAATAGTTCATAGAAATGTTCTAAGCATCTGCTGACGAAAGATTCTTTATTAAAACTCCAACAAGAATTAAAAAAAGATATTAATACATCCGAAGTAAATGAACTTGTGATTAGATTTTGTATACGGGATTAGATTTATTGGAAATGTTGACCAATTGTCGACTTCTGAAAAGAATTAGAAAACAAAAAATGCAATCATTTTATTTCAAAAGTAGAAGATTTATGCAAACAAAAAATTTCTGGCAAATTGAAGACATAAAATTATCGTAGGTAAACCTTTGTTTATTCGGATTGTATTTACTTTGAAAAATAGAGCGATAACTTTGTGAGATCAAAAAGCTTTCCCAATTTTAAAATAGAAAAAGATAGAATGGTTACAAACCATTCTATACTTATTTCGTTTTCAGAGTAAGATAAAGAAGAGACGCGCATTAATATATTCTAAACAATAATGACGAGAAAGTGCATGAGAGTCTTTTGGGTGTATCCAACGTTCATCCTCAAAGGATTTTGGGCGTGGTGACATCACCCAAAATTCATTCACGTCACTCAAGTGAATTTCCAAATGAGAAATTAGTTTTCGACGATGTCGGACGGAATTTGATATAAGAAATTACGTATGCATAATTTTCTCCTTTTTGGAATCGAATTTGTATTCAATGAATTTTGAGGTTGTTCGAAATAGTAAATCGTAGAAATCTTTATCTCTCACATTTCTGAAATGTATATTGAAAGAATGGAGAAGATCATTAGGAAACGATTCGATTTATAATTGATTATTCAGTATTTCGTGTCAAATATTTTACTTCCTTTGCTATTTTTGCACTGATGAAGTAAGAAGCGTCTATTGATAGTCATATCGAATAACAAATGAACATGAATTCAACAAATTTGATCCGTCAGATTTCAAATTTATAAAAAAATTATTACAATATTGTATAGAATAATACGGTTTATCGTCTTGGATATGAAATGAAAATTTTAAGATTAGGATACATTCCAAAATTTCCAAATGATCGGATGCAAATAAAAATTGAACTGTTATTCAAAACATTATTCAATGTTTATTTTCCATTAATTTATACAAGTTAGCTTTGAAATTACATTTATTATAATATTTTGGAAGATATTGAGGCTATAGGAATAGTATTTTAATCACCGGTACATTTTTATACTCTCAAAATATAATATTAAACTCATTTCCACAGGTGTTTCAATTTGTTTCCCTGTTTACGTTGTGCACATAAGCCCTCGTTTCCTTTAAGCTCTTTGCTTCCCATTAAATCGTTATAGATCCATCTGTTTACTCGCTGTACTCTAAAACTTCGACCAAGTCTCGCCTTCGTTCAAAATTAGAAACTCAAACATTTGTGTGGCAAAGACTGACACCTCCGCGGAACGGTGACAATGAAAGGAATTCGGAAAATCGGCGCCGTTAAAGCAGCGTCGTTCTTTTCGCGAATTCGTCCGATTCCTGGCGGCATTCCTCGTGTATCGTCATAGGTCCACCTTTTTTCGAAAGCTCTTTTGTTCCGAAGTCACCCAAAAAACGATTGACGACTTCTCCTCCAAAAGAGCCGATAATAACGACCTCGCGGACGAAATTGTTTTCAAGGGGCGTGCCCGGATACGCGTGTTTTCCCGACGGTCGATTGTTTGGCGGCGTCCCCATAACGACGCAAACCCCACAATAAAGTCTTTTTCTGCTCAGGCGCTCCCAATGAGCCAGATTACGTAGATTCTTTCCGATGCCACCGTAATCCTGGCCTAATGACGTTCTCCGTTAATCCTCCACCGAGCACCGGAGTTGCATGATTACAGCCACTGGAATAGGGACATTTACAACAGGAGCAGAGCTTACAATTTTCATCCACATAAAGTTCCTCGTAACCTAGATTGAACAAATAGGGATATTTTGGGTTCAATCATTTTTTCGCTATTATAACAAGGAAAAGTTTTCGTATATTTCGGTAATACCGTTTTTACCGTTTTTAAGGTGTTTGTGCCCCGCCATTTTCTAGCGACTTGTTTTAATGGGATTATTAATTTGTAATTTCTTACGTAACCATCCTTAAATTTTTAATAAAAGAGAAAAAGATCAATTACTATGATAAATTTTACGATAAATTTCAGGGTAAATATTTCCTCCGCGTATACGCAAACTACTAATCTTTCTAATTACATCGTCTCAATGATATTTTCTGTTCATAACGTGAATTACTTGATTCATTTCACGTATTTCCATAAACTTGGGCGTGGCTTTCAGTACAGTAATATTTCCTACAATTTCCGGTCATCAGAACCCATTGGGGAATAATTTTTAAGTTTAACCTTCTGAATCACTGAAGGGTTGTATAATCCCTGAACGCCATCATTACGGGGTTCGTTCATTATCGAACAATGCTCCCGCACAGCGACCTACTTCTCTCAAAGAAAAAGCCCACTTATTGGAAAACATCGGAATTATCACAAGTCGGATGAATCGTCCTTTCAGGTGGTTTATCGCTCTAGAGAGGAAAAAAAGAAACAATTCTTTTGAATCTCCTTTGAGTCAGAACAAAAGATTAATCGTAAAGGATCCGAGGTCCAAAGACATCAGAGAGGGTCTTCAAAAGAATGCTTCTGTGCCCGAAAAAAGGATAAAAGGCGCCCTCGTCGTCATGGTAATTTACCTCGGAAAGCTCTCTCTGCCGACAATTTTATGAATAATAATGAGACGCGTTTCAGTGCCGCAATCTCTGGGGGCCCTCAAATGGAGCCGATTTTCGGAGGCGGTTTTTGTCCTCCATATTTCATCCCCGAAAAATGCGGCCAATTTGTACCTCCGAATGTTGCGGAATTTGTGCGCTTTCGTAGAGCGGTTTTTTGGCCGTCCGCTGGTGACGTTCGGTGGGTGTAAATGGAGTCTTTTTTCATCACTCATCATCATTACGTTGATTGGCTGGGATTCATAGTCCGTTAATCCTTGGAAAGGTTTTCGGCTGCCAAGTTGGACATTCGTAGTACTTTGGCGTTCTTTATTCCCCTTCTGCGCTACCACCACTTCTCTCCCTCGATGTCCGTTTCCTTTGGCCGATACGTCCCTTCGTTTCCACGAATTATATTCTTCCCTCGAAGATATTAAAAGGATTTAAGGTTCTCGAGCAGAGATCAAATAAAAGTAAGAAAGCCGTTCAATAAGCCGTTAGAAAAATAAAGAGACTTAAGGTTTTCAATCACAAATACTAATAAAAGTGGTTAATAATACCCTTTTGTCTTTTGAACCAATACGAAAATTCTTGGAGGAACAAAGTTCGAGAAAGATTACGAAATAGTTTTCCCGATTTTTTCTGTTTAAATTGAATTGAATACGTCTGCAGTAACCAGTTACGAATCGTCTTGAGTATTACAATTACTAAGTTCTTTAGTTCATTTACTCCTTGAGTACTGCAGTCGTTACGCTTCAGTAGTTTTCGAAAGATTTCTCTTTTTTCGCGTTCAACATTTTCTCACCATTCAAGCGAAATAGCGATCAATAATCTCATACAACTCGCTTTCGGATTATTTTTCTTTATTTTCATCTGAATTGAACCCCCTATCCTGTGTACCATTTGTCTCTTCGTCTAATTCGTCCATAATACTCCACTTTCTCCCATTGCAACCTTTTCAGCCGCATACCACATGGGCCTCACTTAATGAACCATCGCCGCCCTTCTGCGATTTCTGCACAAGGTCGTGTCTTCTTTGCCTCATTTCTCTCTAACCCAGAGAACTCTTCCCATGGTTTCACTTTCCCACCGGTGCTACAAAAAGTGAATTTTGCACTCCCTTTTCAGAACGCCGATGGAATGGCAATATTATGCGTCTGGAAGTTAAAATATATTTGGTTGATTTTGCTAAATTATAGATGTTTTACTTTAGTCAAAGTTTATTAACTGAATTCAGAAGTAAAAGGAAGCATAATTTTTTTCCAGAATGAAACAAGCTATTCATAAATAAGGGAAATTAATTGATTTTTAGGATTTTAAAATTTTCTTATCATTTGGCATATGTAGGTTAATCATTCTTTCGTAAGAGAGTAGATTATAAGTAGGATTTTCAGTTTAGATTGAAGAAGAACTTTCTAGTCTCCGTCTTACCCATATCTTAACTTTTTTCGTTTTGATTTAGAGCGAACAATATAACAACAAGTAAATATTAAAGAATTTTAGACGAACAAGAATTTACTTTCGAATTTGTCTTGTTTAATCGCTATATCTTATTAATTATAACATCACGTTGATCATTACTGACTAAATCATGTATTAAGTATTTATGTTTCATAACTTCTTGCAGAACAGCCTTACTTTATATTAATTTCTTTAATTTTTTTCTTGATAAATCATTTTATGTTAAAAATCTCGTAGCACTTCTTTACTTTGTATAGCCCTTTTCATTACTCATCCATCCTATATTCAATTACTTTCTTGAAAAGGGTAGATTCCAGAGGAGTTTTGGAGCGTATAAATTTGCTTACCTATTCAATATTCAAACGTCAGTTCATCGAGGAAACTCGTCGTTTATTTTCCGAAGCATCTTCGAGGAAATCTAGAAGACACGTTCAATAACTTTGAAAACTTACACTTCAGTTACCTAACTCTTTCACTTGTTAACTGAAATTTCCCAGAATGCAATATCTAGAGAGAATTCGTAGAGTATACCTATCTTCGTAATATTGCACGAACAAAGACAGCCCTCTTACGTATTTGAATATGAATTCCCTCGGCAATAAGTTTCTTTCTTTTCACGCCCCCATTTTCATCTACTCTTTTTTTTATCGCCGCGCCATTCATCATGGCGCCCACCTTTCCGACTTCCTTATCAAACTGTGATCTTGCATTACTCTATGCACACCCTTTTCTTTTGTCTCCATCGCAACGTCTGCGTTATTTGAAATCTCCAGTCATCGTTTTTTGAATCCCTTTTTTTACCTATCGCTTTTTACGGTGACGTCACTATCGGAGAAATGTAGATTAGATGGAAGTCCTTTCTGATGACGTTCTCCTTATTCGTATGGACGATTTCGTACTCGATAAAAGCTACGTCATCCCATTCGTGCACGCTTCCGTGGAATTTTGTTTTATTAAGGATGCTTCGGGAAATGGATTGAAATGGTTCGAATTTTACGGATTTGGAATGTGCTTCTGGAGATTTTATAGGCGATAGAGTCTTCGAAAAAGATCTCCATTTTATGTGGAAGATCGCATTTCAATTTAATGGTCGAGGAAAGTACAGGAGCGATTTTGTTACTGTTCTTAAATGCGATTATCGGTAAATGGCGTAAACCACTTCGTCTTGAAATAAAATTAAGAAAACTAGTTCAGAACTGTTATTTTTGCAATTTAGTCTAAATTATCGAAATGAATTAAGAAAGTCTACCTTTCGAATAGAAATCGAGAAATAGGTTTGAAATTCTACTTTTTTTTATTTTATACTATTTTTGACAAATCGTTCTTATGAAATTTATTGGATTGCAAGTCTCTTTAAGAACCAATTTAACCGCCAAGGAATATGGGAGGTTCATCCATAGGTTATAATTTCCATCTGTTTTTTTCGTCCATAGAGAATAATCGTCTATAATAAATTGAATATGAAGCTTTTATGATATGATGATAAAGTAGTCACGTTTGAATTTTATATGAGACGAATTCTATGTTTAGTTTAAGGCATGACTTTTACAGTTCTCGTTTAAGTTCCGTAATTTATAGGAGCTAATTAAATGCTCAAATGGTTTCATATGCCATCCTAATCTACCTAAATTCCCCGAAGAACAGAGCATCAAAGTTTCTCGAAAGGCCAACCACTTTTCACCGGAAAGTGAGGCTTTCCAAGCAATCGCAGTTTCCGAAGAAAAACGACTCAAATCATTTCGCATCGCTGAAGCATTCAAATCCCTCACGAATGTTAGATATTCGAGGGAATTCGGGATAATTGAGCTTTATCTGCTCTTCGTCGTTAAATCCGATTCTCCTGCACCAGAAGATCATTTGGGTCAAGATAATTGAAATTAAAACCTTCGACAATGATATTGAGGAAGACCTCCACCGATTGACGGAGCTGCAACTTCCAAAGTGATGGAGTTAGAATGATCTTCATCTACATCCAAATGAGCCCTCTAAGTCTGAAGGAGGTTTATTTTTAGCATCGTTGATTTTCCCAGATAGAACTCAATCAGCTGATTATAGCTCTTTCTTTCTATTAAATGTTAATTTAGGTCGCATTTACCTTAATATCGTTTCAATATCCATAAATTGAGATTGAGAACTTTCTAGAAATCGTTATAGTCGATTAAAGTATATTATAACTCATAAAATAATATTATATTAAACATTTTTATTCGATATATATAATATTTGTGGAATTGTAGGAAGACTCTTATCTTTCTGCCCTGAATATGAGGAATGGGTTTTAAAGACCATCAGAACTAGAAAGTAAAGTTTATGCTGTTCACTTTCTCTCGAACAGCAAATTATGTTCGGGATTAAAACCAAAAGTAATACAGAAAACTTTGCAAAGCGTTAGCATAAAATATGAAAAGTTATAGGATATACGATTGCATCATGTAGTATGATCTCGGAACAATATCGCCCTATTGCTGAACTTAACATCTCACCCTTTTTAATATATGTATTTAATTAATATTTCATTTAGAATCTTATATTTTAATTTATGCGCTCTCTGAATATCTTCCTTTGACGTAACTCTAACGATACAACCCAATTCAAACAGCAAATAATCAACAAAAACCATCTTAGCATATTCTACGGCTCTCCTTCAGAGACATTTCGATCGTTTCAAATATCGGCTTTTGTGACTCCGTCGATTATCGATATGTTTTTCATTGAAAAGTTTTATTCGTTCGACTCGTTAAAAATTTTTGGGTCTCTATAGAGTGTTCTATCCGATAATCCCATCTCGTTGTCAAGGTGAATATCTCTGTGGATATTCATCTTACTCCTCTGCGTCACCCATAAATCTCTCTTCATCCTCTCTTCAAAGAACTCGGTCATTAGTCACTCGGTCCATCCTTTATTTTTCTTCCATAACGAAACGTTTCCAACGCTTTTCATCTCTTCTTTCTACAGCTACAATACTTTTGCTGCCTTTCTCTACTTTTTATTTTTCTCGTCGCTATGGTGATCATAGGACTGCTTTCACCATTTTGTTGGTTATTATTTGGAATGAAAGGCACATCTAAAGAATGCTAAATAATCGTACGGAGCCATATAACGGTTCAAATCTTTTACATTAATGAGCAGTACTTGTATGTTTACACACACAATGAACATTTATGAACACACGAAATGTTTAGCTATGTAAATTACTGTAACCATAGGGTGATGTGTTGAATGCAAAAAATGATTCTCAATTTATTGGCATTTATTGTTACCTTGAATTACATTTTTTTAAATTTCAAAATGGAGGATTTTATCTTTTAAACGTATTTACCGAGCCTTAACGCATGAATAATTATTCATGACAACTATAGGCATAAAATGTTTGAATGTTAATTTTCAGTTATTTATAAGTTCGTTTTTTAATATTTCTATTTCTTGACTCAATTCTATAATCGATTTTCATTCAAATTTGTGAATAGTTTTGAGCGTGTGATTTTCTGATTCTGTACTACGTATATCTTTGAGAACATCTTAGTTATATACCTTTCGATGACATTTCATCATTTGTTCTTTTGCAAATGAGAATCAATACTCTGTGATAAACTCTGAACTGTTACTGAGTTAAAGTTCGATGATCAATTTTCGTTGTTTGTAACGATTGTTGTTGTAAAAGTAGCGATTTTCAGTTCTCATCTATGAGTTTTGAAATTGCAAACTTGATAGAAAATATTCGAAAGTCACTTTTTATAAAAATGAAACAAATCTTAATTATCTTTTCTTTTGATTTCACTGAATAAAATATCAGAAAATGAGTTGACTACATTATCTCTTGGTTTTTTAAGAGCTTTTCTCCCTCTTTTTTTTCTTTCCCTCCTCTTCGTTACGCTAAGATTATGCATGCTTTAATTGGACTCTTCCGCTTCAAATCCATATGTTCCAAAGAACGTTATTTTTGTCTTCACCAAGATGGATGAGGAGGATGTGTTGAAACTCTATATAATGTCATAGCTTCAACTTTTCGCAGTTACTCAAATTCCACGTAATGTTTTAATCATTAAACATAGTCTTTATATTGTAAATAAAGGACGTATCATGTCTATCGTAGCCAAAGATTTCATTGTGTAATATTTAGAACATTAATGGGCTATTGAGTAGATGAATTATTCTCCAAGAAGTTCAATAGAGCTATCATAATTTTAGTTATTAATCCAAAATTAGCTTGTTGAATATTGATGAAAATTTATTTAGATAAAAATTCGGATGTATAAATAAGATTCTGAAGACTGGGATTTTATAATCTGGAATTTTCAAACATCTTGAGCTCATATATTTAATCTGAGAATTATAGGAGATATTTCTGTACTAAATGTAATAAACAGTTACGATTCCTATATTTCTAAAACCATGATTAATTTGTTGCAATAGGCATATTTCAAGCTATTACATATTCCAACTTCTAAACCAACTTTTGCTATGCTTATAAAGTGACTGAATTGAAAAAATACTAAACTACGGTGGAGCCAAAGCAGGAAGTAGAAAGGATAACCTTAAAGCAGTCCTTCTGGGAGTGCATTCATGTTTAGGACAACGTCGCACGTCAAATTCCCGGAGAGAACATCAGCCAGCATTCGAGTTCTTTCAGAGGCTAATAACATCCTGTTTATTTAAAGATCGTCTCGCATAGATTTTGAGCAGACTTTTAAAGAGCGGTGGTCCATCATCCTCCTTCTTCATAACGACCTTGCTTCCGGATCTGACACACCCGCTGCTCAAATCCGTGACCATTTTTCCAAGCAGTCTGCTCTTCATTCCCACACACACCCTCCCTTCCGAATCACCACAGAATACTAATGCTGAGAAGGATTTGTTTCTTTCTATTTGTTCCTTCTTTGTTTGGGCTGATTTCGTCGCAGATCGCGATTATTTATTTTTCCGTTTATTTCCGACGTTCCTTGATCTTTGCCGTTTGTGGCTTTTCCCCTTTACAATCCTCTTTTGAGTCTGCGTTGTCATAAAGGAGTTGATTGCGATGCGGAAACTTCCACAGATGCTTAAATAAATTTGAAGGCAGAGGGTGCACGGTTGTTGTACGGGATAAGAATATCAAACGTCTACCTTTTGTATGGATTCGAATTATATTTTTTAATTTAGAATCTCTTTTTTATTTATTTAGAAATTGTTTTCTTTTTAGCTGTTGTTTTGTTGGTCATTTTACACGACATTATTTGCTCGTGAAACCGTTGACTTCAATGTATTTTCTGAATGCAATGAATTCCTTTGAAAATTTAAAGGGGAAAAATAAAATTTCCCAAATTCATTGTAAATACGCATAAAACTTTATCACAATAGCGCCCTGACTTATGAGTTAGTCCGAGAAAAAATTATTTTCCTCCGTTTTACCATTTCTCTCATAAACTCTCTCGAAAACTAAAGGCCCGCCTTGCATAATACAGAATATAATGAGGCCTTGGATTAATTGAGAAAACATCGCATTTGATCTCAGCTTCACTTATTCTAGAATGCAAGGATTTTAAGTAAATTTACAGGCGCAGAAAAATTATCATTATGTCTCTTACGAAAGAAAGTTTAAATATCTCTCTTTGAATTATTTACCGTTGGAGCAACGAGAAGGAATTGGAGGGCATGTTAAAGGTGGTAAAAGTTGGTTGTTTACGACGAATTCATTTTTATCTTAGATGGCAGTTAAGCGGTAGAGAACATTCGAAGTCTTTCTTGAGGCGGAGAGAGGAATTTCAGAGTTGAGATTGTATCTGCTGGAAATGAAGTTGTGGAAATTTCATCGTAGATGAGAGAGACATAAGTCATCTTCCATTCGTTGTTCTGAGATGCAGCCATTTCTCAAAAAGATGGCGTACGAGATATGAGGCAGAATAATTTTCTTTGTAATACGATTGCGCGTATTTTGGAGTTGGTTCTAAATCAAAGGAGAGGTTGTACGTTCCTAGACAATTTTCGCCTGCCAAATATAGATACGTACCAACGAAAGTCATTTATATACAGACTTTTCTGTTTAGGTTTTGTGGTGAGTGATCGAAATATGTGGTTTAATTATCAGATAAATATGAGGATGCACTCCTTCGCTTTTATATTGTGTTCTAATTTTTGTTTGAAAATTTATTGTGTACAGTATGTGATGTATATTGAAGTGATTTTTCTCATTTTTTTAATATAAAAGATGGATCGGTGTTAAAGGTATTAAGAAAAATGAAGTAAATTCACCAAACATAACTACATTTCAAACTCAATTTTCAACATTTGTATTTTGATATCCCGGAATGCAGATTTTTTTCTTATTATGAGTTATCTCGCTAAAGATTATTTCTTAACACAGCCAAAAGGGAAGATGGTTACTCAGAGTTGATGTTGAATACTCATGAAATTTAATTAATCCTCATTGATTATCGTTAATCAAGGATTAGTAAGTCACTCTAGCCTCTTAAACTCCACGCGTAGTATACAAACCGCTGAATTAAAGTAAACACTTTTATTCTAATGTAGAAATCTTTGCTTAATCCAAGAAGTTTATCTCAGAAGCGGCATCACCTGGGTAAACTAACATCCAATCCTTCATCTCCTTTGGCAAGTTGCAGGAGGAGTTTCTGCACACCCACTTCCTTTCATCAACTCTTTCCACTTGTTACGACAAACTTTCCGCAGACACGTTTAATCATCTTTATTCTAATTCCCGACGGTTTTACTTCCCTCAGCGTCTCAATCCTTTTCGGAAGCCCGTTTCCATGGGCACCTGGAATACATTTATTATTTAAATTGACTCGTTAGCAGGTCGAAGTACGTGCATTATGAATTTGAAGGGAGAAAGAGGGTCTATGAATGGCGAAACCCCACCTATGCTTTGAATGAGCATTTAACACCGGAGGGAACAAAGGGCATACGGAAGGCGTAGGTCGTTGGATATCGTCCGAAAAGACTCCCTAAATTCCTTGTTATATTTCCGAGCGCACTCAGACGATACTGGATCACATGGGAAATGGAGTGCTTTAAGCCGTATGCTAATGTCGGGACCATTTCTCGCGTTGGATTGAATGCTTTTTCGCCATCATATGTTCCCGAGAGAGACCATAGCAACGGTTCTATGTCGTCGCTAAATTCGGCTCCTTTGTGAAATTCCAGGACGAGATGTTTCTAGCTCAACAACACGACTACGATAATTCTTAACACGTAAAGTCCTAAAGTTGACTTTTATGAGCTGTTTTCCGAAATAAACACCTTCTTTGAATACCTAAAGGTATAAAATTCAAGCATGTGTTTGAAGTCGATTTTTCAGCTTCCGTTACGTCGTGCAGTCGCAAAAAAGGGGACGTAAGCTATATCGATGGTCAATGTTGAATTAGCATGCAAAAAGGGAACTCGAACCCGGGAATGTTGTTTGTGTGCTACCTTGCCAACCAATCCACCTCCGAGGTTATGATCTCACGATTCAATCAAAACAAGATCTTGCAGTCACTCTTTGGAGTTAATTCTTTTCGTTCTTATCAATTCTCTGCAGTTACTGCGTCGTGAAACTGTTATTCAATCTTTCGAAAGAAAATATTCGAAGATATTTATATATATATCAAATTAGTCTTCACTTTATCTATTATTTTCAATACGAATTATATATTTATATACGTCATGGTATATTAATAGAAAAAAATTCGTCGATTTTAAATATCGAAAATGTAAATAGCTTCTAAATCTTCTAATTGCAATTAAATTGATTTCTTCGATATTATATTTGTAATCCAGTTTTTTCTACGGTTTATGTGAAAGAGAAATGTGCGGGAATCGATGGCTTTATGGCTATAAATAGGAATTTAGTATTAAAGATCTTTGGGCATTATTTGTCAATCATTTCCCTCGAAAACGAAAAGAGGCATGAATATGTGCGGCACATAGATTTCAAAGAGCGTAAATTGAAAATGCGTGGAGTGTTACAAGAGGAAATTGATGTCCCTGAGTTTGGAACTTTGAAATTAAATATTCTGAGAACGATGCTAGTTTGAATTTTATCTTCAGAGACACGTATTTAATCATAAAACTTTTACAATTAAAAAGAAAACTTTAGAAATTAAATGAATGATTAATCAGTCATGACTATTTTTACATCTTCATCAACAAGGTTGTTGTGTTTGAGAAAAAATTTACGAAAGATTTTTTGTTAATTATTTTACGTTTTAAAATCGTCTGAATAATTGATTATTTAATAAACTAGACAATTTTAATTAGAAGTGCTCATATAAGAGCAAAAATTCGTCTCTTATTATTATTTTGTAATATATATAAAATACATATTAACGACCTATTTGACCTCATAATTACTTAAATGTGATGTTATTATATTTTTACGGATATCAAGTACATAAATAATTATTTTTGCATAAAAATTTTATGAATATGTATGTTACTTTTAAAGCATATTATTGAAATTGTATCGGTGTATGAGATAACAAGCTCTCTCTTTTCATTTCAACAAGGAAACGATTTCTTGCTTTTCGTGATTCGATTGTTTGTGAAATGGATAGACGTGATCTATAGAAGAAAAAAGCTGAGAAAGTAACAGTGAAAGCACGTTTGTTATCATTAAAATCAATCTAAACAAGTGGTTTAGGAAGTTTCCATTGAATACAGGCGTCGAAGGAATGTTGGCAATGGGATCGTTAGAAAGGTGGTGATTGGCAGCTTTTTGATGATGAAGCAGAGACGAGAATGAAAAATGATTGTGGACCCAAAGTGACCTTGGTCCTCGTCAAAAATGAGTGCAGAGAGATCCTTAAACAACGTTTTGCCAATCCACTATGATGTGCTGGAGTTACAAATTACATGACGTGCGCATAAGAGGCCATTACCATAGAGACCGATTGCCTCGAGCTACGACCAGAGGGGGTTGCGATCGGTGAAAGGCGATCACGGTTGCTGATTCACCGGTGATGTGCTTCTCATCTCGTGACTCAAGATCTCCTTGTTTCCGTGGTGATATGGATGATTTCAGCCGCTGTCATCTCCCGGTTAATCTCTCATCGTTTCCGGGAATTTAAAATGGCCGAGTGACAGGTGAAAAGCGAAATGCGTTCACCTGTACGAAAGCTTATTAAGATAGACCAATACACGCTGTGGTTCACTGATGGAATCGATTTATAACGCGGATATTCTATTTCTATCATAATTTTCAATGGTGACAATAATATATATTTTTAAACGCCCAGTGATCAAAGTCTCGTATATTGATTTTCCAGTTCTCATAAATAACAGATTGCTTTATACGTCGTTGTAATCAATAGAATGTATTATATACCAACAAGTAATCATGTTCCGCATAGAAGGCAGCAAAAAGTATTTTGTTTACGTATTATTTTGTACGCAATTTATTTCCAGGATTATTTTTATATTAAAATAAATCATCCATAGAGTACTTATATCATTACAATAGAATACATTTAATTAATTTTAAATGTAATGTCAATTTTTGAAGAAATTTCTTGAGGAAATAATTAACTTTTTGAAGATTTCTGGATACGCTCAAATATAATTATGCTTTCCTCTTGAACCTGAAAATTTCGCACGCCCTCCAATTTTTTTCCAAAACGTGATAAATTCTGGTTTCGAGAAAGCAAGGAACATGACTTCTTTCGCACACGGAAGAGTCTTAGTTAATTGATAAAGATGTTCCCATCGCATCGATATTCGTGTCACGGCCGCTAAATCCCGTCACGGATCGGATTCGACTCACGTCCGCGTCTGCGACTAATTCCGCGGAGTTTTTCGCTCTCTTTTCCATTCTCTTAACCGTTTAATTCACGAGGACTGTAATTAAAGCGACTCCAGGGCTTATTACGAAAGTTGCTCTAGGACAGTGACGAATTAGGGCTCTTCTTCCAACCTCGTTTTTGTAAACAACCTTTCTAAATTCCTCGAGATTTGCTTCTCTGGTTAAAATTCTCATCTCCAGTTCAATCCTTCCTATCTATTTATTCCTCTTTGGACATATCAGTTCCAGTTATTTGCGATGTATCATTTTTATAATATTTTCTTCTATAGCTTTTAAAAGCGATTATTTTTAATATCGTTACATAGAATAAAACTTATTTAGTGTTGCCTGGCAATCGAGTTGTAATGTAGAAGCGTTCCTTCCATTGAATGCCATAGATCTGTTTTACGTTTGCATTTCTGATTTTCTATATTTGACCATTTTTTCATATAAACGAAAGATATTTGCAGAGAGAGATTTTAAACTTATCATTTCATATATTATTCCGATATAACATTCTTAGAATACCGACATTTTTGATAGTGATTTATAATTCCTATTATCGTTGTCACTATGAATTGCTTTCGTAACCTGTTCTTCAAATTGGTGGAATGAAACTTGATTGGATTCGTGATATCAACTGTCCCGGGAGAAATCAGAATTTCATCTATCTTTAATTTATTTCTAAATCATCATTAATGAAACTAGAATTGAGATTTTTTACGATATAAAGCCGAGGGACATTTTAAATTCATTTTCTACCGTCTATGAATTGCATCATCCAACTCACATTACATAACCGACATTAGATTAATATTCTATTCAACTATCGATTTGAATCGTTAGTCATACTAAAATGTTTAGACCTAATGACGCGGGATTTCGATGGAATTGGTATCGGGTCAACTGCGTTGATCTCCTTGGTTTCAGCCTGTTATTGTTTTAAACGACAGGCGTTTCTGATTGACCCTTTTTCTCCGTCCGAATCCATTGCCACTCCACATTGACCGCTGTTTGTTTGTCCAACCCACACTTCTGCCCTCCCTCGCTGACCCTCTCTACCTACGCTGGAATCCAGAATTGCCAACCTTGTGTTTTACATCGCCGTCTTTTGTATCTCGGAAATTTTTATGCTACAGCGAGAGTTCTAGCGTATATCCTGAAAGTTAATACTTAATTACGTTCTTCCAACCCTACTTAAGTCGAATGTTACGTAAAATGTGGAAACTATTTGAAGATTTGAGAAAAGAAGAATTTAGGGTTATAAGTGATACGTTAGAATGTTTTGGAATATATTTTTTCAAGATTCAAATCCTAATCGGATAAAGTAATGACTTATATACTCTGGCTTAATTTCTATTCCTTGTCCACGGTCTTTCAAATTAACTTATTAGATAATGATATGTTATCTAGTTACAAAAGTGTACTTGAAGTCGTATTTTAATTTTTTACATCAGATTTTTAATTCTGTACGTATAAAAGGCGATCATAAATATTTTCCTAACAGTATTCATTATAATAAATACATTTTATCAGTAAATTTTAATAAAATTGTTTTAAGAAAAGTTAGTCTGGGTTGAATTTTTGAATGCTAATGAATGCTGTTTAAATTTTCTAAATTTATATCCGTATATAAATCTGGTTAAAAGTTATAGGCTCAGTTTGTTTACTTCATAAACATCGCAGTTTTTTTAATCATGTAAAAATTAAAATATTCTCTATATATTGCACTATTTGATATACATTTTCCTGCGAATTTTTGTTGTAAAGATTTTTTTTAAGCATTACACGAATATATAAATTTGGTAATTCGTCAAAACTTATTGTGAAATACGATAGTTCTCAAAATTTCCTGTGATGTATGGATCGCTGTACAAGGACTTGTATACTTGTATGTATATATGTAATTTAATTTTTTGTAAGTAAAGTACCACTTGATCATTGGTTGGTTTTAAAACGTTGGAGGAAACATAAAGCATCCATTTCATTTCTCGTAGTGATATCCTTTGTGTTTAACTTGACTCTCAATTAGTTCTTGTCCAGCCATCATGCATTCTCTTCTGAGAATTAAAAGGCCGTCCCTTTGTCCACTTGGAAGAAGGACAAGGATGGGAATTTGATGAGGAAAACTTGAAGGGGGCCACGAAGAAAAACAATTTAATTGAGATTTCATCAACAATCAGAAGGACTTCAGGATCGAAGGATCAGGAAGGATTTTATTAAATCTGACGAGCAATCTTGAATCTTTATGAGAAGAGAATAAGTTCCTATATATTTCTCAATTATCATGGTTGTTCAAAACGATAATTTTTGCGATGTAGTTTGAGTAACCGGAGCTGAAGCTGATTCCATTCTTCCAGTATTTGATGTGAGAAGCGTGTTTTCCGAGAAATGATAATATACTCATCATTAAAACAAAGGTAATATTGAAACGTGCGATGTGCATCATTTCTTCCGATCGCAATGTGCGATGTATTCACGTGCGAGCGAAAAGTTAATCGAGCATCAGTTTCTCATGGTTTGCGAAAGGAAAAGTAAGGAGAGATCAACGCCTAACCTTTTAAGTGGCCTGTTTTAGATAGGAGACTTCACATTCCCACGCTGGCGTATTACAGTCGGAATTAAGTGTGCAAATATCCATTTAATGTCGCATTGTTTCTCCGGTATGTGTAGAACGTTTTCATTCGATTAGCTGAACGACAGTAAGATCGCTTTATATTCTTTCTTCTTATACACCGTTATATTTCGGGGTATAATTACTCACTGCGATAATATCTGGAAATTACGAGTAATTCATCTGTCATAATATGCGATTCACAATTAGATTATTCCTTTTAATGACACATATTTAAGAAATAAGGGAGTATGGTTGAAAATCACACGGTTTTAAAGTCTCAAAGATGATCTTCAAATGAGACTTAAATGAGCACAAGATTAAAACATCATAATATTAACTTTGCCTGTATTCATTATGAACATGTCATATTATCTGTGAATGAATTCCCCCATGCCAAACGCCGAAAGGCGGCTTTCAGTGTAAATATTTAGATGTAGAATCTTATTTTTCTGACTTATATTTTTCCTTTGTAGAGTTATAGTATATAGATATGAAAACTAAACCGAAACAATTATAGCTCAGAAAGACAAGAATTATTGAAGCATATGAGAACATAATGTCATTAACATGTTACTTTACAAATATTTAAATAATTGTGAGTTGAATCGAAAATTAAATCATTGTCAGACGAGAAGTTACGTATTTTTTTTCGATTTGCATTTCCTAGATCCGAACTCTGACGATAAATAAGCCATTAGTTGGTTAAAAATATTTAAGTTTAATAAAAAAATATTCTCAATTATAAACTATAATATACGATAATTTTAAATGTATAATAGTGATAGTATCCGAATCAGGAGAAACGCAATAAAACAGATAGCATTTGTAAAATTATTAGTATATCGAGGTTACAAAAACAAGAAAAGATCAAGATTTGGAAGTCTTTAATGATCGGTAATTCACATCCCGTGTGTCTCAGAGCCAATCCATCATGCGACCATTGGCAATATCCCGCAGCTGCTAAATCGCGAGGTCGTGAAAGGAAGTACTCATCGCCTTCCGGTTCACGCAATCGTGAAATCATCGCCAATGTATTTGAGGGGAGAAATTCCCCTTCGAAAAATTCAATTCAACCGATTCTGAGAACCGCTTAATCCCATTTCAGTCGTCGATCATTCGGGACATTTTGTCGGATGATTCGCTTCTCTGCACAATGATATTGAATCCACACTCTTGAGTTATTGAGGGGATTTTTGGGCTGTGATGAATCGCTGAGTCGTTAGTGATACACGTGGGTTCTTATGAGGGCAGCTGTGTCTTAGGCCGAAGGTGAGCGACTTGTGGTGTCTTTTGGAAAGTGGACCCACCTGACGCGAATTAAGGCGACGATGTATAGCTGTGGTTATAAGGATAATTTCACTTTCCCAATCTGAACCCGATTATTATTTTGATGATGTTAATGTAGCAAATCATTCCAAAAATGTTTAGACCTTATCTATTTTTCGAAATTTTGAATTTCTTATTTTTTATTCTAATTTAATAGAATAAAGCATGCCTTTGACATTATTGGGATTGAAATTTTTACCTCTGACGTTAGGATAGGTTTGCCTAAACAATCACAAACACTATAATCTAAGACTCTAATGTACTTGGATGGAATTTTTCGCGTTAATTACGATTAAAATATAGAGCTTTAAAATAAAAAAAAATCTTTTTTTTCGAAGTTTGGCGTATGAAAGTTAAGTTTTTTATTCATTTGGTGAAAACAATCAACAATCAACATAACCTGATGTTCGACTAATGAATGGCGGGTGTGTTCTGCGGTGTAAAAGAAAACTCTTTCTCCATCACAGAATTTCATGGAACTTAACGAAGGCCCTCCAAGGCTATTCGTTCCGCAATTGTAATTATCGTACGTGTTTTTCATTAATTTGCATTCAAAAGAATTTTCATTGTGTTTCTGCAAGGGAAAACATCATTGTGGTCGTCCCTGAAAAGCTGAACGCGTAAAAAGGGATTTAATTATTTTATTATGCACTCGTAGCATGATCTTGCGTCGTTCTTAATTGTAGATAATTACATGCCTTTGCATTCGATAAATAAATTTTCTCTTTCTTCATTCTTAACTTCACATAACGTTAATCTTCAATTATGGATAATCTTTAGAGGTGTTGTGTCGTAGCTTCTTATCGTAATGTCTGAAAAAGAACAAATTTCTGGTCGTTAATGGTTGTACTTTTCGCCGCTAAGTTAATTTTTTATCTGAACTGAACCCTGTAAGACGTTAACAATAATCTTGATATCAAGATAATCTTCTGAGCTGTTAATTCATAGCCCAGTATCGTATATCGGCAGATGGATAGAAATAGATCCGGTGTTATCCTAGGACGTGGTAAGCGGATTCCACTAATCGCTCGACTTCATTATATATCCTCTTAGTGGATGGAGTGGGAGGGCGCGGTTCGAAAGGGAGGCGTTGTCCCCTCAGCCACCGGTGTTGTTCTTGCGCAACGGAGAGATGAATGAGCGAAAATGCTAAGTCCCGGAGAAGGAGGAGCTCTTGTCGACCATCGCTCTTAAGGAAAAATCCTCCGACAGCCCCTCACGAGCTGCTGCCTCATCCAAGAGGTCGTTTCTACGCTTTGAAATAATTCATCTTGGAAAGAGTTTGCGATTTTTTAGGAGTCGTTTATGTCCGAGAATGGGAATGGCTGAAGAGGAATTCGTTGGAAGGAAAGGTTCCGGAAGTGATAATGGTGGACGAGGGAAAGTGTTTGTGGGTCGTAAATTTGGCCAATTTTAAGAACGGAGGTGAGAATGTGATAGATTGGGGATCGTTTTAATATCATCGTATTTCACAAGAGTCGCAGAAAAAAAGGTTTTTGAAACAGGAATCGTTACGGGCGTTGGATTTGCGTTACAATTGAAAGTTTGTAAAAATTTAATATCGATTTGACCATCCGCGATAAATTTATAATGTCCTTGAAATATTCAGGTAGATTCAGTGATTACAATAATCAGTTACCCATTCACTTTCCTTTCATAAATTTCGATGGTGTTCGTTTGAAAACCAAATATTAACTCTCTTTATGCCTGATTACAATGAAGTATAATAAATACTAATTACAACAAATTTAATTGGGTATGGAAATATATGTTGCTGTATAGGATCTACGGGAAAGTCCGTGTAATACGTAAATATACATGTATGATGTATTTTTAAGGATACAGATGATATCAATTAAAATTAATGTTTATGTACGTTTAATTTTACATCGAAATTTCAACCATGAATATGGAAAGAGTAATGCTTCAACGTTTACCTAAACATGCAATGAAATAGAATAGATAAATAATAAAGAATAGAGTACATAAATCGGAAGAAATGCTAATTTTATAACACCTTTTAGGGCCTAAATACAAAGCTGTAATTCTAATGCACATATAAAGATTAATGAGTCATCAAATTCTAATCGTATTCCAGCAACACTGTGGTTGGGAGATGACTGATAAAACTTTTCAGACTCTAAATAGGTTTCGGAGAAATCTCTCGTTCTCGTTGCCTAATGTAATCATCGCAGTATGATAATAAAAGAGCGGTATGAGGTTGATTCATTCACTGTGCGTAAAATACCCGGATTGATATCACCAGTTTTCCCCTTCCAATTCCACGAGCAGGATGTTTAAGAATTCCAAATTCATGATTCATCCATAATGACAGGAAATAGAAGATAAGACTTGTAATATTTTTTATCTTAAAAATTTCTTGCTTTGTTATTCGAAATATATTTTAATATCTGATGTGCTTTTTCATTTCACAAAGACTTTGGTGAGTTGTGGGGTGAAAAGTTAACTGCTCTTCGATTTAGTATGACAGATCAGGAGTCATTGGCATTGAAAAGTATTTTTAACTAATTTAAGGGTAATAAATTAAGCCCATCAATATCTCAGTTTTAGTTCTCATTTTAATTCTTCTGAAAATTGCTTAAATAATCAATTGTGAACCAGAGGGAAGGTTACATGAAACACTTTAGTTATAAAAACAATTTAATATATTTTTTTATTATATTTTTTCCAAAGACATTAAAATCTCTAAATCCAACATTGATATCACACACTCATACACTCTGAAAAAATATCTTGACATTTCTCTTTCTTATAATAGTAGCCATATCACCCCCTAAAGTATTAAAAAGTTTTAATGAAAATTTGTCCGTGAAATTTCACGGTAGAAATGGTGAAAACTTCTGGGTATTTAGGATAAGTGACATAGGATTCTGGGTCGCATTTCCATGAACTTCTCCAACCGCATAAATCCTTCTTGCATTCCTCCGCGAAACTTTTCGAACGTGCCGTCAACGCACTGCTTCTGACGACAAATGTGTGCCCTTTCAGGGGGCAAAGGGAGGGTGACGCAACGTCCATTGCATTGTTCTTGTTCATTGTGGCGCTCTCCTTGGTCAATTGTCTCTCCGTGGGTAATTGTGTCGAGTGTATTTTTGTCCAGAGAGTGCCAGGAATCGCCCTTTATGGAGAATCTTGGATACGGGCGTCGTCGGAGAAATTCTTACGCCTCAATGAGTGCTAAACGCGATGTAAAAACCCTTTCGAAGGGTGTGTTCACGAAGCCATAGATGCGACAGATGCATTTAATTAACGCTGCCTTTTTCCAGGTGTAGATGATTCGGAAGAGGTTTTAATGATAGGGTCGTGATTGAAAAGGGTATCGATTGTGGGCGGGGCTTAAATTACGTCGTTCTTTTCTTTCTTTTTGGCGATTTTTTTGCATTTCAGAACGTCCGATTCCCCTTTCGCCTTTCATGGACTAAGGTGGTTTCAGATGTGTAAAGTGGTAGGTGGTAGTTTCTTAAGATCGGTCGAAGTTCTTTGCTGAAGAATAGATAGTGATTTTGATAAGTTTGAGAATTGATAGTATTATATTTCAATTCTTATCGACTATTTCCACTCCTGAGTTGATTGTATGCTTTAATTTGTAAATTTTAAACATTTATATAATTTTAAATTTAGGTTACGATTTTGAATACAGTCGTCAGAAGTTTTAGGGAAAATTACTTTTTATGAATCTAAAACTGTTGAATTAAAATAATTTTCAAGTAGAAGGATGGAGTTTTTCATTTAAATACTTCCATGTTTTCTTTTAAACAATTCCAAATTTGCATGGTTATGAAAAGCTTAGCAAAATATGCATGATTTCTTTTTCCTATTTCGTATATCCTTGTATTATCTTTTTTAAAAACTTGCATCCTTAAATCAACGTCTTCTTTTTTTTGCAGAAAGGGGAGTGCGACACTTCTGATGGCCCCGAGGGGCCTTCTCCGGCAGAAGACGACACCCCAGAAGCACTCCTGCTAATGGATCCCCGTCACTCTTGCAGCGAGGCCTTGATCGCTGAGACCTCCTTCACCGGACGCTATTCCACACCCCCGCACCCCCGCTCCCTCCTGCACACACGCCCCTTCCACTTTCCACCACCTCCACCATACCCTCCTCCGCCCCCGAGGGAAGACAACCTCCAAGACACCCAGTCCATCTTCTGCTGCGATGCCCCTTTCAAGACAGGATCGTTCCTCGTCGCCGACGAAGAAGACGAAGGGTGTGGTGGGAGCGGCACAATGACCGCTCTTTCCACCGGAGACGAAGTGGAGGACCACCACTCTTTAGACTACTCTTACGCTTATAACACAGGACCCTTCTACCCTCAGCAGCCTCCTCCCCAGAGACTTCAGCATCACCACCATCATCACCATCTGCATCACCACAGGTTATATCCTCCTCCTCCGCCACCGTCCCCGGACGCCAGGAAGGGCGGAGTGCCACGAGGAAGTGCCAAACACCACCCCAAAGACAGGCACACCTTCATAAGTACATACGGAGTGGAAGAAAACATATACGAAGAGATATGCGAGGCTAGAGGGGCCTTCGAGAATCCTTACGATTTTGCAGAAGACTCTGGAGGAGGTGCGAGCGTTAGCAGCGGGGTTGGAGGAATTCTAGGAACAGGCTTCCTGATGGGTAGGAGGAGGAAGGTGGCCCCGTTCAAGAATGGGATGGACCTGAGGGCAACAGAAGGTCTTCCAGCGCGTAAGAAAGATGCCGCAAGCATCGCAGCCAGCGAGGCCAGGGCGAAGAACATCAAGAAGATAGTCGAAGAAGAAGTCCGGAGGGTTCAGCAGGGTCACAACAGAGTCCTGGGAGAGCTCAATCTCTCCGTTGAAGCGATGTTGATGCCCAATAGTCATTCAGAAGGAGAGGACGAAGAAGAAGAAGGGAATTACCGCGATGGATATACGCCATCGACTGCGACGAACACCACCACAGCAGAAGAAGAAGCAGAACTGCTTCTGACGGTGGGACCGACTGATGAGTTATTGTCTCCTGACAGCGGTTTCCAAAGCAGTTCCTCCGGATCTGTCACTTCGTCCATGAGAGCAGCACCGGACACTCCGAGGTCGACCCGCTCAATCCCCACGTCCATGCCGCCCCCGACGCGGTCCAGGGGCATGCCTCCGCCGCCCCCACCTGTCGCGGGAGGCTCGACTTCGCACATACCATTGACTCCGCGCATCATTCAGGAGAAACCGATACAGAAGAGTGAGTCCCTGGATCTGAGGAAGTTCCTGAGCGGAGGTTCTCCTTCGCCGTCGAAGAAGTTGCTGGTACCTCCTCCAGTTCCTCAAGCCAGGAGGAAGGGTCTGGTGAAGGTGGAGGGAAACAACCATCCCCTGGGCATCTTCACCAAAGGATGGAGACTTCCCGGCTTCGGAAACACAGCCAAAGGTAGGAGAGCTCTCTCATTGTATTTCTGTCTTCCACATTAGGAAGTTTATTTGTACAATTTATATTTTTGCAGTTATCGATACTTATCTCATTTTGGTGAGACATTTAAAAATTAATACATAGATCTGAGCGTAGTTAGATTATACATATTATTTATGAGTACAATGCTGTATAATTTTAATATTGTCGTAAAACGTGAAGACTGCGTTCGAAATTACACAAATGCTAAAACATACGGGCATATCTTTTTCAATCAAGATTTACCCCTAAATTAAACGATCATCCTAAAGTGAAAACGGTATAGATTTACCTAAAGAATATTGGTTTCTTTACGTAAGTCTTCGGAATGAGAAGCCAATAATAACTATCTAGACACAAAGATTATCCTTACAGAAATGAATTTCTACAGTAACCGCATGATAAAGTTGTGGAAATCGATCAGAAAATAAAAGCGAATCCAAGTTCGAATATAAGTCACGCTTGAGAAAATCCTGGCTATTCTTATGGGCTCACCACGTTCCGTGCTTAGTCATTCCTTAATTCCTTACCTGTTGCTTCAGTATATTTGCCTTCTCGCTAACACTACGATGATTATTTCCTTTTCATAGTTCGTTTTTTCGACCACTCTCGAAGCTTTTAAAGGGCGTGTCGATCGCATTCAGCGTAGCGTGAAATATCAAACAGATGACGATCGGCACGCGCCCAACGGCTACATCTCGTGATAAAGGAAGAACCGCGATTTATCGCCAATTTCGTGAAGTGGTTGTTACTCATCCGGTTGATGACCTGCAGGGCGTCCAAGTTTTCGTTTTGAAGTGTTTAGGAATGCGGAAAGAAATATTTTGGTTTTTCCTCGTGGATTCCGGGACGAAGAGAATCAACCAGACAGATTTATTTCTTTCCGTCGGGTATTTTCGTGAATCTAGCTTTCAACTTTTACCCTTTTCGGTTGGTTATATATGTTTCCCGTGCTCTAGAGATGCGGTAAAGAGCTGACGAAATTCTTTCCTCTGAAGTTTCCGTAGTTTATTCTGATCTCTCCACAGAATGAGAGATTAATGTTTGCCGATTGATATACGCAACGCGGATTTAGAAGTCTGTGATTAATGTATGGAAAATAGTCGTTTCCTGGAATACTTTAAAGATTTGGGTGTTTCTCTATATTTTTTAGGTTAAATAGAATGTGCGTTCCTAATTTAACAGCATTTAAGTGTCGTATTACGAAGAAAATCTTTAACATTTATGAATTACGATTATGTTTTCTATCCTATTTTTATATAACTAACTTCTATATAAATGTAAAACAGCGATGAGAGCGAATCATTTGTATTTTGGATAGTGAAATATGTTTGATAATTCTAGATGTGTATCAATTAATCAACTTAGCAGCAATATCATATAAAAGTATGACGAAAAAAATAGGTGATTTGGGTGTACGGTGGGTTAAGCTTTTAGAAAGGTTGTATTTATTACCTTTTTATTTTAATTAAATTCACCCTTTTCAAACGGGTTGTTATTATCCGATAAGAAGCTAATCTAGTGGTGAATTTCAAAGAGTATATTATTTCAGAACTTATACATAAAAAATATCTCATTAGTTAAGTTATTCATACAATACATTGCTGTTTGATTGGATTTAGTTTTCCTTGGATTTGTGGTAATACTTTTAATATGTGGTTAATTTCATTAGTTAATTAAAAGTGCTTCTATATTGGACGTCGTTTCATACTTTCGCCTATCATCCGAAACATGAAAGTACTTTCACCGAAGGACGTGCGTTGGCTATCCAGAAGCCTGTAAACATACGAGGAAGCACATTTACATTTACATAAATACCCCGCGAACCGCCTCATAGCAGGGGAAAGTCTCCATCCCCACTAGGTCAACTGTAGTGCATTATAAAATGTTTTAACGTGGCTATCTTCTTCTATTTATGATTCTGGTAAAATATTCGGCCTGTTTATCACCGAAAAGGGTCTATAGTATACCAGGTGTCACTGAAACTGATGTTTCTAACTCTAGAACTAGATTAGATGTTCACATTAGTAATTCCATCGAAACTCCGGTGAAGATGTAGAAAATTAGAGAATGGCATCTGACGACTGTAACTCCTTTGTCCTATCCATTCCAACTCGAATTTCCATTCGTATGCGAATCGTAAAAGCAGTGTTAACACTCGCTCCTCTAGAAGTGTGAAACCTCGAAGTTTTTCTTTCCACAACTTTTTTTCCTCATTCTCATGATTCGTTTTATTGCCGCGGGCATTGATTGTCTCTTTTTACGCTCAAATTCTTTCTTTTCCTCCATTAAAATTAACCTTCACAATGTTTGAAGCGTATGGACCAAGTGCAGCGAACAGTATCTGGCTTTTTTCTCTCATTGCTTAAGCGTCATACAAACTTCTTGGTTGATTGCCTAGGAGCCGTATACTGTTGAAGTATGTGTGGAAACTAAAACAATTTATAACCTTCACGTGGTGGTTGGGAATTGATGAAAAGCTTACTCGTTGGAAATACGATGTTTTGCGGTCAATCTTTGGATGTTATTATTTTCCGTTAAGCGGAGTTTACTCACTCATTGACATTAAAATTGTGTAAGAATTAACTAATCAGGTGCAGATTTTGTTGTATTAGAATAATTACCCCTCAGTTTTCATCGTATCTTTTTATATTTATTTGACAGGCTGTGGCGGTAACTCAAGGTTGCCGGTGGAAGTATTCAATGTATATGAAAATCATGAAATATTATAATATTTGTTTTCAGATATATGAAAACGTACTACATACATTTCTTATTTCCTATAAATTACATTATCTATTGCATAAATTTTTAACCGCAATGAAACAAAATCATCAGAAACTAAGTTATGAAGTGTAATTATAAAATATCAAGATCAAATACAACGGAACCATTCCACCGTATTAAATATAAATATAAGTCAATATTATCATATTTTGCCGTCTTGTAAAATTCTGAAATGATATTATTGGTGAATCTAGGATGTATTCTACCATGTATTATTTCGTAAGAATTCCTTTTGTTATTATTTCTTAGGATTTATTATTGAATGTCCGATTTTTCTTTTGCCACAGCCCCGATGTTCTTTGGCTTCTCTCTTTTGCGGTAATTGTTGCTCCTCTTCATGAGAAACCCTCTTTTTCTCCTCATTAACTTTCCTCTCGTCCGCTCACGGGAATCCTCTGCATTCGCGAGAGATTCATTCGTGGCGGCGACACCGCCTTCGAAGCCCTCTGCACTCCCATACCAAAGCGTTTTTCACTATACCTCTGACCTCCAGTGAAGATGGGCGTGGAAGCACAATTTGCTTTTATAATTACCTCTCCATCCCATACTGTTCCGAACCGTCGCTTGTAAACGGAAGTCTGGCGCCTCGGCGGTATCAATAGCAACAGCCGCTTCGCGATAAATCTTTCGCATTGCCGTGCGTTACATCTCTCATCCGGTGAAGCGGAATGTCCCTCATTGTTTCGTTACCGTCTTTATCGCCCATTAACGCGGAAAAAAAATAAATGGCGAAATGCTCGTAGTCGTCGTGAGGAAAACGTTAGCGAGCACAGTGTAATTAGAGTGGATGGTTTCGTAATTTTACCGAGGGCTGACAAAGGACGTCGTTTAGGTAACGATGGAGATCGGTTGTCTGTAAAGGCGCGCTTTAAGACGGAGGATTCACGTATGACCTCCGTTTTGCAGACGTCGCCGATGCAGACTTTGGGTTTTTGTCTTTGCTTTAATTAACTTTAATCAAGGCTCCGGCGGTTGCACTCTATTTTCGGTCCGTGAAATTGCCTCCTTAGACATTTCATTACCGTCTGCTGTCAGAGCGAATTTATCGGTCCGAACATTCTAAAGTTACTCGACTATCGCCCAAACTAGATTAATTTTATATCCAAGGCTCTTAAAGTAGATTCGGGAGGATTAGGCGGTTATAAAAATTAAATGTTCTGCTTCAGTTTACGAGAGAGATTGTGAAGAAGGACAAAGAGACACCGATTAAAGCAAAATTGAACATATGAAGACGAGGGCGAAATTTGCGAAGTAGGACTTATATTGTTAATAAAAAAGATTGTTTTCATCGATAGATTTTAAAAAGAGCATTCCTTTAAAAGAAAATTTTCATTTGTAATGAGCAATACTTCAACATTTAGATAATGCATTTTTATATTAACTCTCTAATAAATTATTCGTCGCTACAGTAAATGAATGTATTGATAACTGCAGTTATTTCTCTTAATTTACTCTGTGGAAATATCGGTGACATGATATTTAATGCATTACTTTTGCTTAGTTTGAGGTTTCCAAACATTTGGCGACGAATAGAATCCACGAACAGAAACGGGATATTCAATGAATAAGAAAATAACCGCACATTTCTGTATTTCTCGAATCAATTTCTCACGGTGTTTATTCCCGAGAAAAGAAGCGGTCAAGCATCAGAAACCCCAACGACTTTAACGATCAAACGTCCCCTTATTTTTGGGCCGATGCCATTGTGATTCACCTGTTTCCCACACGTGCACGAGAGGGCCATCGCGAAAACCGGAAAGGCCCTTAAGATACCGGAAGAAGCACGGGCTCCTTTCTCTTCCCCGCGGGAGACGCGCTCGCTTATTTAAAGGTTACCCGCGGTGAGTAACGGTGAAAAATGAACCGACCCTCTGCCATAGCTCTTTCTACATCACGCTCACTGAATGAAAGGCGGTATGAATTCGTGAACCTCTTTTGTTGTGCTTATTTAATTGTGGGCGATTCAGGTGGCTCCTCTCGAAGGATGCGTGTTCTGAAAAAGGAAGGTTTCTCATCGATTTGGGGTGTTGTGTTTGATCAGTAAGAGCGAAAGTTTATATTTGATCGTCTATTAAGGGTTATGTTATTAGAGGAGAGTTAGAGTCTTCCTTCAAGCTGGATTATGTCTGAGGAATTCCTTCTACCTTTAATTCAGTGAAATAAATGTAAACTTAATTGAAATGCAAGGGTTTTATTATATACGTAATGATGAAACGAGAACTTTACTTTTAAAGAAAAAATATTTTAAATACATTATCTCATGTCGATTTCGGATGTTATAATCAAAATACTTAGATGCTAAATTACACTATTAGTGGAATATGCGAAAGCGTTCTATAGACGCTGTGCACACAAGTGCATACACAAAGGCTCCAATGGATTAATTTTTCATTAGTCACTTTCCTCATAGAACTAAAAGATGTATTAAGAAGCTGCTGAAACTTTATAGCGAAGCATGGAAAATTAAAAAAAAAGTTATTCACGAAATCTATTAAAATTATTTATCTATTTCTTCGAAGTAGATGGTGTCCATTCTAGAACAATTGTTCTAATAAACCGCTGCAAATATTCCGAAAATCCAGTTACTGTAATTATTCTTTTATTATTTCATATTTATAGCTATTCCTTCATCCCACTTTATGTGTGATCGGTGCGCCATCTATAACTGTAAATCGAGTGAATCTTAAGATCGGTCATTTCGATGCACCTCAGCATTGAATTGATAATCCATAAGAGTCGGAAGAATAATACAACGTATCTGTTAGGTACAGATAGGGCTTCAGCTTTGAATATATATCATGAGAACGATGAAGATGTTATATCTTACGATGCACGGAATATCCCGATACCGAGTATTTTGCTAATATCTATGCGGGGGACGCTGCATACGTGCTAAAGAATCTTTTCACGAGAGAAAATCACTAAGAAACAATAGATACGCTGCAACCATCTCGAGTTTTTGACTCCGTGCCAGAAAAATACACGCAAACATTCACCGCTTATGTCATCCGCAATATTGTTCTTTCGTACTTCTAATTCAAGGAAAACGAACACGTATGATTTTTGTACACCGATGACTTATAAAGCTCGAAGGAAAGAATTTAGACATCCGCTTGACTTAGAATTGACCTTCGAATTATTATTACGGTAGGATCTTAAGTGGAAACAAGAGGAAGTATAAATTGTTGTTTTAGTACGTCTAGATAATCACTTCAGTGTGCTTATTTTTGCTGAAAACATGTCACCTATGGTTGATGTTGCTCACTTGACAGTTTCGAAGCAAACGCCAACGGCATTTACATCTGCTCCATCAGCGATCATCAACTGGTGAAGAATATGTGGAAGATGACTGGAGAACCATATTGGAAACAAGATCGTGCTGATAGTATTGTATACATAAGCCGTCGTAATTGGGAGAAGATTAAAAGTGTTTCATCGAAAAAAATCTCCTGGATATGGAAGATTGAAGGCCATAAAGAGAGCAAAATAAAATATAATAAAACAGTATAAAATATAAAAAATAATAAAACAGTTGCTCGTTTTCAAAGTGAAGAAAAGAATTTGGGCTTAATTTGAACATTAGGCGTTGGAATAAGTCCAATTTGAAATACTTTTTCGACGTCTTGAATCGTAGATGATTTTCATATTTTCCACAGATTTTTAGCTCGCAGTCTATTAAATGTACTGTTAATTTTTTGCATTTCTTAGAATTCAGTAAGCAATGATTGATTTTGGGTTTACATATTTTCACCCACATGTCGTTGTGTTTTACCTTTATTTCTAACGTTCTCAAGTGCTTAAATGCTTCGACAGATTTACGAGTGGATTCCATTGATTTAAATCGGTCGCAAAAGTCTTAGGAAGTTTTAAGGAGCGAAAAAAGAAAACTCTCTCTGGGATAATCTTTTATCATTTCTTCCGTAAACTGGAAAACTTTTCCGTAGTTTTTTCAGCCCATCCATCAGCATTTCAGAGCGCAACCGTGTAATGATGAAAAATACCTCAGTCGCAGAGAGCAAATTGAAATTTCGTGGTTAGCGTGGAGATTTATCGATTTTTCTCGGAGGAGTGCCTTTTCCTTTGTAAACTTTTGGTCGTTGATGGATATCGAGAATAATCATTGTCGTTGTAAGAGTCGAGGAAATTTATGCCCTATGCCGGCGTTGAAGTCACTCGCTTACGTTCTTACGGCGGAATGACCACACGATAATTTCTTCATGCATGTCTTTTTCATTATCACTCATCTTGTCATATGTTGTTGTGTAATTTTGTTCATCATTTATTATCAAATTTCAATGGACAGAGGATGTCTGCATCAAGAAGTAACTCGTAATCATTTAAATTTGATACGAAGAGATAAGAAGTTTATTCTATTAATTATAATGTAATTACAATTTATTATAATAAGAGCTAAAGAACTCTTTTTGGAACTATAATTGGTAATATAAGAATAAGGGGTTAACCTTTTCAGGATTCAACCAAGTGCGTCGTAGTATTAAAACCGCAGATGTTTCTGAGAGTGAACGGAAAAAGGAGGATCCTTCTCACGCAAAATGACACGCGGCTAGAAAAAGGGAACTCTTTGGAAATAATAACTCGTCTCTAATGGGCTAATTAGGCGGCATAGGCGTCCGCGTGTGAAAGTGGATGGGCACCGGGAGTTGCCATATTTCTTTTCCGAAAGAATATTCGGGTGTCCATTTACTTACTGGAGGTACTTCGAAAATATGACAGATCCGATATTCTTTCAGAGCACGCTCGACCTTTTCCACAGTTCAGTGCGGCGTTTTCATCGTTTCCCCAAACGAATGCATTTTAGAGCGAATTTATAATTATAATCAATATCATAGAATGGACATTGGTGTTGATAAAGGTTGTCTCACGTATACATATTGCGCCATTGCTTTGATTACGGCCGAAAGTTTTCTCATGTAGTCACCTCATACTACATGCATCTTTAGGAAGTGGTTCCCTACTCTTTGTGCGGGCGCAATCACGAAGAAGTTTTTCGAAGGCGACGTTGCCACTGCATTTCTCCTTCGCAGGAAGGATAAGGGGTGTGTCTCACTGATCCCCATATTTGGTTTATTTTGCACTCCTTGACACCATCCTCCTGTAAGACGGAGACTCCTGCACTGCCTCATGACGGCGGCAAGTGAAAGAAAGTTTTTGAGGCCCGTGAGAGATTTTTTTGGCCCGGATGGACCATTGGGTCAGCTCGCGTCGGGTCTTAGGGTGGGCCCTCGTGAGAAATGGTGACTTCCCCTAATCTTCTTGCCCTTCCATCGTTTGTTTCCTCTTCCATCCACTTCCTTCGGGTGGTTCCGAGTGGGCGATTCTCTTTTATTGGGGGCCTCTTTAATCCGTTGATAAATACAAATTCCTCATCGGCTGTGAAGATTACTGCTAAAGGGAAGAGTGATTTATTATTTCATACGTATAGGGATCCAAATTTGAAACGTGCATCTGATCTTTAAAGTAACGATACATGTCTTCAAACGAAGTACAAGGTTCTTTGTGCACGCGTTCCATTCAAAGTGGTTTTTGAATTCAATATGAATATCTCCACTTGAAGGCATTTAAGTTTATGACATAAGTGCTGAAAATAAAATTTTTATTTGATCTTAGTAAACATATATTATAGAGCGAATATATTGGTGTTGTTTGTGTTTAAATTTAAGAAATGTCTGTGGATTCGAAGTTATAAAAAAATAGCAGAGAGAATTTTATTGGAATTTTCTACTGTCAAAGATCTAAAAGGTATAATATTTACATTTTAAACTTATCTCCTTCTCATAGACCTCCAATAAAAGATTTTTGAGATTTTGAAACATTAAAAATTAAATATTATTTCATTATTCTCATACTCTTGTTGTAAGATAATTATCTTGAAGTGAGTTAAATCTTCTTTCTTAGTACTCTGAAAGTGTATTAAAAGTTACAAATAATTACACTCGTTCTTATTTTTCTCTATCATCGATGATTCTTCACTTTATGATTTTGTGAGGAAAGTAATTGTACCGTCTCTCTTATAAGATCAGTTCTCTCCGGATCTTTTTTACCGTATTGTGGGGAAGTTCAGGCCTTATAACAATTCCCAATATAAATTATATTACGTTAAATTTTATTCGTAAGAGATATTGAAGTAAAATTGCAGTTCCTTCGTATATTTATTAAGAAAAATACACAATCTACAATTCCATCTTAACAATGCCATGGTTTGTTAAAGTGTTGCGGTAAAAAATTCGAGGGAAATCAAGTGTGTTATGGTTTTCGTTCTAACTTCGCCTTATCTGTTTCTGATTATTTTTTTGTGTGTGGTGTCGGGTTTCGTAGTTGAAACATGGCCACATTTGGTAGGAACCATCATTCGGCAAAAAAGGTTAAGAACCTCTTTCTTTTCCCATTCTCTTCGCTTGGATTCCTTTTTTTCACCGAACCTTTTCGCCCACGCAAGTGCCGTGTTTTTGCTCTTTCCAGAGGAATACATTTGTTTCCCTCTTCGGAAAACAAATACAAGCTCTTTTCATGGAAACAACTCCGCCTTCTCCCACAGTTTTATTGTTCTCAGTGAATGATCCAAACTTTTTCTGCGCTCGTAAAAATGGTCGAAGGAATACAGCCGGAATCAGGGGTCGTTAATGGTTATTAAACGAACTGAAATGATTCAAAAGAGCGCACCTCTTAGGTCGTGTTCGAATGTCATTTGGTGATCCGTTACTTATTTACATCGCTCTTATGTAATGTCGTCGCGTATCAAAGAATCCCGATTCGGAATAAAAAATTGTGAATCGAAAAGAGATGTGAAGTTTTGAACATCTACAGAAGATTATTTTTAAAAAGTAAACGGCAGTATGAGAGCTTTAATGGTTTATATCATAATATTTTGTAAGAAAGGTAAATATTTTTTAAACTTTTAGGCAGTCTTCCGTTTAAAACTTTATTGAATGCATTTAACATAGTATATTACTTTGTAATCTAAAGTAACATTATAGAATACTATTTTAATGCCTTCGAAAGATCATGATTCTTCGATTTGATTGATTCAACCTCTCTGCAGATTCTGTCTATATACGTACATTAGTTACTTTTTTACATTACCGAAAGTGAGGTTAAACCACGTGTAGTAAAACTCATGTTCGTTAACACATATAATATATTCCTATGACAAGATTTAAAATAGTATTAATTATTAAACTTCTTTGAATTGTCTTTGAATTGGATATCGAGTTTATCCGTTCCAGAAGATCCTTTCAAATCGAGAAATTCTGCGTTATTCAAAGCAGAGCCTAAATTCCATTTTTTTCTGCAGAATTTGAGAGGCGGCGTCGGTTTACGGTTCACACGTTCCTCAGGCGATAGCCTTCGCGTCACATTAAAACGCTCTTGCAACAGTTGAAGTGTATTGTCGTGACTCAAAAACCGCGGGTACAAAAAGGGCGGCTTGGCCTAGTTCGGGAAACATCCTCACGTAACCAGCCGCGGGATTTTCCTGTGACGGCGCATATCGCCATTGTTTCGGGCATCTCGCAGATCCATCGGTAGGATGACCTCAGAGGAGCAATAACAATGGAGGACCTCTTTTTATTCTTGCTTCACGTCAAGGTTCCATAGACGTCCCATTATTATGCAAGCCTAAGAGCCTTTCAATTTGTCAGGAACGAAATCTCGAAAGAGTCTTAGGCCACTCTTTGGAAGACCCGTTATGGCAGATGAAGAATTGGGCTCTATGGACTCCTTTCGCATAACTTAAACGCATCCGAATTGGGTTTGTGGTTATGTATATGCTGAATCTGTTGATGAGATGGGTGTTTCATGGGCGGAATTATTAGTCTGATGATCATTAAATGGTTGTCCACACTTTGGTATTGTTGGTCCACATATTGCTGCCAATGAGTTTACTAGTACAGCACTGAATTCATATTTGATTGCCGCAGATTGATTCCGCGTTCTTTTTTTATTATTTTTATTCTCAATTATTCCTTTTCTATCGATTTTTCTCTATTTCTTACACAGTATCGTTTTACAATTCCCTCAATATCAAAGAAGTCTAATATATTTTCCTAAATTTAGACGATCTGGTTATTCTATTAAACTTAAACTTTTCTTCAATAATTTTCATACGAATTTTGGAATAATTTCGAGATATTTTGCTGCTTTCCGTTGGCAGAGGAATCTTTACCACAAAACCCATTTCTATAGCTGGTTTGATGTCACCGATGTTAAAAATGGAATAATGATTCTCGATGGAAATTCCCTCATCTATCTTTAGAAGGGCGGTCGCAAAATACCCCCATCTTCCGAGATTTAGCGACAGCTACAGAAATAAATCGGTTCCTCAGAAAAGGATTCGTAAAGCGTCGTAGTTAGTCACCGAAGAAAGTAACTTGAGAGGCATTATACAGGTCCATGTTCTCCATCGAGATTAGCGGTTAAGTTGTCCTCCGAACACACTGCCCCCTGCTGACGGCAGATCAGGTCCTTAATCATCCTTATGCACCTGAATGCCTTCGTGGAGAATGAATAAATCCCCAAAGTAAGGAGAGGAATAAAAAAGTTCTTCAGATTACGGGATTCTTGTATCACCGAGAAGAATTTTCGGCAATGCTGCACGCAATACAGAATCTCTAAGAGTCGTACATTCCTTTGACATCGGTAACATATGTCTTGTCTCTACTTGCTTCAACAGAATGGCGATTTCGAGGAAATAAAAATCTTAATGTTAATTTTTGGAGATAACTTAGAACATAGTACTTGTACATCATATGATGAGAATGACGATGTCCCGAGGAGATAGCCAGAGGTAACTAGACCCATTGATGTCATGAAGATAGATTATGGACCCGTTCCTTTCTCGGTGCGCCCGATGCTCTATACGTTTCACTGTTCTCATCTCTCATTTATCGAGCGAAAAGTGTATTTATGATCTCATTGTGCTTCTATCACGTGGAATTATTCGCTAAGGCGCAGTGAATAATGAGAAGATGCTTCCTCACTCATCATATAGTCCACTGAGCCACGAATCCGCTCCAAAGCTCTCTGTAGGTAATGATATAGGAGTTGATTTTCCAAGAGACTTAGCAAATAATTCATTACGATTCAAGTGTTTGAAAAGCAAAAAATATTTTCATTTCTAAAAGTAGTTTCTGATGGTAGCTATTGAAATGATTCATTTTTATCTATGTTTTAATATCTATGATTGTACATGGAGAATCTTCTAACGGAGTAAATAGTAAAAAGAATAATATTACTACATTAATCGACTTAAATTATGAACCGAAGTTCAAAGAGCAAGAGATAAGGACTATGGTCTCCCACTTTCTGATCGTGTATCCGAAAACGTATGCTATACAGTCTATTTCATTATCTACGTAATGAATAAATGAGAACAATTTACGGTAAAATTATAATAAAATCAACAAGGGTGGAATCCGTAAAAAATTTTTTTCGAAGTGAAGTAAAACTATTCCTAAATTAATTGCGAACGATAATAAACATAACGCATTCACCCATCTCTTCAAAACCACATTCCCCCATGATATCTGCGAGCTAACGACGAAGAAAACTGTACGAGGTCACATTAGAAAGCCACCCGTTCGCGACCCTTCGCTTATTACCCACGGAAGCTCAGCTGAAAATCAGAGATCGTCTTTCAAATCAAAGAGAATCCCCATTTTCCCGGATGAAATAACCACACCAGTTTCACCCTTTCAAGTTCAACGTCCGTCGAGAAAGGCCGCTGTACCAACACATACTCACGATCTCCTAGGCCTCTCTAGAGGAAGCCGCGGTCATTATTAACTCTCCGTGCATATTCCGCCGATTTTTAGTACCGCTTTTAGAGCGTCGCTCGAGGGAAGGAATCGCATGAAAACTTTTTCATTCCGGCGTCTTGGGTGGTCCCCGCAAGAGGGCATTGAAAACAAAAGGGAAAACAAGTCGAGGAAAAAAATGTGCATTACCTCGCTCGCCCTACCACTCTGCGAAACCCCGCATTGTTACTCCCCGACCGCTTCTTCTCCATTCCTCATCTCTCGTCTTTCTTGGAGCGATGCTAGCGCTGGATTGGCTGGGGACGAAATTAACGCGTGTGCTGACATCTTTATTTGGGCCCGGGGAACGCGAATTGGGGTGAAATTCGTAATAATTCGTATTCGTGTAATTCGTAGACGTTCAACTTCTTCGTATGTATTTTGGGTTGTTGGAAAGAATTTGCAGATCGTTTTGCGTCTTCTTTTAGTATAAACGACTGTAAACCCGAAGACTTATTGATTCCTTAATAGAATAGTTCATTGAAGTAGGTGTGAAAGATTACCCATGAAGAATTTTTCTGGACAGTTGCCAGTATACACAGAAATCCATGCTAAGATTGAACCAAATTTTTAATAGGTTTAATAGTTAAAGTTGTACGTCCATTATCCCAAGGCCAATATTATAATGATGACTATATATCTATGTGATACACTTCACTAAGATAATAGAACATGATTTTCATTCCATAATTATTTAGATCTTTCTTAGAAATAGCTTCTCATTTTAACTGCAAATGAGCTGGAAATCTAACGTCGCCCCAATTTAAAATCTCTATGACATGGTAATAAATTATTAAGCTCTTTGATTTTTAAGGTAGTTCGTCCTTAAATCCTCTCTGAACCAGAATACTGTCTAATGAAAGTACCATCTTTATGACTGTATTATCATCCTCGTAAAAAATTAAGAAAAGGAAATAAAGAGATAAGTATAATTACTTATGATTTTTCAACGCACAGTTATTAAAAAAATAGTCTTTTAGAAGAATGACATTAATGAATGGAAGTAAGAATTTTCAATCGTGTGTTCCAAAATAATAAACTTGATTGATAAATCCAACTAGTTCAAGCATAATATTCTTCTCATTGCAGATAAAGGGCTAGGAAATCATATTTATTGGTCATCGAATGCATAAAATAATAACTGTACGTCTTTCTTATTATTAAAGCAAAATCCATATAAAAATCCATTTCTCTCAATCGTAAACCACAGGCTGAAGAAGAAGGCGATTTATAGCAGTTCTTATTAAATTTGCTTTACGATCCATTCGCGTCCGTATTGCAATCATTTTCACATTCCTCTGCCATACCACTTAATTCCCAATAGGCGGAGTCCATCTACTTTATGGCCATAGGTCCACCCGCTTTGAATATCAACATTCGGGCGGGTTGTAATTACAATTTGTCTCCGGGGCGTCATCTTCGGTTACGTCTTCCACTTTCCCCGTTTCCGGTCGTCATTTTTTACTCCGCCTCTTTTTTCTTGCTGTCCACAGTTTATTTTTCCTCGGCGTGGGTGTGAAAATAGGTATTCACGAGGGGAAGTCC
Organism: Pantala flavescens; assembly: GCA_020796165.1. NCBI lineage: Eukaryota > Metazoa > Arthropoda > Insecta > Odonata > Libellulidae > Pantala > Pantala flavescens. The sequence continues at coordinate 9,621,976 of CM036883.1, forward strand.
TCTTAAGAAGAGCCTGGATACGGAGAAATTGCCGCTTCATGAATTGATAATTCAACTTCCCGTTAAAACGGTTCGAAATCGATTTCCATCGATGAAATATCCTCATGAAAAGGTCTTTTTCCGTGGAGCTGTCAGAAATTCTGGCACAACTCAGGATGCTTTCAATGCCTCTTTAGGAGTCATATTAATAGGAAAACTTTGTTATGCATTAGTTTAAATTATGTTTCATAGAAAATTATACTCATTTATTTATTTGAAATGGTCCTCACAAACATCTCATGATAGGACAATCACAGTTAGGTAATTATCGATGGAGGAACGTCTTAGAAAGTTAGCATTATGACCAAGTTATAGTTATAAAAATGTAGTTCATTAATAAAAATAAGGAAACTAGACTATAAAGCGTTCTAGTTTTTCTGTGCAGTCGCTTTCGGAAGTAAATATTGATTATCGAAAGCATTAAATATGGGCAATGATAAAAATTGCTTTTAATATGAATGGAAATTGTTTTAAAGTGAAACAAACTTTTTTCTCCAAAATACACGCTACACTTGTAAATATTTTCCAAGGACTTATACAGATGTAAATTCTCGCACGAAGAGATTTTCGTGTTACTCACGGATGATTGAAATTAAATTCAATGATTTATTATGCCTGGTTTATTAAAATCTTCCTTGGTATATTTCATAGATAATTTACAATGTATTTCATTTATCTTCAAAATTCTTTTATCTTGCCAAGTGTTAAGTTCACATTTATATCTTTCAATCTCACACACCTTCCTTTATGTAAGTGGGGTTATTCTTTAAGACACAGATTCTACTGTGTAGATTTATGAAAGATATAACTATCATCCATATTTATTATTCCATAATCCTTAGCTCTACCTGTTTCTACTATTCAATCCGTATTTGTACTTTATTCCCCATTGATAGCACTTAGAAGAGAATTTTAAACAGCGTTTCATAACTAGTAAGTTAAAATAATTGTGATATCTTCCATTTGTTTCTTTACCACTTACCTTAGTCTTGTTCTAGGAAACGCGTGAAACACAAGCGCACAAGTACTTATTAATCTCCACAGAATAAATGTGTCATTAAAGCACAAAAACCTTTCTCTCTTTTGTGGCCATCAAGAGTGGACCGAATTATGCAAAGTAGAATTCTTATTCTAAAACGCTTGACCAAAGCTTTCGAAAAAATCCCGTCTTATGGAGGATCAGTAGATTGGGGACGAAAGGAAACCACCCTTCGCGCATATCAACAGTTTTTTCGTGGCTGCAGGTGGCTGTGGGATCTGCATCTACAGGACGTGCTTCGGGAGTTGGATGGCCGTCTAAAAGAGAGACTTTTTCGTGATACCCATTCGTGATTAATAAAAAACACGGGCGAGATAAGATCGCGTGCACGGGAGGAAGCGTTTCACATTTTATATTTCATTTTATCGATGGATCCGCGCCAAGAATCGTGTGTGTACTTTTTGAAGAGCATTCGAATCGTGTCACGCTGTGAAAAAGGCCCTGTCTCGTCGCCCGCGATTAGGTTTAAAATGAAGAGTCACTTTTATTCAGTTGTTATCTTGAAATACATGACTGCTTTGGTCGTGAGCATTTTCAATGATGAGTGAATGCGATTGAGCGGAATTATTAAGTTCTGATTGCAGTAACGAGTGTTGTGAATGCGCGAACGCGTTGACTCCTGTTTCGATACAATATTTATCTGTTGATTTTCCACTCAAAAGGTTTTGAAATGCGTTTATAATTCAGAGTTAAGAGAACACGTGTTTATTGATTTAGAGATCAAGTAATCCAATTTCGTAGCCACAGTTTTGGAGTCATTCGATCAGTAATTTAAGGAGCATTTCTCTGTTAAGAGAAATCATTTTTCATTTTTGAGTTACGTCTAGTTGGGAGTATTTAAATTTTTAAAATACTTTTAGTAAATTAAAATAATGTAATAATTTTATATCTATTTAATACATTCATACATTTGTATGTACACATTTCCGCAATTATTTCAGTGACTTAAATCAATAATTAACGCTTGATATTTTGGATGCTCTATTTTAATATTTATCTACGCTTATTGGATGAGAAATGTTTGAACGACAGCAAACACCCAACGAAGTGAGTTCTGATTAAAAAGAAAATGTTACAGAAAACGAATCAATTCAGAAGTTTGACTTTACGTCTATTTCTTTGTAAACTGCATTTCCGAGAACCGCCTCTATTTATGATTTGCAATCTTGATTCCTTTCAGAACACGTTTTCATCGCTTTAATAGCATTTTCATTTTTCCCATCTCAACATTTCCGAAATCCAAACGAAAGCCTTCAATTCAATCGGAATTTTTATTCGTGAGATTTTCGGGGAGAAATTCTTCCGTCATATTCTTAAGGAGTACAGGGTGTTAAACCACATAAAAACAAAAGTCGAATGATATATTTCTTTGTAGGGCTGTTCCACGCTCCAGATTTAAAACGATTCATCCAGCTGTTTTACGACTTGTACTCCCACCCAAACCTTTAATATATCATCAAAAGTTCGGCCATCAATTAATTTTTATGGGTTCGGTTGCAATAAAGCATTTCGTATGATCCTTGATATCTCAAACCACTGGAAAATATAATCTCGCTGCATGATATTTCCCGTATGAGATGTTTTTGGGAGAGTGCGTTAATAGACGAGCAACGTGTTCATTTTAACGTCTGAAGATGATATAGCTTTTCAGAATCTTTTTCCCTCTCACAGACGAATCGTTGCTTAAGGTTTTTTTCCTCGGTCTCTTTTAATTTATTGAAAAAATACATGTTTAGTTTATAAAAATGTAAAATTAATGCTATAAGATATTATCCAATTTCTTGATAAAGAATGATATAAAGTCTTTATTTAGTGCTCTGATTTTGGTCATTATTCTTTTACGTAAATTATAAAGCCATTAATATCTTTGTAGATTAGTAAGCATCAGCTCCTCTCATTATAGATAGTCTTATTACTTATTTTTTCCGTTGCACAGAATATAGAAAAGGAATGTATACTTTTATCGCTACATATTATTTATTATATTTCCCATGCAAATATATTACAATAGAATATGGATGAAGGCATTCGATGATCAAAATATGTGTACTAGATAGAAATGGAAATATTTCTGCCTTTAACCCATAACAAAATTGGCGATATGTTTAGAAGCTTTCGCATCAGAATATTTCACAATATAAGTCATGTTCGTAAATGTCGAAGAAATCTAATCCTATAATTCAAACGGTCGCACGTGGACGCGATTTCAAGAATTTCGGTGGTAATACGCTCCTCTATTTCCATTTGAAAACTCTTTTCGTATGTATTTTTGAGATCGGAAAGTGGTCGGGTGAGCGATTCCACGGTTGTCAAGCATTTATTCAGTCGCCTTAGATCAAGAGATTAGGAACGATACGGGCCTTAATCTGCCGTTTATAAAGCTCCGGAGTCAAGAGACGGAAAAGAGTTTCTTACGATAGCGCTCTTTATTTATTTGGGAAACTTAGGAAAAAATGCTCGGTAAAACCTTCAGTATACCGTCTCTATTCTTATCTTTACGACTTTCCGAGGTTTTTTCCGTAGGCATTTTTTACAGATCTATTTGCTGAGAATGCCGATCCAAGGGATACACGGAACTGGTAATATATTACGGCGATTGAAAACTGCCGCTTAGTGCTTTAGAATGCACTTTCTGTGGCTTTCATGGTTTCCAAAACTATTTCTTAAGAGTAGGAAGATTCTTTTGATAGCTATTTATAATAGAACGGGAGAGATGGATAGATGGATGATATTTGTCAACTTTCTTCGTATTTATTTCTTAGTAAAATATCATTTTATGATTGAGATGGTGATAATTTACTTTCACTCACAAAGTATTACTTAAGAATCTTGAAGAATTAAAATGATTTCTAACATAGAATGTCTTCCTCTTTTCCTAAAACACGGAATGAATAATCGTATTAGATTTTAGTATTAATTCTTTGGAACCTTGTAAATATAATTTAAAGTGTAAATACAAATATATTCGATGAAATAGTCCATAAATATCATTTTACTGCGTATTTAAACTTGTTATTCTTCGTTCACTTCTATAACATTTAAACTAAAAAAATCGATTAATAGAGAATTATTTAGTCTAATTTATATTCGTTGCATTACAATCAGATAAAAGTATCCGATTTAATAAGAACGTATCTGGGCTAAAAAGATCCCTAGTAAGTTTCGCAATACTTCTTAGGATATATAGGACAATATTTCTTAGGAAAAGGATGTAACAATAGTCTTTATTATTCACTTTATTATGGGAAGCAATATAACTGAACTTTATGAAGCGGAAAGAGTATAAATTCACCGTTTCAAATTACAGTATTTTTCGGAGTACAAATTCGTTGCTAGAGTATCTAAAGGAGGTTCTTATTCAAATCCATAGCTAGTTTTTACGATGAAATAACCCTATTTGCATTCTTTTACTCCACTGTGAATAATTCCGAACGAAGAATGGATATTCTCTCCAAAGAATTTGTAACCGGTGCAAAAAAGGTATCCTTAAATGCAAGAATAAATTCCGACAGAAGAAGATCGCACTTCGCACCTCAAAGTAACCATTTCATGATGCCAATCATATCTCCTTCATTTTGGAATCTCGCGTCTTAAGAATATCGGAACAACGCTTCAGATGATATCTGTGCATTCTTCGGAAACGGCTGCTTTACATACTGGACATTTTTAGGCGTGCCTTTTGTGGCACCCATCCTCCCGAGGAATTTTATTGGCAAGAAGGGAGCATTTGAATTCAACGGGAAAATGCGACGGCTTTATCGATTAAATCTTTCGAGGACGGAAGCTTTCCTTCCACCTGCTGCTCCACCGACAAACGTCTTCCAAAGCCTATATCTTTTATGCCCTTCTCTATCGCGCACCTCCATTTATCGTCCCGATCCATTGCGGTCCTCACGTCACTCTACCGATTTCCTATTAGAGCTTAATAGTTCCTTTGGATGAGGAATAGATTAATTCTTTCGCTGCAATACTCAATAATTGGAAATAGGAAAATTATAGGAATTATTGTAGCAGAAAACGAGGAAATTTTTATTCTTATTTATACATCTACATAAGTACCCTGCAAGCCGCCTTTCGGCGTGTGGCAGGGGGGACATTTTTAAATAATCTAAATATTTTATTTCGTGTCACAGAATTTTCTATTTTAAATTGAATTTTTATTTGATTAATGTTCGATTGTATCTCTTTATTTTTATACTAATTTTCACAATATCACTGTTCTTAATTTTTAATGATTGCGTATTAAATTGTGTGTCATATTTAAAATATTTCATTTGTCTCTGCATAGCAAGTTGCTTGTTGGAATTCTTTTCTCATTCAAATAAATCATAGATATAAATCTGGTTCCTTCCATAGATATCCAATATGTGCGTTTTGAATGCTTAATTTAAGATTCCGAATTCCTATCTTTCTTATATCTATGTGACGAATTCCGTAAACGATAACATTGATATTCTACGAAAGCAATGATATTAATGCTTAGGATGCTCTTTGAATTCATTTAGTGGTCCCTAAGACGTCAACTGAATGTTGATTCATCTGATATTTTAGAGATTAATCTCTATTAATTAGTGTTTGAATCTGTTTGACGTGATACAGCGAAAGACTCCGTTTTCTACTCCTCTGTTCCGATTCCAGGACAATTAACTTTGATTAGGAAATTCCCTCGGCAAATATTGGCACGAAAGCAACTCGTTAAATACTAATTTATTTCGGTTAAAAAAGTCTTCGCTGCCAGAATTCTTGGTTCATTGACTCTTATCTTGAGATATTTTTTGATATTCATGATTGATAATTTTAGTTTCAATTTAGATTCTGTTTACTATCATGATTCTATTGACGAGATTATATATAGATGCAATATATATGCTATCATTATATATTTAGTTATATATTCATCAGATTTTTTATGATCCACCACAATGTTCAGGTTTCGACTATTTTTACAATTGTTTACAATTCTTCTCTCTACGATATGTTTCATCGCCTAATCGTTCGATTTATATATGAATGAAGAGAATGAATACAATGAATACAATATAAGTATATCGGATAATTAATAAACTTCCTCTTTATTAATAGGTGTCTAAAGTTTTAGCATGTATTTTAATTCATTTTTCATTCAGGCTTTGGGAGTTCTGGCATACTTTTTTGTTCATACCTAAATATTTTTATGGAAAGAACTATGCATAGTGTACCATACCCACGTAGTAAATCATTTGCTTTACAAAGAAGTGCTTTTATCAATATAATTGCCCATTTTCGTATTCCCGACATAATCATTCTTATCGTGGCATTCCAATTTCAGTGTGATAAGTTTGAGTTAATGACCTCACTCCTCATTTAACCAATAAGCCTCATTCCCTTCCTTGAATAGCTTCTGGTCTAGGGGATGAGAAACCATTGAGCTTTCACGCGGATTACTTTACGGCAGACAGATACTGAAGGATATATAGTTCATTACGACCAGCATGCTTAATTTCTTCCCCCAAAGCTTCGCTATTTTATCCATTTCCCTTCTATCTTTAATCCCTTCCAAAAACCGCTCTATAAGCTATTCCCATCACGCCCCCCTTTCGACCATATGCTAATCCTTTGGGGGCCGTGTGGGTGGGAGCCTTTGTTTACTGCTAGTGGCCTTCGCGACGTCGGCTTCCAGTCTCGAAGGAATCTGCAGAAAAAAGCGGATTTCCTTCTCCCCTTAATCCACTTGCATTCTCCGATATTTATTCCTTGTCTTTATTTTCAAGAGAATGTTCCGGAGGTTAGAAGGGTGATAAAGCAGTGTTTTTTTTCCGTACGTTTTTCTTTTGTTTCTCGTGCGAGCTTCGATCGGCAGTTGTTTCTCTCCCTCCGGATTGAGTTCCCAGAGTGGTTGTTGTTGTGAATGAATGTATCCATGGAAACGGATCGTGTCCGCTGATTTTTAAGCGCCCTACGGAGTTATCCCGACCGAAGGATTAAAAGAGTTAATTAATGGTCTGAGGGGATGTTCAACAGACTCCGCCCAGTTCCTTCGGTGTAATCGTGTACCGCTCGGCTGAGATTCTTTCTCTTTTTCCATTTTTAATGAAGAGTTTGGAGATACATTTCCTAAACGTTGCTGTATCTCGATTTGTGGATTCTGAATTTTTACGAATGATCTGCTGTGAGGTTTTGGAAGGAGGCACATGATTTACACATACGGTTGATATTCAATCTTTTTTAGACGCTCCACATACGTGATTAATCCTTCGTTAGTTCCATTTTAAATGAGGAAGAATTAATGAGGCTTAAAAAACCGATAGAACTTTAACATAGTGTAGAGTTATTACTGTTAACATTTAAAATCTCAATTTTGAAGAAAAGGTATTCTCTTATTCCTAGAGTGAATTAAATTTCTCAATTTATTTTAAAATTATAACTGAATAATGCGATTGAAATCCTAGCGGTGGTGAAAGCACAGTTTTGGGGTGGATCAAAGCATTTCCTCGATGGGATTCTCCATGTCCGCTCCATCAGTATTTTAGAGTTTGAACGAAACTAAGCAAAGAAGATTCTTTAGAGTAGTGATTGAGAACACTGAAGTATTAAGGGATAGATATTATCCCTAACTACTTCAGTTTTCTCCGTAGTAATTTATTATGTTTTAAAATATTGATCACTAAAAAATTTTGACTTAGAAGTATTATAATGATTATTATTGAAATTATCAGCTATTTAATTCGATAATGACAACCTAGAATATTTATAATATTTTACATTTCACTTATCTTACTATCAGTAATCGATTCATTTTCATTTCCAAAGATGATGATCCGAGTTTGATTCCTTGTGAGATATAGTTGTACCACGATGCGATTGATTCCTTTTTATTTATCTATTATAAGAAATGAGAAGTGCGTTAACAAGAAGCAACAAGGTATCATTCATCAAAATTTTTTGTCATCTTCAATGAATGCTTCTCGAATAGAGAAGAAGAAGCCTTCGTTGACAATCAAGATGATCGATCAAATATTCGTTCAAACAATTCCATCACGATTTGTTTCCATCGAACATAAATTGTCTCTCCGTCGGAAACAAATATCGGAAACAACCCGGATTCCACAATCATTAATGGTCCGCAGTTAAAAAGTCACAATGGATTCCCTGATTCTTTAAGGTCCGACACGCGGTCGGTGTTAAGCATTCAGATCCCATTGTCATTCCATCGGAGGGCTCGTAAAACATTGGACGACCACAAAAAGTTTATAAACCGAGAGTGTCGGTTTTACTGCGCGACATTTCCCAGTCGTGGGTCCGTAGGGACCTCTTCCCAAATAGACTTGTCTCCGAAACGAAGGATAACAACTTTGATGAGACCACTTGCTTGTACTTGCTTTTCCCCTGTTGTCCTCTTCCAATTTATCTCTGGATGATGGACGCCTATGAGAATTTATCGCGCTGTGGAGGAAAGCCCTGTTCCCAACGCCGCAGAGCCTACATTGGTACGCCTCCTATAAAACCCTTGCCTTGTTCCTTGGAATTACGGAATTTATAAACCAAGCTGTGATCAATATCGTTGTCTAGGCGACACGGAAGTTTAACAGGGAACACTTTTGTATTAGTATTCGTTTGACACAGGTTCGAATGTGTTGTAGTTTAAATCTATAGGAAGAAATTTCCTATAAATATATGATCCATAATTAGGAATTATTATTTCCATTGTAAAAATAACAAAAATATTTCTTTATTAGTTATTCATATTGTTTCCTTTGTTACGTAATTACGTTTTTCAGTTTCAAATACGCGATGTTTTTTTAAATAAAACCTATGCCTAAAAGCATGCTCTAATTCAGAAAAACTATTGAAATTCGTATACAAGTCCTACTTTTTAATACTTCGATAATTTTTTTCGATTTATTAGGTATTATCTTATATTTTATGAATTCAGGCGAATGAATCCATACATCGAAAGAAAAGGATTGCTGGGTTTTCTAAAAAGTTCCATTAGAATGGTACGTTATATATTAAATATTTTCTTTTTAAATCCAACGGATTCATGCAACTAGAATGGACAGGATAAAAGAGATCGTTCGCTGGAAAACGATATGGATTAAATATTCCGATGAAGGGTTTGTAGCGATTCATTGATTTGATCAAAGGTTTAAAATCTGAGTAATAGCGTTTCCAGGTATCCACTCATTCCATGAATTACCTCAAAAGCTTCATTCTGGGAAACTATTGATTGACCCTGATTTGGGCTCTGCATTCCTCGAACGTGATTGAGAGGTATTCTTAAGGAAATAATACGCTTTTATATTTCATTATATTATCTCAGTTGTATTTGGACGAATCCGTAAGTCCTCTTTCTCAATATTACTACGAATTAATTTGCATCAAATCTTAATCATAATTTGTTCGAAAACAAGATTCAAAATCTATTTCCATGATTGGCTTAATTTGACTTTATTGCTGTGGTTATACATTTAAATTGGATTTTTTCGGAATTCCCTTTACATTCCAACCGTAGAATTCCACGCATATTTCAGTCTTAAATTTAATAAATTTTAAATACGTTATGAAATACGGAGAAAGGAATTCTGCGACTATTACTAGTTTAGTATTCAATTTGGAATAAGGGGTCTCTCATTGAGTCTTGGACATGAGTCCTACGCGTGCAAGTCTTATTAAGTTTTCGTGGGCATCACACATTCTTTCGGTGTGAGTGACTGTTGACGTCCTAAGAATTCCTCGTCAATCTGTTAATTAGTCCATAAAGTCATCGAGGAATGTCGTCTTCCATGTATTCCGCCTTTTCATAAGGAAAGATTTTATGATTCAAAAATCAGAGAATTGTAAGTATATTGATCATGATTTCCTTCGGTGTTGGACAGAATTGAATGATGCAGAACTTCCGACCGTTCATTGTCGGAAGCTGTTATTTATCATGTTAGCACGGGATTTTCACTTAAATTATCTCTTTGTGGGTAACTGATCCTATGATATAATACTAAAATCGTCACATATTAATTTCGTAAGAAATTGTTGGAGAAAATATGTTCTTGATACACTAAATAGCGTTTAAATTGTTCTTAAATGAGCTACTGTCGTCATAGCAAAGAACATAACGAAAATATGAAGTTACTTGGAATATACTAAACAATTGCACTATGTCGAGTATGAAATCTCAATTGCAAATGGTTGCGATTTCTATTCGGTTAAAATCAATGTTTTTCTTTATTTCTGTTTCGTATTTCACCTCCAGAAAACCATCTCGTCCAAGAGAATCATCGGATTTTTTCCCCATTAATTCTCTTCAAAATGTCATCATCTTTGAAGATAGAGTGTCGAGCCAACGATAGGCATTGAATCGGGTGTAACGTGAAAACTTCTTTCGACAGCTAACCCTTACTTTTCTCATACAAATGAGCCCAAATGGGCCTCCTTCATAAATGCCTCTCGAACAATTCTCTCATTTGTCTTCTTTAAGCCATTGAGGTCACGAATATTCCGCGATCGCCTTTTTCTCCGATGAATGATTGGCCATCATTTGAGAGGATATGAATGAACGCTGACGCGATTTCGCTCGGCAATTGTTTATCGGAAGCCTTTCTTGACGTCTTATCTATAGTCCCACGCGGAAAAATGCGTCCCTTTATGAATGCAGAGGTGGGCGTTCGATTTTAGCGGTTTTATTCGTGCTAGAGGCGAATTGGGAGTTAAAATATATCTCGATTGTTAGTTCGCGTCCCTCCGACAGGGGAGCCACGGGCGCGATTTTTTTCCCGATTCGATCTGCGTTCGAAGTCCGTCAGTTTCATCAATCGGTCCATTGACAGTAGTTGGAAGAAGTGGCCATCTCATATGTCATCGTAAAAGATCAATATGGAATTCCGCCCCGTCGCACCTGCGTTGGCATTCAATCTTTTAGGATCAACGCTATGAATTTTCAATATTGTGCGAATCGGTTCGAAATGGTTGGATATTATATTGTCAGCTGTCATTTGCAAGTGAAAATATTCCCTCAAAAGGAATATATGATTGTCTCTCGTTGGAGTAAATATTTTGTGAATGACAATACATGTTAGTAGACTATAGTCACTTTTTCTTATCCGATATAAATTGACAAATGAAATGCATTTACCTTTTTTGATGTAATTCATGAAGATTTGAATCTAAAAACATAGTGTGTCATATTGAATAAACTCAAAAGTATGTTTTAAACAGTATTAACAAAAATATTACTGAATATTTGTTTGAAATTGATTATTTAAAAAGATATTATTCAACTAATGGAAGACTTTTTATGTGTATAAATGCAGATGATTGATTCATTTGCCACTGGATGAGAAACTTTACAAATATCTATTTAATATTTAAGCTTTGATAATTTCATAAGCTATTGTTTCGTTGAACGCACGAAAAGGATATTTAGGCTTCAATATTCTTATCTAATTACATTTAGTTTTTATATTTTTATTTCATATATTTTTATAATACGATATATTATAAAAATATTTTATATTATATTTATATTTATAAAATTTTTTATGGTTTTATAGTATAATATGCTTGACAATTATAGGACTCATTATTTGCAAAAATTCGAATCTTTGTAAAACTTCCTTTTTCCAAATATTTTAATACTTTCTCTTAGTTGTTTACTCTTATAATAAATTCAGAATTGTTCACCTCCATCATAAGTGGTAAACAACATTTACACACATTCTTCATTGAAAAATGTCCTTAAATGGAGACATCTCAAAGATTAGTGAAAGTGTCTATGTGACAGAAACAGCAATTTACATTTTGTTTGCCGTCTCTTTCAATTGCTGCCTTTGGATTCACTTAGCATACGCACGCGTGTAATAACGACAACCAAACATCATTCCAGCTTCGCATTTGTTCAAAATCACGCTTGGAAACTCCAGCAATATTTCAGACGGAAGATGCTTTGACTAAAAATAGCTCCTCTTCACCAGTGTCAGCGGTTATTTAATGTTTCTTTTTTTGCGTAATGACTTAGGCGCGTCGGTAAATCACGCGCCACTAACGTTCCCTTCGGCGGAACTGCGAACTTTTCCTTTGGTTTCGATTCGCCCCCACATATTTTTTTCCTCATTCCGTTGATCCTTTGATGGAGGCGATTTGTCACGTAAATGAAGTCTCTTGTGCTTCGGAGTCTACCGCCCGAGGAAAGACATTCGGGTGTCTATCCGCCTTTTACTCTCCTGTTTCATGTGGTAGCATAATTTAGCCCAAGATGGTTTCTTGTTCGTTCATCTTAATCTAGGAAATTGTGTTTTTCTAAAAGATTATTATTGTAATGTCCTCCCCGATGTTTGCTCCGGTCTTTTATTTTGGAACGTAATTTTATGCGTATATTTTATTATTTCTCTGAATGTATTATACTGATACGTATAATTATGTATTTATTTATTTAATAGTGACCCATCGCAATTAGTTTTGAATTTTTTTATTAACAGTCCTTCATTTGCCCAAAGTCTGAATGATTACCTCTCCGCAAACCGTGGACAGTGCACATTCTACGAATATAGATACACATAAGCATAATAGATATTTCCAAAATGAGTTTGTCATCTTTTAAATGAATTAGATAAAAATCTGAACTTTGTATTTAATATAAAGCGTGTCTTTAAGGCGAAAAAAAATAGAAGTTTTTAATTTTTGTTTACACTTCTACTTGACGGTCAATCATATTTCCAACAATAACACTTACGTCATGCATACATTTACCTTCGTAATATTCGGTTCCTCACTGTCTACAGCGATATTTTTCCCAGACATTCTTACGAAGACTTAAGTTCATTATCCAACATCACCACCCAAATTCGATGCCCCGAGCGGTTATGCCCATAGACCACCTACGCACGAGAATAAACGAACCAAAAAAGTTTCGAACCACAAATTCATACAGAAACCAGAAGCCGCGACATTGAGCGGCAGCTGCTTGAAACTTTTTTCTCGAGTGAGATCCTAACCCTTTCCTAAGAGAAAAAAAGTCTTCACGCTCATTTAAACGTGCACGGAGTGTCACGAACTGGGAGGGCGAGTGTGGGAAGAGACCGAAAATGAACAATCCCATTGGTCAGCCATATCTCCCCTCTTCACACTGCCCTCTCTTGTTATTTTTACGCGTCCTTTGTGCATTCTCTCTCCCTGCCCCTTCGATAAAGGGAATGAGCACGCCTCTTTCTTTAGCTTCCATGTGCTTCACCTCTAACCCCTAAGGGTTCCCTCCACCCAACTCCATCATTGTAATTCATCTCGTCCACTTTAGATGGACCGAGTGGGGGCGCCACTTGCAACTCCGTGGAGTTCTCTATGATACGTGACGGAGGAAGCTAGAACTACACTAAAAAATAACATCTACGCCCCCGCATCAAGTTTCGCTTGAAATGCTCGCACTCGGAGTTGTTTGGTTAGTCCAAGAGGATGGAGTCTCCCATCTCTTCCTTTTCGGTTCTTTTTACCAAATTATAACGTAGTTACGGAATCTATCTGAAGTGTAGCCCAAGGGTTAGTTCTCTGTCCACCGTTTTTAAAATTGAAATGTGTCTCATATTTTATCACAACTGAATTTCTTCGTTCTCTGCGCCCATAGAATTTTTCCAGCATGAGAATTCTGGGATATTTTCGAAGGTGGAAAGCACGGAAAAACTCCTACCTCATAGTTATCGAAGAATATTTTTTTCAGGAGGAATGGAAAATTGATTTTTTTCTGGATCTCTTTTCAACGATCACGATTCGATTCCACCGAACATCTGAGAGGTGTTTTTTCAATCTTCGGAAATGTACGCTTCGCTGGGTTAGGTAAATGGAACGAGGAAAAAATGGATCCTAATTCGGCGATCGGGTTATTCGAAGCCCTCTGATTAAGGCGAATGAATGGGTAGCTTCTTTCACAAGGAAATATTTGTACGGCATACGATACGTGCTCAAGGAGCGATGTTTATTTTTCGGGTGGCACGACAGCTCGTTTAGCACCTTCTACTGTTTGGTGACATTCTATAAGCACACTTCTCAACTTCATGAATATGCGATAGTGGTCATACGATCGTACACTTACTCATGTCGAGAAAAATACGTTCCTTCCGATGATTCATTGAGAAAATTATTTGAATGCTGGGATGAGTTTCGGATCATATTCTCATCGTTTAATTCTTAGTGAAACTTTTTAGAACGCCTAATTGTATTAATTTTACATGGAAAGGATATATTTATTCATTAAATAATCACACAATTAGATTTTGGTTTAAAATGAAATTATTATTAATATTTCTTATTTGTACTAAAATTGAACATATTGACTTCATCATACTAACAACATAAAACATTTTGTACTACGAGAATCAGCTCTGGATTCCTTTCCTTAAATTATTGATTTTAACATTTTTTCTGATTTTTGCGAGCGTTGCTGTGGTTAGTGTAGTCACTTAGCAACTACTTCATTCAGAGAATAAATTTATAACGAAAATATCCAATCAAATATCTTCATTTTATCTATCAACCTCTTTTTACTAGATATTTTGTAGCTCCGAAATGCTATCTAGAGTCACATTTTTACATTCCTCTTCCTTAAAATAATCCAATGCTTAATTAAACGGAGGTTCAGTCCAAATCAGGAGAACGCTGAACTTAGGGAGCACATACCTAAACCGGGATTAACCCGGTCGAAACGGGACGTATGGTAAGCCTGGCTAGAGGGTCTTTTGCTGTATTAACGAGCACATTTCCACTAATAGAATTCTGGCTGAATAACTAAATCAAAGGAGAGCCAAATCACTTCTCATCCTTCCTACTTAGACTCCTTCCAAAAGCATTTAGCAATTAATTACGAAGAGACTGTGTTTCAAATATGGTTGTTAAACGAGAGACAGACGACGTTTTATTAAACTGAAAAAGACCTTATTTACATCCCCATAAAGTCTTCTAACGTAAATGAATGGAGGACATTCTATTTCTCATTAGCACGTTCGCTAATTTGCGCTGTTTATTTTGAATCGTTTTTGTGCAACAACGTCTGGTTAGGCATCGCCTCGAGCAAATATTTTCTAAACATTTTATCTGATCCCGATTTTTTTACGAAGAAATTCCGTCGCTTGCTCAAGAGCCGTGTAACTATTAGGCATGTCCCAATTTATTTTTCCGACCCATTGTTTTTTCTCCTAGTGCACGGCGCTAGGATTTTTTGCTCCGAGAAGGATGCTAGCGTAATGATGCCGTTCCTCGGAATGTTATCACGCTGAAGCGATTTTTCATGTCTTAAAGCTTAATTAGAGAACCATCTCGCTACGGATCGCGAAACTTTTAATGCCTTGGAACAAGGCTCTTCATTGAGTCCCGTATTTGTTTCCCCGTAACGACCATCCTTCGTGCTGTCGGTGCCCTCTCCCATTACACCCTAATACCTGATTTCCTCTTCGTAAAGGTTATATAAATGCGTCTTTCATTTGTGAATGCTTTCATTTAGTATAGCTCCATAGTGCTTTCATATTAGGATAAGAATGTAGTTAGATAATTTCATCGGTGTACTCATTCATTATCGTTGAAGAGAGTCAAATGTCAAATTTATTTTCATAATCAAAGGCAAATGTAAATAATGGATTGAAATTCACTATCAGACAATATGGAATATTTTAATTTTTTTTACATAAGCAGTACAGATTTTTTTGTTATTACTTCGGCACTGAAAAGTTAAAAATTTCGTTTCCAGTTCCAAAGTTTTCTAATAACGTGATTCAAGGGAATCGCTTGATGATCGTTAACTCCGTCTCCTTGGTATACTTTTTGTGCACTCGACGGAAGATGTCTGCAAATATTAAGCAACGGCATTCTTGGAGGGTCTTCCGTAGCAAATAATAGACGCTAATTGCATGATTATGAATAGCATCAATTAAGAAACATCCCAAACATAACGGTACTTTTTGGAACTGTTTTTAGTCCTTGCCTCCTACGATGTTATTATTTTCGTAGTCTCAAAAAAAGCACTCTTATACGCTCAAAGGTTGAAAAAGTTTTATTTCACAAACTGTCTGGATGAATTCCTCTTGGAATATAGAGCAACTATTTATCTTGTAAGCAGAAAAGTAGAGAAACTTCATCGTTGAAATATTTATGGAAAATAAACTGGAAATTGGTTTTTGCATTCGCATTTTTTACAAAAGCGGAGGAGAATAAAATTGTCATTGTTCATATTCCTACTTTTCTCATTTCAGCTGTTTGCGAAATACATGAAGTAGATAATTTTCATTTAACTATGTTTTATAAATTTTTTTCTCACAAAATCCTTTTACTTTGTTTAAAATCAGCCAAAAATCGGAAATTCAAAGGATGGTTTCATCATACATTTTATGGTGAAAAACTAAGAGTGAGAATTAAAGTTCGTTTTGGAAGTTAAGGAGTTTGATAATTTTCATTTTTTTCCCTAAAATAGATTGCTATGTTATATATGTGAAGCAGCTTTAAACGATACATCTAATATATTATGAATAATTAAAGTAATCTATTAATGCACAAATAATTCTTCTCTATATACGACATAAATTCCTCTATGTTAATGTTCACCACATTGAACGATAAAAGAAGAAAGGAAATTTATTAGCCTAAGGCAGAAATCTCTTTAACCCATCTGTTTGTATCTGAATATCCTTGATATTTATCTCCACTGCTCTTCGTAGCCTTTGGCAATCAATCCTGTTTTTACCCAACCAAGAAAATTTTAGTGAGATAAAAATGTGCACGATCAGTATCGAAGTCGCATAGTTTCTCGTTCGATACAGAGGTTATAAATTTACTACATTACCGGATACAGAAATGCAACCAGTCTCATTCCATCTTATTAAGATTTCAAGATATTGGGAACTCCTAAGATTCATGGTTTGGTTATAAACTCACCCTTAGCGGTCTCTTTGCAAATATTAGCTTTTGAGCTTTTAATATGAAATACGTTCTCCCATAGTATGTAAGAATGTTATTATAAAGGTCTTTGGAAAGATTTGAGCTGGAGAATTATTGCTCTCTTTAAATTCGTTTAGAGGAATACATCAAAAGGAATCTATTGGGCGATCCTTTCAATTCAATTATGTTTGCAAACTGATTGTGTTATGTTTTTTTTAATTCCGAATTGTAAATTAACTAAAAATGTTATTTATTTTAAATTTTAAAATGTAATTGTCACTTTTCTTTTTTATAAATACGTTGTAAACTGAAATATTTTACGTGGTCTTAAAAAAGTCAATAATTCATTTCCATTTATATCATGTTACAGTTTCTGCAGATATTTGTTGCACTATTTTTTCGTTCGTTTACCTTGTCGCGGAGTACCTTTTCCGATTCCACATTTTCATGTTTCACTTGGCGTTGGTTCAGTTGGGGATTGAAAAGAAGAGCTATTTACGGAGGCATTCCGAATTTGCCACCGGTGTATCGGAAGTGGAGTCCCATTTCAGTGGAATCGACGCCGGATTTCCTATTCTCCAACTTTTTTCTTTTAGCATATGAGCCCAGGCAAGCCAATTTCCTCTGTCAGAAGCCAGAAGTTCTCAGGAAGGTGGCTGTCATCAGCCTTTCCCCTCACATATGCACGCGAGGGTCGTTTGCGGCGATGCAACACTCGATAGCATTCCGATTAAAAGGTGTTACTTAAAAAGACCGAGGAAGTAGACTTTCTCATATACCCATTTAAACATATTTATTATGAAGGTGTGATCATTACTATGACGTTAATATCTCAAAATCGAATGTAGTATTATACATTTTATTTTATGTGATCCTGTTTGTCAGTTTAGAGTAGATATTATTTAATTTATTAACCTTTTAAATTATTTGAAATTTTCCACTAAAAACTGATTTACGGATAGTAAACAGGTAATTAATTGTCATTTTTATATATAAAGATTCATTCTAAACTTTATTGCTAATAAAAAATGACTGTTTATACCATATTTCATAACAAGTACATCATTAATGTATACAATTCATCAATATATACAAAAACAATCATTAATCTACATAAAACTGAAAACAGAATGATAGTAAAAAGTAAAGAATGATCTTTCAATTTAATTACTTCAATTCATATTCGGAAATCACTCGATTAGAGATTATTTGCGAAATAGATGACCTCTATCACTTTTGTGATAAAATAATATTTATTTTATTGTGAAAATCATGCAATGGATCTTTCACAAACGACCTTTAGTGAATGAAATATTTCATCGACAAGAATCTAACTAATTGAGAACATAGAATGGCTCTCCCGAGAATTCAGTAAATTGAAAAATCACATTTCTGAGAAATGTTTCATAAAGCTGTGAATTTATCCTTTTTTCATAATTCTATTTAAAGACAGCGTAAATTCAATTCTCGAATAATGCCAACTGTGGATTTAGAATCGGCCGTAATTTCGCAGTTAAACTAGTTACTAGCGAGCGTTTAATTTCCTGGGGGACCCTCCGCTATCCCATAAATGATGATTTGTTCCTCTAAGAGACTGCAAATTCCGTCAGAATTATGGAGGAATAGACTCAACTGAAGTCCTCGGAGAAATCCAGCGCTTCCGTTATTGGGGAAAGGCGTTTCGAATGAAACATTTCGCATCGAAAATCATTTCCGTGGATTCGGTTCTTCTTCGAGGTTATTAAGAGTTGTTGGATCCTGTGCAGATGCATGTGGCTGCTTTCACCTCTTGTTTGAGTGTTAGGAGACGAGGGGCGCCTAAAGACATCTGCTCTCAATTTCCCGAAGCGTAAACTTAGGTTTTGTTTTCTCACGACTTTAAAAATGATCACCGATTCATCGAAAGGAAAATAAATCGAGTTATTTTTTCAATTTTGGGAGAAAACTCATCCCTTTCAGCCATAAAGAGCGAACAGTTGGAGGTATTTATAGAAAGGAGGAAAAATATAGCACTCGCTGCGATTGATAAACAGTTAATCCATTTTTTCTTTGTTGAATTTTAAGATATGATCATATAAGAATGATTATCTTTCATCGATCAAATACACATCTTTAGAAAAACATTTACAATTTCCACGACACGAAATTGAGGATAAAGAAATATATTTCTTACAGAGTTCCCCTCTCTTTTAGGTATATTTTCTTTGTAAATTAAAAAGACGTACTTTCTCTTCTGTTAAGTAAGACATGATTAAATGCATACGGATGAAAGCTTCAATGTTTATGTACGAATGATTGAAAATAATGGCCATGAATTTATGGATATGAATCTTACATATTTTCATTTCAGTTCAGTAATATTTGATTTATTAACATTCGAGTAATATTTAATTAATAGCCGTCTTTCATTTTACATTGAATCGACTCGTTGAATCGAATCGAATTTGTGTCGTTGTTCTTTCTTAAAACTCAGATTGTTCTTCAAATATTTATATGTACAATTGGTTTAAATTATATTCAATAAGATTAAATTACATATACGTAACGTTTAATAGTTAATTGAACAAGATCAACATTTTCTTAGAAACTTATGGAATTTAAAGGATACTAACATAAGTGAAAAATATTCATTTAGTACATGTGTTCTTTTCCTCGTTCCACTTGAAATTCGCTTCTTAATTCACCTCAAGAATTCATGCAATCAACGAACTCTTCAAACATGTCATTAGCAACGTATTAATGAAGGAGAGGATGTAATATCTGTTCAGAGACAACGACTATTGAGTTTTTCGTGCAAATTGATTTTCCCGTTCGATTAATTGGAAGCGAATGTAGAAGTTTTTCGACGGGAATAAGGTTGGGACAGATTCTTCGAACATAGTAACTCTAAACAAAGTTTTCCTTTCGATCGTAATTCACTCGAAGATCTCTCCGAAGGGCCCTTCTCGGAAGAGGGATGCATAAAAGGGACACTTTTAAGGGGAGTGTGTCTGTGGGTGGCGAGAGGGACGATCGGAAATGAAGATGACCGAAAATGTAAAAGGGTGAAAGAAATACGAGTGGAAAGCATTACTATTTTTACAGCTCGAAAAGTGCTGCTTCAGCTGTTTTAGCCGTTTGACGTCTTCCCGAACCAGTTATCCTAAAATACACAAATTACGCAGAGGAGAAGGGTGTGTTGTTCTTTCCCGTAGTTTCTGGATCTGTTTTTATTATGATTATCTTCTGATTTTATAGTCGTTAATATAAAATAAATGTTTTGAATTATTTAAATTTATCTTTTAATTCGAAAGAGAGAGAAATTGGTTTTTATTTTATCCTTTTATCATTCTATTTCGTTTCTTTGTAATTACAGGTGATATATACTGAATATGAATGTTATTTTTATAATAAACGAACACACGTAATTGAACACAATACAGTTTTTCTGTCGGTCAGCTAAGAATCATACGATCTCCATAGAATAATTATTCTATCCCAACAAGAGATAACTTTGGAATTGTGTACTTATATATCTTAATAGAAACCCATGGAATTCGAACCCAGGATCTCTTTAAGGTTTTTTTAAGTTCTATTTCTAAGGTCAGCAGCGGTAAGCGCGTCATTTGTTTAGCGAGTGTTTGTCTTGTACCATCGACGTTTTAATTCTTCCGTCTCGTGCGGTCCCACAAAGCTCAGTTTTAGGGCCTGAATTGACTCGCTTTCTTCTCCGATAGCGTTCCATGTCCGAAACCTCTTTTTTACGATTTCTCTGTTTGCCTAATCTCGGGTTAATCTCTACTTGCAGCCGTCTGTTTACGGAAATGTACCGGGAAGATACGCATCTCAGGAACTCCCACTCTTAATCTGATGGTTAAGAAATGCATCTCTTTCGTCTCCTTTTTCTTTGAACACTTGGGTTCATAGTTCGTCTCCCAAGTGTCATCCACAGTGTCTCGATATTTTTTCGATATTGCGCCTAAAACAATATTTGTCTTCTCTCGCGTGGAAAGGTCGCCTCTGACGTCGGAAGTTAATTTACAGTTGGGGGCGGTCTTTTTTAGAAGGGTGAAAAACTCACTAATTCATCATCCGGGAATGTGTGTTTATGCAAATTGTGAAGAACCCCATCGCTTCTTCATGCGAATTGTTTTCGAATTTGGTCTCCGTACGCGTTTGGGATGAAGGGGAATGTAAACAGGGCATACCTTTGAACACGTGCACTCTCTTATTTAATTTTTTTGGGAGGACTAAATTTATCCTTCATGTTAACAATAGATACGTCTACATCTTCGTATCAAATTCCTTATACGGTATCATCAAACGAAAGTAATAGTTAGCTGAGAATAGTTTATATACGTATGTTGAAAGGGAACGATTCAAAATAAGGTTAACAAATAAATAACTTAATTTATCTATAAGAGACTCTTTAATTTAATATAATCGAAGAAACTATTACCTGGTGATGTATTGTGCCGTTTCTTAGTGATTGATTGTAAAAAATCATGATTTTAGTTATTACGATACATAATACATAAAATTAGTAATTTTTAGCTATAAATATAAAAATATATGCGCAGTAGTACGTAAAATGAAACTCGATAGAAAAGACTATGTTTTTCTCGAAAGCTATTATATGGATACACAGATTATTATGATTGAGGTATGTTATTGCCAATAACCAATTACTAGTTTAAAATGTAAAGGTCAAACAGTAAATTTCCTTTTACGTTCATTTAAAACTGTTCCTAAGCAATGGCGTTTCAGCATCTCAATCCGAGGCCTTCGATCGTTGCTCCGATGCTTCAATTCCCAGAGGATCTCATTTCTAAATGAGAATCCAAGCAGCGGAACTCTGCTCCTTTTATCCTCTGTGCTTTTTTCTGTTTGGAATAAAATGAGCGTGAATAACCGGAAACTATGGCTTTCGTTTACAATTTATGGCGTATCCATTTAAATCTTCTGAATGACCAGTTGGGAAAGCTGTGAAAAGTGACTGTCTCGGCTATTAAAAAGGCCTTCGGGGTCTTGTTTGGGCTGTGCTGAATAGAAGGCTGCGAAGGGTTTTCAGTTTAGGGTGACCCATAGTGTCCAGAAAGAAAATTTGTAAGAATGTTTTTCATTTCACAAAAACTGCATAATATTTAAGAATTTTGGGTCATATTTGAATTTTATGATATTTGAGTGTTTAAGAAGATGCAAATTTTTCGAGTAAATTTAATCTTATTCATAACTCGATAAAGAATACGATTGCGCTGTTAAATAAGAGTAGGTTAAATACGAGTCTATCCGAATTCAAAAATTTCTACGTTTGAAATCTTGCGCAAATACGAGTACAAACACAGAACAACTTATTTATAAGAGAACAATTAAAGGAAATCTAATTAATAGTTATCATTTTTTTCACTCGCCAAAGTCATATTTTTTAAAGAGTTTAAACGAAGAACTTTGTTTTAACGTGTTAACTGATATATTTCTATTATAGAGCTATGAAGTATTACTGTCTTCACTGCATACATACGATATATGCATGTATACGTCATTATTAACAGGCGTTGTTGAGGATGTATAGTCCCTTCCTTTGCCGAACCAGAATGATGCGTTGAACTAGATTGACTCAGTGACTGCCCGATCAATCAAACGTACTTTGATCGCGGATGGTATGCTTCGTCTTTAATGCATTTTCGTATACGTGAATATGAGATTATATTAATATTTAGACTATCTTTGACTTAGATTTCTCTAAGTTACGTTTCCTTAGTTATTACAGATCCATCACGAAGATATTTGGATTTTCATGTTTTTGTACTCAACATATAAACCGATTCAACTTTCTTTCCCTATTTCATGTAAACTGAGAAGAAGGTAACGAATGGACGTCAGACTGATGAAAGAATCGCACGTATCGGTTATAGGCTTCGGAAGCGCTCTTGGCTGTCATCGGAAACATGTGATCAATCACCTTAAACTTTCCGATTCAGTATCTTCTCTCCATCGCTTGTCCTAATGAGTGTCGATCCATCACTTGGAATTTTATCTTCCTGTCCAAGTTATCCAAAAACAGTTAAAGGTTGATTTTTATTGAAACTGATGTAAATTTTATACGCTTGTTTCCATATTCGACAAGTGCTAATTTATCCTAACGATTAATGAAATATTTTGCTTCTCCCTCATTCAGTTCCTCATATACTTAACACTTGATAAGGAAGAAAGATATTTTTTTAAAGAGAATTAGTTCGTTTTATTATTATGTTGTAATACTCATATTATCAAGCATATATCAGTTGCGAGTCAACAGTAGCCAAAGGGATAAATTAACACTCTTATTTACGATGAACAGAGAACAAATTTCGTTCACTACTACAGTTTTTATTTTTGTTTTTACATGGTTCGCTCTCCAACTATTAGATATATTTTTTCTTGCATGCGTATCGACCACAGTTTTACTCATTTCATTACAAAAAAATCGATCGTAACAAATCTTAAGTAAAACAAGCAAATGGAAATTTTTACCAACTTCTCTTCAAAGAGTGAAATAAACGAGAAAATAAAACACCTGAATTTCTTTCATAATGCATGAATACCATTCACTTTTAAATATCCGAAGGTTTATATTTATAACTCTCTCTAATAGGGACCAAATCCTGTGTGGACATTTTCTAGTCCTTTCTTTGGTGGGAATGGCGAAGTCAAATTACCTCACTCCTCATTTCACCTCGTAAGCATAATTCTCGACGCATATATTTACTTTGGTGACCGATGAAGGGTCCAAAGAACCACCTCCTGAGCTCTTAACTGCGCAAGGTCAACAAACATCGACAAAGATGTTGAATATTCCAAACATTTCGACGCGATTTAGAAGATAATAAATTCTTAAAGTTTTTCGATCGGTGTTGCCCAAGGAATTCGGGAGAAACGCATCCATTCCGGTGACACCTCCTCTGGTACTCCACACCAAGGGTGTCATTGTAACCCGCAAGGTATAAATAGGAACGCGGGAAATATTTCCAAGTTGAGGGAGATGAACTGCTTTCCATCGCGACAAACCTTATTCGTCTTCCCTCAGGGGGCCACAAAAAACGCAAAGACAAAGAAATAAGGGTTCGAGAGGAGGTGAGTGTCTCCACGAAGGGGACCCGAGTAAAAGCCTCGGTCCTTTGGCAGAAAACAAATGAGCCCTTCAAAGTGTTTATCTTTGAAGGCGATCTTTTCCCTCTCTTCGCTTATCCGTGGTTCACATCCGATGCGTGTGGTTCTGTGATGTGCCACTTAACAGTGGCGCTGTGCTCTCTTTTCCGCTATCTCCCATTTTCTACGAGTCGCTCCTTAGCACTTTTGCTTTAAGTGCAGAGGTACTCGTTTATCTCGATGGCCATCCTGCAAGGTGCGCAATAACTCTGAGGAGAGGATGTCTCCCGGAGTGCACGATGTCCAAGAGAATTCTGGGTTCGATTTCTACTTCAGTAGGTTAACTCTGTTTGAGCACGAAGGCTGCTTTTCGGGTTACTGCAGTTTGAGGCTGATTTTGTAAACCAAGTAATGAGTGGTTTTCCTATTGCTTCTTCTTCCGTTGAAGACATAAAGTTGCGAGTAGTTTCATGACTTCTTTTGCTATCGCTTTTCAGAAGAAATACGAATACTTCTTCCGAAAATTACATTAGTCTTCGAATTTGATTCCATCAAAAGAACTTGGGAGAGTAATACTTTACATTTGCTCGATACCTCGATGTTCAAAGATGATGTTATCTTATACCCTTGCTACGAGCAGTAATAAAGACTATGTATTGATATTACTAAATCATTCTTCTCTTACAATGGAAATTATAGTAACAATAACTAAACCACAGATAAATGGTTTAGTGAAATAGTTAATGGTTAATAATAGTGAAGAATTCCAGACCAAAATACAATAAAATTATCAGCATCGATAACTTCATTTAAGAGCGGAAAAAATATAAATTAAATAAGTAAATTTCAGAGTTTTTTAGGTTTAGGTTTTTTGGGCGATTTAGGCCTTTACATAAAATAATGCGTAGGAATTGTTAACTATGCTCGCTCGACAGTTGTTACTGTGAAATGAATCGGACGTATGTTAAGGAATGTTTCTATGGTAACCCAAAATGTCCTCCGTATTGTACGCATGTGGTTCCAATTCTCAGAGGGACAGGAAAAGTCGCGTGTGTTTATTTTTCGCCTTCAAAAGAAGACCGCGATAATGATTTTCAGAAAAAGGGTTTCCTTTGGAATGCGTGCGCGTGGATCGAGAGAGGTGAGTTTCTCACGCCCAACGCACGCTCATTCATCTTACCGTTTGGAAATTATCGTCCCAAATCTATCGGCTCCCCTTGAAAATGCTTTCAGTTATCGCTCACGTGAGAAAAGGTTTCCTCATCTTCAAATTGAGGAATTGCGAGGACATTAAGGTCGCCTTTTGCTTGAGGCCGACTCCGTTGATTAAGCAAAGGATCCGGGTTCGAATCCGGGAATTTGATATTTATTGTTTTATGTTGTAATAATATAGGTCCGGATCGTATAAATTTCTAATGTCTAATCTCCCAAATAATAAGTCAAATAATAATTTTAATTATTTTCTATTTATTTAGCCATAATCATTGAATTAATATCGCAATGGTATTTATTGAAATTAGAATGTATATTTATCTCTTTAATAAAGCTGATAAAATAGTTTCTCATTGTGAAATTGAAATCCTCCGACTGAGTTCTTTTATTTTCATAAATATCCAATTCTGGAACTAATTATGATGCTCTACAAATTTAATTAATAGAAGAATCTGTTAAGTTGCATTATATATTATTAATATTATCGTTTATTAAATTATATATATCGTATGTGTAAGTATGCGTAAACTTAGTCCCTTAAACACCGGAAGTAGTTATCTACCTAGAAGCTTCTAGATATAATTATGTTCGTAAATAGCGTGTCCTCTCTCCAATTTTTAGATAATTTGTAGATCAAATGAGTGAAATAGTGGGGTAATTCAACTTTACCCACTTTCTCCATGTTCTAGCTTTTGGATCACTCTCTTTCGACCCACACACACAATAGATGGAAAGATCGACTTATCGATAATGGACGCAATCGAATTAGATTCGAGAGAAAATGGTAGAGTGCAGCACCGTAAAAAAGATGTTCGCGATTAAGGAATCTCGAGGCGTAATCGGACGCTCCAATTCTATTCTTCGTGCCAAGAGTTTCCGTGCGCGTGCTTAATTAACGGTAGCGGTGCAAACTCAGTGCAGATGGAATCGTTGGATGAGAAGGAAATCAAACATCGTGGAAAGAGAGCTTAACGAGATTCAGCCGTCGAAGTTGATGTTTGATGTCCTCGAAATGCGTTGAATCATTACTCGATTTCGCCACCATTGTAAGACATGTATATATTTACCACTTATCCCGTCTCTTGATTTGCGTTTGCTTTGAGACCGAGACTAAGTAGAGTGAAAGTTGTTTGATAATTATTTAACTGTAAACGAGGAGAGACGTTTTTTTATTTGATTTTATTCTCTCGAAATTTATTGTTTTAAATCTAAAAAGTTACTATTGATACGCAAGTCTTTGGCGACAATAATTTCATGAACACGTCGCTTCATTGTTGTTTACAATGCCCGTCATTGTAAAAGTCGATGAGAGGATTGATTTGGCGTAACATAACATTTTTGCAATTGCAACAATATTTTACACAATTTAATATGCTCACACAAAAGCCTCAAAGTATTATTTCTTTTTAAAAATATTGTTCTACTCGCAATTCTTGTAGTAAAAGGATAATGCATGTCTGAAAATTGCGACAAAACTCCTTAAAAAGTAGTAGAAAATTACAGGATATAAGATAAAAGGAAATAATACTCTAATCACTTAAATACGTCGGTAAAGAGTGAATTACGATGACTCGGTAATATTACACTTGCAGTAAAAAGAAATAACAGTATACGTAAGATGGTCGAGAGTAGGGTATCGTAGCGTTCCTTCTGGCGTCGCCATGGCTGCAACACAAACGTGTAATTATGACAGTGAGTTTGCAGCAAATTCATTCGAGTAACCATAATTGATCCCACACACGTTGCAAAGCGAGGAAAGTAAATCAAGAAACCGGAAAGCGTCCCTTGAGGGAGACGTCTAATGATGCCCGTGTTCCACATTTATCCACGCATTTTTACAGCGTCGCGACCTCCAGTCCGAAACTTCCTGTTGTACACAAAGGAAGAATTATGACCGCAATCTCTCTCTTTCTCTCAATTCCCACGACATGCATACACGTCTCTTCGCGTACCGGTTAAAACTAATATTCCGAAGAGATTTCGAAAAAAGACCTGTATTTCAAGACTGGGATACCTTAGGAACGCGCGATTTACTTTCCCTCTCGAAAGAGACTGCAATTACCGGGTTTCTCGGAGCTCTTCTTTGCAGTGCTTCGCTCAAGGAGAAAACTCGTCCATATTTTTTGCCATAACCCATCTCCCGGTTTCGAAAGTCCCCGATTTCTGCAGACTCTCCCGGTGCTGTCCGACGTGCTATCATCTCAGTTGGTGGTTACGCATCTCGGACTTCTTTGATTATCGCTTCCGCTTCTACTGCACATATCGATTATGCATTTATCCTCTTGGCTTTCAAGGAAGTGGCTGTTGTTATCCGCTGTCGTTATAGCAACTATTGGTTTCGGTTAGAACTGCAGTTATCGACTTTTTGAGCGATGCGCGTAGAATAGAAAATTTCATAAGTTGTACGTCAATATTTCGTGCCTTTTCCTTAAAAACGAGCGCTTTTATCTCATCACACTGGTCTCCTCTAGCCATGCCCACAATTGGTTGAGTTTATTGTCAAGTAGAATATTATTTATGTGAACACATTAAAGATAACGCACCAAATACGGAAATATTTTAATTGAGAGATGTTTTTAGCCCAAAAATAATCCTTTTCGATTCGTTTTCCTGTTTATCAATTGGTATAACATACCGAATTTAATTCCTAATGCGTATTAGTTTATAGCTTTTAAAATTTTAGTAAACCAACTCATCAAGCGAAACCCGTCCTTCGATTAAACAACGAGGAAAATCCTTCCATAGTATTCTATCTTGTTGGCGGAAAAATTATTTATTTATAGCTCTCATGCTTTGTACTTAAATATGCGTATTGCATTGTATAACTGCATGCACGCTCACAAAATACCAGGTATTCATAAAATCAAAATACGTGGAAATTAGATATGGGATTTTCGGATTTCAGGGGCGATTCATACCGAAGCTTTGTGGGAAATCCACATTCAATTTGTGTGGAATGTCGGTTTAAAGCTAATAGATTTTTCAATTAATATTTTTTCCCGTAAATGGCCTCGTCGTTGAATAATTTAGAACCTTTCGACAGCTATGATGCCTTGGAATTTATTAGCCCATAAATCATCGCTTCGACTGAAAACCGCGCATTCGCGTTCTTCACTTTTTACGCATTTTTTGCGTCAATGGAAGGTAGTCTGATCCCACGCGGTCTATAATTCTTTTTAGGCTCAATTTTGCGCACTCATAGATAGGTTATGTTTCTTCGTTATTTATTGAATTTTATCATATCTCCGTACTGAGCAAAATGGAGTTTTTTTAGTATATCTTCATCTGATAATACAAAACTATGTAGTTGTAAGCATGTACAAATTTTAATTAGTTGTGAAATAAACGTCCACGTAATTTATTCCTGTACTTCACCTCTTAGTTTTTATGTAAATCCATTTTATTCATATAATAGACTGTCATCATTTACATCCAAATTATCTGAATAGAGTTATATATTCTTCATATAAAACCATCTGTGCAACTTCTACGTCAAGCGTTTAATCAAGGAGCTCAATTTACGCCTATCACACAGCCCAAGAGGATCGGTTTTATTGATTCTTAGATTGTTCTTTTATAAGGTAAGGCCAAATGCACCAGATAAGCCATTGGAAACCATTACTGAATTACTACCATAGACAACGAAAGACATATTTGCGGTTCAGCTAGAGATGTCAATAATACCTTCATGTTCGTGAAATTTACATTGTGACACACACAAAAAGAATTTTGGTCCCATAAATACAGCACTAAAACCATAATAATAGCTTTCATTCTAGTCTACGGGCACTAATTTTATCACATCTGTCTTCTGCCGTTAAACTGTTGCTTATTTACCACAGTAACCATAGTGGTGAGCACCTTCTTAGCCTTCCTCACCCAGTGCATGTAAGCCCCAAAGCAAACAAATGTCGAGGACTTCTATTGAGTGCCAATCTTTCATCGCAACCGTCACGACATATTTTCGCACGGCACTTGAGCGATGCCAAACAATTGCGGAGGGGGAAATGGTTATGTATTTTTTGCAACCCCTAAGAAGCAGACTCAACCCCTTTCCTTGGAGGCCATACTTATTATTTCCGCTTAAGCAGCTGCCACTCCTCCACATCCTTCCGCCGGTCATCCCCTTTCTCAGTGCCTTACCGTTCCGGTGTATTTGGGCCGAAGACCGCCCTGGGCGAGGACCTAATTCAATAGATTCTGAAAAATATGGGGCAAAACTCGCGCAAGAGTATTATCATAAACTTTCTTGGTAACTTCAAAGGTGGCGAGTTTTATTTTTTCGTTCTCCGTCCCTTTTGTGAGAGTTCGAGCCATCTGTCATGGGTGTGCGCACCAGGTCTGAGTAACATGAATCTGTGTTTGCCTAGGAGGAATACTATAACAGTTGGACGGAGGTTTTGAGTGGGGTAGTCGTTTGGAGGTCTTCCCTAGGATTATCCTTGAATGTAACCTTCGGCTTCTTTTATGATTTTTTTACATCGAAGATGGGAATTTGAACTGTGACAGGAAATATATTCTCCCAGTACTTGATTCCGACGGACGTTCTCTCACAACGGAACGAATTCCTGTGTAGAGATGAAAGAATTGCGTTTGCACCTGTTTTTATCGATGCATTTAATTTTTATACTTAATGTGTAAGGGCATCAAGTGGATTTCCTTAAGTTTTCCCATCGCTTCGTATTATCTTCTACTTCAAGTTATGATTAAATTATATTTTGTAATACCTATGTTCATGAAGTTGGGAAAATACAAAATTTTTTTCGTCTACATTTTCCAGATCTTTAATATTTGAGTGAAGTTTATTCAAAATTTTCCATTAATTTGTCCCTCCAAAAATAATAGAAGGGAAGGTTCCTCGATGTCCTTCGAGGAATCCATTGGCCACATGCATTAACATCAAAGGCGGGTATTCTTTCGGACATTGAAGGATGATTTTATTGGCTATCAACTTAATTTTGCTACTCCAATTAGTTTTGAAACTAGTAAAAAGAGTTTCATACGAAGAGAATATTATTTTTTCCCAATATCTCATCATCTTTCTAAGTATTTATGCATTACAGGATCGCAAACTAGGAGATCCCATTTCGAGCTACGATTACAATTGTTTTCTTTTTCACATATGACACGTTGCCTTAACAGTCTCTCGACTCAAGAAATTTGCCCCCAACCATCGGTAAGCCATGGAAGATGAATCATTAAAAAAGAAAGAAGTTTGAATTTCGGAATGTAATTTAATTTCAAAGTCGAATCAAAGGTCAATAACAATTATGAGATTCCAATACCATTCCTCGTCCTCCAAAAGGAGTCTCAACTTACCTTCGGAAAGCATTCTCGAAGGCACGCACTCATGGTGCCTATTATCCCAGAGGGAGTGGGATCTCTTAACGAGGCATCCGGAGGCATCCAGAAGGTGCTTCGTGATACCTCGTTTTCTACCAAGGGTACGATTATTTCAGACGCCACAACCCATACTTAGGGTGCGCTAATTATCAATTTCCATTTTGTCAAGAGTGCGGGTTTCAGGTGCCTCATGTTGTTGTGACTTGCGGTTGTTTTCCAGGGCGTGCCTAGCGTGAGTTCCTCCGGGTTAATGGTAGTTGCTGGCGCCCGCCCTCATTTCCCCGCCTCCTTTCCTATTCTCCTCG
Organism: Pantala flavescens; assembly: GCA_020796165.1. NCBI lineage: Eukaryota > Metazoa > Arthropoda > Insecta > Odonata > Libellulidae > Pantala > Pantala flavescens. The sequence continues at coordinate 9,652,903 of CM036883.1, forward strand.
AGGATGACTCCTCCTCTTTTTGGACGGCTACCGATGACCGCGCGTCTAGGTCGTGCTTTGAAGAGCCTCTTAGGTCGACCGTAGCGCCTCAACGGCACTGAAGACAGTTATTCAAAATTCAATTTTCAGTAGGGGAAAGGAATTTGAGCCTTAACTGTAGAAACATCTTTCACCTGAATATCATAAACGTCATTTTTGAATATGATGGTATTCAGTTACACATATCGCAGCCATTGGCTTTGTAATAAGTGACCATTGCAGAGTTATTAATTTAGAAATAGCTTACATCTTGAGGATTCTAGTTCTTTAACAGCTTTCTTTAAGATTCAATGTATGAATTGAGTAAATTCGTTCGAATTATGAATATGTTTATTGGGGCTTTAGCGCTTCTTGGAATGTTCAATATATAATTTCGTATTTCTACCTGATTTATTTCATAAATTATTAGTACTATGATGATGAGATGAGTCCTATGAAATGAGATCACTCTTCGATATCCTTTGATAAAATGTTTTCAAGTGACCGCTTTATTAATATGACGCTTTATCGTCGTAAGTCCGCGGCATGATAAGTGTTGTTTTAAATTAGGATGTATAGGAAATGAGTTAGTAATGATACCTTCAGCTAATGCGAAAATTTCTGTGCTTTCCATAAATACGCATTTTTCAGGATGATCATGGATACGAAAATTTTGCAGTACATGAGAATGCTATCCAAGCTGAAGAACTAGAAAAATGCAAAACTTCTTTTACCATAGAACATAAAATTCGTCATTTTCTTGCTCTTTATAGTCCATCACAACTAATGGAGTCATAATCCTTAGTTTTATGGTCTTCTTTTATAACATCGCAAATGGCAGTCGCGTATTTTTTATATCTTTTTGGAATTCAACCTAAAAAGAAACTCACGTCCTTGAATATAGATAGTATGTATTTCATACTCGAGGAGACATTAAAAATGTCCAAATTGATCCTTCGCATTTTTTCCAATTGTCCATTGAAAAATTAGCGATTAAGTCAAACGTGACTTTCGTCGCCCACCCAGGAAATGCGCTATTTGAATTCTTCGGGAAATGGTTGCGGTGAAGTGAATCGGTTGGATTCCAATATCGAGAAAGTTTCTATCGGAGCGATCAAAGAAAAGAGCTTAGTTTCCCCGTTCATCGGAATGAGAAAAAATTGATTTTTAACCACAATATATCATCTATCACTCTCCTTTCGAAGGACCAAGGGACTTAGATATTAGATGATAGATAATGTTGGGGTGGATGATTCGCGGTGTGTTACAACACCTGCCACCCACCCAGACATATGTCTAAGGTGCCTCCAAACATTCTCTGCTTTGTTCTCTGTAGCGAAGGTTAAATGGCAGGAATTACTGGTTAACATTACTGGTATTATTTTCCAAAATGGTATTGTTGGTTCAATTTTGATTTGGTGTACTTGTATATCCTTCTACGTTATCTGGAAGTTTTAGAATTATGGCCGAAAAAGATCAAACAGCATTGGGGCAAAAACAAGAGACATATAGGTAACAAATGAATTTACGATACTTTCTGTGTTGATTGATCAGCGGAATCCATGAAATGGGTTCGATTTGCATCATAAATTTTCGCTAGTTAAACACTTCACGATATTCGTTATAATACATTAAGGTTATCAAGCACTTTTATCAGTGAGAATCTAAATCTTCCAATGCGTCTAGAGGCTTCTTTTAGCTTACTACACATTGAAGGGTGTTTAATCAAATTTGAAAATTTTCTCTTTCTACTCTTATGAAAGTCCATATTAAATTTTTAAATCATTAAATATATTTCCCAATCTTTAAATATAAAAATTCTATTTTTAAAGGAGTATATATAATATCATCGGATTTTTATACATAAATATTACAGATATATGAAGATTAGTTATCATAAAGAATATTTAAAAAATATCCTTTGTATTGTAAATTCATTTTCTGATTAAAAGTATCAATTTTCGATTATTATTACAGTAGATTATAGTAGAAAGATTATTTTCTTAAGGACTATTTTAAGAACGTCAACTCGTCCTTCGGAAAAAAAGCCTTAATTTCTTTCAAAGTTCCTTAAAATATACTGAAATCTTTTAATGCAAAGATCCTCTCTCAGAAGGGACTACACACAATGGCTCGAAAGTAAGAGGGCGTTGCGGGTTTTTTATCCCATAAACGAAGTAATTGAATTCTTTTTCCAAAAACACCTTTTGAATGTAGTCACATAATCCCATTGTTGTGCCTTAAAGTCCCATAAGTGATTTCCCATGGATTCCCTAAAGTGCTCTTTGGAGAAATTAATTCTACTCGATACGGTGCTTGAGTCTTTTAATAGCGAACACCATTAGCTTAGATTGGATGAGCCAGTATTAATGCAGCGTAACGCTGTTGACTCATTAGTTGCTTTGTTTTGAGGTTGATGTAGATGTTAGACCATCGTGTCTAGGATATGTATTTATAATAGTTCACATACATCCCTCAAATTTTATTATAAATTGAAACTAAGGAATATCTAAATCATTTAATACATCCGAGAAAGTCTGAGAAGAACGCAAATGTCCTTTTTTACATTAATGTATTCCGATGTACGCCAAAGTTCAATATTCCTTCGATCGCGTGCGGCTAACGCGAGTAAAAAAAGCGTAGAGGTTTCCTCTTCTTGTGTCGACTGCGTGATGAAATAGAATAATCTAATTACGTACGTTTTTAATAGTTTTTCTAGTCAATGCCACAAAAAATATTTTCTATTTGTAAAAACGTAATCACACATAAGAAGTATTGTTTATCGGTGATATTTTGTGTGAATCCTTATTTTGATGTTAAATTTAATAGGAATGAACAGAATTACAGTATAAACATTATAAAAAAGTAATATAATTAATATTTTACAATATAATACTACTTTTCATGATATATATTTATCATAATCTACCTTGCATTTGCAGATGAAAGATAAAACTTCAATATAATCTCTTTAATAATGTTGCTTTGACATAAAAAAGGTTTTGAAGATAAAACAGTGCATTCTACAATACTCAAACAATGGAATGCTAAATCCGCATTTTTACTGCATTATTCAGATGATGATTCCGGATATGATTGGTAAAATTATAGATGTCAGAGATTGTTAATTTAAGGCAAATGAACCCTAATTGTATTTCATTTTACGTTTAAAGTTAAGTAAAATGATACTTGATGTGTATTTAGTTTATTCAATCCATTCAAATTTACTCAACATACATAATAAGAAACAAAGACTTAATTACCATAATTATGCCATTTTATTTCTCCATTTTACTACTATTCTCCGCCTTTGATATCATTTATCACCTACAATTCTTCTTTCTTTCGATTAAGGAGTTTATATTTGGTATTGAAAGAATTGGATTTTCTCTTCAGATTTTCGAGGTTTTTATATTATTTCGTTCATTCATTTTTCTATGTTGGATCGATCCCTTCTCACAATAGCAATATCCACTTCGCTTTGTATGTTTATGACCTTCTAAGTATACGAATAATAATGGTATCATCTCTCGAATATGAGGAACGACTGATTTCAAAATCGGTTTTCCCATGAATAACACGAATACATCAATCCACCAAAGATGGATTCCTCCTTTTTCCCTTGACCCTTCGGACGGCCTCCACCTCCGTGGATCGCCCAATATCCGGGTTACCACAAGTTAATACGATTCGGCTGATAGAAAAACATGATTGGATACGTACGGCGACCTATTCCATTCGCTGTTATTTCTTTGGCCGAGAGATTGGAAGTGAGATGAACGCATATTCTCTCCGTATTATATATCTCTCCCATCATTGCCTTGGGCCTCGAAGCTTTTATTATTATTCAATTACCGCTGAATGAGGAGACGGGCCGATTGAAATCGGGAGCCACGCGAATAAATTTACTCCATGTTTCCATAAAAGAATGGTGAAGAAAGGAATATATCAGTATGTTTTGAAACGATAAAAAAGTTTGGATTATCGTTTATATCAACTCATTTAAATATTCATGAAGTGTATGAATTCAAATAACCCTTTCGTATTTATATATGAGTATTTATCTTGTCGTATGAGTGTCGAGAAAGTGTTGCGTTGAGGAAACTCTTGAGAATATACGGAAGATAAATTTAATTAAATATAATTGAATGAGGCAAGTGTACGATTGATAATGATATCTATTAAAAGCGGAATGTAAATACAACCGCGAGTCAAGATACGAGGAAATTTAGACTTAATCTAAGTCGAATCGATATTTCTGTAACAACTGCAAGAAATTTCCAAGCAAAGATTCACATGACAATGAACTCGATTTGTTTTGATTGCATATTAAAATAGACAGAAGAAAGCTTTTGTGAGAATTTGGTCATAAAATACATGAATCTACAGCTTTACAACCTACTTGCCGAAATTTATGGTTCACTACCTAAGAAAATGTGGATCCAGTTATAGCGTTACAAACTTAATATGATGAAAATAATAAAATATTTACTTTTCGGTAAATAATAAATTTTTCAACGATAATAGTCTAAAAATTTCGTAGTTGATGAATATATATGTATAATATTCATAACATTTCTCTATTTATTTAATAATAGGAATTTGTAAATATAAGTAAGACTGTCTTTATCCATCTTGGTTCACAGGATCTAAATAATGGACAAGGTTATAATTATTATTACTTTCCCTTTCTTCTTCTCTCGTTTTACTTCTGAAAGTTGTTACATCTCCCGCCTTCGAGGATGCAAAAAATAGCACTTCGTTAAACTCGAGTTTTTTCGCATCGCACGTAACCAGTGTTTGGGAAAAGCCTGCATTAGCTTTGCGGGGGAAAAAGATTTTTTGGGCGTACATATTTATGGAATCCATTAATATAATAATAAGGCTGTGGAGTATCTTTCAAAGTGTTTCCACTCGCCCGCGAAGGTCGCCAGAAGGAATAGAAAAAAAGATAAAAAGCGAGAACTTGTGTAGCACCTGCCTTTCCTCCAGTTGCGGGGAGAAAAAATAGAGTATCGTTCGAAATGCGTCTTCTTGAAAGTAAGGAAAAGAAAGAGAATAGTGGTGGATTATGCTCTTTTTTTCTTAGAATTATTTTTAAATTAAAATTGTTGTTACTTATCGCTAAAGTTTTTTCCACATATCCTTGTGTTCGCAAAGTGAAATCGAATTTTAGCTCAGTATCTTCTTGACTTATTGTCTTTTTTGATTTTTTGTTTTTATTTTTTTCCCTTAACCTATTATTTTAATGTTCCATATTTTATTATATTTTTAAAGAAATGAGAGAAAAAATTTTCGTTATTTTTTATCATAGTTATATTGTTTGCAAATAAATCTAATGAGATTGTTGAATGATAGTGAATACAAGGAAATATTATTGTAATCATTATTTAAATAATCACACGATACTTATTCAATGGCTAATGAGATGAAGAAAAGAAGCTGCGCCATATTATTTTATAAATCTCATTCCATCGTCTTTCTTATTGTTAATAGCATTTAATATTTGAAAAGGTATTTTCGCTAATTTTTAAATTTAGCTGATTTATTTATATCACCATGACAAACACTCGAAGCGCAGAGCTGATCTCATACGCTAATGTTTTCTTTAAGAGACTGAATTATCGAACAAGAAATAATTCCCAAACGCTTTTTCCTTTTGATTACCGGTTTCAGATCCGTTGCTAAGTAAAGATGGGCGATAAACAATTCTTAAATTACAATCTGTGGCGAGATATTTATTCGGTAGCTAAGATTACTGGCATGAAAAGAATTCGAAGCCATTTCTCTCCACGAATTGTTTCTTAAATATATATATTTTACTACTGTTCCCCTGTTTTTTGCTGTAGCCCACCCTTGGCGCTGCGTTTCACGAGAGACATCAATCAGTTTTTTCGTCCAGCGTCGCTTACGATTCGTGGAATATCCTCGTGTCTCCGAAGTCTTATACTATACACAGTCCTTTCTCATGAAAGCGGCGTGAAATGTTTCCTTTAGGATCATAAAAGAGTGCGTTCAATATTTCACTTCGTATATTTGTGATAAAGATTCGAGGAAAAATGTGGATGGATATAAATGCCGTAAAAAACTGGAAGCTTATTCTTGGATCGAAGGCGGAACCAAGGTCGCGTTTATATTTTCTACTTTATCATAAATTGAAATTGCTGACATATTCTATGCTCTTTTTTCGGATCAAATATGAAAGGTTTGAATGCGTATGTCTTATATATGAACTTCAGTGTAACATTTTATCTAATTATATTCATATTATACTCAACAAAAGCCTTAAAAGTCATATGATTATTTTAGTAATTTTCAATGCGTATCATTTAACTGTAAAACATGAAAAGTATTTGATTGGTAAAGAAGGATTTTAATAATTGAAATTATAGGAGTAAAAATTATTAAATTTTCTGTGCACATATTTTCTTTAACTATTGGTTCAAATAAGTTCAAAAAAAAGTTTAAAACAGTTTATTATTAAAAATGTAGATATCTATCCATAATTTGTGGACGAAGATATATTGTGTTTTCATACCCGAAAGTTTAAATGATTCAAACACTTTTAATCGAAATGGACATGGATTTTAAACTTCCTTTGTTCCCACAATATCTAATCGTTATTGATTTTTTGACGTTTTGGCATATCCTTCCCGCCCATCTTTTCTAAGCTGTTGAATTTCTGCTCATGTCGGGGCAAAATTTGCTCGTTGAATTAAATACACTGACCTTTTAAAAAGTCGATCGCTTTGTGTACTTATCAACCGAACGACTTTCGCTGACCTTTCCAAACCGAGATCAATGAAGGCTTTATTTCACGATAACATCTTTGTTTGTGTCTCTGCTGGAACTGGGCCGAGATGCGTTTGCAAAAAAGCAGCTGTACAATGCATTTCGAGAAGATAAGACTGCCAATGGCAAAGTCTTATCCGAAGAACAAACGTATGGAGATAGGGGATTCGTCTGAAATAAATCTCTAACTACTCACTGAGGCATCCCTGGAAGGGTCTTTCAGATATGCCTTTGAAGCATGTTATTTACAGAGAAGAAAATTGCTCCGTTTTATAACGAATTTTCTATGAAGGTTATGGTAAATATTTGAACGTTGATATAAAGTCATAATTATTGCATTTTAATCGAGTTTTTCTGATTTTATAAAAGTTTCTGGGAAAATGGAAATATTGATGTAATCATTGGAAATCTGTTAAACGTTTGTAATTCGCGGTCTCTTATTAATTGGCTTCATTTTGACGACCAACTTGTGCTCAACTCGTACATATCTGTACATCCTTTAGTTTACATTTCGCCGATATAATGCTTACAGTTCCATGTACTAAACTTCAACTCCTATACCGAAGGGTAAATAAAGACTTATAGTCTTGTACAGCTCTTTTGTATAAAAATCCGTATAATACTGAATACCTAATTAGGGTACACATTCCATCCCTTAATCGTTTGCTAAGAGACTTTGCTTCCTTTTGAATTGAGAGGTTTAGTAGAATTACTTAATTAATTTTGTAAACGATCAACTAACTTCAGACTATAATATTTTCATCTCCTCTTACGTTAACGTTGTAAATGGAGAAAATTCCTTTGAAATTTTTATTCTTGTTAGAGGATGACTTTTCTTCTTAAGTTTTAATTGGTACTACAGTTTAAAGAAGCTTTTAATGGGGAAGTTCTTTGTGAATTAAGTTTGGGATCTCAAATGCGCTTTGGTCCGATTTTAAGAATGATTTTGCTCGTTATCTTATTATTTGTTCACCTACTAAACGGGAAGAGTAAAGTCGGTCACGAGATTTTTATCTGAACCCTCAGAGGATAATAGTCAAACGGCCGTAAAGCAAACTATGAAATTTTTTCAGGGCATTTATTATCTCCGAGATGTTTTTCCTTCATAAGAACCAGTCGCGCGTAATTATCCCTTAATGACGGCGATAAGAATGATATGAATTTCTTATCGCGACCTTTAAGAAAATTATTTACGATCGGAAAGATCTTTAACAATGAAATGTGTTTCGTTGGAATTCAAAATTTTATCCTTACCTTCCTCGGTATCTTTCATGGCTCTTTAATAACTGCCATAAATTCTTTTCCGCTCCTGGAATTCAGATTTGCGCATTCCTCGATTAGGAGGAAACACGTTTGTAAAATACTCTCAAGTGATTGCAATTCGTAAAAAATCTCATGAAAAAATATGCAAAAATTACAACAAAACGAATAATTCTGATTTCTCAAAACAAATTATCTTTATTGGGATTTTGATTGATTTTTAATTATTTTGTTAATTTTGATTCAACCTGATTTATTTGACAGCGTATAATTCTATAAACACTATAAAAATGTACAATAATCGTTTTTGATCATACTTTACTTCTTATGCCATCGTTCCTTATTCCAGCGATGTGGAATAATTGTTCATTATTCTATTAACTGAAGCAGAGCTTTATCCTTCATTGGGTAGATTGAACGATTCCTCTTTCACCCCTCAATTAGTAGGAGCGATAAAGGTTCGTCCCAATTAAAAAATAGGGAAAACTACGCTTTCTCTTACGTTCCGGAGAAAAACACCAGCACGTGCTGGGTTCATTGACATCCTTTCTTCAAATTTGTAGCTTCTATCTCAGTAATTTCAATGGCCGTTAATAAATAAGACGTCGGATGCCTGCGAATGGTTTTCTGTTTCCGATTGTTTGCGGTCTCTTTACGAGTGGTTTTATTAGGTTCATCTCGGAAGAATGACCGGAGGAACGTTCTTCATCCCAGAAGAGAAAGTTGCCGGTGCTTTATTACCCACAAATTGACGCTCTGGTGTCGTCGAAGCAATTATTTAAGGGGATTTGCTCTTCGGATCACGTTAATTGATCAACGAGTCAAAGCAGAGGTTCGCATTCCTTCTAAATATCCAACTCTTTCGGGCCTTCGGTAATTAATTTCTGGTCAGCGGCCCAGCATTGCGTGTGGCCTTCATTGGTTACGCAAGTGTTTTGTGTTAGCGGAGGAAATTTAATGGTGGAACAAGGATGAATTATCGTGTTTGTTTACCTTAAACTAACTCCCGTGGTTTCAGGTAGATTTACGTGTGTATCGATGGCAACGAATTTGTTAGCGATGAAAATGCGTGAAAGACTATTCCACGGAATTCAGCGCTATACGAATTATAATTGGAATTGTTATCGATATAATTTGAACTGGAACCAATATCATTAAAATATAATTTGGATTATTTGATTGCAAGCTATTCAGATTCAAATGCGCAATTCAGTATTTATTTAACATTTAGTTTTTACCGAAACTCAAACAGATACATTTTCAACAAAATTTCCCACCCGAGTTTATTAGAGTAAGAAGTTGTCAATTGATTTTGTTTTCTATTTAAATACGCGCTGCATTAAAATCATTACTTCTAGCACAATTAACTACAAAAAGTGCATTAAAATAAATCTGCTCATATTCCATTATGACCATCCAATGATATTTCCACTACATCTATTTTCCTAACAATTCACTAGAATATAACGATCATTATTACTCGTATAAGAAGAAGCGGAATTTTCTCTTATTTGAAAAGTATTATGAACTCTTAATTAGTTTGAAATGAAGACATGCCTATTTTCTAAGAACAGATTTAAATATATAATCGAAGAAATTTGGTTTGATAGAAATTGGAAAGAAAGTTGGTTTTTAGAATTTTGTTAAAGGCATTCAGTCAAGTGAACACTATTAGCTTAGGGAAGTGTATTTAAAGAATTCATTTGCAAATTCCTCTAAGAGGTTTGAAATCAATCAATAGGTATGAGTAAAAAGTAAAAAGACAAGATGATTGACAAATTTGAGAAGATTTTGTTTGAAAATTTGGCAACAAAACGAATTTGAAATGCAGAATTGCAAATGATGCTTGAAACATTCCTTTTTTGATAAGTGTTAATTATTTTAAAACTCTTTTCCCACCAAAATTCTATAATGTCACTTCCTGTTTAACCATGAATTTTTAATTTCCTCGAGTTTAAGATGTTTCAGGTGATGTATTTTCTCTCTTTCAAAGAATAAGCATTTCTGATGAAAGGCGTTTTGACCTTCGGTTGGATTTACTGAAATTTTTTAAGAGTCGCAAAAAATTTCCCGTTTTTGGCAAAGTGCGAGTGGTTAGGTATTGATGTCAGTGCTAACTTATTGTTTAAGTATTGCTCAAATGAGAGTTTCATTTACGGATCAGCTGTCTCTTATTACATAAAGAAAATTAATGTAATCAGTAATATAAATAGAAGTATATCAGTGTATTTTAAATTTATATTTCCAAAAGTATTCACTAAGATTGTTATTAAAAGGAATACTAAGATTTTCAAAAAAAATCTTTAGTTCTTGTTTCAAATAAGTATCTTGTATTTTAGAAGTGAAATCTTTTAAATCGGCGAAGGATTATTTAAATGTCCAGTATTCTTTTTTGTTTGATACATCTCGTTTATATTCGATTTTATATCTATTTTATTATAGAATTTACTAAAGGAGAGCTGGAGGGTTAATAACGAAATATAACTTTCAATAATTAAATATATATATTTCTAAATTAATAGCTTTCATAAAACATGATTATTGGTGAATTAGTAGACAAGATAGTCTTTTAAGCCATCCGTCAATTGCATTAAAATTATGAAAGCCGATTGGAGATTGATAGGTTTATTTTAGTTTTCATTGTATCAAAGAGAATATTTATGATAATCGAGTGTTTAAATCAAGCAGATGATTAATCTAGCCGACGCCATTGTCTCTGAAGAATTGCAAGTCGTGTGCCGCATCAATGAATCATGAGAGCGTACATTCATCCCATTGCTTAGCATCAGCTCCTATCGTTTCTCCGCCAATTTAGCCTCTTTTCTTGGAAATTAGTCGAATTTATAGCGCTCCCTGAATGTTTTTATCGCACATAATGTATCTCCCGGTGTGGACATTAATGGGCCAGAATTTCATTCCCCTCGGGTCTGATTCATTTTTCTATTCCCCAAGTTTTTTCACGTGGTTTCTTCTGAAACTTTGAGAGAAATATATCTGCCGTCAAGAGAGATGACAATCTTGCTTTTTTGCGTCGCCTTTATTAATGTTCGCAATCTTTACCATTTGATGCTTTTTCCGTTGATGTTTATGTGGAAGTATGTTCCCCTCGAGAGCACTATTATGAGCGGAACTGCTACGTGTCCAGCGTGTGTCGTAATCGGTTATCTATGGTGATTGGGTCTGTTTGCTTTGGTCGTGCATTTTGAACCATATTTTTGATTACTTGTTTTTCGTCACTGATAAAACTCTTGATAAATTTAATTCGAAAATTCAAAAATTTCAAAAAAAATTTAAATTATATAAATGTTGGTGTTAGTTCCTAAAGGATTATCATTATGTTCATAAACTGATAATTACTAATTCCTAGTTAAGAGCATCCGTCCAAAATAGGAATAAAAACAGATGGTATATGATAATTTATCAGCGAGTTGTGAATAAAGAGAAACTGATTGACATTCTAAAGAAATTTTTAACTATACGGAATCTTATTTTGACATACTAAAAGCTATGAAGAAATGTGTTCCGTTATTAATCTTTTTATATTCCGGTTCATGCTCTTGTTCTTTCAAACACACAGATATACATGTAACATATTTTTTAACAATATGGTAATACTACAATTTTTAAATATCCGTTGATATTATGTTATTTATTAGCATTATTTAAATATATACATTTTCTTTAAGGTTTTATATATTTTTCAATATTTTATTTTAATTATTTTAATTCCAAAATATGTGAATTCATTTAACGCACCACTATACCCATGTTTCAAGATTAGTGCTTTTAAAATTCAAATAAAAATTTCTTAAAATGCATGAATAATCTTTCATCACCATCATCCGAACTCTTCCTTTAAAGTATTTGGAAGAAGTATGAATTTTTAAATATAATGTAGAAAAAAATAAAATTTCATTAAACTAAGCTAAAAGAAAAACTTAATACCATAATACTTCTACCAATATCTAAATCCTATGAATATTTTCCACTTATCTAGGAAGATGTTACTACTTTGTAGCTACAAGTTGTACTTTAGGTAATGAATTTAAATGAATGCGCCCTTTCGTAACTATGTCAACAGCCGAATATTTCTTCACAGGCGTAAAAACAAACTTGTGTTCACTGCTTAGCTCTTCTCAATCGCATTTGTACCGAGACGGAAATTCCTCGTTTCGAAGCTTCTCTCATTGCAAAGGGAAGTTTCCTGGAATAAAAGAAATAAGCATCGAAAATGCAGAGAAACAGTTGAGGGAAGTGCGCGAAACGTGTTTGTTACGCCAGCCTCGAATCAGTTCTGCGCATGCGCTCTGCTTTTATTGTTGTTTCCGTGACGACGCGAGCGGCACGTTTGTAGATTAGAGGAATTCACTCCAGACTCATTAAGACGTTCTCTCTACTTCTCCTTAAATTCGCACTCACAGAAGTACTTCTTCTTTACTTCCATTTCCTTCACTGACTTTGGAATTGCGAGACTCCGGCGACTTTTTTCGTTGGATCTTTTTATTTTCGCCGCAGTCGCCATTGTTTGCGAAAACTTTAAACAACGCTGGTACAGAATGATTTCTTTTCGACGTTCCCTTCAAGAATCGTTTGCCTCCTTCCTCTAAATGCGGAGAAGTATTTCGAACTTTCAATAAATTGGTCCTTTCGAGAGAAACGTTTGTTGAAAAATTTGCCCCCAACTTGTTTGCTCTTCATCATTGCCTCAATCAATCGTGAAGTAAATGCCGGTATATTTTTCTGAGTTTATTGGTAGAGACTTTTAATTATAATTATTACTATCTGTTTTATACACCTCAGGATCTTTCATCTACACATATATTCAGCTATCCATATATACTTTAATCTTCATTGTTATTATTACTCTAATTTTTTATAATTGTGTCATTGATTTCATATTTTCCCAGCCAACCAATTATTGTTACCAATTAACCAATTATTAACCAATCATTATTGATGGCTTGATTGCTAATATTTAAATGGTTGAGTGTTATTCAGGTACATGTAGATATGTTCCATGGATGTAATACTTATTATTGAATTTATCTGTATTCTGGTGAAAAAACCAGGATGAAGAGAAATACAGGTCAATAAAATAAGCCGAAAAATTGAATAAATAATTTTCCAAGCCGTGGAATATACCGTTAATGACGTGGATATTCATTCATTAAGGTTTATTGATAAAATTCCTATCGGATATTAATTTCGTGTTAACTCCAAAACATTCATCCAGAAGGGCTTTTATGTTTTATTTGTAATATTTTATATGTAACAACTTCTGCGTAATTTTTTCTCACTATTGCAAGATGCAACTGAAGTTCTTTCTAACCATCAAAAACTGAAGGTTGGATTATTTTTTCAACACCGTTTTCCTTCAGTGATCAAATGGAATTCTTCATCGGTCATCCGAATTCCTCTTCCTTTGACATGAAAACCCATTGACGAAATGAGATACGCAACATGCGTGTTTATGATTCAATGGGGTTTTTTAATTAAGTGAATCAACGAAGGTGATTTAAGCGACCAGTCACCAAGGGAAACCGAGAAAAATTTTCCATCTAAGAAACACAATAGGTTTGTATCATCGGAAAGAAAAACTTGTTTTGAATCCTTCAAAGGGAACGATGTATGAATATAGATGGAACTTCTTCTAATGAAAATGCAGCTGTTTGTGAGAGGAAATGCAAAACGCTATAAAACCTATTGTTTGTCGAGTGTCAATTATACAAGGTTACGCACTAACAATCAGAGAATTATGGCAGTTTCTACTCCTAGAGTGTATCCTTTATGGGGAAGAGGAATACATTATCTACGAGAATCTCCTTTTGACATCCTCGTTAAATAGTCCAAAATCTTTCTACAATATAAAATATATAGTGTTTTTTGTAGTCCTAATATAAATTACTAGTCAAAAATATTTCATTGATTATCAATTTTACTTCTATTCTCCATACTTTCCCATTTTACTGTCAATAAATTTCTTATGGAAATTAAATTCCGGATTTTTAGTCTTTAAAACATAAGGTAAAAGAAAATGGAAGTAAGATATTTGAAGCTCGTTATTCTATATTTTTATGCTCTCTATTATAGTGCTGTACGGTTCATTTCCTCCCCTATGAGGTCTTTTCTTGTTCTCTTTATGAGAGCTTCTCAAAATGTATCATATTTCCATATGGCAGCCATTGCTATGAATAGACGAGCTCTTCAATAGGGTTCCGTTATCCATTCCTATTTCTTCAAAATTTTCCGAGGGTCAAAGTTTTTTTTGTAGACAAGAAATGGGGTCACAATTTGTCAAGATATTATTTCTCTCTGAGTGGCCATTAACAGTCCATTTTACTCCTTTTCTAAACTCAACGATGCATCTGAATGGCCATCGTGTTTAAGATATCGAATCCAGGTCACTCAGTGCCAATAAATCAAAACGTATTTCGTTCTCAATGCAACCGCTTTTCAATTCAGCTTCTTAAGCTGTACTTTAACAGCAATTCATTTTCCGTTCAATGAATTCAATGGCCACAATTTAAGTAATATTTCTCCGATTTGAAAATCTAAATATAGAATTCTCTTGATATGTATCCGTTACATACAAATTTTTGTCTGCTTGTTTTTCACGTGTTGCATGACAGTTTTCAATTATTATTAACGACTTATTATATTATTCCTTAATTTAATTGGAATTATAAATATTTCTATATAATATTTATATATTCCACTGGAATTTTCTTGCTGAAAATGAAACTATAATTGAAAGGAATATGTTTGGAAAATTATATAATATTTTCTAAATGTGCGCCCTTTATTTTGTATCATTAAATAACATTTCTTTTGGAATGGTTCAAAACCTGTATGACTGACTAACTTCAACTGAATCTTTGACAGTTATGACTAATAAAGTATCACGAAATAAATTATATTGTATAACTCGTTGAACGTTGCTTTGAAAGGTCTGTCCTGGTTCTAACCGTCAACTCGGAGGAATGTCTGTGGACGAAATGGAATGAAATTGCTTTGGTGAAACGTCCGACACCTTCAATTTATTCTCTTTATCTACGTTTTTTACGAGTGCAGCTGGGTTTCACTCATTTCCGCCGACTAATTCCAGAGGGAGCGGCATTAGCGCCCCCAAATGGGAACAAATAGAACTTTTTCCTTGTCGCGCTAGAGTGCGCCTAACTGAAAATGCGTCCACGGATATGGTTTTCACTTCGTCAGCCATTTGCTCTTTGAGACGGTCATCAGAAAGACATCGGCCGTTGGAGTTGTCGCTGATAAATTATGCAACGTGAGATCGGATTCTGGGAGACAATGAGAAAAGAATGAACGAACAGTTGACAGTCTGATTTAATCTTCCATCGCTTATTCGCAATTTTTTGGAAAATAAAAAAGATATAATAGGTAATAAAGACTTCTTGAAAAACTTCAAACGTATTAAAATTACTAAATATCTCAAGAAATTATCTAAATTATAATAAATTAATTATATTATATTATAAAATTCTAGTAATAATGAATAGCGAGTAAAATAAATTAAAGCTTGGTCAAAAACTTTCATAATGTGCAGTTAATGCTCTTTTATGTAAAATATTTAAGCTGAATGTATCTGAATGTGGCCGAGAACTGTTATTCTCAAAAGGAGGAACTTCTCTTTAATGATGCACATCTACGAAGTTTTCTGAAATAATTATATTTTAAACCCATTAATTTGTTAACTATAGATAGACATAATTGATTGTGAATGTTATTATAAATTCAC
Source organism: Pantala flavescens (assembly GCA_020796165.1). Taxonomy (NCBI): domain Eukaryota; kingdom Metazoa; phylum Arthropoda; class Insecta; order Odonata; family Libellulidae; genus Pantala; species Pantala flavescens. Next base: position 9,668,729 of record CM036883.1, read on the forward strand.
CTTAATTTGAATTTAGTTCAAGCAGAGCTATTTGTATGATTAAAAGAATATTTTTCATTGATTAAAATTACACTCTTAATATTGAGAGAGCTCAAGTTTATTATAAAATGTCATCAAGAAGACTATGTTTGCTATACTTCGATTGTTTGCTATAATAAATTCAGTACATTTAATAATTTAAACTTTCAGTTTTTAGTAAGTGTAACAATATATATACACGTTAATACTGGCTATTATAATTAAAATTCAATAATGGCAAATCTTTAATTATAATTTATTCGCTTTTAGGTATTTATATTCTATTACAGAAATTTTAATATTAGAGCAACCTTACAAATGTAGATGTTAGGTTTTGGGTTTTTTTAAAATTGATATATTGTCGTTGGTAAATACATATTTTTTCGGATTTCCATATTATACTCATAATTTTTCTCAATTATTCTCTTCTGATTCAAGGTCGATTTCTCTAAAAAAACAGTGAAATAATAGACCTTGAAATTGATATTAACAATTTATAAAACTACGTGAATCCTGAATTTAATTAAATTGAATTTTATGGATCGTAAAATTGATTCTCTTATGCTTTGATATCCATGCCAACCGATGTTAATGCTTATCTTTTTCTTTTCGCAGGTGAGTGTTACTTCCTGTTTTCTTCATTTTCTCATATTACCACATCTGCAGACATTGGTGAGTGTCCATTTTAATTGTTTTGCCATTTGGTTGATTCTCAGAGTTTTGATTTATTAATATTTTATGAAATACGGCGAAATTTTAGGGCAAAATTATATTTGTACTTCGATTGAGGCGATCGTCAAAACTTCGATACAAAGTCTATCTCATCAATAAATATACGCACGTTCCCAATCTTATTATTAAAACTTTCAGTTTTCGACTAAAAATTCTTCGATCAATTATTTATTACCTGGAAGTTGTCGTGTGAAGAATACTATGCATAAACAGTTCATAAACAAATTCATTGCAGATAAAGGGTTAAACAGAATGATTTCAACCATGTCGCGTAATATACATTTATTTTCCGTCGACAATTATGCAATGAAAAACTTAAAGAAATATTAGAAAGTGGGGAAGTATGTCTTATATGCAGTGAATTTAAAATGAGTCTTATCAAGATACAAGAATTCCCGTTAAATTATCATGTTCTATTAATTAAACGTCTTATACTACAGATATCTCTACTACAGAGCTCTACGGTGATATGCTATATACATATAATATGTATCTCTTTGTAACATATAATTATCACTATTTGACACGAATATCCTTGGTAAGATTTTCTTTCTCGAATACCATTTTACGATGGAAGGTCTCTCACGTGGAAGATTATACAACAACACCATTGAACACTATCTCGTGCCTCAGTTCGTATTACTTAGTGCTCATCCAACCCTCATTTCATCACCGCGCATTCAACGCAATACATCTTACGTAATTCACTCGGCACTTAGAATAACTGTTACAACTCGTTCATATCGCTCCCATTGGCGGTTTCAGTGAAACACGCGATATTACACGTGTAGTGCGTTTCTGCAAAGCACGCACTATCGATTCAAATACCATTTGCTCGGTCAACGACTGCTTCTTCTGGCGAAAGCAGCAGGATCGGATAAAGTTTAGCGAATATGAGGAAATTAAAAGATGATGCCAAAAGTATTGATATAATTTAGTATGTGATAGTTTTCTATGGTAAAAACTAATTATATAGTGCAAAATGTATTTTCTTAGAGAGATCCAGAATTTCAATTTTGAATCATCCTAAAGGTGAATGGAATGATGAACAGTTTTGTCAGAATAAACAGTAAGGATTTCTACTGTCAATAATTTACATTATATCTTAGTATGAACTGCACCTCATAGTATAAACGGTCTATTATAGCTAAAATGGAGAAGAACGTAAATATTCTTCATTTTAAAATGTAGAAGTTGTAGTTTCTTTGGACTCTTGCATCATTACCTCCGAGCTTCACATTCTCTTGTATGAAATTACGATGTTTGAACAAGATGTTTATGTAAAACTGGTCATCAATCCGACCAAACATTTGTGAAGTAAGTTATCCCAATTTTACCAATGCACATGGAATGAGATGTCGACTTTAGCGATAAGAGTATTCTCTTAGTATTAAGTATTGTTATTCATGAGATATTAATGTAAAGCCTAATTTACTACACCAGAAAAATTTCCGCGAGGCAATAAAATTTAATGCGTGCATTTGCTTTGAACTCAGTCAACCGGAAATCAGATGAGGTAAAAGTTGCTTTGAAATCCAAATGACGTTGTTTGTACGATAGGGAACCAGATTTCAATCATAAATTAACAGAGAAAAAGAAGATTGGTTCTTTCTGGAATTAGAGTTTGAATTTTCATGAACCGAACATCCTCTAAAGGTCAAGTTCATTATTCGATTTATTGGTTTTGTTTCCAACTGCTTTCCATGATTTAAGGAATATAAAGATCACACAGACTCAAGGAATACGACTTAGAAACTATATTGGCGTATATAAAAGCATCTATTCATCATAAATAGTAACTATATTCTTGTTATTTAGTTTTATTATATCTCTCTAATTTATCTAGATATTTTTTGTATTGATTAAGTTTTTAGTTCGGAAATTTCGGAAGTTCGGAATTGATTTATCTCTAACTACCCGAATGCCGAAGTATTGAAAATATATTTTGACTTAAAACATAATTTCCGTAACAAATTTTTTGTAAACGGAGCAAATATGTCATACTTATATTGACGCTCAGATGTAATCCAAAAAATAATTCCCCTTTTGATTAATTATCGAAGATTTTCAAGAAGTGCTCGATCAGCCAAACGAATCGGATTTCCAAAAGTGTTTTTCGGGAAAATATTTGGGAAGTCAAGGATCAGCCAGTCACTCCATATCCATTAATCTAAACTCGCCATTTTCCACCGAAATAGGAATTATGGACCAAAAAGGGAAAAAACAATCATTTTTCGCATCCTGTTTAGTTGGAAAGGTCATCAGCAAATGATCGAGATCACATTTTGTTTCCATCGCAGATTTTTTGGCTCCGATCATTTACAACGTTTGAAAAAGAGGAAATTTGTTTGGAAGCATTAGTTTCTTTGGACTCTTGCATCATTACCTCCGAGCTTCCGAAGTTTTCCTTCGAATGTTCAAAGCGTAGTTTTTTGGATGAGGGATGAGTGGGCACGAGGAGAACTTCTTTTTTTGGCCCTTAATCTTGATATGAGGAAAAGAGAGCACGTCCTTTTAATTAATATGAACCAGGCAAATACAAAAAAGGAATATTCATTTACTAGCGATGGTTCAAAATTCATCTATTTCTACGTTTTTGAAAGTCGGCTATTAATAGTTTAGTCTAATAATATATATTAGTAGTTTATCCATCAGATAAACACATTTTTATAATATCAGGAAACGTAATACCATATTTTTTTAACCTTTGCTACTCTTTTAATCCGAATTATCATATATAGTATAACATTCTTGGAGTAAAAATTATACGAAAATGGTGATGATAAACTTTTGTGATAAGTAATTATGATAAATTTTATAATAACCTCATTTCCTGTTAAATAAATCTTGTACTTAAATTTCGAAGAATAATCCCCCTTACGAATCCTTGAGTTAACGTAATTTATGGAGAAGAAGAGGATTCACCGAATTTAATGAATTCGATTCAAATCAACGGTGAGAATCCTTCCTCTAATTTTATGGAAATCCAAATTTAACATCACTAATCTCCCCATTTATCTGTTCGAAATGCCTTAGCGCGTACACTCTTTAAAATGTTTACAGAGCGATAAAGATCACTCTGCCGCCATTAATTATCCGAATATCTTTTCAATTTACATATCCAGACCAAATTTCCATCGATCCTAATCTATATAGAATTTGAAAGAGAGTCCTATCTTTTTCATCTATTCCGAAGCGATTTAAGTCTTTTTTCCTTCTTTTTCCGGAGATCTTAATTCTCGATACGACACGATTAATCTTACTCACTTTTCAGCCCACTTATCTCATTTGCATAATCTCTGACCTTCCATTTGACATTGCAAAGGCATCGGTACCTTTTTGAGAACTAAAAGCGGTTCTTATCGAACAAACGTTTCTCATGTCACGAATCGTATGTGCATTTTTAACGAGCTCTGCTTTTGACGACTGCTATTGTGGTAGTGGACCAAAGAGGGATGACAATGGCTGATACCTCTATGTCTGCGGTCGAGGGTACATCGGTTAGCATGTGTTAAAAGATAGCTTCCATTCATAACCGACTTATTCTGTGATATGGGATCAGGTGCCCGAGTAATGGTTTGGCTCGACCAGAGATCGTGATTTTGAAGTGCAAAAAGAGGAATTTCATTCTTACTTATATTCTCTACATTGTATGATCTATAGTTTAATATTTTGCAATGTCAGGACGCTTTAAGTATATATTGTTAAGGAAAAAAATAATAAGTGTAATGCTTTTATACAAAGTAAAACAATCATAATGAATATTGTTTTTTTACCTATCTTTCCTAAATTTTCTTTAAAAAATTACATTAAAAGTTTTCGGAATTTTCAATAAAAAGCCAAAGTTATCCAGAGCATTTGATATGAATATTTCATGAAATTCTAAACATACGTACGCACGATAGTTCTTTGTAATATAAGGATAGGAATCTTGTAAGATATTGTTTACCCCGGGGAAAGAATCACGAGCTTTATATTCTTTCTCAAACAGTTTTATTTCATAAAAAATATCCTCGCATCTGGCGAAAGAAGTTGGGAAATATTCTAGAGTTGGGGATTTTCAGGAACCTTTGTGACACTCAGCGAGGATCCTCTATCATATTTATGTTTAAAAATAAAGTCCAGAATTTATTATTAACGAGTCGATGCCCAGTAAAGGAATAGGGTCCAAACAAGAACTTAAGGCGAACCAAAGTTTCCGCAGACTCACGCATCAACTCGTAGACGAACGGCAGAAGCTACGCTCAAGTCGTACAATTCGAGACACGTTGGTGTTCAAGATCAAAGGCATTTCCAAGGAACCGGCGGGATAAAAAACAGTTTGGACTTCATCTCGAATGAAAAAGCTTTTTGTTGCTTGGCAATAATTGTCAAGGAGATAGTCCCCACCCACGAGCAGATTCGATTATTTGTTTCCCGAAAAAAAAGACTTTTTCTGGCTTCTTTCCTTAGATATCAAGTCTCCCGAGAGAATATTCTGCCGTCTGCATGACGGAATATTCAGGGCTCTCTTCAACTTCCACCTCGTTATTCTTCCAATTTTATCCTCTCGCCTTTGACCCGTGCGCTGAGGTCGCGCCGAGTTGCGCAAAGTCCTCAGCAGTCATCCTTTCCCTCATTTTTATTCATAGTTTTTCGTCTTTAGGTTTGTTCCGTGTGAATACAGCATCCCTCCGCAGCTGCGCACTACGAAATCAGATCTCTTTCTACACGTTTTTGTCCAATAGCCCGGGTTGGTTTCCCAGTAACCCTTTTGATATATCGTGACATTTATTGTCGTTTTAATTAATTTTGTAATTTACATTTCGAGATAAGACGGTTATATGGGAATGAGTTTGAATAATGACAGTATTTCTGATGAGTTAAATTGATGAACTTGTAACCATGAGCGGAGTACGTAAAATTTATGAATAAGTAATTTAAATAAATCGAGGAACGAAATAAAATTTAGCGAAATTTAATAGAATGTTAGAGTTCCAAAAATATATTTGAGTATAGTGAAATACACTGATGTTTCTTAAAGTGATTTGAGGGATTTTATGCATAAAATAACTGAAATATATATCCTTGCATAGTACCCAGGCTGAATGCTAAGGATTAAGTTTTTGGGTATTAACGAGTATATGTTCTTAGAATATAGAATGTGGAATAAAATTATATTGATGGAATATAGATTTTGTTCAGTCTTTGGAAACATGAGGTATCATGGATCATAAAATTGAGCAAACGATGCTTAAAATTAAACACATCAACATATTGCAGGTTTTGCACAATTATGTTGAATGCGTACTTTTCATCAAATTTCTTTTCTTGGATTCACTCGCAAGAGTCTCTTGAAATTGATTCCAAAAATGTTTAATCAAACGGCTGAAAGTAAACGAGTGAGTTGTTATGAAGTGCATCGCTGATTTCCTTTCCTTTTACGTCCGAATAATTACACACGAAAATCTCCTCTTTAGATTTATGACGAAATAAATACTCGGCGCATGAAAAATAGAGTAAAGCAATTCGATAGTGGATCGCCAAAAAAGCATCTCCTCTGCATTTGGGTGGTCCATGACGCTCACCCTTTGTTTTTTCGTACTCCAGACACTTCGAAAACAACTGCGATATAAAAAGTGTGATAGTTTTGGGCCTTTTTGCAAAGTCCTTCAGCCAGAAAGATGGCAAAAAAGAAATGCACCACTTTCTTGCGGATGCGTCTTAGCTCGCAATTTCAAACTATGACAAATTATTAAATCTCGTATGCATACCAATTCATAATGTCTACATTCTATCTTTAAAAAATGAATTTTTGATGTTATTTGCGAAGAAATATCGTAATTTTTGGTTGTGATTGTGAAAGAGAAAAAGAAGCGACTAGTTTTAAAAAGGATGTGAAGATCTTAATCTCGGTTCTTTGCTCTAAACAATTGAGGTGTTTTGACTTTAAATAATAGTCCTTTTTACATTATCTTTCTCATATCCGCATATTCTTCATTTACATTTCTATATTTTACCACGGATAGGTTTTTCATCTCGTAGAAGTATCGAAGTGTGACACAAGTGGAGTAAGGAATCGATCTTTCCCGTAAATATATGCGCCATGCATCGCATACGAACCCGGATTTAAAAAAGAAATCTTTCCCCTTTTTATTTCTATCCCACACAACATGCTTACGTCTGTCCCTCATTTTTTGGCGACCCTTTCAATCCACTGAATGACGTTCACAAAGTATTTGTCGATCGTGCGAATTTTTCGGAAGAATGGACATCCGACGTAACCTTTTTTGGTCTCTTTCATTCGAATTCCGGACAGAGTCCATTCATGCAAAAAATGGATTGCGGGTGCACCGCAATTCGTTGCAATTCGCACCTTTACGTGTCCTGATTTTACAGCTGCTCTTTAGATTTCGGAGAATACATTGCGATTCGCGAGGTTATTTCAGCTGATGTCCCTTGGGTCCGTATGAGGAAAAATATTGACCCTTCCGAAGATAAGGGCTTCAGAGCTCTCAACCGCCTTCCCTTTTAAGCACACTACACTGAACAATTGTCTGACCCTTAGTTCAAAATGCTTGGATGTTTGCTTTATTGGTTTGTACTGAAAGAAGAGTATGATTGTATGCTTTTCTTATAAAGTAATACTAAATTTAATTTCTTTATTCAACTAACTATTAATGAATCTAGGTAGATATATGAATAAGTAGAATATAAAAGATATTTTATGCAATAAGTCATGAATTATTAATGATATTCGATTCTTCTGAATAGTAGAAGGCCTCACTTTTTTTCTATAATATAATTTTCTTATAGCATATGAAAACCATTAACGGTTATTCAGATATAATACGCGAAAAGATTCCCATAGAACACTATATAGTTAAAACTCACTTTTTATAATCAAAACGGTAGTAACTTCTCTACAATGTTATACGAGAGAAGAAGACTAAATGCAAATTAAAATTGGGTTTTCGTTTATATTGTACCAAAGTACGTAATAAGATTTTACATTACGTTCATGTAGACAGGCTGACTTGAGTAAAATATATTTTTCCTACCGAAATATTTTATATCTACATCGCTTAAAAAGAATTTTATCAAAGCGGTTTTTTAATTTTTATTTATGTTAATGGGAACATAGAAAAATTCTTTTAAAGGCATCTTGATGACCCGTTTTCGTGAAGACAATCTAACAAAATATTTTTTTATTCTAAGGGGTTATTTAAAACCTTTATTGTTCCTTATGAACAAAATTCCCAACGAATTGAATTTAAAACGATAGTACTATTTCACTTTGACTTAATTGTGTCGTTATGTTCTCAAAACTGAATTATTAAAAACTATTTGTCTCAACGATTTTTAATTAAACTTGAGTATCTTTAATGTGAACGATATCCAGTTGTATACTTTTCAAGTTGCAACTTTTACAAGAAACGTCATTTTAACTCGTCCTGAACATACGGCTGGTAAACGTAATACCCCTCAAACTGTCAGAATTCTTGTACAGTGGAGCGCCTACGAAATTTTTTGTTCCCTAAACACGGAAAGATACTCGTTAGATAGAGCTTCTCTTATATCCCTACGACGCCGATTCTTTTTTGTCTCGCGCACTCTCATCCACTTGATTTATGTGGGAATTTTTTCCGAACGACCGCCCTCCAGTGTTTTTTTTTACGGACAATGTGAAGTGCTTCTCGGGGAAAAAAACTTGATGACGGTCTTACCGGAGATGACATCGGACGCTTCCATCCATGAGATGATGGAAGAAACACTTTCTTGTTAGAAGTCCAAACACTGGAAGCTATCCCTTCTGCCGATCAAGTGGGAAGAAATTGGGTTTAGAGACGGGTTTTTTGATCTCTTGGCAATCGAATGACTCTGATTGATTCGAATGTGCCAACGGACGTTCTTTCCTCTGCAGAGGTGATGCTGTATTGGTCGTGCGTCATTGTACATTTTATGCTCCGTGAGCAGGTATAAAGTATCCATCTTTATTGTATATGAATGGTTCCGATGTGAAGTAGAGCACTGTAGGATGCCACATAACAGAATTATATTTATAAATTATATGTACGATTATAAGATTCGTATTAAACCACTCTTACAATCTTTTGACGTAAATAAAGTTTTATTATTTCATTGTGGAAGGGTTTTCATAACAATCGGTGATTATCTTCAAGTATCACAAGTGGTTGCTGAGTAAAACTTATGTTTTATGATTTATAATGATTTAAAAATTAATTTGAAAAATTTTTATTCAGTTTCATTTTATTCGATTATGCGCAGGACTGTTACAATGTCCACATATTACGGTGCTCCTTGAGTTGAATTCTCTTCTACAGTAAATATTCCATTTCTCGCTGCATCCGTTGTTTCTCTTTCTAATCAGTTCTTCGTAGAATATTATCATCTCTAAGCAACCAGATTAAATTAATTTGTTGACAAAGTTGAGGATGATTTATTTTTGAAGGTGAATAATACTTAATTAAAGCAGGATAGAAATAATGTGGTTGTCAAACCTTAAAGTCGCCTCTACTTAAACCATTTCATCAATATTGATATTTTCATGTGATGGAGATTGCTTTTTGCTTTACCACAGGAGATGTCAGTAAAGTTAGTCGAAGTATGTAATGAACAATTTTCCTTTGCAATTTTGCGCGTGAATTGAAAATCGAAGAGTACATGTATTCACATGAGTGTATGGCTGAGCGTACGGGAGCTTCTCTTTAAAAGTTCGGTTTTAATCAAAAAACTGCTTTTTTCGGGGATTCGATTATATCATGGGTGCAAATCGAATATTCTTTTTAAAAGAAATTTTAATCTTTTGAGTTTTGCTTTGAGCGATTTTCCGGTCCCAATGAAGTGTATCGCCAATGAAATGGCCGCTTCACTTTGATCGCTTTATCCCTTTTTCAGGCTTATACATTCTTGTTATTTTATTAAAAAATATATAAATACCGATTAAAGGGAATGGTTAAATTAAAAAATTGATTCAATTTTCGTTTTCCTTTCATTTCAACTTCAATGTCTATGATAGTCTTCTCGTAATGGGAAAATAGGTTTTACAGGAAAAGGAGTTGAATGTGTTGAGGCCGAACTTAAAGGCGAAGAATTAAACCATTCTAGGAATAAAGAAGACTCATTAGAATGATCACCAGAAAATATTCAGTGTCCGAAGTCGAATGCGTTGGAAAAAATGTATATTGCTGCACTTTTATCTAAAGAGTGATTTTCTATTTTAATTTTGGAGTAGAGTAATTAACAACATTAATATTACTTATATATATTTTCATTCTATCTACTATAAACGCTTACAAAATATAATTAGTCATCTTGATATACAGCCAATTTTTTTGTACAAATAAATACGTTTAGTTTACACTCCCTCATGTAAGCGGATGCGATTTACAGTAACGGACGCTAATAATTATTCGTTAATCTGAAACCTTTGTATGGGCAAATATATTTCCAAAAAATACTGTTGGCTGACATGAACTTCGAGGGAAGGCAGAAAGATTAAAACTTGAGGGTATTATGGAATAAAAATATTTGAAACAGTTTATATATTCCAGACATTTTTCCGGTATTCGTTACTAAGTTCTTCCAGAGATAATCTTGGAAACCCTACATTTCATTCCTCTCCTGCAAATACCACAGTTTAAAAAGTGCCCTCGAAAATTATATATGGTCATTAACCCGCAATCAAATCCAAATTAGCGCCGTAAAAGCTATCCCCTATTTACCTGAGCATCGCCGTAAATTTCCTTAACAGAGAGACCACTTCATTACCATCTCGAGGTCTAGATTTCTCGGTCCCAGTAATCCACTTTGCGTTTTAATGGGGGAATTTATATGCGAGGAAATCCACTCCTCTCATATCCAAATTAACAGCTTTTTTTATTCGCATCCGTTCGGTTTTTGCCCTTTTTTGAATCCAAGGTCGTTCCAGAGTCGACGCGATCGGCAAAATTCAATTCTTGAATCGTTGACTCTCGATTAACAGTGCCTTCCGCCGTCCTTGGACGTCCACAGTGGATGTGGACCACGACTCGTTTCTCACGTTTTTTTCCTCCTCACCGTTTGCAAAGTACGAAGAGGGAATAAGCGTTTTGCAAGAGTATGAAATCATAGGAAATTGCCAGCTCTTATATTAGTAGCCGTTAATACGTGTCGAAGAAGATCCTGTACATTAAACCAATAACCAAAGGTAATTACTGGCATTCTGTTTAGGTTCTTCTGTTGGAACAAGTTTTTCCCTCCATTTTAATTTATAGTAACGCTTCCATAGTGAAGTATAGAAGAGTAGATTAATTTCTTACTGTTAGATAGTGCCGATATTCGCAGATAGAATTCCAATTAGATGAACTGCAATTCAAACAAAGATGTAAGAGATAATAAGATGTAAGATTTTTTGGAACATTTTCTCGTGTATGCGACGAATGTTTTGTTTGAGAATTAGGAAAGCAGTTGAATTATCTCATATTCGATTGAAGTATGAAGATGCAATTCTAACTTTCTCTTATAACAAACTTGTGTTATCTCCTTTTAATCGCATACAAACCGAAGTGAGCTATTTTAGGCGCAGAGAATCGCTTACAATTATCTCATTCTCAATCAAAGCGTACAAAATAACTGATTGAATCTTGACGGTTAAAAAATTCGGTTTTCTGAAGGCTAGATGCGGTTAATTTCAAAGAAAAATTGTAATCACACGTGGGACCAGTAGGCCAACAGCTCGTTTTACATCTCTTCGTACCATAAGGGTAATTTTATTATCCGTTTTATGTAAGAAACACGAGAACCGGATGTTTGCATCGGAGATATTTCCGTTGAACATAAAAACTTTAATGGTCATTTATTCAATGGAGTGGTCAGAAATGCAATGTACGCATATATATTGCCGATAGAGGGGATATGCTTTTTCAACGCACGAGTCATCAGATTATCTCCCTTTTGTGTTTTATTTCATGATGACGAAACGGGTAACTGAGTGCCTAAATGTGAATGTCGTCAGCTATGGAAAGAATGCTCAGAAAAAAGAGTTTATCTAATCCTCTAAAAATTCAAGCTCTTACATATCTCTTGTTGCCATGGGATGGAGTGATTTAGCTTGAATAAAAAAGAGTTTTGGATTTAGGTAATTCCACCATCTCAAACGTGCCTCTCTTAGTGATTCAATATTGTTGAGAAAAAAATGTCACGATTTTATCTAACGGGAAGCAATATAGAAACAAATTACCAAATACAGAAATTATAAATAACATATTTAATATTCTTGAAGTACAAATACATATGGCCAATATATAATTTCAGATATAAGTTTACTTATTATGTAAAATTTAGATTTAGAAAAATTATTATTAAAAGCAGTATAAATAAAGGTACGTAATATATGTTTACAGAATGTTTATTTTCCCTCTTCCGATTGAGGAACGTAGGTTAGAATAATAGACGTGAGATCTCCATAAGCAGTGCCCACGTATTTATAAACAAACAATGTCAGAAGGGAAACATTGAACACGTAGGCTATTTTTCGTACGTCACCTGACATACGGTTCTTTCCGAAAAATACGAGAAAGGTCTCTTTCCACCATTTTATTTTCCGGGACGAGAAATGGTCTTCGGTAGGCCATCCATTAATTTTGAAGAGAAAAACTTTCGAAGCATTTCATAATCTCTTGAGCTGCCGGGACATGGTTTCGTAAAGGTTAAGGAAAGATTTCACCCTTAGGAAGCGTCTCAAATACCCTTTTCCCACATTCCATCAGTGGAAAAAAATAATATTATGATAAGTGCCACGAAAGAGGCCGTAATTTAGGGACAGGTGAGACTAAAGAGTAAAGGGGAAATGGGTTACGAAAGAGAGGCTGTTTCAGATTCTTTTTAGGATGTCGCTAACGCAGGGCTGTTGGGATTTTCTGCAATATTCCATTTCGGAAAGATTCTAATACAGCTCACGTATCTTCTCGTAAGTCTAATTTCTAATACTGAGGTTTTCATTTTTTCAATTATTTATTCATTCGGCTTATCAATTGTGGAGATCGGTAAATATGTTTGGAGTTATTACAATCCTTTAGCTTAAATTTTAAAATTTACATTTATATTACAGTCAAGTATAGAATATAAACAATTATTATTTGGAATAGAATGATTTAAATACGAAAGAATTCGGCCAATATTAAACGCACGATTAGTTATTTCATTTCATTTTGCGTTTAAGTTTATATTATTTATTATAAAGAAATGTTCGCGTAATAATGTTACTTAAATAATTTTACTGAGAATTAAAATAAAAGTGCCAAAATTATGTATATTATTTTTAAATGTCACGGAATCGCTTTTTTATTAGATATTAAACAAATTTATTTAATAATTCGCGAAAGAGGTGCGATGTTTCTCGCATAGACATTCTTCAAGTACTTATTCAAGAATAGTGAGCTTTCCTTAAATGAAGGCATTAATTTATTCCCAAAGAAGAAAACAAAGTTGCCTTGAGAACCGCAATTCTTTGATCAATGTCGTCGAAAGAAAAGGGTTTGAAAATTCCACGAAAATTTAGTCAACTTTCGCGGCAAAAGTTTTTGGGCAACCGAAAGAGGTCGCTATGTATTTATGTTAAGCGCATTTCTTTCTTTTCTCCGCTATAAAATACTCCGAAAGGGCGTTATGACTCCGCTGAATATTCTGAAACTTGAGTGCGCGAACATCGTGAATGGAATTTGTGGAATCTCAAAGCGTAAGAATGAAAAATAAGTGACTCGGAAGAACTTACCCTCGTGTTCACTGTTTATGACACACAGCCCTCCGAAATTAATTCTTTGCGGATGAAATTCATTTTTCCTCACGATGCGGTCATTTTTTATTCCAGGAAACTGTATAACCTCATCGCCCTTATCGTCGACTGTACATCTCGTACTTCGGAAGGGAACGCGGAATTTTAAACTTCCGTGTCTCAAATTACTTCAATATCTCTGCTGCACTGCGTATTATATAGAGCGATGAGATAAGCCGTCCTTTATGAGTTGAGAGAGTTACGATACTGCCTTCGCAGTTATCCATTCACGTTTCCCTGAAATATCATCCCAAATGCTTCGCTATTTTCAATGCACAATTGAAAGAAATTCCTTCGCCGTCAATGCGTGCCACTACGCGTGTAGATAAATTATTACTAAGATTAGAGATAAGGAATTTTAACGCGATCATTCATTATCGAATGAATGGTTCTTGTGTTTTGTATTGTTTAAAATATATTAGATTCTAAGATATAGTTTTTATGACGTAAAATCCTTTTGAAGTGTCAAAATTTTAATGAAGTAAGATTTAATAATTATTGTCTCCGAGTAATGAAATTGGATGAAACACTCTTTTTGCTTTCTATGTATCATATCGTTTAAATGATATACGTATTTTACCAATATTCGCCTTATGAGGAGCATGTTATCATTAAAAATACGCGTTTAAGCATCGCAATTCCAGAGAAGTCTGTGAACGGTGTATATCTATGTATAGAACGTTAATATGTAAATGAAATAAAAATAAATAGTCTTTAATATAATTTTATTTAAAAGGAAATACTGCGTCTTTCGATAAACTTTAAATGAGTTTCGGAGACTCTCCTAAATATGTCTGAAACGTGTCGCTTGGGACAGAGTCAATGTTTATCTGCGGATATTTCCATTTAGAACCCGCTTCTGTTTGTCTAGCTTAAGTCTCCGGGAAAGGGCAATGGATTGCTTACATTCAATTTTTTCCGTTTGCTCTGCCGACTTTCGCGCGCAAATAATCCGCAATGCAAATTATAGTTCAGCAAATGTGAGAGAGCGGCGCTGTGTGTACCACTCGTAAATTGGGAATGACACAAATTATAGCAGTGCTTCCGAAATTATCGCGAAATTCATTCAAATTCGAGTTTTTAATTGTTCGTCGCATTTAAAATGTATGAAAGTATTTATTCGTTTGGAAATGTCATCGTTGAGGGGAGTTATTTTTAGCCTCGCATCTGAAAATAAATTTATCGCGCGAATGTTTCCAATGGATAAGATAATAAACTGTTTGTTTTTCAAAACTATTTATCTTCCTTTATTTCTGCCGCAAAATTTCATAGCTTTATAATCATAGAATTTCATAGTGGATTTATTTAAAAGATAAAATAAAAGCCAAATTCTGTAGCATGTAAAATAATTCAAGGTATGAAAGAAAACGAAAACAGATCGACTAAATATATATCTAAGTGAAATCATAAATTTATTTTATTTCCATCCAAAGACTTATGATGATTTTATATTTCATTAATTTTTTTTCTTATTTTTATTAATTTTATTAGTTTTTGTAGTCGTTCGAGTGGAATATTTTCGGTCCAGTTTCTGTTATCAATTCCAACAAAAATAGCTCTTTTTTATGAGCGTATTTTCGTTTTTTCCGGTTCGATAACCCTCACGGAAATCCTCGGAGCGTAATTTCCCTTGGGCAAACCTTCCAGAACACCGTTGACGACACTCGCAACTTAATCAGCAGCTCAAACGCTGATGTGCCCTCGACGCGTAAGTCGGTTGTCCTCACCCGTTTCCTTCATTAAAAACTTTCTCGGAAGTAATACATTCCCATGTCCTTCGTCATCTTTTGCCCGTGATGGGAGGTTTTGGTGCGATGAAAGTGACATATCCCCTTCTCCTTTAACACCCACGCATTCATAAATCCTTTCCGAGATGCGATTCTTCAAACCTCGCGCTGTCTCGCTTACAGCTGCTTCCCCCGACGCTCATAAAACATTACGGTTTTTGTTCGTCTCCTTTTTTATCCTCTGCGGAGATATGCGAAGAATCTACACGAGATGTGATCGTAAGGACGTGATGCGTTTTTATGAGACTTCCGTATCCGCCCAAACTTTGCTCGGAAAGATCGTGTGGTCCAGTTTTGCTGGAAGTCTGCATTTTAGTGTTCTCAGTTTCCATGAGTTTTTCTCAGTAGATTATTACCTGTTCATCTTTTGATGTATAGATACTACTTGCAAAACAAATCAGAAATCTGAACAGGAGGTAAAAATTTTATAACAAGCTACCGAGTATCTAGGCCACCTAAGCAAACTCCCTTCATTACATATCGTTGTTCCTCAAACTCATAGCGTAGGTTATTTTCCTTTTACGAAGCAATAAAATATGTGTAGTTCAATGTAGGTATTCTTGCCGTTTGTATTTGTTGAGTACTTGGAAATATTCATACTTATATTCACTAAATTATCGTTCGTGACTTTTTTTATCTCAATAAAAGTTCATTTCATATAATTTTATTATTTATTAAATATTCTATAGATTTTCTTAAATTTGAGAAGCTATATATTATCAGTCACTAGTTCATCCTATTTTGAATACTTAGGAGAATTAAATATACTTAAATCTGAAACATATAATCTGATATCCAACTATATTAATTCATCTCTGGACAGAATTTATCTTTATTTCAAGAGGCACAGCTATTATGGAAGTTACCGTAGCTTTATGAAGCCATCTTTAACCTCTAAAATGCCCATTTCTTCTTGGAAAGGAGAAGTATATCTCATCTTCTAAACGCTGGTAGTGATGGTTTTTATCTTCATATGGCGAAAATCTCTCCTATGTAAGCCTTCGGCGACACCTTCTAGTGTCCATTCCACAACTATCCTCTGCAAACGTGTTTTCTCCAAGGAAATCTTCGGTTCTCGGGGCGAGCATTTCAAGCGAGATGCTTGCCATCGCTCCTTGTTTTCTATAGGCCTTCCGGCGAAGGCCCCCAATGGTAATGGAAGCGCCTTTCACAAATGGCGTGGGGAGTGCGAAATGTTGAATGAGACCGAGAGGTGTGGTAGAGTCAATTGAATATCGCAAGAGGCATTTACCAGAGTACTTCCTCCGTGTCACGAGGGCCTCCCGACTTCGTGTCTGCAACGGCATTTTAGATTCTTTTTCGCCTTTTAGTTCAGAGGAATGGGCGATGGCCACTTCTTGTTTCTATTTGAATGCATTGTCTCGCTTTCGCTCATGCTCCACTTCTGTTGTTTGAAATGCTATGTCGATCTACTACTGCTCCCAAATTTGTTTGCCGCAGAAGATTATAAAAATCACTGTGTGCCATGTGCATTATAGCCTTTATCGCATCATTGCCTAATGTAGGGATTTCTTTCGATGTCACGTAAAATACATGTGGTTTCTCACTTTCTTTTTTGCAGCATCTGAGAATCTTGGATTCAACTTGTTGGGTGTTTGTGGCGGATGTTGTTAAGTACTCCGTGTTACAAGAAAAAGTTCCTTTGATCTGCATTGAATCACGAATTAAGATTTCCCACGCTTGTACGACTATTTCCCATATTATATCGAGAAGTTGCGGCAAATTTTATTACTCGATCATGTTCACGGAAAATGGACATTCTATTACTCTAATAGCTGAACTCATGGATTGTTTGTGACTCACATTCAATATATTGAATAGAAAATGGGGGAATTCATTCTAGAGTCCTTTTTCACGTCAGTTTTTTTATAAATCACGTTAATTTAATAAAAATATTGCTTCCCTTCTTTATTTATCCTTGCTTAGATTTTTTGGTCAATTGCTGAGCCTTCAGTCTTCCTAAGTCTTAAGTAAGATAATCCTGAATTCTTCGTTGGTTTTTTTCTCTATCAACATCTCTATCTATTCTTTTAGTATGGACAGGTCTTAATCTTAACCCGTATCGACAAGGTTTTACGTTTAAGTCTCTCACATCCCTTATCCTCCCTCAATCCTCTAAACACACTTTTAATTTTCCATTCATTTTAGTGCAATCGCATCATTTACGTATACTTTCGATCGTAACATATCTTCCTACTATCGGTATATACCTTTGTAAAGCAGTTGAAATCATTGTACACCTTTTCTAGGATTACAACGGCAGTAGTTTATATCCAATTTCATAGATAAAACAAGAGGAACAGTGTTACTTTCGCACCCTATTTCACTTGGTGGATTTTCACCACATCTTGACTGATTCTGTTATCTTCTACAGCGCTTCGATTATACGCATGACGTAAGAACGTGTTAACACGTTAACTATAAAACTTTGAAAAAGACAAGTCGAGGAACGATTGAAAAATTTCCTTTACCAACTCATTGCCATCTGCTCTTTCGTTTTTCGTTCGTCCCTCCCATTTTCAGCACCCTCTTCCAAACCATTCCTCTCTCCATTTTGTCTTCCTCCCTCTTCCAGCTCATTAATACGCAGTCTCTCCTCCACTTTGTCTCCTTCACGTGTAGCCGCGCCCGCCTTCTTTTTCGCTTAGGTCGCATGTTCTTCTCCGTCCTTCACTTCCTCATCAGCTGCCACTCCGCGGCGGTGGCTGGATTGACCTTGCTCTCCGGTCACCGCCTTCACCCTCCCACTCATCTCTCACCGATATTGTTCGACACTTAAGAGGACAAATCTGGAATCTTCGTCACAACGCGAAGCTTTCAATTCATCAAGACCTCATCTTCCAGAGCCTCTTTTTGGTTCCATCCCACTGAGGATTTCACCTCTTTGGTTTGCACTAGTGTTTCGATTTCCGGTGTCAAAAGCATCATCAAAATTGCCGCCATTGGTCTTTCGGCCCTTGGGGCGGCCCTCAGAAGGCGCCGCAACTCCGCAAGGCGTTCCTTCTCCACCAGACGTTTCTTCTGCAGAGAGTCGAAATCCTCTAGGTCCTCCTCGTTCCGTTTTTCCCCTCCACAGGATGATCCCCAACGAAAAGGTGAGTGATGGCATTTGGTGGTGGACGCATAGGCGTTGTGGTGAAAGCCCATTGGTGCAAGTGGAGACTTTAACGCTGGTGTCGAAGGGCTGCTTTAATGTAATGCATAAATGAGGATATCTGTATTGGAAGTATATTCATGAGTTGGTAACAATGTATTATAGTGATTGCAGTTCTTGAGACGTATAGTATCTTCTTCATCTGATGTGAGGTACTTCTTAGAATTTATCGGTTTTTCATTACCCTATTTGAGACAGTTCTAATTGGAACAAGTGTATAGTTTTGCGAAAAGGAATTTCACCAAGATTTCATACCTTTTTGCCGAAAATATTATACATCTCAACATCTCCTTAAAGATTATTACGATGCAATATAATATTACTGTAGTGTTATTAGTATTTTTAAGTATTTCCTACTCATATCGTCCGCTACATGAAATCAGGCAAATAACGTTTAGAAACATTTAAACTTCTCTGATGTGCGAATGTGTCTTCTGAAGTGACTTGAGCGTTCAACGCTAAAGAATTGCTCATTGGCTATTTCATGGATACCCTCTAACTTCATTAACAGGCTTTTGAGCTGAAAGGTCATTGCCATCTGAAGTAATCGTCTCCTTGCAATAAAATGAGAAACTGTTACGTTCGAGAATGTTTTGGGTAACTCTCCGTTGCCTTTTATGGCGTAGGTATTGGGTTTTGTAACTTTTATTCTACGGCTTAGGTATTTCTCCTTATAATATTGCACTGTACGCTGTATTTGAAATATCCATGGAGATATCGTAAACAGTCGATTTCCTTCAAGATCGATCATGTTATTTACAGTTTTTGTGACATTAATTATTTGATGAACTTTTGGAATGTACAGAAAGTATGGGTGAATCTCAATGCAAAGAAATTGCTGGATATGTGCCTTAAGTTAAATAATCTCAAATCAACAATTTCTATATTCTATTTATTTATTTTATTTACTTATCTAATAATCTCAAACGTCAATGATTCACAAGAGAAAAATCCGTTTTTAATGAATGAAAGTGAGGTTTTGAATCTTATATAAGTATGCGTCTTCAATTTTGTATTTTTATTTCGTTTTACTAGGATCAGTATCGTTGAAATTCGGTTGTTTATTCAAAAAATAATTATTTATAGAAAACATCTATCGTTAGTGTACTTCAAAATATATTAGATGCTGGAAAAGTGTTTTATGGCAGATAAACGAAGCTTTTTTCAAGTTCACCCCCAAGAATTTAAGTATTCTAAGAAGGTTAGCCGTCTTCAGTAGACAATGCGTGGTGTGAATAATGTCTGTTTGTATTCCATGCATTCACACCCCAATTGCGAGCGTTTATTCACAGAAAAGGTTGAATACTCGTACATCACGAAGCAGAACTTAAAGACGTATGATCCTTTATTGTTTTGGTATTGTTTTCCAAAACACCCTTATTATAATCGATAAATCGTCGGCAGAATGATTAAAGGGTGTGAATCTTCCCCTGTAATCTCAGGGTCAGCTTCATCCCCTAGAGCTCCACCCGTCTTCTTTTTACCACCGCCGCCTCATTGTGTTCCATTACCAATTCCCGATTTATAGGCCCTGGGAGAGGGTCAGCCCTTCTGCCGTAAATTCGAATCTCGGTATAAGTAATTCTCAAGGGTCTAATATTCGATAGTTGTTCAAGTTTTGCTTCGTAGTTTTCAGATACTTCCTCTAGCGTATACATAATTTAAAAGATCTAATTTGAATGTTTTAGAGCTTATAATGAATCTCCAAATATTTTTTTGTTACTTTTACGAAATAAAGATGGTGTGGAAGGCATTTATTTTGGGAGTGAATATATCTAAAAGAAGGAATTTATTGCTTATCTCTTGTATGAAATTTAAAATTTCAATCTTAATAATGACATAAAACTGTTTATGAGAAAGAAAAATCGTTCAAATGGTTTACCGTGAAGTATGTTTGATTTTTATATGTTAATAAATCAAATTATAACAAAAATCTTTTTGAAATAGTAAAATAGATTTCAATTCAACATGCGTGTCTCCGGATGAATTTAATCGATAAATTTAACATCGAAATGAGAAAAATTTAATAATGAGTGAGCTTCCTAGTATTTCATATCAATGGAAAAGAGCTAATTTGAGAATGAACAATCCCCACATCTATTGCCAAACATCATGATTTGTTTGGTAGTCTTCATGATTTATGAATATTTCTCTTTTAAATGAGAGAGAAATATGTTACCATGGATATCTGGATATCAGTGTATGGGATTTTTTGCCTCTTTTCGAATTGTAATTCCGTATGAAAGAGATCCGAGAGCGGAATAAACGTACCTTAGCATTCTATTTTCGTGCGTCAATAATTCCAAAGGAAATTTCAGTCCGGTGATAATAATCTGACATCGAAATCTCAGAGGAAGAATGCTGCCAGACGAAACCTGTTGGTCCGAAATTCTGTATGATAATGATTTTTTTATTACGCTGTGAGTATACTTGTGTCACTGGAACGATAAAAGCCTTTGTTTCGAAAGGACGTTGGATATCCGATTCTTTTTTATATTATTCCCACTTTCTATTTCGTCCTTGTGCCAGACAAAAAGAAAATTCAACGAAAAATTCAAAAGGACTGAGAATTTTTGTATGTAACTATTTTTATTCTTCCGCTATCACTCACATTTCCGTATCGAGTTGTGAATCACTGTGCACAAGACTTCGTCATATACTCTGGACTACTTCATTCCACTCATAGTCTAGTGTTAGCTTCTTGAATCAGAGGCAATAACGTTCCAACGGACTCCATACCGAATTTTTACCATCCGATTTTTCAATACGCATTACAATACATAATCCGTATGATAATATTTTAACAAAAAGCTTTGTTCCGTACATTTGTACGCCCTTTTATTGGCGCATATTGATTTATTGAAAGTTCATAGGGAAGATAGAGACTGGTTATATATTGAAAAGTTCCTCATTTATTCTGAGTTATCGTTCAAATTTTTAAATTTATTATTTACCAAGTTTACGAACCTAAACTTTAGAAGAGAAACTGTTTATTAGAATTTATCTTTAAATGTATCATTTTTCTGCTACGTCGGCACTATATCACTAAAAGCTGTTTATTGCATAGCAAAAGCAAGATCATTACTACGGCAGAACAAGTTTTACCAGCTTAAGAACCAACTTAGCGAAAGGAATAAGAGTATAAAAATTTTATGTTCTGCAATTTCTTTTTACGTTTTTTTAAAGGTTAACCACTAAATTATTAGCTTCACTGATTCTTATCTCTAATACTATAATTTCTTATACATTTTAAAGTACGAGAAGTAAAATATGTACATATAGTAAAAGGTCATCATTTTTAAGGTTCGTCCTGTCGATGGAATTATATACAAACGTCTTAACTCCATAATTTCTCGATCATGACAGCTTCTTTGGATTTTAAGGCAGGAAATGTTATACGCTTGAAAGCCGATTTTTATGAATGATGCGTTTGGATTTCGCCGGAAATATCTCGTTTAATATTTAAATCGTTAAATATATCTAAGGTTGCGATCATCTATGAAGAAAATATAGGATTCAATCCTAGATATTTTTATTCTTGTCCAAAAAGAACATATTTCTCGGTTATTTGGAAACGTAAGATTTGATTCAGAGGTGAATTTGTTTGTGTATACCTGAATAGTTGCAAGATGAAAAATTGATATTGCTAGTGAAAAGAAATTTAGCAATTTTTTCGTGGCAGAAATGTTAGAGCTTTGCTGATTTTCTAAAACTATTATCTGAACGTCAATTGTAAATGTATATCGGTTCTTCTTATTCGTGTACAGTTATACTTAATTTCAGTATTATTTTAAATCGCAGGCTCTGAATATGAGTCTATGACTCTGTAGAATTCGTTTAACATCTTATAATCATAATGTATCGATTTATATCCACTGTTATAATTTTGAATATTGTTCCGAGTGGCTCATGCATTTTGCTGTTGCCATTAAGTAATTACTTAATGCATTTAGCCGTATAATGCAATTTCTTTATGACGAAAAAAGAACCAACATATCTTGAAGAATGTCATAATCACTCACCAATTGATACATTCGTAAGGTCATCTGGGTAATCATCCTCCGGACACGGCTTCCGTCATCCAACGCGTAGGATTTTGGTTCGGCTCATGCTTTTTTACGATTCCCTTTCAAACAATGCCGCTTTCAAGCAATCGTTTTATCGTGAGAGGCATTCCATCTTATCGCCGAAGAGGGTTCAAAGTGAACCGAAATCACACCCCGTCAACCCGAATCAAGGAACACCGAAAGGCTATCGCGGAAATTAACATATACGCTCGAAGTATCTTCGGAAATACGGTTCCTTTCCGGGAGTGCGACAGCTGTCACAAAGTGTTTTTCCATGAGGAATGCAATTGTCCCCGTCAAAGTGGAATGAGGGCAGTCGATGTCCTGTACATTATCCCTTGATATATGTACAGATTTCCGCGAATATATTTGCGGAGAACGGCGTATGAAGATATGATCTTCGAGGGCATTCATCCGTAGACAGTTTTTGTGCGGCATTTCGATCATTACTCAACGGAATTTTCGTGTCGCCGATTCTGGAGTGTACATTCAATGACTGGAATAGTCGCTTTCGAAACGAAAATGATGATAGATTGTCATAATTCAATGCCGTTTTCAGGCTTATTATGTACGAATAAAATATGACGAAAGTGATTTATAATTGCCTATTTATACGTGATTATCCTGTATGGGCAGTGGAATATCTCGAATGTTAGTGGATATCCTCTTTTATGAGAAGACCACATGTTTCATCGAGCAATAAAGAAACTATTTAGACGCATTTTTCACGTGAATAACTTTGTGTAAATCGTATTTCTACGCTTCATTGCCACATTACATAAAATAAATACATGATTAAGTGAGATTAGGCTCATCAAAACCTTTCTAACCCCATCAGTATGCCAATAAAGGTTCACAAATAAGCAGAAGATTCAGGGCATATTATTTAATATATTTTTTGGAAAATCTTGAATTTGATAATATTGAAAAGGAAACTAAGACTTGATAAATGAATAAGGATGTTGAAAAATGAGCCTTCAATGTTCTTCATTCTTACTCATTACTTTTGATTTATAAATAAATAGGTGTTTATTTTCAACTTCAATATCAATCAAGCCGCAGATATTAGCGATTTATTATTTTTCTGCTGATTTGTTATTTAATTTTAGATAAAGAGCCTTTAACTATAATACGCTATTCGTTTGTGGAACGAAATGGCTTCCGTACCAACGCACGAGTATTAATCGTTTCTATTCAATACTTCTGTGCTTCTTTTACGCAAAAAGCCGTTGAGCATCGTACGTAACCACCCTTCCGCTTTAATTTGCCCCGATACCCCGTTTTCAGGACGACACTCAGTCCAATTCACGACTCGCGAATCCGTTCGCATCTCTTTGTTCATTTTTTATCCACCGTGGCGAAAGGAGGCGTTGCTGTCGTCAATGGGGTTCAGAGCAGTTCTGCAGCATCAATGAGAAGACGTAGGGGCACCTGTCCATTCGTCTTGTTACAATGGATGAGATAAAGGGTTCAGCCATGGGAGACGGATATTTAGGGATCCCCATTGTCAGGCATTGTTGAAGGGATGGACCGAATGAAGGGTACGATTCGGTTGCGAAATGTGAGACTGATTCCGAAAAAATGGATATCCTTCGTCCATCAATATGGAGAGGGCATCGACCCTTTTGGAGAGTTGTGTCATTCATAATCTATTTATGAAGACGGTAGCAGGAATACCTCCCTCAGCCCATGATATTTTTAGATCTATTACAAAAAAGGTTGGCATCCATTATTTTTAGGCTGCCCCCGTCTATTCTACACTACATTAGCAAGTATAATATTTTTGGTATACTTTTAATAACCATTTTACCATTTATCCAAAATAAATATAATCTATCTCCATCTAACTTATCTATCGCAACTTTAAAGAAACAAATCTATTTTTACATGTAAATAGATAGGAAAAATTAAGATGTTGCAAATGTAAGTTCAACTAATAATTTTAATATTTTTGTTAACCGTATCTATGTTCTTGGAATCGAGGAATTGTGCTATAGATTTTGTCGATTACAGTGTACGTTTTTAACTCGCTCTTAGTCTCTTCCAACGAAAAGTTTACTGATCGTCATTTTGTAAATTATATGAGTTCTCATCTTATTATCATTTTTATTTTCCATGGATGAAGCTTATTTACGTATTGATTTAATTTGAAGATTGGATTTACTTGAAAACTATGCTTGTTAAAGCAAATTTGATTTGGGTGGGAGAATAATCCTCATTGCGTAATTTTCTTTTCTCATCTTTCCACGTTATCATATTTTTCAATCCTTCCCGTTAGTACTGCAATGTACTGCATTCTGGTATTTTGAAATACATAAAGAAATTGAAGCTTGATATCTTGAAAAGTCTTTATTATATTATTTTATCAAATTTTGTCCTTTGGTGTGATGATTTTACTTATAATGTGGATAGTGTGTCAGTCTTTTATTCTCGGTGAAATCGATATTCGCGGACGTGACTTCATGGAAATATGCAATACAATTACATCCATCGTCATTTATTCAATTTTCAGAGTGTATAGAATTATTTTAGTTTATTTTAATTAATTGAATATCTCCTATGAACCGTTGCTCTACGAAAATTATTATTTTCAGCATGCATTTACAGACGTGTTTATATTAGAAGACTATTATATTTCTATGACACATATATTGTTGTATTTATAGCAGCGCTTAGAATAATGATTTGCCTTTAATATCATTTAGCATTCCAAGTAGAGACAGATGATCGTATCTAGAAGGCAATCATGGGTACAACAACACTATGACATGAATATTTACAGCCAAAATACACGCCTTTGCTATTCTGTGCGTATTTTCAACTTCCCGATTCCTATTTTCAGCGCGTCTCCCGCATAAAAAACGCAAAATTTTTCGAAATAGGCCATTAAAATTTTGTCCGTTTCGCTCGAGGTTTAGGGATTCTAAAGGTAGTCCTTTGGAAAAAAAATCATCGCGATTAAAGATTCCGGGCCTAAAATTCCAGAGGACGCACACGAACGGCTCGTGCGGAATCTCTAATGCGTTTGAAGGGGAAGAGCTGTAAAACAATGGTGCGTTTCGCAGAGGACATAAAGTACCTACCGTTTCGCACCTCTGCCCCAAACTTTGTTCCTCCGGAGAAGGCACGTAGCAATACGAGAGATGTCGGTGGCGACTTCATCTGCAGACTAAATGAGAAATGCCACTGAGAATGTTTGGAGTTATTTCCAAGATTGAAGAATATTCACAGCTTTTGGTTTAACGATGGAAATGTTCTTATTCGGTTTTCGGATGTGTATAAATGAAAGGAAAGATTATTTTAAGGATGGGAGAATCTTGACATTCCATCGATTTCCCGCAGATTCTTTTACTGATGTTTGCGTAAGGAATCAATAGACTGCGCAAGAAATACCTTTATTTAACTATTGGTGCTGAATTGCTTTTGGTTGATGACTGCCATATTTTCTTAAATATTAAGGATTGGAAAATATTTACCTTCTTAAGTCCTTCATATATTATACGTAGTTTATACTAAAATAATTCAAATGCTTCTGTATATAATTAAGATGCATTGGAGGTCTTGGTATTCAGAATTACAGTCCATCAAAGGACTACGTTCAGTGCAGAAATATTTTAATGCACAAGGTCAGAACAAAATTTACTTTCGACTCAAATTCCCTTCGCGGTATGAATATTACGCGTGAATCACGTTTGGGGTTGTGGGGAGACAGGAATCCGTGCCTCTTTCACCGTCCACTCACACGTGAAACACTGCCGTGCGTGTGTGCGACCGGTAAATGCACTGCGGTCATCGAAGGAATGAAGATGGTGATCAACCGATATCTTCTGCCTTCTCCTTCAACTCTTCATTCAAAACCATCTCAATGATGATTATTATGAATCAGAAAGAACTGTTTTTATTAAGGGCAAATACTCTCGCATCGAAGACAATGGACATCCTTTATGTCTCAAATGATACTCGATCTTTTGCCACGTCACGTTCGATAAATCGAATCCAGTCGATGGCCTCGTGATTCTTAATGTATCGAATCGAATTTCGTACATCATAAAACTCGAGTGGCGAAGTTCGCTCTTACGAGACGCGGCTCTTGTCGATCCACACTATCGATTTATTCAGTCATACATTTTTTATAGGCAAAATGCCATTACAATGACTATTTATGATAATTTAGCAGTTTAAGTATTTTAGATTATTGAGAATTAGTTACTGTTTAAGTTATCACTAGTAAATATTTTTAGTTTCATCTCCGTTTCGAGGTAATTTGAGTTTATATCATTCGATCGTTATTTACGCTATTCTCTCGTCGTTTATTTCATCTCAACAAAATCATTAACCATTCTCGATTTACCGTGATTTTTGTGCGAAATACTCCACCAGATCTTTTTTCCCTTTATTTGCAGTAGCGCCAACTCTTAACGAAAACTTTTCAAAGGAAATCTTTTTTCTTCATCCTAAAACTCCCTCGTCAATTAGGTAAAATTCTTTCATATAAATGGGAGTACATATGTACTTCCTTATATACCCATTCCTTATTTTGGTCACCACTCTTTTCATCGAGATTTGAAAAGAGGAACGACTGCCCACCATTCAAAAGACTCTAAGGAAAGGGATGGATAAGTGAGGACCCTCGTTGCTCTTTTTTCTTCCTTCGCCGAGAAGGTAATGCGTTACCATTACACAGCTGTTCAAAGATCGCTTTTATGGATTCACCGACATTTTTTCGCTCGAGCTTCTTTGTGGGAAAGGTAAAAGTGAATGCCTCGTACAGGTGGTTAGTTTTTTATCGGGTGGTTTAGCTTTTCTCTTTTTCGTAATGTACAAAATCCACTTGTGCATTGCTGCTTCTAATTCTCTTCTAAGAAACCGGATCTTCCAATAATTACTTCGAACAATGCAGACTAGTTCAATGTGAATGTGAGACCACTCACGAGAGATTTGAAGTATATCTCTTATATTGTGATATAATACATAAGGGTAGATAATGCGCGTATGTTTAGTATGAAGGAATATATCGAAGTGTTCTTCTAGACCTCCAGCTCACGAGTAACAGTAAAAACAGTAAGAGAAATGACTTAAATCCTCATAATGTAAATGTACCTTATTATTTATCCATATATTAAGAAAGTTAATATCAAATTGCTGGTGATTATTATCTTAAATTAAAGTTCTGACTACAGTTATCAATCGTACTATGATGAAGTCTCGGAAAGCATGCGCGATAAAAATGTCCTCATCGGTCTGAAAATATTTCTCCAATGGAATATAAAACTATGACTTCAATATAGTTTAAGAACTGGGTTTGCACTAATGACACATGTTGCCAAACTTTATACTAAAATCATAATTCTGAATTTTAAGTCAACCGATCTTGTCTGTATATATTTCATAATACTCATCTTTCCATCAAATTAAAAATATTTAATACGTTTCCAATGAATGATATTCCTTCAGTTACAGAGTAATTAACTCTTCATCTCCGAAAAATGACCGTTCCTTAATTTAAAGCATGTTTATAGATCTCTCTCTTGATGTCTTTTGCTGAAAGTCTAATTCTTTTTTTCTGCCTGCACATCGATTTTAGTATCTTCACAATTCGTGATGAATTGGCATAATTTCAATGCATCAATCTTAGAAAGCACCGCATTCTACTCATTTAGTCTCATAACCGTTATTCCAATTCGATCTAATTTAAGCGTCGTGATGAAGCCAATCACGTTAACATAGATGTAACCCTTTCGAAAGTGCAAATCTGTTTTCTCACGACCGCAAAGAAGTGCTTTCGTTTTCTACCACATTCTTGGCGTTCTTCGGTAATGGAACACCGAGAAATGCACGAAGATCACCTTGAGGTCAAGCGATAGCTGAAAAATTTCGAATTAAGATCGCTTTTCTTGTTTCACCAGCAAACTGCTGGACTTGGAATCATCTCAAAATCATTAAAATCGTCTAATCAGTGTTTTATAGTACATAGTGGAGAAAGGAGGTCTTACTTCCATAATCTTTTTCTTTTGTTAATTGGACTAACAAATAAACCCTATTCCTTCTTACTCCAGGTTAAAAAATTGACTTGGTGTGTTGTTTATACATTTGCACGCGTATGCCGATTATGTTGAACATCTACCTTTCCGATTATTTACTGCGTTATCGTATCAGATTAATCATCCATAACTTAACATATATATTTTCTTTTATCTTTCGAATCTAATTTATTAATATATATTTCTATAATACAAAATTTATTAATTCGTAAATTCATAGCATAGCTTACTTTAACCTCTATAATTTCGTATATTAACGCAAACTCTTACTGTACCATGAGATTTGTTATTTGGTAGTTGCCTCAAATAATTATCAATAGTCAACTCTCTTCCGTTGCGATTTTTAATATCCTCAAATTTTGACTGGCTATTAGTTCGGATAATTTTTATTATTTAATGTTTAATTGAATGAAAATACAATGTATTTCAGATTACATGAAAATAGGAAAAAATTCAAGCTAATCACTAAGACCTAAAAAGCTATTCCAGGAAAAGAGCTCTCGTCCCTAATCCGATGGTAAACCCACGACCGCGATGGACACCTTAAAAGCGTCCTTTGACGTTTAAAAGATTTCGCTTCCCAAACCTTCCGTGGTCACTCCCATAAATTTGCAGCTCCTAAAAGCGTAATGCTGTTACGGAGATTGCGTCAAAAGACAGTTCCTTCGATTTCTCTTAATTCTCTATCGCAGAGTGCTCTCCTATCGGCCAAATATATATACAAATTCACCGCTCTGCTATATCATGGCTGCCAAGGTGTTAATTGCGTCCTTTAGCCGTTCACTGAAATCACCAATACCTTTATCGTAGCGTTAAGCTATTGGGCATTTTATTACCTCAAGGTTGCCATGCTTTCCCACTCTTTCAACCAATCTATAGTCCTAGTCGAATTAATTAGCGGTGGAATGAATTGCTGCCTAAGGGAATAGAGAAAGTCTGTGTTATCGGAAACGGAAGATAACGCTACATAGGTGTACTAGATGTTACATTGCCTTCGGAAAAGGGTTGAAAATTAAGGAGAAAGTATATCTCTCTGGTGAAGCTTTTAAGCCGAACCTGCCATTCATGTCGATGTTCTGAAATATCTGTCCATACGTGGAAATTTTATCCTTAGATAAGTTAGGATAATGTATTATCTCTATCTACCAGAATTAACGGAAACTTGTCTGTACAAAGAGGAATATCCATATCTATTTCTGCTACGATCACTTATTATTTTAAACTCGCTTCTCTAATGGCAAACAATTAGTATTGGCTGGATACTAAATGACCATAGATCAGCAATTCTTTAGCCCCAACATGAGAAATGCAAAACATTTCTTCATTTATGTAACCGGTGTTCCTTAGATAAAAGAACAGGGTTTTCCAATTCTTAAAATATGTACGAATAGTAATAATTAAAATTAGGATTTGATATAATTATGTGTACTTTAGATAGAAAGTATATTATCAGCCAGAGATTCTTCAAAATATCTGTGTATAATAAAAGTGTTATTCAAAATTTGCAATTTTAATAAAATATTATGGAAATATTTTTGTATAGAATATTTCCTTAGCACATTGATTTCCGCTGATTGTATTATGCAACCTTGAAAAAACCTTAAAGACGAGGTTTCTCCCTTATTAATTTCCAAGCGTGATTCATCTGAAAACTTCCTCTTAATTCTTCTTTGATATTCCTTATTAACTCATTTTAACTTTCGCTATGAAGATCCTTTCCAACTTCCTCTTCAAACTTTTATATCTCTCGATATCTTGTATAATATTCACATTCCTTACTTTATGGATATGATTTACATTTTAATGTATTCTTTCAAGCGAAAATATTAAATTACGTACCCAAGCATAAACTAACCGTAATCATCATAAAAGTAAGAGTCCTTATTATTTTATAATATCGGTGATGCATTAATTAAATATAAAATCACACTTTCACGCGAGTTAATTTATAGCGCCAAAATAAATTAGTCACAGTACACTGGACGGCCTTTCCTACGGAAACTTTTTTGCTACTCTTTGAGTACTTCTTTTTTTCTCGACGAAGTTTATCGTGCAATGTTTTCCGCCCTTCGTGTGGAAGTGCGATTGTGAACTGCCATATTCTCTCGCTTTTATTATTTCCCGCTAGAGAGGGCCACTGTCGTCGAATCCACGACACGGACCAGTGAAGTTGTGATCGCTTCGCAACGCGCCAAGCGGAAGTTTTTATCGCTCTTTTATCCGGGATAAAAAAGTCGGAGGTGGTACAGAGGGATGCTGTGGGCGGCAGTATCTCCATGGCGACACTGGCGTTAACCTATATTTCATCAATGCGGTACCTCTCAGAAACCTTGCATCGAAGTTTATTGGCGGAAGGATGTTTTTCCGTGGAATGTACATTCATCCTGAGAGTACAATAAACAGGGTCGTGCTTCTCTTTATTTACATGGCATTGGTCCATAAGAGATCGAGATTGATTGCTTCGGCGAATGATGGATATATTGCACTCAAGAGGCTGTAGATAGAGTTGCTCAAGTTTTATTCTGCCACTTAGATATTTGAAGGAAGGATTCAGAAATTGGATGATAAATAGAAAGCTTTATTATTTGCTGAATTTCAATCTTTCTTTTTTATTCTTTGCAGTTTTGGATACTTACGGTGAAGGATGAAAGGCTGTACAGTTTTATTGATGTTAAACAAGGAGTAGAATGTTCCTAATCACCTCAAATGATAAAGAGGATTCTATTTGCAATTTGCAAGTTAATTGTTCGACAGCTGCAAATTTCAGAAGTTCCTTTACTTGAACACTTCGATCGATTTATTTCATTTATTGAACTTATAAAATGACAAGTTTTTCTTTTTCATGTTTTCTCTTCCCATTCCCAATCTTCTTTCAAGTTGGATCCAATATAAGACGCATTTAATTTAATAGTTCATGTTTTTCTTGGAAAACGAGGGCCTTCTCAGACATAACAGAGACCAGACACAGCTAAAATGATTTTTTCTTGGTAATCTTCCAGAACCCTGAGAAATATGTTCTTCATTTACTTACTTCCATTCAACATTATTTTATGGGATTGTATTAAATTAATATCTCATTTTTCGTAAAAGAAAGTTCTATAGAATTCCATATTTTTTATTTCTATAATATATTTATTACGTGCAAGACAACAAATGTTTTAAACTTTGTAGCAGATTGTTCATCAGTCAGCATGGCATTAGAAAGTGGGGTTCGAATTGACTGGGTTCGAGTCCCAGTTATTTTTCTTTATTTTTATTTATTATTCACTTCTTTTCAACTTTTGTGTTCAAGTTGCGCCAAATTATCGTTCTAATTTCACTTCCTTAATCTTATGTAATTCTAAGCATAAATAATGTCTTCAGATTTGTAATATTTTTTTTATTCTACTCTTCGGAAATTTTAGTATTCCCTCTTTGAAAAGGTAATTACAAGAATATGAAATATAATTCGTAAGATAAAAGAAAGTTACCACTCTGTTATTCTTTTAAGACTTGGCCTCAATGTCTGTAAAGACTTGTCAACTTTTGTCTTCATTGATATGCGATCCTCAATCTTTTTAAACCACCTGCACTCGGCAGCCATATTTCAGGCCCATTAGAGGAACGAGTGGAGGAATGGTTTGTTTGAGTCAATCATTCGCACTAATTCAATATATGCCTTACGAATCAGGAGCTCAAATCGAGTGGGTCATTATGGCCTGAGGCTTCTCTGCAATTGCTAATGATACCACTCTTTCGTCGACGCTTCCGTTACAATATATGTATTTATGCACGACATCGCCTCAAGGGCAGCTCTTGAAGACGATCAATCTTAGGCGATGTATACAAATTCGGTGGCATATTTTAGAGCGTCGTTTGCGAAGGGAAATTTGTCCAAGGCAAACTTACCATCGATATTCCGTCGATGCTCAAGAAGTAGCCAAGGTAATGCGGGCTTCTGTGTGTATAGCGCGTGCTATGTAACCCTAAGTTGGATTGAGACGGTATCCCTTCAAACTGTGATAGCGGATAGCTACGCGTAAAATGTAAGATGATCACAAGTGTGTCGACAATGTAGCTGTATATTTTATTGTTGTGGGAAATAATATCTGCTTACAGTATTGTTGGTTGAAAAGAGTAATTGGTTGATTAAAACGAATAGAAGAAAAGATTAAGTGGGGTGACATTTGGAGTCTAATTCAAATATTGGGCAACAAAGTTGTAAACTGTATTCTTTATTAGCGATATAAATTCAAAGTAAAAGCTCTAAATTAAGAACATGCACTGTAAAAATTTCATTGGGGCGGAGGCATTTTACATCGATTCAGGTTTTTATAATTAAAATTATTTTCAATAACGTGCTGTATACGTAAAATGCATGCAAAATATTGATCAGGTATTTAAACCTTATCCTTCCCACTATAAAATTCAGCGTAATGAAATTTCTTATTTATATACTTTGAATACTCATACGTAGATAATAGTGAGAAAAGTTTTAAAAATCCCATCTTTTATGGACTTGTATTTTTTGGACTTATCTCTTATGTAGAGGAAGATTGAATTATTTTTCTTTTATTTTATAAATATATTTTAGACTTAGAGCTTGAAGTCAGTTTAAGTAGAGCGTATATGCGATAAGTGTATCATTCGAAACAGTCCATTATCATGGCTGATTCCCTACATTTCAAAGTGAATGGGGATATACGAATGAGTAACAGCTAGTTTTTCACTTAAGCTGTTCCCCTCTACATTTTTGAAAGAACCATAAATTTCAATCTTCTGAAGGATCCAATACTTTCTC
Source organism: Pantala flavescens (assembly GCA_020796165.1). NCBI lineage: Eukaryota > Metazoa > Arthropoda > Insecta > Odonata > Libellulidae > Pantala > Pantala flavescens. The sequence goes on from CM036883.1 coordinate 9,702,143, forward strand.
ATTGATTCCAACTTTAAGGATCCCCAATTCCAGCCTTCCCCTTATCGAACTTCTCGTAATCTGTTTTTACGTTCATTCCTCGAAATCTAAGGCGGATGCAGAAATGTGTGGGATAAAAGGTACCTCTCGTACCTTTATTAAAGTTTAACATTGCAACTGATCCATCTAATTAGCCAAAGTTTGCATCCACGAATGGGAATAGACAAAATAAATTTAGGATTTTTTCTTTGTAAATAAATGCGTAGACGAATCCTTTAGCATTATCCTTATTATATTTCAAAACTCAGAATACTTTCGAAATCTTTTAAAGATAGAAAATATATTTCGCAGAAAAGCTCAAACTAGGGCTTCAATTACTGAATAGAGGTTCGCAGGATCTGTATTGGATAATGTGCGTCCTTCCCGTAAATATAGGTCGTTCTGAGAGGAAGTGGAACAAGAAGAAGCTTCTGGAAATTCTTTTTTTCCTCGAACTATACGCGAAAGAAATCGATTATGGAAAGTAGGATGTATGCACGAATCCCCTTTCATACTGCAAAAAAGGTTAATAAAGTAGATGCAGATATGAAATTTCCTGTTTTGGATAAGGAAGCAATTGAAATTGTGAAATTATTTTCTCTTATTTTAAAATAATAAAAAATATTCATCAAATGTCGTACATTCTATATATTTCTATTATTTATGTGAAATTTTTATTGGTTTTGATTATATTCGGGGTTCCTTCTATGTAATTTGTTTCTGAAATGCGTAATTGATGGGGTCTACAGTGCAAAAATGTAATTTAATTTCTATATTGTTTAATTATTTTAAATTTTAAAATGTTATTTCACATTATTATATTAGATAATGCTATTCCTTTAATGTTAATTTAGCATTATCTTTCTATAACTTTTAACACGTTGTTTATTGCTAACCCAAAATCAATATGAAAACAAGTTTGTCTTCCATCAAACTCCAATTAGGAGCAATCGCATTCCAAAATCCTCCGAAATAAGATACAATCTGTGGTGTAAATAATTCAGCGATGAATCATTCCTCTCCTCGCCCCATCATCGATGCAGGATATCCTCAATCTGCATCCTCGAAGCATCTTCTCGAGAAAGATTCCTCGTCTATTTCCAGATTGCGTCCCTCACAATTGACGACGCCATAACGAGACACTAGAGTATGCTCTGGCGGAAGGAAGAGCGTTGCTGATTACGGACATTTCTATGGTCCCTTTCGAATAAAAAAGGGTCAGTATCGGATTCAGATACGTGGTAGCTCTAGGGGAACAATCGCCCTTTGATTCGACCGTTTTCCTCGGGGCTCTCGGATGTCCAAATGGCCCTCGGTGGTGAAAGGACCCGGGTTCGATTCTCGTCTGAAATCCATACGCGCACTATCACGTACACTACCGAAGTACTTTAACTATGGTGGCATTTTCCTTCTGCAACTAAATTAAACCATTTTATTGGAAAAAATAGTATAATGTAAATTAATAGTTTCTGTTTTAGAACTAACGATTGTTACGTAATTCTCGTTATGTTAGAAACTCGTAATTAGGATTGTTGCTTATTTTCCTCTCAATTTTCAACAATGTCAATGTTGAATATTGGCTCTTTAATATATATTCATAAAAAAGCCTCAATCTATTTCTTCGATATATTTTCAACTCAAAAAGTTTTTGTCTGCCGCAATGACATCTCATTCTGAATATGTTGTGAGTTTTATAGTTTTTCTTCCACTCCAATTACTTTACATAATGTGTCGCCTCACGATATAGAGTCCGTTGACAATTGTTATTATTTGAGAATCACTTAATTCTTAAACCCTTTTAAAATTTTATAGATTCGATTTAATTCCGTTCGAGTATTTTCTTTATTATTGTCGATTCGAATGAGACTGATTCTTTTATTCATTTCTAGAATAATAAAATCTTTGGAAAGTGATTATACTTGGTTGGCAAACAATTTAAATAGTTTGTATTGTATTCCTCAGGAGTACATTACAGAGACCGTGTACATCAATGTACCGATTGACCCTAAATAATAATTTTCTTCCCAATTCCTAAGGATATTATATGATATACTAAAATCCGGTCTTTCATGGGCAGGTTTATGAATCATGTCCTCGGTCAACTGTGACGCAATCGTATGAAGGGCATGACCTCCCCACGATCAAAAACAAACGAAAAACATTGGGCGCATTAAGATACGAAAGCGGGAGATTCCGAGGACAAGAAAGTTTCGATTCCATATTGATTGCAGCGTGACTTGTTTACCGTCATAGAGCAATTCCTTTCTTATCAGGAAGCTTCCATTAAAAGAAGGGGACTCCATAAGGGTGGCTTCCTTATCGCTCGAGGAATGCGACGGACGGGCGACAGTTCGGCCCCAGTTGCCGACAGTTCCAAAAAGAGAGGTGATGTAAAAGAATCTTCGTTAGGACGTTTCCCCTGATTCCTCAAACGAGTGATAAGGAATTGTTCCAGAACCGGATTTATACTCCAAGGATTTTTTTTCCTTCGGGAGAGATTAATGACCGATGCCAGAAGTGATAAGAAATGCGGCTTACTGGAAGTGACAATGGCAGCTGAATTATTGTGGACTCCTTTCTCTTCATATGTAATTAATCTTCGCTTGGATCATTGTTGCGTTTCCGAAACAATCATCTGCGATTCTTGGATTAATCTGTCTTTAACTCGACTGCAGAAACTGGTTATTGAACACTAAACTAAATAACCTAATTATTAAATAGCAACGTTTGTACAGGAAATAGTAGTTGAATGTTTTCGTTGTTTCCTGCACATATTCTTTGAGGCGATTCATTATAATAATTTAAATACGTGCATAAACTCATTCAAGCAGAATTTGATGATAAGATTGATTTTATTAACGACATAAATATAAGAATTTTACATAAAGCTAATGGATTATAGGTGTTTATTGGATTTTTAATTCTATTCATTCGTTTTCTCGATATTTGTTTTCTTCTAATTTTACCCCAAATTTGCATTTCACTCCGCGTAATAATATAATAATATTGCAATGTAGAGGAAAGAGCTTATATCCATGTTATTCGGATTTGAAGTTAAATTAACAATTTTATTCCTAATCTGTCATTCTTCCATTTTCAATGAAAGCTTTCTTTCAAATTTTGTATGCAAAATCGGAAGTTCTTTATATCCTTGTGTTTCCATGGAAACCAATTCCAATCAGCTCAATTCTAGGAAAAGCGTATAAAAATGCATAGAATCCGAGGATTATCTGAATACGACTGTCGATGAATTGAGTAATAGCTTAATATTCCACTCGAGACGCATTGGTCGATGCTCGTTTCGAGAAGACGATATTAACTGGGTCCCTTTAAGAGGCCCCGAAAAATCCGGAATACATTGAAGCAGATGAAGTGGAACGCAATTTGGCTTACTTTCAGTGGCGCATAATAGGAGCTCCTTCTTCGGAGAACTTTTTTGATGGAGATTTCGAAAGGAGTTTAATATGATGGGAGAGTAAGCACTGTACTCTTCCCCTCGTAAAATGAACTAATGCAAAGTACTCGGTTTATCCTCTTTTAATGAAGTTCCCAGAAGACTTGTTTACTCAGAAATTCTTTCCTCCTTTTTCCCATAAACTTGGCGAAATGAAAATGTATTCGTTGCCGGACTCCGGTGGTTTTTTTTCGATCTTCGTTTGTTTAATTTGTATTTCAGATGGGAAAATTAAATTAATGTGCTACGAATTATCAAAAGCATCTGTTTACTGCAATATCTACGTAAGGCCATCTCTCTGCAGAACTAACATTTATGATAAGTTATTTTATTAATATAAAAATACTGTATATTGTAATTAAGGAGTAGACTTCTAAGAGTAACGATATGATTTCTTTTGTTTATTCCTAAATGTGTAATTTACTAACTTGGCACGATAATGAGAAAAGTATGCATTAATGGTTTTAAAATTAAAGCTGAGGTTATAGTTTAAGCTGTAAGGTTCATCCATCCTCTTTTATTCACAAAGCATTAAGAACATCGTCTTGGCAATAATTTATGATTCGATCTTTCGCAATTGTATAAAACTACACCAAATAGATTTACACTCTTAACAGCGCACAAATTTTGATCATGGAACGGATATGTGTTTCGTTGGTCAGAATGTCTCCGCCGCCCTTGAGTCTATTCTGAATATCTGCTCAATGGAGTCCATTCCGAGAAGCGCTTTTTTATGTGCGAAAAAGAGGGGCATTCAAAAAAGGCGGCAAAAGACGTTGGTTTTTAGGCGAGAATGGGGTGTAAGGCAGGAAGTAAGCACTTGTATCTCTAATGTGGCAAGAGCTCTTTTTTTAAGAAAAAGGTGAATTGATTAAGTTTCGGAAAAGATGCGCTTACGTAATGAGATGCCAGGGGGCGCGTTTAATTCATAAGCGGGATAATTATGTATTTACATTAGCATGGAATATTTATCGTGCGTCTGAGGTTGGGTGTGCCTTCCCTTGTACCCAAAGAGTTATGTAACTGAGTCCTGTGAGACAGTGAAAAGTTTGAAACGTTTTCGAGTTGGATAGCTTCTGCCAAAAGTATACTATTCCTCCTGAGGGCTGAGAATTAATAAGTCGTACTTTCGTTAGCATCAAAATTTAGAATGAATTATTCGAAGAATAATTGAAAAGTTTTTTTAATGCGAGAATATCTTTGCGAAAAGCAAGCATGTATGGTTTACTTGTCCTCTTTACGAAGCTATAGAATCATAAGTTTACGATTATTGTGCGTTATCATTTATATTACAAATATTTTTCATACTTGTGTTTTTATTATTTTTATCTGGGATATTCCACAGCAATAACTAAATAATAAAATTGATTAATAAAAAATTGATTGCTATGGAGATGAAGTGTATATAAGTGAAAGTAGTGAATTATTTGATAGTAATAATTGTTTCTTCGACAATGGAAGGGCTGAGAGTAACTGTTATAACGACCAAAACTCTATTGAACCACAATTGGCGCCATATAAGGCTGTTCATTTGATAAAAGGGAAATGAATAAAAGATGTGCAATAACCGTTTCTAAATAAAGTTTTGATCTATGAAGTGTGAACGATATCCTTCAAAGACTTAACGCTTGAGATGTATTGAATAAGTAATAATAGATAGTGCGAATGTAATGGTGATTTAATGGCCTTTATGGAAAAGATAGAGAAAGTAAAGCGAAGAGAAAGGTTCTGCTAATAAAAGTGGGAGTTTGGAATCAATCTAGCGAAACAAATAGCCTATCCGAGTTTTTTAGAAGTTCTCTGTGGGAAAATATAGGGAGTCGTGACCAACCGATCGTTAGTCAATCCTCTGGAAAGCTACCATTGCATTAAATCAATCCTTAACCTTCCATCTTCAAAGAAAATAATGTTTTATTAACTTACTAGATAAGATTCGAGAATAAACGTGTCTCTGTGATTTTCAGTTCTGAATATACATGTAGAGTAAATCAATTAATTCAGTATCTTCGCTCAGTTGTGATATTTATTGTGAAAAATGTCGCTTTTTAGGTAAAATCCACTCATTCGACAAGAAATGACAGCTGCGTTCTTCAGTTAACTAATTTATTCCTTTGGCTTCGAAGAGTGGACATTCGATCATAATCTTCCAGCAATTTTCCGGTAGCCTTCTTCTTCTTTCGCTATCGAACATCTCTTTCGCAACTTTGCAGAGAGATAATTCAATGGAGGAAGAAATTCGTGCTTCCATCTGATGAATTTAATCACTTCCTGTCATTACAGACGAATTGTTTTCGCGTTTTTGCAGAGATAGATTTAAATCACTTTCTGGTAGCAATCCCCCCTTTTGAAATTCCTTCCACGTAATTCGATCCTGCTAATTAAATTCGTGGGAAGGGCATTAACATTTGCACGAATTAGTGCTTTTGATCACGCACCATTTGCATGATGGCTGCAGATTAGCGAGCGAAATTGAATTCGACGTTTTTGTGTGGAGCATATGGCATTCTAAAGCTGCCATTACAATAATAGCCAGTCTTTCATACTCCGACGGTTATTAAGTTAATGGAATTCAATTTCGCACAGTAGACATTGTTACGAGCGACTGTTAATCAGTAATCCTCAGCCCATGTTTTTGTTTTTGCGAGCATATCTTGATTAATGGGCAATATTTCTGTTTTAAAACGTAGGGTGTGAAAGAATGTTTTTGTTTACCTCTGTTCCTGTTGCGTTGTCGTGATCGTTTGAAAAATAACGAGATTTTAATTTGCTCCAAAACTTCACTCACAGTGTTTTTTCACTTCTTAAGTATTTTTGGGAGGTTCTACTACGATGTATGTTTTTTAAGGAAAGTGGTCGGTCAACAATGTCGTCTGTAGTTTCTTAGTTGATTGTTTCAGAATAAATACGTTATTGGTTGAAAAATTGTAGTTGCTGATAAAACTCCTTAGCAAAGACCTCGCATATTTACATGACTGGTTTGCCGTAGTTATCAGCTGTTGTGATAAACTCGTGAGAAATATTTATGAACGAGATACAGTTTTATAAGAGAGCCAAGGAAATAACGTAGAAATGCTTCCATCTTACCGAAATCTTAGAGATATAAGTATACTAAAACTCAATATAAGACCTATGAGATATTTAAGGATTCCTGTTATAAATCACTGGACTGGGTACCAGCATCAGATTTGTACCAACCCCTAAATCTTTCAATGTATTATCCCTTTCCTGTATCAACCCGTATTTCCTCAAAGGATAGGCATATGAAAGGCATGCAGGAAGGCATTTTAAGGACACATTCACAATTTACAGACAGGAAAAAGCAATTGTGGATGCAGACTGGAGGTCGAATTGTTATTTAATTGATCGATTGTTACTTTGGCGCAACCGATTGTTATCCGCAACACGTGTTCCAGTTATCAGTCAGGTGTCCGAATGGATTCGAAAATTTCATTGTTTAATTATCAATGAGCAGCCGGGGAATTAAATAAATTAATGAGTTTTTGCAATTGATTGATTTAAACCTAATTTAAATTCCCCGATAATTAAGGATTAGTAATTGATTTTGTTTGTTGATACTATGTAAGGTCTTTAATGCGATTAATAAGTCTGTAATTTGCAATAAATCATAGAAAAACTATGCTGATACCACATGTTTGGTTTTAAAGATTGTTAGCTAAAAGCAAACTTTGCAATATAATATTCGGCATCATGTGATGTTTATGTTAGTAATTTCAGTACCAAAATTAAAAAATAATCCCGGTTTTCTTAAATATTTCGGTACATCAGACAAATAGTAAAAAGCTATATTTTAAAGAAAAAAATTTATTATATTCGTTTATATAATCTAATAAAACATTGTATCAACTACCTAATCACTTTTGACGATTGAATACATAATTGGTGAATTGGACATTATTTTGGGACATTCCCCATGTCCTCTGAACTAAAAAATTATTCCAAGACAGTCCATGTTTGTATCGGCGCGCTTTTAGAGACGGGGCCTCATCTATATCGTCGCATGGAGCCATCTGCAAGAGATACCCCAAACTTCCTCTCGCAGCGGATGGACTTAGTTCTCAAAGTAAGCGATAGATAGAGCATCGCGGCGGGCCATTGATGTTCTGCGGGTTGCCGCACCGCAGGGCGCGTTCCCTTGTGGTCTATCAGACCGTCAATTTTTTTCCCGCTGCGTTCTCCATTCCGTTCGAATGGTTTCGTGTTTGGGTTACCCCGCCGCGAATTTTCGGTTCTTTGTTCGTCGCCCGCATGGTTCGCCAAAGGAAGCCTTCAGCAGCGTGGCGCCGTCCTTCGAATACCCTTTGTGTCAGATGTTTTTTCTCCACCAAGTGCCATTATCCAATTTGGCACACTGAGTATCAGCGTGGGACAGTGGGCTTGCAAAGGTCGCAAAAAGAGGAGGGTGACATGCCTTTGAAATCTCCCATATTGGCTTTTGGCGAAGAGGGTTACTGGTAAATTTAGCTAGGAACTATTCAAGAGTGATCCAGAATTGAATGACCAATTGGATTTGTTTCCCTTATGTTATAATGATGTTTCATGTCGATCGATATGAGTTGAATAGCTAAAAAAAGGTTTACGTGAATGTAAGAATTCCAAAGGAAATAAGGATATGGAAAAATATCTTGAAGATGTGGGATCTGAACGTTGATTCGGATCTTTTTTTTCGGTTGACGAGTTTTTTGTTGATTTACATTTCCGGGGAAAGCATTTGTTTTGGACAATTTTATCAGCTGAACCCGGAAAGAGGATTCTCCAGGGTCTAGTTCTTGTCCCATCTGATTTTTTATTCGTCTTTTTTCGGAATTTTCCTTGGAGCAGAAATTAAAAACATTTTTTTCTACCATTCATATAGATTTTCTACATTATACACGTATGATCTTATTTTATGGAATCAGCTCGACATATTCTTATTAAATTGAGGAATTCTTATTTTTAGGATTACTAAATGAGGAAATATCTTTATAATAAAATTTTAATGTAAGCTAATGTTATGCGTTTTATGCAAAATATTCCCCTTTCTATGTCGTTTGTTATGTTTTAATGGTTCATCCTAAAATTTTACCTCAAATACAAAGGGTTCTAAAAATCACAAGGTAACGTTCTCGGTCCATTTCATTTATTCAAAGTAGAAAAAACGTAGTCCGAATAAATCCACTATTGCGTATTGGATAGAAAGTTTCCATTCGCAGGTGATAATAGATTACCCGATTTGCCAGAGGCGAATGCTTCGAATGGAAAATTGCACTTCGATTGGTAAGAGGCGTTTCCATTTGAGGCATTTTTAGAATTAGTTACGCCTCCCAAACGTCTGCACGCGTGATATACGGCTTCTGATTACTTCCAATTGCCACTCTCTCTTTAACTGGAGAAGGGTATCGGTTAAAGTTTCCGGGTGACTTCACTTAAAAGGAAAAAGGATAAAGCATCGATGAAAGAGTGCTGATACATGTTCGATCGAGGAGTCAATGACACTTTGCATCTGCTTCCGTATAATTTAATGTCGACGATTGGTTTATCGATACGTCGATATATATTTCCCATTTCTCCGTCAGATTATTCCATGAGAAAGATATATCTGCAACCTAAATTGTGCGTTTATAAATAAAGGAAAATCGTTTTGCTGTTTTGTTTGAACATAAACTCTCATGGTGTTCTACAGTTCGCAGATTAGGTAATGGCCACGGAGAAACGTACTTTGTTATTTTAAATCAATTGTTACGCAATTAGCTTTGTTGTAAAACAGAAAGTAACTGTGTTGTTGAAGCTGTAATCATTTGATTAGTGGTATGTTTGTTCAAGCCAAAAGTTGCTCGTTTTGTTACTAAGCTTAACTTTCTGATATTCAAAGCGTTGATTTAAAATAATAAACACGATCCCATGCAACAAATAATTTTTACCATTCCAAAGTTATCTCAAATAAAATATTTTGATTTTATGCCTCAGTTACCCCATATATTTACGAAAATTGAGTTGCTTTTGGAATTTGTACATAATATTATTATTAAATACATTGTGCCTGCAATGATAGATCACTATGTTTTGGATTTAAGAAATTTTATATCACTATCAACATTATCAAAATAGTTGAACTATGTATAGTATGTGAAGTTAGGTATCGTATCATACACTAATGGCATTCATATTTCTGTTCGAGATTACAGCTTCAAGGAGCAAGCAACTACAAATGACAACGGCTTCCTCGCCGCATAAAAAATTCTTCTTCTGCATTAGTTTGTCATTTATAAGTTACGGTGAAGTGTCAACTAAACAATATTACGTACTTCATCTATCTTCTTTGTATAGATGGCAGTGTCATAAATAACGTACTTTTTAAAGTAAACATCTCTTTTAAGCGTAAAGTTACAAAACTAATCGTGAGATATGTAGCATAAATAGTCCTCTTTTTGTTTATATCAACAAACAAAAATCTCCAATGGAATTACTTATTAGTGTGTTATTTATAAAATTTATTGCAACTTACATCTTAAAATATAATTATTTCATAAGCGATCCATCTCTAAATTCTAAAATAATTTTATAAGTGTTATTAAAAATGATCTCCGAAAACTTGAAACTTTATTCATCGATTAATTGAATTACTTTTTCTTTTAAAATGAAGTATTTACGATATTAACCGTATATGTTGATTAGGCGCATTTAAATTGGGATTTTACGTGGAAAAGCACTTCTTTGTATTTACCGCTGAGAATTCTGTTGCGTGGGTGATGTTTACTCACGTAGTCCCCTGGCGGCAGGTGAGGGCACTATGACGAGACTCAAGTTGTCATTTGCGGGGGTGGTAAAGTCAGTTTTCATTCCGTTAGACTATGTAATCTTATGCATAAGACATCTGAAGGACACTTTCCTTCTTGCAAAGGGACTACCTTCTCTATCTTCGTACGTAATGACGTCTATTAGGAAAAGGTGCATCTAAATAAGGGAACTTGTTTGAGGGTGTTTACCTAACCTTCGATGGAGCGTGAAACTTGCACACACAGTAATACATTGTGTCATATTTAAGCTGGTAATTTATTACCTTTTATAATTTATATTTGATGAATTAGAAGACATGTAAAATATTATCTATTCTGTCATAATTCATTCACTAAATGCAGGTATACAATTTATAAAGAAAATATTTGTTTGCTTTTTTATTATCGTATTCTCTCTAAGCGAATGGAATGATTTATTTCGGTCGATAAGAAATTTATTTTCGGTTCAAACCTTCTTTCGCTTATTTTTCGGAGGATGAACTCAATTCTTTAAGGATAATCAAAAGCTTTTATTTTCTTGGAGTTTATTTCTACGTCAAGTAGTATTATAGATTTGTAACATTTTTTCGTATATATATTTTAATATAATGTAATATTTTGTGAATTCAGTCATTTCAACAAATAATGTACATACATATTTTCATGCATACTTCTAACATTATTAGAATTGTATGGTTTTCTGTTCCTTTTTTTGAGAAATAACTTCTCTGATAGACCTTTTCCAATTTCTTTAAAAATAAACAGAAACATAAGATTGGGATTCAACTTATTTAAAATATCCAAGATGTATTCCCAAAAATCACTAAATTTTACTCCCAACATTCATTTGCATATAACGTCATGTACGGGGGAGGAAAGATGCTAAAATATACATCATTAAGGCATCAATTTATGTACAAAACCTTTCACATAAAAATACACGGTTTGTACCGATAGGGGAATTATGAATCGTATCTAAGTTAAAACAACAAATGCTGAGGCTCGATTGAATATCTGCTCATATTGCAAGGAATTTATTCCCTTCAAGGTGTACTTATGCTGCTTTAAGAGGTGCAATTTATCGCCAGAGATTTAGAGGTGATGCATTTCATTCGATAGCAGTAAACTACCTCTTGTAAAGCACCTCTTCCGTGCGATTGGCTTTTTAACAGATTCCGGAAAGATCTTCCGTGATTTATGAGGGTATAAATGGAAGACACACGCCTCTGTTTCAAGATATTTCACACAGATTAACTCTCAAAATATCGTATCATTAAGGTTTTTACGTACCTCACTTCTGAAATGTAATATGAAACCAAAGGAAAAATAATACAGGAATAAATAAAGGGAAATATAATAAAATAATAATTATTGTAAGTTTTTTAGAAATTTATTGGTTTATAAACTCCAATTGTTCAGGAATAACCTTTAAAAGCGTAAAAGGAAGAAGTACTGAGTCTTCTAGAATGTTTACGTATCCAAGGTTATTAAGGAAACAAACTCCATATTCCTTTAATTATGTATTCACAGCAATATTCAAATTTGAGAAGATTTCAAACAAAAATATTTCGTTGAGATTCAGATTGAGGAAAATCATAGCGTATCGATGAATTATATATCAATATTTTAGACTTTCTTTAATGTACAAATTTTTAATGTATGTCAATCGCAAACGCATATTGTCTTTCTTTAGAGTGGCATTAACTTATAATCGAATGATCTTAGTTTTCTAAGTACTCAATGATCTAATGAAGTATAAAGAAAAAATGGAATATGTTAATAATAACACTTAGTATGTAGTTATTTATATCATTAAAAACTTGAGAATTCAACCTATGAAATTTTTTTAGTAATTCATTCATAATATTTTGCTTTATTTGATGTAGCTGTCTTCATGACATTACTTCGTTGTTTATGATTCATTTGAATATAGTTTATTATGCATAAGATCAGGATAAATAACTTAAGAAATAGTAACATCCAAAAAGCATACCGTAGTTTAAGCATTCGACACTTTAAAAGAGGGCATATGCTTTATCATTCCCGCATGAAAATGCTCCTTAAATGTATGCTTATGAAATGCCACCAAATTTAGGGCAACACGTTGTGAGAACAACAGCTCTTTGTCGTGTTGCCCAATAAATGGAATGCAAAGTCGTAATAAATAGACGGAAGGTTCAACCACTTTATCATCGCTTACACTTCCCATTAGAATGAAAATTCACGGTAACCATGGCAAAGGTGTCGCATTACCAGCGGAATTACGCGATAATTTATGCAAAGGATTATCAGATATAGTGACCCATATTCCCTTAAGAGGGCGATATAACTGTACCGTGGGAAAACATCATTGCATTACTTCATCCTCGACATAGGAAAGTGTTTTGATATCTCTTCAAATGTACCAACCATTATTATCTCTAGACCTTAGTCACGATTTGCCCTTTCAGTAGCATCTGTGCATCCCTTGGAGGCATTTGGAAGGACCTCCCCACAGACTCTTAGAGATTCAATGGACCATGAAGAGACTTACCTCTCACATAGACCAATGGAATGGGAACGCGAAAAATCCTTTTCTTTCCATTGTTGCGGAGGCGTGTTGCAATTCGCGGATTCTTTGATTTTACTTTCCATCGAATGCTTTACTTTCATTCGATCAGAAACGTACCCAACCTTTCGAAATTAAATTTACGCGCTACCGTATCTGCATGAATTCATGGCGGTTTCTTCATTCCAGCTTTACTTTCGAAGTAAAGAAAACTCGTATGGCTAACATCAACCATATGCTTACTCCTCGTCTAATTTCATAATCCATTCTTTCATCTAATTACTTTTAGCATGTAAATTAGAATATAAGGGTTGGATGGGGAAAACAATAAGGAACCTTGTTAGGAATTCTTCAATGTGTCATTTTCATAATCTGTTTACATTTCCGCAATATTTCCAACAATTCTTGAAGATAATCTATTGGCTCATTCTAGAAACTGAAATTAGAATACCTTTAATCTTTATCATTAGAAATATTTGCATACGTATTCTAGTTATTTTCATTTAAACTGAAATTACTTTGGTGTTCAATTTCCTAGAGTGATTTTCATTTTTGTTTCCTCGATGTGCTTAAATTATAGTTTACTTTCATATTTTTCAATTAATCTTCCAATTTATGATTAAGCCTTTAATATATAAGAAGTCCTTTATTAACACGCATACTTAAGGTCTCCATAACAAATGTAATCATATAGGATTGATAAGTTGCCAAGGAAACATAAATACACATAGGTTGAAATTCTTTGTCTAATCGTTTAAACTTCGACTAACATTTTTTCTTTACACTTTAAACACTTTTATGTTTCAGTTACATATATGTGTGTACAAAATTTATCGATTGGTTCACGGATGTGATTCCAGCCTCACATTTCACTTCGATATAAATGCAATCGTTTGAATTCTCCCACGGCGTGAGTCCCACCCAAATATTTCACGACCCTCACGAACGAAGCACGCGATCGGAAAATTCAAACCCTTTTGAGGTCGCACACCCCATTCGGTGGAGGTAAATCCATCTCGTGATGCATCATCCACGCTCTTCCTGAACAACCACCGCCCGCATTGCGCAGTGACTAAGTCTTAGGGGGTGGGGGGGTGGATGGAACTTTCAAGGACACCTCCATTTATATTTCTCTTGATGCCCTCAAAGGGGAGGGCGGAAGGAAAAAGTTGGGAAAAGAAATCAAAAAGTTTCAATGAAATGGAATTAATGCGTCCCTAAAAAGAATAGAGGGGATATTTTAGGAGAATCGCAAAGTACTTTAATGGGAAGTGCTCTTAAGGAAAGAGATAAAGCAATAAGAGAATGATATTTGTTTTCCTCGCCGAATGAGAATACTACAAATCGAACATGCCCGCCTTCAGCGCCATGAACTTTGATTTACTCTTCAGATCCCATATCATGATGAATAGGAGGAATGAATGTACGTATAAGTTTTGTATAACTTGTAGATAATTGCTTAACGGGCATTACTAACTAAATGGCCACAGCTTACATTTCACGCCTCAATGTACCCATTCAATAATTCGAACGCATATTCTGTCGGAAGTATCTTCTTATTCAGGAGTGATTAGATACCTAAAAAATGCGTTAAATTTTTAATTATCTTGCGAAGAAGAGACGAAATTTCCTTAACTAAATTCTCTTTCCTCTATTATCATATGAAAGCCAACGAGGTGTGTGTTGATGTTGACTTCATCCTGGTCACTCCCTCTGAATAACATGAAAAGTATTACTCATTGGATCATTGTGCTACTCTCCAAAGGACATTTTTTACTCGTTGTACTCTGGTTCGCTATTGGATAGGAAAAATAACTCATTCCTCCTCATCTTCCGGGAGTTCGATTTCTCCTCAAATATTTTGGTTGAAGATTACATCAACCCTCACAATGATTTACGTGGAAAATGTGTAATACCTTTAATAGTTCTACAATGGAAAAGTATTCCATTTGTAAATGATGAAGTTCTACATAATTATTCGCAATAATAGCTCTTCTAGAAAGCTTTGAAATGAATGAGAATCATAAGGTTTTACTGCATTCAGGTGTGGCGTACGGGGCATTTAATTCGATATGAGAGGTTGTTAAAGTGAGAGGTTCATATTGATGTTTCCATCTCCTGCTCACGACAGGAAGATCCTGTTTGCAATCGTCTCCTGGTTTCGTAGTTAATTGTTTCAACGGGAGTGCCTCGTAAGGCACGATTTCCCAGGGAACGCTAATCTAAATTGCTTTCGAATAAACTCCTCCCGCAATTGCTGTGATGTGAAAGGATCGAAGCAGTAATTGGCTCACGATGACATCTTTAATTCAGAGGTGTCCAATAACTTCTGTTCCGATACTCGGACGTATTCCCAACAGCATTTCTATTTCCTCTCAATCTGAGTGATTAACTTTGAATAAAGATGTTTAGACGTATTGTCTATTTGACAAGTACACTTGTGGAATTAGTATATGTAATACTACGAAACAATGTTCTTATGAAGAAGAATCTAAGTTGATATATTTAATGGAGAGAAAGTTTTGTCATGTTCATGATTTAAAAATTAATGTCACAATGATTTGAGGGAAGTATTTAACCTTCTACATAAAATTGTACTGCTTTCCGAATAATATCATAGTGCAAAATATCGTTTTTAGTATCTCTGAAACTAAGATTAATTTAAGATAATAATTTACGTTCAAATTTTCATACAAAAGTAAAAAATCGTTCCGCTATATCAATAATAATTGTAAAAAGGTGAAAATAATTAAACCAAAATCGTTGTTTGGTTATAGAGATAGAAATATATACATATTTTTTGAATAAAAGTTAAACTTGGAAAACTATTGATTAGAAATATATAATTAGTATGAAAATGTAAATAAATATGAAGCAATATTTTTCTATATTCTGGAAACTCCGACTTAGATTCATTTGCTAATATTTAAGAGGAATTAGACTGTTTTATTAGATTGGAGAGGATTAAAAGAGGAATTTTGAAGTTCAGTCTTCATGATGCTTGTGTCTAACTCAGCCAAATTTGTCAATATCTATTGATTTTCTAGCATAATTATATACTTTTACTATTATTTTCCTAAAGAAATGATTTGTAAAGCCTTTCAATTCCTCGAAATATATTTTTCCTTGTGAAGATAGTGTTTCCTTCGAATCCTCGCATTGCTAAGATAATAATTCTTTCGCAATCATCGAAGTAAGATGCAACTCCGCCTGATATCCTTGGCAAAAACCGGTGCTAGAATCGCATGCCAAAGATCAAGGATAATATCATACCCTTCGGATATTTTGTAACGTTTATATATTTGAAAGAAATCTCGTTCCGTCCTTTTTTGTCGACCCTCTCCGCATGTTTTCTCAGATAACGTCTCGGCCAGAAACCCTCTTTCGTCTTAAAGGAGCCGTAACATATCTGCGATATATATTTTTGTGTTCAAACTTTCTCTTTTCCTCCCATTCGTTATAAGGTCGGGTTACGGCTCCATTTCTGGGGACATTTTCCTATCTGATTTTTTCGAACGTGGACCTTCGTCAAGATTTCGCTATATTACGAAAGATCGCTGAACTGAATTACTAAAATAAAGCTTTTTCGGGAAAATTTAATTTATTTCGCGAATTTCTAAAAGTTTTGGTTGCAAAAATAACAATGCACAATGATGCAGAGATATAATGATTTATAGATTTATATTCTTCGTAAATTCTTACCAATTTTTTTCTACAAGCTTTTATTCATGAAATTATTCTATAACGAACGTATTAAACGAAGGCTTATTTCTTTTTTACCTTTTTACATTTATTGTCACATTATCTATTAACTCTTTAATTTAATATAACAATTATATTAGTATCTGATAATAGTGAATTAATTTTACAGCGTTAAATATTAATTATCCTGTTATCTAATGCTATATTATTTATTTCTTTACATCTAATCGTAAATATGTTGGCGTGTTATTTATTCACCTTTATAGGTATTCCATTCTTTTTACGTAAACATGTACCTCGTAAGCCGTTAAATTCTTATTTCCCGCTAATATTTAAGGGGCATGTACAAACTTCAAAGTAGCTGTTTACTGTTTCACGTAACTTAGTTACAGAGGAAAATAAACCTGGACAATTAGCCTCGCGAAATTGATCACGACAAACCTCCCTGCAATCACATCGCTTACAGGAATAATGAACTCAATTTCTTCATTGAAAAACGCATTTATTTAGCCCATCAAATCCGTCAACACGCGTGTTTCCGCCTTCGCCTCCATTTACTCCTTTCACTCGGATAATCACCGCGCTTTTTGCCCGTATTTCACGGATGATGGTAATAAGGAAACTCTATGCATAACCGTGGGAATAGTTTGGTTGTCTTTGTGTACATCGCCGACTTGACAAAGGCTTTTCCGATTGCGAAATGGTCGTGATGCAACTCCTTCAGCGAAAGTCTTTAGGATAATTCACACGTTATCTGATTGTCTCGAGGGAGGAACATAGTTGCTTTTTTATGCCGAATCCTCTCCTATTTCCTTGACTACCTTTGTGTCTAAGTTGGATGATACTTCCGACCTTCGGAAGATATCGTAAACATTTCATGACTTCAAGATTCTTTGGATAATAAACCACGAAAGGTGAACAGTTGGGTTGTTTGCTGCTTTGCCATTCTGACCCTTTGATGATAATTGGAAAAATTGATAAAGGCCTCTGACATTTTAGAACGTTATGATCCTGCGACCGTTTGTGGAGAAAATTCCTTTGCTTTTATGAAGATTTCTTCCGCTTTCCAAATGTTGTTGAGCGTTGATTATGTAATATAAACGTATATTTTTTGCATTCGCGAAGTAGATAAAGACAGAATCGTTTGTATATTCGATTCTTGAGCCAAAATATTTCATGTGCCAATGAAAGCAAATAACATAAATATGACTAAAAATAAACGTAACATCCTTGCAAAAATAAATGAAATTTGAATGGTTGCATTATGACTCAATAAATTTTTACCATGGCCTTTATCTGTAATAATGTTTATTCATACATTATTAATTCAATATTTCAGTTATTAATCTGTAAGAATTATGTTTGACTCTCTGCCTTTTTAAGCAGAGATGATTATTTATTTTGGTCCACTGTTTTAGTTATTAGGAAATTCCTTTTTTGGCTTTCTTTTACAATTATAATCTTTCAATGAAGAAAGATCTAATAAAATTCGATTAATTGCACAATCTACATCTCACAAGCTTTTAAGTTTCCGATAAAGTCAGACAGAAGAAATATTTACTTGAATTTGGATGTAAATTTTTGTTTATTCGGTAAAAAAAGAAGTACGTGACATCTTTATAAATCTCATAATAAGGCAGGTGAAATTTTGACAACTTTATCTCTGCAGTAATCCTTATAAGGTACGTAAGCTAAATATCAGCCACACAGACGCCCTTCGAATGTTTGATATACACTACGTATACAGCGTAATAACTTTTCGACGACTCTTTCATTGGTTCTTGGAAGCAGAAATCTATACGCCCATCCTTCTGTGAATACGCCACTTTTATACGTCCTCATGAGTCCTGCCCACGTTTGTCCAGAGTCCACAATAGAAGTGCTCTATGGCAAATAAAAATCTCCTAGGCAACCCTTATGACTTTCACTTCAAAAGGCCGTTTCTTTTGTGACAATATTTAGGTCTCATCACCTACGTAATTCGACGTTGGAAGGTTGCGACGACCTCCAACCGTCCTCCCCTAAATCCCAATTTATGCTGTTTTATCCGTGGACGGCCCTCGATGTATCCGTGTGGGCCACCAGAAGGCGATTTTAAATACGTTGTCATTCTATTTTTACTTCCTGAACCTTGAGTGGCTTTAGTACGGTTTTTAAGGAACTGATAGACGCGGATTTTTTCGTTCGGCCTTCGTTTGTTTCAATTACGAAGTGTTCAAAGAAGAGGAGAGAGTTAATGAGAAGTGTGTGCTATAAACATTGATTGTTTCCATAGACGTACTTACAATTAATTTTATTTAAATTTAATTTATAATTAAATACGAACGTAGTTATATTCATTGATAACAACGGATGTTTTTTCATCTCCTGTTGATATTTTGCAGTTCTTGGAATGACTTTAACATTGTATTTGAGTCATATATTTTAATCGAGAGTATATAATTCTCATCTTGCGGAATATTTTAATTTAAGCTTTAAATAGTAATTAACTAATAATTTATTCATCAATCAAGATTGGTCTCCTTCTTTCGCCTCCTGTTTCATAATACTTTCCCATTTCTTTACATACTTCTTTCGCTCGCTTCAAACAGCAGTTTCCTCTGATGGAGTGGCTGAGATTGTACCTAATCGTGCGAAACGATTTCATTGCGGATTTGAGAAAGCTTAAACTCGTCCATAAGAGCTCTGTGCAGTTGTATGTCCAATAGGTGAGCTTTTGGTTCGAATGGAATGCTCGTTTCTTCAATGGACCAAAAATGATCTCCGTAAAGAGCTGTCATAGGAAATGCTGGAGGTGTCGAACTGCCGATGCTAACGACGCAAAGAGATTTTTAGCACGGATAAGGGGGCGTCTAGAATGCAGTCGGAATGAGAAAAATGTGTGCGATAAACATTAACGAGGTGTGTACCCAATGGTTGGCTAATCTGATGTGGTAACGGTTTTAGAATGGAATAGAGAGTAGATTTGGTCTCTATGCTCCGGTTCTTGGAGACTGCATCGACACCTTTCGCATTTAAAGACCGAGAAAGGACATGTTAAGTGATCTTTTTTCTTTTATTTTATGAAAAAGATTCATTTATTCAATCAGGAGTTGATTTTATGGTTTCCCTCATTCATAATAGATCAGAAATGGAAAGGTAATTTAAATTTATCGAACGATTTTCGATATTTTCACTTTCTACTTCACTCCGAAGAGAATTGAAACCTTATTTTTTAATTTTTGGTTTATAATTTGTAATTATTACCTCTTATTATTTATTTTCCCTTTTCTCATGCGAATTATATATAGATGCTTTTGTACGAAGAAAATTAGTATTTAAAAAATCTCAAATTTGAATCCATATAAGAATAGTGGCTTTGAATGTGCAATTCATATTTATATATACGAGAATAAATGGGGATTCCAAAGTTATATCGGTGTTGCAGGATTTTTAAAATAGAAAAACTGTTTTATAAAATTCTCGGATATTGCGGAATAACCTAAAATGTTTCTCCTTAAGATAGAGCATGTATTTAGAGCAAGAAATCTACGCATTGATAGCCTAGTTTTCTTTTCGTGACCATAAGATTACAAAAGCGTCTGAAATAAAATGCTCTGATTTGAATAACGTAATTCAAGAACGAGATCATCTCGTGATTCAGTAATTTAGCATGCGTAATCCATAAAGTGCTTTTTATTTATGGATAGTCTTTGTTACTTATTCTTGTGGAGTACATTCATCATCACAGTTCTAAATAAGGTCTGCAATCGCCCTGTGATTCGCATCTATTGTTTCGTTTGTTTAGTTAAACATTCGTAATGGAGAATCAAAACGTTGGGAAAATAGAAGTGACACGATGCGGTGAAAGTCAGTGGCGGTATTTGTGCCATAAATCCATCCACACACACAACCAGAAGGATACAATTTGTGACACTTTTATTGCAATTTCCTTTGACGATTTTTGTCGTCGTTTTGTAGTCTGTGAGTAGAAAAGGAATCGAATAATATCATATGAGCAATGTTTTCTAATGAAATAATAAATCAAAAGTTATTGAAGGAGATCTTTTTACTCATAAAACATATGAATTTTCTAATATTTAACTAATAATGAATTTTGATAGATTGGACGATATTTCTTTCTTTCATGAAAGCGCGCTTCTCAACAGAAAACCATTGATTGCATTCGAGTTGAAGACGTCCTATATCCATTATAAATTAAACTGAATTCAATGCTAGGAATTGAATTAAATTATTGAATAAATAAACAAAATCTAATATCACTTTATAAATTTTATGTGGAAATTTACAAAGTTGTTTTTATTACTATGGTATTCCACGAAGTCACGCCTTCTCACATTGATTTCATCTAATATCACCACGGAAACAGTGTGTATAGAGATTCTAAAATAAATAGGGATATGAAATACATAGAATACATTGCGTAATTGTTTTCACACAAAAGTATTAAATATTAATATGCAGATTATGTATGTCTATTTTCAACAGTCAATTTTTCTTGTTTCTTTTGTCGCAGACCATTTTTCTTATCCTCCTTTCGTTTTCGCCTTTTCACGAAACCTTACCCGCCTCCATAACGACTCCATAAAGATGAAGAAGTAACCTGAATAAAGCACGCGTGGGATTGTTTCACCAATCACATCTCCGTATACAGAATCGCAGTAGATCTTGGACTGTTTGTGAGATAAGGGTGGTGAATCTCGGGTGAAAATACAGCAGTCGTAAATCTGTGATTTTATTTCACGATCGAAGGTGAGTCACCAGTCGATGTAAAAAACTTTCTCTCCGGCTTTCAACCTCTCGTCACATCGTCATGTAATCCCCCTGTCCTTCCGCCGACTTCTTTGCCATTTTGTTGTACTACTTTCAGAGGGGATACAGGTGAATCCTTGGTATTCATGACTCATGCGGAAGATGTTTATCGCCCTCACGAACTCACGTTTTTTTCTGATACATGGTGTTCAGTATAATACGAATTGAGCGTAAATGCTGAATAATACAATATCTCCAATAGTTTATTTTCCAAAGGCGATATAATTTAATCATACTAATGTAGAAAAATAACAGATGTGAAAAATTAACTAAAAATGTCGATTAGAGAATCTCCCGAATGGCAAGTTCGCTCGCAGTCTCCTAAAAAGCGAAACGGACGTTTATTTTCCTGTAGAATGATTTTAAATGTATTTGATATACTTAAATAAAGTCCTTAAATAAAGATAGTTTCATTTATCCTACTATTCGTACCAGAATCATAAAAAATTCTTTTATATTATTTATATTGTCAAATTAACGAAGCTAAAATGCAAGGGAGAAATTCAATGTAATCATCATAAAATTAAAGAAGCGTTACTACATACGAATATTAATTAGGAAGAAAATAACCATCAAATGTTAAATATAGTAAAAAATAAGGAACGGAAGTAAATGCATTTCCGGAATGAAGGCAACAGGATGAGGAGTGCGGTTTTTCTGAGCTCACAGTTCCGTGCAAAAGCTGCATTCATATCCTATGAGTAACAATGTCCATTAAATTTTATAATGAGTGAGAATGCATCATCCGCAAGTGATTCAGGGCCACATCTCCGTAATTCGTACGTCATCGCTCTGTGATTCGTGGATGAAAGTTGAATTATTCTTGAACACCTTAATCATTATCATGTAAAAAGAGAAACTCTAATTCCCGATGTGCGAATGTTAAATTGTAGTTTAAGCGATGTATTATGCTTACAGTCCTTACAATAAGTTTTGTCACATGCTCAGGTAGCTAAAGATTTATTGTTTACCTTTGGTATATATGAAAAAAGTTTTATTAATGAAAACTGAATTTTCATTCATGTACTCTTAGCTTAAATTCATCTTCCTATGCTAATTAGGGAATAACATCGATTTAAATATAAATGTAAAGTCCCATTATAGTTGAGGATGCAAAGTTCGTTTTGTCCAGCGTTCTCTACTCGTGAAACTAGGATTTCAAATGATGACTTTGATATAAGGCAATTCCATTTTCCCCTCGAGTATGTTTGTATACAAATATCCCTTGAGCCCATCCATTCCCCTTAAACGAATTAAATCTCGCTTTCTGTTGATCTAACGATTCTGTCTAATGGATTATTTACTTCTGCCATCGAATGACTAACGCCGTTCCAATAAAAACAAACGACCGGTTTCGTCTCAGATGACGTTTATTACTCACCGTTTATCTTACGAAAGTAATTTTCTCTTTGATGAGAGAATTCCTCGAGGTCAAGTGGTCCTTAATTGATTTTATTGGACGTTTGCTTTCAACCTTTCTCTCGAAACCTCTCATAGTTGTCTTTTTTGTTTGTTTTCGTACTTCATCGAACGTCATTAAACCCTTTTACTATTATCTATGTGTGAAGAGCTGCTACAGTAAATACCAAACGGATGTTACTGTATGATACTCGTTAGAGCTAATTAATAGCTACAGCCGTATGTGCTCTCTAATAATCCGAAGTAAATGCCTCTGTTCTATTGGCAAATCCATTGCTGCCATCCATATATTCTGTAACGAAGATAGTATCTGTTTTTTCATTGTTTACATAATTTGAAGCAGATTTCTCGTCAAATTCTCTTACTTGTTCTCATTTTATTTATCCATGCAGAGTTTTAATTCTGAAGAGTATGACTTATATTGAGGTATTTATAAGATGCCTGCGGTACCTTGAATTTGGAAAGCACTCGCTATTCTCTTTTGTATATTCTGCTCCTTTCCTCACATCTTCCTCCTTTATCATCCTCATGTTGGCGCACATCTTTATTCCAAGGGAATTCCACCATTCACATACTTGCTCGGATCCACTTAATATCCCACCAGTTCATTCACTGGCTGACTCACCCTTCAGGTATGCAACAGAGAAAAACTCTCTGATTCACCGTGTTTTTGTTTTTCTCCACGAGGGACCGCTACCATCCGCAGACGTTCGATTTAACCGCAGCAAAAAACGCCCGCTTCTCAATTTCCCTCCGATTTAATGACGTCATTATCGAAGCGGGAAATTCGAAAGTTATTTCAGTCGATGAATCGTTCGTTTTTTGTAGGAAGTTCCGAAAATTGGATTTGCGGACTAGAACAATCGTCTTCCATTCTAAGAAGATCCTGGTTTTTGTTAAGATGCGGAAGAACTAGCGATATGGAAAAATTCCCACGCTTAAAGATGAGGATGGAATCGTATCTTCTGCATTTGAGTATTATCATTGTTTCTTTACGTAATAATGGCTGGAAACTGTTATGAGAGCGGAATCCCAGCTTTCCTTTGTTATTATCATCATCAGAGGTAACCAAGGATACGTTTATTGGTGGATGGGAAATATTTATCATCATAAACGCACGTTATGAAAAGTATGAGTTGCTCTAAGAACGCAATTTTTCTTCTTTAGTTATTGTAGTCTTTTAGTAGGTTTTTTTCAATTTTGCTTCAGTTATGAAAATATTTTTTTATTGAGATGAAGAATTTTTCTGGAAAGATCTGTTTCAAACATGACCTATATTTGTATATTATGCACATCATCTGGAATCCCTAGAAATCCTTTAATCGTTTCTTTTATTTTATAGGTCATTTAATGTAGTTTCGCAAAAAATTTAGAATTGTTTTCGGTGAAATATGTTTCCAAGTCGTATTTTTATGTACGTTATTCATTTACATTTCATTTCAATTTAGTTCGCAGGCTTATAACTTAAAGCTATTTTACCAAATTATCTTACTGGTGTTATTTTGGCTTCCTTAACGTTTTATTAAACTTTAATAGGTCACTAATATGTATTTATGTATTTTTATTGGTGAATATATATTTGTGAATGGGTAACATTGTAATACTTTATAAGTTTGGAAGTAGTATTAGTTTTTTGGGAATATTTAAGGATTAATAAATAATATAGGTAATAAATTTCTATACCGGAAACATAAGCTTTTGAATGCCAAAATAATTAAATTATCAATAATTAATTATTTTTTTATTTTTGACTTAAATGTATTTTTGGCACTAAGCTAGCATTTCAATAGTTATTATAATAAAAAAACATGATTTTTACGGGGCATACATCCTTTCGTAATCGCGTTCGTGGAAGCAATTATTCGCGTAGATTCTCCTTGGGTTGATCCAGACGAATATCATTAAAGAATTGCTCGTTAAAAGCCCAAGACACGGGCATCGGCCGTGAACTCGTGAAAAACCAACGGTTCCGCACCGTGTCCCCGAGTCCATGTCGGAGAAATTCGCACCTGATTATTTTTCACCGGAGAACCTGTCTTCCGTAAAAAGTGGTGTTATTAGTCATTCTCAATACAAAAAATCTGCCCATAGGAAAAGGATCATAAATGAGTTATAGACGGTAATAAAATATTTAAGTGATTCACTGATATATTTTCTTACTTGAATCTTTTTCTATTTTGACTTTGTGTCACAGCAAATGATTTATCGAGTGTCCTCGGAATTCATTTACAAATACTATTAAGAGCTCTTCTGTATAATTACCGTATGATATGCCTAAAATCAATGCGTTTAGTTTTTTTAGGATGACACATTCGAAGGAGCATAAGGATACAGAAATCCCATCATTCAGATTGCATTTTATAATCCTCCGTTATCGTTTGGTGCCTCCATTGGCTACTCTTGCCATGTGCGGCGTCTATATTCTGGGTGCACATGGCTGAATGTTCACAGCCCGTGTATTCCAGCGGTCACGTGGTCATTGCTCTTTATCTCTCTTTGTGAGGAAAACAATAGACAGTCGTGTCTCGATGACGAGTTTTTCCTGCCCACGATCGTCTTTTTCCCCCCGAGTTTCGCTACGCGTTCGTTTTCTGTTTTTCCAATGGTTGCGTCGATGGTTTTTATGGATGATTTAGGAGGAATCAATTTGCGTTTTTTTTTGTTTCCATAGTTACGATTCGCTACGATAGGAGTTTTATATGTCGTAATAATATCGTCCTCTAGTTTTTAATTTATTCTTCTTTACATTTATAATGAACCGAGCTTTTGTAGTTTTCATGTGTAACGTTAAAGTTTCACTGAGTTGAACTTTAATTTTAAGCCATTTGTATTTATGTTGTGTTAATATTTACACAGCTTTTTGACGTGAGAGTATTTCTAGTTGTTGATATTTACATTCTACTTCATACTGAAATTATTTATTCTATTACACGTGTGCACTTTTTATGTCCTTGATTATGTTTGCCTCTCAAAATTGAGCAAAACCTACTTTTATTATTGATGACATGCTTCCTTCTAAAAAAAGACAGCTATATGCTAAGGAATAATACTGAAATGGGGAGACAATAGACTTAGGATAAATTACTTAAAATGTCTCATTTAGTTGCAAATGATTATCATCAAGTGAAAATACGTCCTCGTATTAAATATGGCCTGAAACAGGATGTTAGAGAATGATTTTGGAGACCTACATTCGAATTTGGATGGAAACCTCAAATGATACTTAAAAAATTTCCTAAGAAAAGTGGGTCACGAGAATCCAAGAAGTAGACGTACTCCTCGCTTACATAATAAATGCAAGAAAAATTTTGTTTTTATTCAAAAGCATTTTAAAAAGAAAATGGTATAGTTCCTTTTAAATTAGTCTCTTTCCTTTAAAATCTGCAGAATTCTTTTCGGAAATACCATTCCAAGACTTCCCTGTAAACTCATTTCCCAGGTGCATTTCAATCCAACACCCGGTTGACACGAGGTGCGGCTCTTGACCCATTGCGCCGCGGTGGCGGAAAGCGGAAGCTCGGGGGAGTGAAGGTGGGGGTTGCATTCCAAGTGAGGCATTCCTCTTGAAGAACGCAGTACTCATGAGCAACCCTTTTCCGCACCCTCAGAAAGCGCTGTATTCATATGGGAGCGGTCACACTTGGCCTGGATACACAAATTTAACTGACTCATAGAGGTTTTTCGCTTTTGATAGCAATAGAACGTATTGAATGGAATTATTACTCCCCTGGGGTGTTCTCTGAAAGCGACACTATATGGTGAATGGTAATAGTCATTGATGTTTATGAGAGGGTGGTAAAACTATGAAACTTGCCAAGGGGTGGAATGCATGAATACTTGAATACACACTTTGAATGTCTGTTTTGCATGCGTTATAAGAATGTTATCCCTGTATCCATCGAAGCCTTGTTTATTTGCTGTAATGAATGTTGCAAAATAAATTAAATTCATTAAGTATCGAACGAATTTTTCTAATGGTAAATTGAGGACATTTGAGGTGAAAATCGTAGTACAATAGAAAAAAAATATTTTAATTATATTCTCCTACGTTATCGTGGAAAACAATCCATGAAGAAAGAGCTATGATTAGAATATATAAATATTTTAAAATGTTTTTAAAAACCTATCCTTTAATTTCTTTTATATTTTCGATATCATAAAAGTTATATCAGAAAATGTGTCCTTCAATCTTTTGAAATATTTTAAGACTCAGAAATCGGAAAACGTAAAAATTTTCAGTTCACTTTTACGAACAATACTCAAAAAAATAAAATCGTTCTGAATGAGATAATTGCAAGACATTTAAGGCGCATTTCCCATACGGAATCCAGGAGAAATTCCCTTGAGAAAACTCTCTTTTACCGCAAGAAATTTTCTCGCCGTAAAATTTTTAATTGCGGAAATATTTTTACCGATATAAGGCGTGGAAACTTTAACTTTCATTGTAATATAATGTATGCCTAAAAACGGATCTCTTTTCTATAATTTGATACCCAATCACCATTCAACTAAGCAAAAAATTTTTAAACATATCGATTTCATTTATCATCTAAAGACAATAAAATAAGAAATTTTGGAAGGCTGTTTGTTATGGTAATATCAGTGAGATAATTTTTCAAACTCTTAAAATTATATTTAAAACTTAATAAGTTTTGATAGTTTTGACAGATGAGTATCAGATGATAAAAGAAAATACAAATCTTCATTGCTTTATCATATTGTATTAGATATTCTATGGAAGCTATAGTTTTATTTTCTTTGTTTATGACTCTATTAAACATCGCTGAGCTTGTTTATATTATGAATATTACTATTCATACATGTATATTTACAATATCGGCTATTGAATTACCGAAAATTTTTCTTTCAAAATAAATAAAGAATCTTAAATAATACTTCTTTATTAATTCTTAAATAGAATGTAGATACTCAATGTGCTTTCTCTCTCTTCACAGGTAAGGACTGTTCGTGTTGTTCACATCTGAATCTCGTAGAGGACATCTGGAAAAGGTATTAGAGGCTATTTTTCGTCTCAACCACGTGTCCTCCATTACAGTGATCATTGAATGCCAAAGCCCTCATCACACGAATCGCCCATTATACGTGGGAAGATTCGCAACTTTAAAGAGAAAGGGTTTCAGAGGTTATCGTACTTCATTTACTGCTCATTTCAGGTGTAAGTCATAGAATCCCAACTTTCGCAATAACATTTTCAATCGGTTATTGGGGCGAATTCATTATTTAAAGGTTCGGATTTCCTAGAACTACACGCCCACACATACTTTCATGAGACGTGGCCATTACTCTTCGCAGATCGTGACTCACGGAACATATTCGCCCCAAAGGCTTCTCTTTCAGGTATCCCCGGAAAATGAGGACCGAAATGAATTGGTTCCGGCACTTTAATTTCATTATGAAACTCCCTGTTCTCTTTTGATATGCGTTCTCGCGATCTAGCATTTCTCTTTTAAATTATGCCAATTCATATCATCGACTTATAAATCCGGTATCAAAGAAGTTTCATCTTATAATTTATTGGTCAAAATGAAAGGTTTGCCGTTGATATCTGCGAAAAGTTTTGGTGGTAGTCGAAAGGTAGTTATTTTCAAGGCCGGCAAAAAAATTATATATTCCCTTAAATGTTTTGGCATACGCTTCAAGCTTAGATCAATACTTTTAAAAAATCTCCACCTTCCTTTTGTGAATGGGGTTGCTCTAGATTTTTTTCATGGATGTAGTTGAGAATTATAGTGAACTGTGAGTTTTATTCTGAACATTGAGAGTGTATATAAAGAGTGAATACGACTTTATCTTTGGTTTCTCATTATCATTCCAATGATTCAAATAATTAAATTTAAAAATGTTAAAAACGTTTAATTCAGTTGCATATTGACCCTTTCAGTTAGTTTAGTTTTAACGACAAGATCTCTTACGAGGAATGTGCTCTTTAAAGGTGGAAATGCGTCACGTATTTTTATAAACTTTGCTTCTTAATTTCTTGAGAATCGTATTTATACGTACATTTTCTGAATGAACTTCTTTCGTTCCAGTTTGTTGTTTCTTTTTCAGGTACTAGTTTGGATCTTTCATTCTGTTTACGTTTGCAAATATTAGTATTTATCATTGAATATCAAAATGTTCAACCATATTCTATTCTATTTAAAAAAAATGATATATAATGTATATTATAATATTTATTTATGTCATGCAAGTGATTGATTATTGCTCGTAATGCGCCCAAATATTTATAGTGGAACCGGTTCAACGAATGTTTTAACATCGAATCTAAATTTAACCATAAGTTCCATTTATCTCTCATTTATTTCAATGGAAGGCATTCATTCAATCCATTTAATACATTTTGAGTGGACAGTATTATTTCAAGACATCTCGAATACAATTGGTCCAATTTCTTCGTCCAAATGAACCGGTCGCCACTCTAACCTCGCATAGGATTAGATATGGGGAACAGCCTTCTCTTTAGGGTGACGTAATATTTCAATAAGTCGAAGGTCCAGCATCTTCTCTGCATCTTTTGAAGCTCTCGTGCGTTTTTAATTCGTGACTCATCGTCATCCGTCGGCCAATGTCACGCTCCGTACACCTAGGGTCCTGCCGTTAATCTCGTTTTAATGGTTTCACTCAATGCTTCCTTAGTTCGATGTTATTCACTGAATTCTTAGAGAAATGTCGTTCGCATATAAATTATTCATGATTGAAATGTTTCTAAAGAAAATTTTTAACTTTAATTCTCTCTCAATAATTCTCAATTATAACCTTAACTTTAATAATAAAACAATGCCAATTAGAGGAAATTAGAGAAAAAGTATTTGAAGATATTCTCTTAGTAAAATTTTATTTTTCCTTTTTGCTGAATATAATTTAATGTAATTACTGCTTCATCTTCCTAATTTTCTTTTAATGAATTGAAGAATATTAGCAGATGATTACTATGGACAGATATAGAGAATCTTTCTTTTCTTTTATCTATTAAAGTTTATGAATTACGTTCGTCACATGCTAGATCTATTAGAAAGTATCTACATATACTTACCTTATCTTATAATCGTTAAGCAGTTGATTTTTATTAATTACTCATTAAAATATAGATTATACTATGGGAATCACTCTTCGTTATCCTCATTTCCTTTTCACAACTGATTCACGCAATGGTAGAGACTCCCTTTTGAGCAAAGCACCCCCGGATAATCGATACATGTGCAGAAGGTGTCTAAGTGGAGGAAGGTGTGTAGGTGGAGGTCGAATTCGTCAAGGGCTGAAGATCCATTTCACCTCCTGGGATGCTGCAAAGTGGGTTGGATGACGTAATAGGATGGCGCCTCGTTGCAACGTCCGAAGCAATTGTTGCGTGGAAGACCAGCATGCCCATCAAGGTCCCTCCCCAAGGAGATGATCATCACCGGACGCATTCAAAGTGTCTCTCTTTAAGGCCGCTTTTGATAAAGGATTTGCTGTCGTAATGGTCGCTTGCTGTATATGGAGAGGCATTTCAAGACATAGTGACGTATCGGTGAACCCATGTCGAGACTTTTCGGTGAATCTGTGACAATGGAAAAAGTGAAATTCGTTTGATGGAGGAGATGATGCTCCTTGACCCAGTTGTTAAACGGCTTCCGCTTTCAGGTGGTTTCGCACTTTTTCCGCAATTTTTCGGGTCATTTTACATTCCATTGCCTTTAATTAAAGAGTCCTAATCGGTGTAGTTGAGTCAAATGATAGGACAGAATGATTATCGAACGATTTTGAAGAGAAATATTTCAACTGAATAGAGCTTTTGTTATATAATTTTCGAGTCATTATTTTATTACTCTACCGATTTTTGCTGGAATGCTTAACAGCTCACCTAACAATCAATATGCATATATTGTCAGTTTGAATTCAGCCTTTGTTTATTCAATATAACTGGCTTACTAAAAAAAGAAGGCGTGAAGGTGAAGGCAAAATATTCCGTATATTAATTGCAAGTACTCAATGTCTCTCTCTCACAGTATTAAATAACCCGTAAAGATTTGTCAAATCAAAAGTTAAAGGGAAATTTTTCTGGAATTTCTAACGATATGAATAGATCTCAAGAGAGATTCGAATATAGTAAAATAATTAAATTACATTATCTATAAAAAATCTTACAATTTGAAAATGATTGCTACAGATTAGCTTTATTTGATCAAATACTTCCAAGTTTTTTAGTTTTAGTATACAAATTTTTATTGATATTACTGAACTTGTGTTCCTGAAATAACAGAAGGAATTTATGATCTAGTTGTTCTAAGGTTAGAGTCAGCTATTGATCTTAGAGACTCGTTGTTTTGCTTTGGAATGACATCGATCGCAAACGATGACGTATGTTCATCTGTTTCACTCCCAATGTTCTTTCTATGACAAATGAATTGGAGTGCGGTTTGTTTTGCTATTGGATTTCCATGAAAACCATATTTCATTGTATCCATTATGTAAGGTCGTGAGTTCATTTAATTGAATGCTAACGAATTTACTTTAATATGACAACGTACAACATATTTCAAAAAGCTAGGAAAATTGCGTTAAATTCTTTTAGGGATTTTAATTACATTGAATTTGTGGATTTCTATTCGTGAAATTGTATGGAAGAAGTTTAGAAAGTAATATTCAAAATCTGTTGTCACTGCTGGCCCTTAATTGTTAACAATAATAATATACAGTATTATTATTATGTCTAATTATTAGTTTTCATAGAGATGTAATTGTATGTACAAATATAGGCGTGTTCAATATATTTATATAATAATTAAGGAAAAGAGCTTTGAGAATTGAAAGACTTATTCTTAAGAGAAATCGATTTATAAACTCAAAGCTATAAGCGATTCACAAAAGCATACAAATTTTTATTTTCCATTCCTACTTACAAAGAATCCTTACCAAACTCTCGTAGGTAAAATGAATGATGACAAATCATATGTTATGAAATATGGGTGTGAATGAAATTGGCGTGTATGAAATGCCAAAAGGGAGGATTCCAAAGAATATATTTTGACCATCGGAGATACGAAAAGTCATTCAAAAGTCACTCACTCAGCAAGTTATGAAACTCAATCACGCTTTAAATTCTACTGTCCAAACCACCCTGGTCTTTTTTTCGAACCAGATCAAGAAAAAGGCACCGTGTGTGTCATCTCTTCGCACCTTCCGAAGGCCAAAGCATCGATCAGAATTCCCAAATCGAATGATAATTTATTACGACCCAAATCGGGGGACATTCTCTCAATAGGGCCAATTAACCCATTCATGGAGTCGTCAATTACCGGTGAAAAATGAGTGGTACTCTTGTGTCCTCGTTCCACATCACGTACCGAATGGTGATTAGGGAAATATCGATGGATGGCGTTCGTCATCGCATAACGAGATGGAACTGGTGCTTCATCTGGGAGGCTATCCCCTAGTCCAGTTGATTCTTTTTAAACGCCTCTTTTATAATTATTATGCGATTTATGCAAAAAGGATTCTTTACCAACACCTCTTTGTTGTATACATCTTCTATCTATTAGGATATTCTATTAGGATTTTTCCTGTAGTTTAAATCTCTTAAAGAAGGCTTTTAACAGGTAATGAAGGTATTTCTGAGCAAAATTTACCTAGCTTCAGAGTTAAGTTAAACCAAATTTAAACCTAAAAGTTAAGCCGATCAATTTCGTAAAATTAACCGCGTTCAAGAAAAACTTTATACTGAAACCATTGTGTCTCACATAGCTTATATACATAGCTGAGATAAGGATGTACAAGTATTACGTAATTACAATTTTCGTATTTGAAAAACAGAAACGATGAAAAAAATATCGTCTCGCGGAAGGTATGTTTTCTTTGTTCATTCCGAATGTTAGCTTCAATATAATATCAATTCATCAACCTAAGCAACACCGTCTCTCTTCAAACAAAATAGCTCCTCCTCTCTTGCCATCCCATGCTTCTTCCTTCCGGAACTCTTGTTTTCCTTGTTTCCCCTCCTCAGTTGCATCTCAAGAATATTACGTGCCTTCTGTGTGCGTCACATGTCGCTCACAATCTTCCATTCATTTGTATTCCGCAGTGCAGCCGAGTTAAGACCATTGGATTGGACACGTCCTCTATTTTTTATATTCAGTCCCTTATCCCGTTCAATACGTCACTCCTCATTTTACACTCCCCATCCTCTTTGCTATTTCATCTCGCTTTCCTCAATCATGTACATCTTTAAGAAAAAGATTTCCTTTTTCACTGCGGTAGTCTCGAGTGAGTGCTACGAAAGGATGAATTCATTTCAATCCTGTTTGTGAAGCTATTTTTTTTTTTTTCATTTGAGTTGTAGCCTTTTAAACTGCTGGTTAGAGAGGAAAACATTCCATTTATAGCTGAGGAAGAATTTGTAGATTGAATTGATTGATTGTATATTGAAGACATATTAAAATCAAGCTAATATTAATTCGTTAAATTCTTCAGTAAAACCGTAACTTAAAGGATTCTGAATATACATGAAGTAATTAAATGTTTAGATCTAAATTTAGCGGTTTAAATAGATTTATGAAATATCTAGATAAATTATTCTATTATTCTGTAACATCATACTAATATCATATATATGATATTTGATACATTTGAATAATATTTATCTTTAAATATCTATTTCATAAATCTTAAATGTAGGAGGAGCAAGGACCATGTAGTACATTATTCGCCCATTTATAGCAATTATGTTTTAATTACTTGAAAAATAGAAAAACTCCTAGATGGCATTACCATCATACTGCTATTCTTTTACCTCTTATATTGATGTTAATAGAATAAATATTGTCGTGAGTTTCAGACAGAAATTAGGAATACCCCATCAATGAAGAGTACTTATTCACATTAAGGAATGATTCTAAAGTTTCAATACGTTCTAATTGTCTTCCTCAGCATAGCTTGGAATTCAACCATCCTGTAAAAGTTCAACGGCCTGTACTCTGAGTATTTTTCATGCTTCTACCTAAATTCCATTATCTCTTACTCCCTTACCTTCCTCTAGATATACCAAAGGCCATCCACCTCCCACCTATTCTGATTCAGTCAGGCATTCCTTCAGGAAAATGAAAAATTATAAAACTCGACGTTTCGATACCCCTTTTGCCCATTCCTGTAAATTCAACCGTAAATCACGGTATCAGCGTGTCCTCCAGAAGGGCAAATCACGACCGAATGCTTCCTCGACCGGCGTCTCGTTTGATATGCATCTCATCGCCTCTTCTTCCCCATTTGTCGAGAGCGTGGCCACCGCAGAATAAATGCGCAAGACATCCCTTTGGAAACTCCGCCGTACGTCGAATAAGGGGGACGTAGATGATCACTTTCGCGTATGGCGGCTGGAAAGGCCTTCCACATACGGTGTACGTTTTTCACTTTGCTGATGCAGAAGGTAAGGCATTACACGCAAAATGGGGAGGAAACGGGTGGAGGATATTCCGCCGACGCCAGTCCAGCCACAGTGCATTCGTGTGCTGGTCACGGAAGTGCATCTGCCGGTTGTTTTGTTTCGACCGCACAGAGCACGTCACATGTTGTTTTCGGCCGCTTATGGAAACGTAAACACGAGACGTGAGTAGTTGCGGACGTTGCCACTGTTGCGTGGTACGCGGTTAAGTAGAGAATTGTTGTTGGGAGTGAAATAGATGAATAAGGAATTGCAATTCTTTCTCAATTAGCAAGGAAAAGTAAGTTTAATCTTCAGCCCGTCATTTTGTATTAAAGCTTGGAAAAATATTTCTGTTAGCGACTTCCTTGAATTGTACAATATCCGTTACTTTTCCATTTCTTTACGAACATATTCGTACATCAACTCAAGGTATTTTAAACTCGGAAGAGAGAGAATACATAATAATAATTTAGCTTACATGAGCAGTAACATTCAGTAGTAAATAGTTTCAAATTAGCTCAAAACTATTCATACCGCAAAATTAAAATAGCATCCAAGTTTTTAAGGCAGAGTACTCCGTCAGTTAATATAGTTCATTCTTTCAGAAAATTACTTGTTATGCTAATTTATGACCTCGCCTTCCCATGACTCCTCTCATACAGCATACTTTTTGCATTAAGTTCCTCATGGTTTTCATACTATAAGTTTTCATTAAGTAGTTGCCTACGAAGTGATTCAAGTTTCAGAATCACTGAATTATTTCTGTAAATATCCATAATTGTTTGTAATATACATTATTTCTTTTATTAAATTATGTAAGTTATTAATACTGATTAAGCTTCAGAAACTTAGACAAATCCAAAGAGGATTATCTAATAAACGTTTCGTTTACGAAACGCTATTGATGCACCTAAATTGTTTCATTTTATGAATTGAAGCACTAAATTAGTATCATACCAATTAACTTTTTTGCAATCTCATAATTGAACTCAAATAACAGGTTCATGCTATGTTAACAATGTTCAATGCCTTGGCAACTTTTCAAGCCGACATCACCCCTTTGTCGTCTGTCACAGCTTCACGCATCTCCAGCCAAGTTGCCTATAATTCTTTTCCAACTCTTCTTATTATCTTCTAGAGGTTCTACTTTATGCAATGACGCAAATCTTTATGGCGATTCGTCTTCCTTTCATTTTTATGCTCTTTATAGATGTGTCGAATCGGAGATATTCGAAATCGTAACTTGTACGAATTGACTTCGTGGTTTGCCCTTCAAAGTGTGCGGTTTAAGATGCATTCATATCGATCTCGAAATGGTTTTGTGGTTATTTTTGAAGGTTTTAAGGTTTATTGCGTACTCCACAGTCCGGGGAAAAAATTGGCATAATCTTAACTTTCTCTTTTTCACTCAGTGATGCTAAGGTCAATGGCATTCTTCAAAGAAGTAGGTTTATAAATAGTTGCTAGGATCACAGTGTTAGGTGTCGTTTAAGAATTTCGTGTTCTTTCAAGGGAGATGCGTATACTGATTGTAGAATATGATTTTCATCATCTGGTTCTGATGATGGAAATTTTATTTCTTTTCTTTCTGTTATAATAAATTAATTTATTCGGTTCTTTCATGAGAACAGGTCTTTCAAACTCTGACTTCCGTACATGCATCTAGTAAATTAAGTTGACAGCATTATTAGAATAACTGACAGTCATTTTATACATTTTTGAACCTCTTAACTTCTTTCATAATAGGGAACCGTCTTTCGAAAATATAAGCCCTTAACAGCAGGACATCAGTCTAGTAATAACATCCATCGGCGCTTTTCTCGTTTTTCCAAATTCAATTACGAAACTTGCCCATACGGGGCGTTAGGCTTATACTTTTGGCAGTTTTATACATCAAGAGTCTGCGGGTTGTAACTACGCTAACTGACAAGACATCCCGGAGAGTCCGTCACGGATCTCCGTTTCGGACGTTCATAAACTCGCTCCCCGCGGCGATATGGTCTAATCCCCTTAGTGCGTCAAATCCCGCGAAAGCTGCGCACTATCCTTGGGCGCTATTTTGTCCCTGCATCTCTCCGACAGAACGTGAGACACTAGATCTCCGCATGCCTTTCTTAATGAATCGTTAGTGGTGTTATCAAGTTCCATCGGATTCGACCTTTCCAAATGTGTTTGAAGGTGGCAAAAGAGTTGCATTGTTTCGCTAATTGGCAACGGGTCATAAATCGTTCGGGATGATGTGTCTGCTTAACGGAGCGTGGATGAAGGGAATGGTTTCAATGCGAGGAGGAATAAGTCTGTCCGGAGCTTCAATTGTGAACTGGTTTTGCTGTTCTATAACGTATATAATAATATAACGTAACTATACATTGTCATTGTTGGAAAAAATTTACCAACGATATTTTTTTAACCTGATATATCTACAGATTTACCCAAATAATTTATTCAGTTATTCATCTTCGTGCGTTGTTAACTTAACCATTGGTTTGTTTCTGCAGTTAGTTATCTATCTAATATTAATATAAATCCAGGCAATCTCTTTATTTGCATAGACTGATTTGGAAAAATGCACTGAAATTATATTTATCGATTGAGATTGGCTTTATTTAATTGTAAATTTTTTTTGTTGAAAGTAAAAATCTGTTTGACAGTTTCTGTCGATGAGTTCGAGACCGAAACCTTTCCTGAAATATAGGCCACCCACTCGTCAACCTCAATTCTCAAATCTATTCTACGCTCATAACACGACATGAAGTTTCGTTATACAGCATATTGAAAAACATATATTTTAACATTTATTTTGCTTAATATAATTATAAAATTATCTTCGTATTTCATGCCCTTAATTTTTCTTTCATAATTTGGTCTATAATTTCTTATATCTAATATTTTCTGAACTGAAAAACATCATAGTTAATCATGAGAAGAAAAAAAAAGTATTTTCTTTGTTGATCTTTAATTCTCTTCATTTCGAACAGGATTATCAGTAAAGTGTTGGTTACGATAGTGCAAATATTTTTTCTCTTTATGTAATTCGCTAGGGTCGCTTATATCCGATATTTTGCACTAACGATCCAATGACTCAAAGATCGATGACATTACGAGGAGAGTGTAGAAAACTTTTTTTATTTACGCAAATAGCTTATCTCATATTTCATCGGCAGGTACACGTACCTGTTTGGAGCATCCGTTCCATTAGAGATTATTATTAATGAACGTCTACAAGAAGCTTTCGAATTTGTTATCCACTCATTGCCTGTCAGATTTAGATCTTTTAAATTATAGTCTTATCATTTAACTTTCTCTTTTCGTAACGAATGATGCTATCTCACCCTTATCGATGAGTGTTTACTCAATGTAATTTGTGTAACGCATTAAAAAAAAGCTACCCCCACGTTGTTAGTAATTGGCAATCCTTTCACTGACGTCCGCTAATTCTTTATGGTAGTCATTATATTTTTTCTAACCTATTTTCTTCCTTCTTAAGATGGCAAAAAAGTATTCCTTAGAATTTCTCTTGGAAGATCCTCTTCGACTAACGATATACAACTCACGACACAACTGAGTTTACTTTATTACAACTTCTGTATGTGTTATTTATATCTTGAATCTAAAACTAAATTATATTGGGTTATAAATGCAAGAACTGAATAGACAGCATCGTTTAGGTCAGGAAAGTCTCTCATTATCCTTTAATGCATTCATAAATATAGATTAGTTTAAAAGGCTAAAATACAGTGCATTTTATCTAAACTTTAAAAGTTATTGAACCAATTAACCTTTTTCTCTATTGATGTGTTTTCCTTTTTCTGTTCCATCTCAATTAAAGAATAACTGAAAGTAAAGTTACCATAATAATTTTATGCCTAAGAGAAGCTTATTAAATAAGAATTATTTGTATACAATAGATTATATCTTTCTGTATTCAATTCAAGAGTTAATTATGATCATGTTATTTTAAGAATTCAATCATACCCGACATTGAGGGATAAGACCAAGCAGGAATCCTTTATCGTTAACTTTCCAGTCATTCGTGAGATCTGTATTATTTGAGATGGGCTCTCGGATCCTTATCTCTTTCTTTGGTATGGATTGCGCACTTCCCTCGAGGAGTGGAGGTCCACCCACCTGTGCCCGTGACTCATGTTGATGCATAATGTCCATCAAGAATCCCACGCACTCACCTCAACGGCCATTCAAAAGGTGCCTACAATTTTCTCGACGCAAAATCCCTTTGGGCGCTGTTCCCGCCCTTTTCACATTTCCTCTTCTCTCCTTCGCCACGATCAATGGTCGAGGATGGCACTTCGAGGTGGTGCAGAGTACTTTCAGTTTATATATTCTAAAATGCTCATGTATTAGTGTGCCCTCAAATACAAAATCTTAATGATGTCTTTTTGCGACGGTATACTCTCCAAGAAGTATATTTAAAATAAAATAATGAATAGTCTAGATTTTGAAATAAAAGCAATCAATAGTTGGTCGTTTTAAAAACATCAGCTGCCTAGTAACGATATTTTATTCTTAATTGTGCATAAACTACTCCTTTTTCGTACTTTCTTACATCGTAAAAGTTCATAAATTTGAATTTATTGTACGCTGAAATTTTCTGAGTTTTAAACATAGCAAAAAAATCATTGACTTTCTTTGAAATTTACACGTACGAATTTTATTTTTGATACAAAAGATCTTTATCTTCTTTTTATCAAATATTCGAACTTATCCATTTTCTTATTCATAAAGTAAAAATCACGCTCTTTTGTTACCAACCAATATTGATTCAGGAAATGAATTTCTGCCAAATTTAGGACCAATGGATGTTGATAGACAATTAATATTATCTTGCAGCATTGAATAGTGACTGGAAAATTTACGGTTCACTTGGGTACGGAATATGTTCTTACTGTACTTCATAAATAATACTCTAATATTCTCAGCTTTATTTTGAACTGCATATTTACTCTCCCTAATCCGCGCATTAATCCCAATAACTTCGAAGCGTTCTTAGCTTAACGGTGGTTTGTGTGACCCGTGGGAAACATTCGAAGGAAAAATTTTATTTTCATCGTGTTTTGTGAGGCCTGTAATCTTTCAAGCGATGCTATGGTGTTATCCCCTTTTACAGAATAGGAATTTTATGGGTCTTTCAATGAAATGGAAAGAAAATGTGTGGCTGAAGAGCGTGTTTCTCCATCTTCACAGATGTAGATAAAATTCCTCTGTTTCGAAAACCAAAGATGATCTCATATTTTTAATTTATTTTTTCTTTATTGATTTCAGTTATTATAGGAATGTATTATATCTAAAACAATATGAAACTTTTCGTTTTTCGGATGAGAGTCATAATACGTTTTACAGTAGTGGTTTTTTGGATCAAATATTTTACTAAAAATTTCCTTAAAATTTTAGTTTTATTTACTTATTTCATTTGTCATCTTTGAGTAATAATAATGACTGATTTATTATGAAAATTGAAGATGACATGAGTCACTTTTTGATTTAATTGGATTCGAGTTATTCTAATCCACATCTATTGTGATATTTATTGTTATTTAATTATCATTTATTCTTTGCCAGAGAGTCTAACGATACGTGCGATAGATTTGCGAAATTGTTTTATCTTCCTAATTTCGCAAATGGACTTCCCCCGCAAACATCCCAGTCTATTGGGTTTTCCATGTGTATTTTAGGATAGGGCGTTGGCAAACGATTTCAAAAAGGTGCTCTTCGATTTGTATCCAAGGTCTATCCTCATTCTATACCTCCGCCGATGTCCTCGGCCCTGAGAACGGAAAGAAAGGGAAAACATTCATTAACGTGCCAAGCTAGAGTCTGTATCTATGTACGTGTATACATATGTGTTATTATGTACGTATCGCCGTTTTCGCTGTAACGGACTCCCCATTAAGTTTCTAAACACACACAGTATTCAGTAATAAAGCCTTTCCGAGAAGGCCATAACGTATTTAAGTTTATTAATTGACAGCTGCATGAAGTATCGTTGTGTATCATACTCATTTTTATCCGTTTATTGGTTTAAATTATCCCCATTCAATGTATTTGCTCTCTTCTTAGAGATATTGTGAAATATTATTACCACTATCAGTAGAAGAGGGTTAACATCACTATCTGTAAGCGAGACAGCTGTCGATGCAATCTAAATATTCCTACCACCCGTATATGCTAGACTCAGCTTGCGTCGTATCCTAAAGCACCGCAGTATTATAACAATTAAATTTACATTAATTACATATAAAATAAAGAATGAAATGTCCTAATCTGCTTCGAAAATTAAACAAATTTCTAAAACACTGTTGATTCAACACGAAAATATTAGAAGAATGTATTGCTATGCCCTATGTCCTAGATCATCGGGACTTGTAAGAAAACTCAATCACAATTCAGGTTTAAGTTGTCATCCGTAATGAATGAATACATTTTGCAGAAAGTACGTCCGCAGTTTCAAATCCAGCGAAATCAAAGAAGTCCTAATTTATCCAAACACTTACACGGGTGTCCCTCA
This sequence comes from Pantala flavescens, assembly GCA_020796165.1. Taxonomy (NCBI): domain Eukaryota; kingdom Metazoa; phylum Arthropoda; class Insecta; order Odonata; family Libellulidae; genus Pantala; species Pantala flavescens. The sequence goes on from CM036883.1 coordinate 9,742,811, forward strand.
CACCAAAAAAACCTCCTAACACGTCAAAAAAATCTGGGGATTCTTTACCAAAAGCCAAAAATAAGCCTCAGTCTTCTTAGGGAGAGGGAGTGAGAGAAAAACATTAGCGACTCCTTCAGACGCCCACTTTTAGAAATCCTCTCCCCTTTTGTGCTCCAGCGTAAAAAACTTCCCTTCCCATACGTTTGCGGTCCCATGTTAATTCACCATCGGCGCTGCAACTGTTGTGGTCTGAGTTACCGTTAAAAAAAAGCGCTGTGGGTGGCATTGCTAGGAAACAACGGCGGCGAAATTTTCAATCATCGAGAGACAATGGGTGGAGAAGTAACGTTTCATAATTCCCCATCGATGCACAACCATCATCATCATTTAATGGGCGGGAAACGAACAGCTGACGCGCATGGGAGCATCTCTGAGGTTTTTTAAGGGTTAAAAACCCCTTCAGAGGACCCTTTTCCCATCATTGGTCTGCACCTTGAAATGTACACATGGACTGTGGAGATTCTTATCTCATAGTTCACAAAGAAGATATTTTGAGTATAATACTTAGGAGCCAATAATAATAAGTCAATGTTTATACCCTTAAATTGTATTCTGTCATGACGAAATATAAGGGATCTGGGGGATGTAATGTAATTTGAAATTATCTACTCGAACTTCCCATTGAAAGAATGAAATATATTATATGTTAAAAATATCGTTCAAATTGAAATTGATGCAATTCTTTTAAGGTCTAAATGTATTTTCTCTGTGATACTTTTAAGCTTATTACTCTCGCTAAATAAATTCATTAGGCATTTAAATTCCTCTATATTAGCTCATATTTATTTGACTGGATAATTTTTACAGTAAAAGTAGCGGCTATATATCAGTTTACAGTTAGTTTTGAAGAAATATTCACCTTTAACCAATTGATATTATGTGTCAAAGTGAATCAACAACTTCCGCACTCATAATTCACACGTCTAAATTCCATGGAATGAAATAATTAATTCACAGTGATGAGGATTAAATGGAAGGCTATTATTTCTTGTCATTCTTTAATAGTTATTCAGTATCCGTTATGTTTTCTGCTATAAGATTTCGATGCTCCGAGCATGAAACTGCTTCCAAAGGCGAAAGCTTAGTCCCAAGGTAAAGCACTTCCTTCATCATCAGATGAATCAGTCAAAATGACATTAGAATGTTACCTCATCTACCACACAAAGGGAGGGGTGGGTGCATTAGGGTTTCCCTTAACGATCAACTCATATGTTGGTCACCATTCCATTTACAGGAATAAGTTTTAGGTTCATTTAACATGGGATTTTCCGTTGATTCCCTTCTGTCCAATCTCTAACTCTTGGATTATATTAACATTTAGAATCTATTATAAACTACAAAAATGGTTGTAATTTTACATTTGTGTTCATGGAAAGGAATAAAAGTGATTGACTTAATTGAATGAAAGATATTGTAATTTTTCTCTGAGCGTAAAGCGTAGTCAATTTCATAAATTAATGTCGTAATAGAAGTTGTTGCGTACTTATGCAGTTTTAACTTAAAATTGCAACCTCGTTCGTCCTCTTTCTCTATCTCGAGTATCATGTACTTAATGAGAGTTTTATTTATATTCTTCTCCGGTCTTTATTCACCGTTATGCTGATATAAAGATCATTCAAGTGACATGAACTGTTATTTCTTCGTAGTTACTACTCAAAGAGTAATCGCATAATTCAGCTAGTGACATGGAACGTGTTCATTTGTATGAATTTAGGATGCGATATATAGACTAATTTTTATATCTCGCATAGAATTTAATTGTTAATTTATGTAAAAATTTACTTCATGAAACCAATATTGACATGGAAAAGTTTTTCTTTTTGGTAAATTTATCAAGATACTTTCAGTGAAAGGTTTTTTGTTACTTTGTGCAACATGCAAATATTTTTCAATATTATTATTGTGCAACCTTTATGAAACATAAAAAATCACAATCACTTAAATCCTTAGATTTTAATTTGCTATTAACTCCTGTCAGAAGTACATCAATGCGAAATCTTGTCTTTGAGTAATAGCTGAATGATGAAGGAATGGTCCGAAACTAGTTAAGTAGTCAAATTTTCTTATCGCTCATTAATACGCTTTCAATTTCAACACAACCGTTTGCAAAACGATGTTGTGTTGAACAACCATTAATTAAGTGCATTTATTAAGTAATCACGGTGTATTCTTTATTTCTCTGATTGGTTGATTCCCAAGACCTCTAAAAGGGATAGAGCAGCTGTCTTCTTCACCCTTTTCCATGCATCCACAGGGAAGTAGTACACAAGGATAATGTTTAGAAGCAACGCCCCTCATCCATTTTTTGCTCCATCCTTCGGTAGCTTTTCACTCCCTTCTAAAAATCTCCTACGCCCATTCATGCCCATTCTTTTTAGGAACCTGTTCCTCCACAATGGGGAACCATTCAGCATTACATCTTTCATCTACTTTCTCATTCTTGATTCAAATGACAACGACGTAGTAATAAGGATCTTGGAAATGAGTCATTACACTTCGCACTTTCCTAAAGAAAATAATATCTGAAATTACTGGAACTCGAAACCTCCTAGATTTGAGTAGGCTGTTAAAGCATTGAGCCCCAACCGGAAATTGAAATATTATGGCTTGACTTGGATTAATTTCCAGTTTTTCTGGCTACCGAATAAAAAATGGGAGACCCTGGTTCGACTCTCGATCCTTCACGTTTTTTATGAACCGGTTTTACGTTGCGAAGTTATCTTCATTGTTTCGACCCTCGTTACATCCGATTACGGATGGTGAGTTAAAGTGCAGAAATCACGAAAATGCCGTTTCTAATTCTCCCAATGAGAGTTTGAAACGAAGGCTACCTGTGGAATTAATTAAACAGGGTCCTTGGAGACGTCAGGAAGTGTAAAAAGTTTGCGGTAGGAAGTCGCGACTTAGTCTCGGGTTTTAGTCGTTTAAGTATTTTCTCTGGTAAATAATGTGGCGGATTACGCTGAGAAATCGGCGGTTAGTCATTGAGAAAATGTCAAAACGTTAAACGGCTCTTTCTAATGACTGTTAAGGGTGGAATATGTTGCGCGTGAAATATAACTTCATGAGTCAAGAAAGGGTGCCGCTGTGAATGCAATATTGCGACGTTTCAATGAAATGAAGTACTGAGAAAATTGAACTACGTTTCGCTCTTATGAATTATGCACCTCAGAAAGAGAAATTTTATATAATGTTAAGTGCTTATTCCAGAGATTAGCTGATGATATTTTATTGTTCTAGATGCCCAACGGGAACTTAAATTACCTTCCTTTCAACATGTGTTAGGTGTGTGGGTATCAAACGTCCATTTCTCTAAACCTATGAGTCTTAAATTGTCAAAAAATTATTTTTAATATGTGTCATAACTTTTTCTGCATTGTATATCTTTTAGTTTCTTGCTTATATTTTGTATGTGGTGTTTGCATAATCTCTACCATCCAAGATCTTGTATTTTTCCAATTACTAAATTGAACGTAAAAAGGAAAATGTATTCTCATTTTAATAGAATTAAATATGCAGGATATTCAACAAACTTCCTCGCAGCGTATGGCAGAAGGTGTGAAAATATCGAACTCCCTAATCAGCTGGTGTTTCTTTGCTATCTCTAAAATGAGTCTAACATAACTTATCTATTCTTTTTTAATCATGAATAATATCTTTGACATATGGCCCGAAAACATTAGCTGACAGCAAAATACACGATCCTTCGTATTTATGTGCGTGAGTCACAACTTGGAAAAGTTCAATTTTTACATTCTTTAAACATAACATTGAAGATAATTTTTTCATCTTCTCCAACAAAATAAAATGAATCCAAAGAATCGCCTTGAGCGAACGTGATGGTAAACACAAATCGCATTGAATAGATTAATTATGGAATCCTCTTAGATGAATAGTTTTGGGATCATTTATGTAATGAACAATTACATAGGAGGTATCATGGCTGTTTTTATATGTTTGGATTTAAAACATTTGCTTTTCTAACATCAATTACACTAATGACGTAAGAATAATATATGTACATCTAATTCTAAACCTGCCTAAGATAATGATCTGCTTATATCAGGACAATCAAGCTAGAAACTCCTTACAGTACAATTACATTTCGAACAAAGTCAAAGCAAATAATTCATTCCTTCTTTAATAGAGCCATCGAAGATTTAGCAAAAGGTTAAGCTGATTCTTCCCGAGAACATCCAGAATTTACGTTCGTTAATCTTTCAGAATTATGGAGAAAATCCGCACCCCAATACATTCAAAGAGCAGCGCCTTTCAAGTTGGTAATTCGCAAAATTATCAATTCATCCGCCACTTTTGCTGTAATAAATTACCTTCACAAGTGAATTCTTGCAGCAAATCATTTTGCGCCGCAGATCCGAAGCAATAAATTCTGAAGTCTTCGTGCTTCTCAAGCGATTACTTCTAAAGGTCGGAATGATTGTACCGGATCCGGCAATCACGATCTCTTTTTTTCCGAGACATCGTCGCGGGAAAGAGGATTCGAGAATGTAAATATTTGCTTCGATAAAAAAAATGGAAGTGAGTCACCTTCGGGTTCGCTGTCTCACCCAACTGCATTCCTCGTTATCCTTACACCTGGCGGTAATACTCGTCACTAAGGCGGGGGAGGGGTTCTGAAGTTTTGCAGATCCACTCATAGAGAGAGTGCTCCACCTTGATATATTTTTCCGTTCTTACCATCTATTGCTTACGAGGAAACATGTTGGTGTGGCGTCATGAACCGCATAGTCTTAAACGGGAAAACACCCAGTTGAATTATAGCGGTTGTTGTATTGGAGTCACAATTGTATTCTTTACATTGTAAAATTTTCAAATGAGGGATTAATTCGTAGATTTATGAAACAGATTTCTTTAAATCCCTAGAGTTGCAAAGAGATGGAATCGTCAAGGTTAGATAAACGTGTGGTGGAGAAATATTTCACTTATCTTTTAGATTAGGATGATATAAGATAATCTCTCGTGGTTTTGCAAGAATAATAAATAATAATAATGTGAACTTTCTAATGAAAAACCGAAAATATTTAGATTGTTTTCTAGCCTTATGCGTAACACCTCTTCTATATTATTAGTTTATTGAAACATATTGGTAGCAATTAATTTATTTTCGAAAAAAGTAAAACCTCAATCAAGGTATCAGGTGGACTGTTGAAGGAAATGAAATAGATAATGAAATGAAAAGGGTCCGATTTATCTCATATTCTACTTCATTATATTGTTATTTACATCATCATTCATACGAGTCATTTCATTGATCTTTAGAAACAGACATAAAATTTTTACAAATGAAAATACGTCACGCTACTCAGCCTGCCATAGATCCAGCAGCTGAGCAGTTCTATTCCCCACCCATGCAGATCTTTCGTTCAGGTAATGACTAAACCTTATGTCACCATCGTATTCTCTCTCGGGGAAATTACGCGCCGCTTTAATATACCTGTCCATTCAGCTTCGAATTACGAGGCCCCATTTGATTTCTCTCCGCCCCATTTGACGGACACGTGGGCTTTGCTCCCGATCGCGTGTGGGGTGATTTGCGGCCCCGTATTGTTTATAAGTTCATTAAATGATGAAGACGCCATATGTCTCCCCTCCACAGAATATGTGCGAAATGTGATGTCATATCTTGAGTTATTTTCGCCAACTCTGTCACAGTTCCGTGACTCCGTCGTTTGTCGTGACATCTGAGGATTGTGTGCATTCAATAATGAGCTCATATGCACCCGCAGCGGTGCACAAGAGGTATAATAAGATTTCTTTTATCTCTGTGGTTGTTTATTTGGAAAGTAGAAAAACCATTGGAAGAAATCCAATATAAAATTTTATCTCTTAGGCGTATTATTGCGTCTAGAGTTAACTTTCCTAATGTGTAAGATTAAATTTTCTATCACAAAAAAATAATCGAACAAAAAATTTGTATCTACGTTAATTTGAGATAATTTTGGAAATTTTCACTGACCAATACGGACATAATAACACTGACATCTCTTATCCACGTTGTTCTTAAACGTGAATAATCTAGTGACTAAAATTTAAATAAAAACCTTTAAGAATCGGATTTAAAATAATACATGCTCGGAATGTTAATATCTAATTGTTAGAATCTTAACTTTATTATGTATTACTTTATTATAAATTTTATGTGTATGCTGCTTTGAAATTATTGTTCTGAAATCTATACTTTAAAATTTATTTGCATCTTTTATAATATAATCTCTCTTTCTTCACGGAAGAATAAATCTATTCATAATTTGACATCTCTCAGAATGAAATTCGAAAAAGAGAATTTAAAACTCTACATTTCCATCCCTTTCCACTCCAATAGAGTCCTCAAAAGAGTTGAATCTCAGGAGCATAAACCTGCACTTTCTCACGCAACCTTGCAGAGCCCCGAATCGGTAATGGCCTTAAATAAAAAAGCGAAAACCAGTTCGCAACCCAATGACCGCGAATTCGGCACAGAAGATGGGACAGCACCTGCAAGTCTTCTCTTGTCCCCTCTGCAGAGTCGCGTAGACGTGCTCAGGGAGAGGCGCAGGAATCTGCAGGCCTTCGGGTAGAAACATCTGGGAACCGGTTCTCAAGTCGTGACTGATTCTCCCTTGCAATTTATATGAGGAATATTGCCTGAGATATTCCACTCACACGAAGACCCACATGTGGGAGATTGGGACTCGAACCGGCGTCTGGAAGAAGATTATGTCTGCGGTTGGAAGATGTTTAAGAGTCACGTACAATGTGCTCAGAAGTACGGTCGGGTATCGCTAGGAATATGCAGAACCGAAGATTGTCCCATAAAAGTATCATTGGTGTTTTGGTTATTCCGTAAAAAGATGACATGGAATATTTTTATATAGAATATATTATGTGGTGGTAATTTAGAAATTTTAAATCTAAATTATATGTGAATTTTAGTTTCGATGCTATGAAGAAATTATGTCAGTGTCCATGAATTATATTATTTTTATCCACAATTTTGTTTAGTAGTTTTGGTATAGTTTCATCAGATATTGCTAGAAGATAGGCAAAAGATAGCTAAAACAATGAAGCTTCAATTTATGTTTTCATGCAGTATTCATGATAATCGTCGGAGGATTAGAATCATTCATGTTTCCTCTCATAGGAATTTCGGAGTGGATTCACTTGATGGATGAACTATGCTTTCAACCTTACACTGAATTAGATGTCGAGGTAGAATTTGGCAACTGTTATACGGAAAACCTGGATTCTTTGATTTTAATGTATTAATCAATCGTTCGTTAGAATTATAACAAATATTTAAAGAAATACCAGAGATATAATTTTACGCGTTCTTTCTTTAAAGCTGTTTATTTACAACTTTGAAATGTTCCATTATAAAAATATGAAACATTAAGACATACATGTTATATTTCCGTATATTTTGTGCTGTAGATTCTTGGTTGATAATGATTATTTGGAATAATAGGAAATGAGTTGCTAGAAATAGTCTAGCAGTAGCTCGTCACTGGTTTATCACCTTCGTTGCCATGATCACAACGCCGTGCATCCGGTTTTGAGGATTCCCTTGATTAAGTATTCGGCTTCATATTTTGCGAAGGACAAACTTGTTCGGTGTGCAGATAACCGCTTCCACTATCTCACGTGCGGATGTGTCCATTAAAGAATTCTCAGAAGTATCCTCTTCTTCTCTTTTCTGTCTGCTGACCCATAGGCTCTGGACACGTCTTCGTCGTAAATTTCATGCCGCATTACAGTCGGTCATCCCTTCTCAGACGCGTTCCCTCCGCCCTTCAATAGCCACCGTTGGCTGATGAACACACGCGTTTATCCATTGCAGGTGAGATTCCTCCATTATGATATAATTTGAGTGGACATTGGATCGAATATTGTGGTATTGTTTTCTCTCACGGAGGCTTTTGGTCGCTGGAAAAATGGTTGGATGGTCTCGCCACAATTCTCAAAATTTAACGAATGAGTATTTTAACCATTTCATTCCATTATGGATATAATTTATTTTAGCGATGTTAGTAGTTATGGAATTTTTGAACATGTTCTGACAAATTATTGTTCCTTGAAAACTAATATTCCATATAAGATGGAGCATTGTGAATTTTATGCATCGTTCTCCTCTGAAATTTCAAGCATCACTTTGGGTGTAATTGAATTTCCAAGAAAAGTTAAATTAAAATAAAACACAATTTTCCAAAATTACTATCTGAAAGAGATAATCCCTTAGGAAATTGGAATCTCGTTGGAATGTAGCTTTCGCGAATCTTCTTCAGCAATGACCCATTTCCGAACTCATTTTCTGCACGAGAAAGATTTCCGCCTATTCTCCCACAATGGATGAAGAAAAAGGAATAATATTACTTATATTTCGACATAAAATTGATATGTTTATGTACATTTTGAGTTTTAACGGTCGAATTTCATCGCTCAAAAGTTTTCGTTAACCAAAGCCTCTCTCAAACAATTCCCGATTTTCATAATGAGTGTAAAAAGGAAAAGGTAATTCATTTCGTCAGATATCAATTCCATATCTTTCGCTTCACTGAAATCGCAATGTGATATGCAAACGAGAATCTTATCTTCGGATTACAACCCTCATAAACCTGTGTTATCAAAATGTCATTTCTGAAGTCTCTTCATAATTAAGCGATGAACTTTGGACATTTTCATTTTTAATTTATCAAAACAAAGATAATTGAAATGTTCGAAGGTTTCCACTCTGGATTATAGAATGGTTAGTCACAAGGCAATCATTTAATTAATTAAGTCATATAATCGGTTAATTTAATGAACATTCTAAATTTCTCTTGTTATTTGTCGATGAAACTCATGACAACTAAAAGTTGATTCATTATATTGATAAAATTTATGATGCAATGGAAAATGCAATTTGTGTGAAAGTGAAAGGGTAAAATAAAGGCTTATTATTAGATTTGAATCGTTAGAGCAGAAAATTCGAGTCTTTTTTCTATTTTCTGCCAATTTGACCATATGAATTCACTCAACAGCGGAAAATTTTTATTCACGTATTTTATTTATAGGACTTTTATCTTTGATTTGCCTCGTAATATTGCACCAGAAGATAAACACTAATCGCAATTATATCTTACGATAAATCGCTTAAAATAATATCTTATGAATAAAAAGAAAAGTTCACGTTTTCCCAAATGGGAGCAGAACCCAAGACCTCTTAATTAGCTCATTCGATTTAATCTCATACCGCTATCGATTATTCAGTCGACCGATAGGATTACAATGGATAATAATTTCTAATAATTTAAATGATAATTGGAACTTTAATTGATTAAAGCCCAGTCATGTATGAAATGGAGTCATATAGGCAATCCTTGAGCATAGTAATATATCAATTAATTTTTGAATTCTTAATGTATGATGGCGATAAATTACGTTCCACGGAATGTTCGTATTTGTTCGCTGTAATTGAAAATGGCCGTTAGTGATTCAGGTTTGAGTTGTCTACAGTTAATGACTTATCTCCTTTTAACGAAGATCGATTGTGGAAGGGATTTGAAGAGGGAGTCATTGTCTAAGGCGACGTTTGCTAAAATGTGGAAACGCACTCACCCACGTCCGTTTGATGTTTTATTAGCTGCCCGAACCACTTGGCTCCGTGAAATGTATGGAAAACATCAGTGGGCGTGCGTATCCTGCAGCGTGTCATACGTTGAGGGTTTCGGAAGGGCGGTGGCCGTGTCTCCTCCACTTCCCTTGTTTTTAGAGGATGCACTCCACTTCTAGACAACGCTTCAAGGTGCAGCTCTTCCCATTTAACCGCTTCCAATGCCCGTTGCTAGGGAAAAAGAAAAATATTATCTTAGAGAAATGTGCATTCTGAAACAAACGTATTTTAATTTGCGCAACATATTGTGATAATATTAATTGGTCGGCAATAATGTCTAATCTCTAAGCAACGATTCCAATTGTTGAAATAATTACTGAGGGAGACAGGCAACTTAAAGCGATTAATAAATATCATTTATTATTTTGACCTTCAATGTTCGGAAGTGAGACACATACTCCCTCTCTTAAAACAATTTCTAAAGCCATCTCCTTCGATAGAATGTCTGTCAGTTTCATTTTAAGAGTAACAAAAAGAAAGGGATGTTTATAAAAAGATAGTAACGGAGCTTTTTATTTATCCACCTGCCTCTAACTCTTTTTTATTCCATCCTTTCAAATATTGTGATCCTTTTTTTGTGACGATGAGTCAATCGCCTTCCGAAGGTTGTTTCTGCTCAATGATCACACCGCCACCTGGCGGGAGTAGAGCACTCGGAAGTGTTCACGAATTAAAAGGAATCATGGTTTGAAAATGGCGCTGCCAACTGTGAGAAATTGAAAAAAAAAAACTTCTTTAGCTCTAAAGTATGGAAGGATTACATTTATTACCTTTTTGCGTGTGAAAAAAGCAATAGATTCCTCTGATATTCATTTGAAAGAAATTAAAACGGTTGGTTATAGTTTAAAAATTATGCTTTTAGTTTTATTTTATAAAAATAAATTGTATTTTCACGACATAGGAAACATTAAATATTCCGAATATCCCTCATTCCGTGGCATAAAATTTATTATAAGGTTTCCTCGACACCAATAAATATTCTAGTTTTGAAAGATAAAATGTGTTATATAAATATAAAAATATATTTTGTAAATTAGAGAATAGACTGAGGAACAGATACTTAAAATCGGTTTCCATAAGTATAGATTAGATAATAGTATCGATGTATTTGAGAAGTAACTTAATTGAATAATAATAGGTTAAGGCGTAACATACTTAATATACGTAAATCTGTCAGTTAAAAAGAATTTGAAAGCTTCGTAGCGAGGCAATGAAAAAATCTTTCCAATTATGTATTAAACCAATGGTTCTTGTTTAAACTTAGGATATCTTTTTTGATTTACAGTCTACGATTATTACTTTGATTGGGCAATCGAGAATGCAAAGCAAAACCAGGAGTCTATAAACTGAGAAGAGGAATCCCTAAATTGGAAGGGACACGGGAGGGGAGACAGTTTCGATTGGCAGATAAGAGTGATTGAAAGATACTTCCGGGAGTTAGGGCTAATGGCAGTCTTGAAGGGGAAATTGGGGGAAGAGATTGCATCGATAAGTACGATTTGAAGAGGACAGATAAAGGGTTCATAAAGGTGATAAAAAGGATTAGACCCCAATGGCTTTATTAAAGGACGCTAATGGTGATTCAACCAAGTCCTTCAGCTGTATTAGCTGTGTTCCAAAACCGTATGATTTCACATATTGTCCTCTCTCCGTACTGGAATAGTATCAAAGGGCTTCCTGTTAAGAGCGGAATAGACTCTGGTTCAACCGGTAGCTGGTTCGATACCCGTTGAAGCCCTCGTCTGCCAATTGACCACAGCTGCAGTCATAGAAAGTCAACCTACGATCTTCGAGCCACCCACGTGCATATGTTGAGATAGAGAAGAAGAGGTGAAAGGCAATTGAATGGGCACTACTAAAGGAAAAAAACTGCGGTGAGTGGATATCATTGGTCGGAAGCTGTTGGGGGAGTGACAAAAGGACCGGAAATGGAGAAGTGGTCGTTTCTCACAGCGCGGAATCATCGATGGAGAGGAGTCGATGAGAATGGGTATCGGTGGGTGAGAGGAAGTAAGGGTGTGGCTCGTTACCTCTGATATACCGAGGGCGTGAGGTAATTTGGTCAGATAACGAGAGCGATGAAAGGAAAAATGGGGCATTTGACGGATGGAGTCGAATGTGCCTAGAGATCCGCCATATTTCAGGTGTAAAGAAAGTGGCTACCGGTTGCGTGAGGCCTCCAACGGGTGTCAGCTGTGCGTATGCATGACTGCCCGACAATGCCCTTCATTGTTGATCGTTTCCCTTTCGGACGATGTGGTCGATTGTTGGTTAGTTTAGCTTCGATTGTTTTAAAGTTGATGTTAATTCTTTGTTTCAAACGCATTTTATCTAATCGTTGTTAAATGTCGTTCGTTTTCTAAAATTTTAAGAGAGTAATTGATTTTATTATTTACTCTTATTTGATAGCTGTACCCTTTATCCGTGGATCAACTTCTCTTGCTAACTGCCTTGCTCATTTATAATGTAACCTTTCAGACACCTAAATATATACTTTCTTGGGTCTAAATGTTAATTTCACCTTATGCAGCCAATTAATTACCAATTGCATCAGCTGCAGTACAACGTATTAGCGATGCACCGATATATAAACTTCAGGATCAGTAAACCGCAGAGTTGAACTTAATATGTAAGTGTGCCGTCCAGGTTAAAAGGGAGGGAAGCAGTGACGCAATAAAATGGCTGGATACTATGGAAATGGATCTTTTTTTCGTTTAAAAAGAGTTGGGCGTCCATTCGACAACGGATGTGCGGGAGGCAGGGAAGGTGGGCAGCACAAGTGGTGACATGACAATGCAATTTGCTTAGGTTTGTATTCAGTTCCAAATGAAGGCATAAGCGACTACCGGGTGATGTTTACGAGTGTCGTCACAATGCTTCGCAGAGTTTCTCTTTTTTCGTGTCTCTTGACCTTTTTCTCTTCTTTTTATCTTCCAACGAATCGATGTTTTCTCCTTAATCCGATTTCTGCAGATAATAGACGGAAATTAAGAAAGGGTTTGCTGCGAAGGAGTGTATTCTAAAATATATACGAAGTGTTTCATTTTGATAAAGAGAAGCATTATTTCTAAAATTGTTCTCATAAACATTTCTATTCTTTGCTTTGTTATTCCATAGGTTTTAATGGAATAGAATTGGATCTCTAAACATTTTTATCGCATCAAATGATGTAAAATAAATCTCAAGTTAGTTCAATTAAAAGTTTACCATGTACTTAAACACTCACATGATATTTGATTTGATTATGATCATTGAAATAGAGTTTAGTTGAATATTGATGGACAGCTTTGTTTTTTTCTAAGAGTTTCCACCTTTTATTACAATTATATTTATCTGTCATGTTCGTAAATGACGCATTATTGGGTACATTCAGCTTATAGCACTATCCTTAAAGGCATAGGTTAAAAACAAAAGAGAGTCAAAGGTATCCTCACGCTATCTTTGCTGAATATTCATTCAACTGTTTGATTTTTACAAAAAATACTTCTTTAGCGGTAGCCGATACAAACAATGCTTGTATTCCTATCAGCTCGCAACTGTATCTCTACATCTTCCACTTTGGTGGTCAGCCATTGTTAAATGCTAACATTTCTCCATTCGAGGAAGACAGAACTTCTCTTTTAATTACCCCACGGATTCATCTTGCATTCTCCGAAACGTGTTTCAAATTTTACAGCCTGTTCGAACCTGCACACTCGTTGGGGCGGATCTTTTAAACCATTCGCTCGGCAGTCCACTCATGTCTATCCGTTGGACGTGAACACTGCAGCCGTCCCACCCTTTGCACCACCCACACCTGTCTTCCGAACGGACTTTCTTCTCCAAACGATGTTTCCGACTACATTCCGTCTCTTATGATGTTGTCGAGATTAGGTTGCGCCTGAAAACAGGATCGCGGTAATGGGAAAATTCTCCCTCGATTCCTTATCTATCCATTGTAAAGGAATAAATCGCTTTAATGAAACTTCTTCGCTTTCTTATAAACTCCGGAAGGGAGTAATTGTCAACTTAGATTATCACAAAGTGACTGTTTGGATAAAAGGAATTGGTTAAAATAGTGGTAGGCACAATGTGGGTGCTATATGTTTCTTTTGGATTACAAGTATTGTATTTATACGTGTTGAAAATATTTTAGGTTACCACTTACTGCTAAGTGAAAATAAGCCATCCAAATTCTATTTTGTGCTAAGTGATTCCAATGTTTATAAACTTCGAACATTCAATCGTAGTAAATTCTATACTAATAAAAATGTTATCAAAACAATTAAGAGTATTATATAATCTTGCTCATTTAAAAATTCACTTCGTCAGGCAGTATTTCAGTAAAGTACTTATTTAATCATCGTGTAAAAATTTATTATCTATATAATATATTAAAAGATTATAATTCTTTAATAATTTAATCGTATATTTTGAGGTTTATTCGTCATGATTCCGTAAACATCACATTTAATGTTAATGATTAATATTCTTAGTTGACTGCATTCCTTTACACTAATTGATAGGATTTTTGAAATTATTCAACTTTTATCCTGTTTAATTTTATGTAATGGAGTTTTGAATCCTATCAGAGGTTGATTATTAAATTACCTCAGCTGTTCTCTAACATTTAACAATGGCACTTTACAATTTTCAAATTAACTAATTTCGACGCGCTCACGGACAATAACCACTAACAATTAAGAAGACTTGTTTTTTACGCTTCCCTTCCTTTATTACGCACGTTAACTTTTTCGAGCGGAATGAATGCTCCGGGTAAGCAGTTCCTTCTAAGATATCATCTCTCGGCCAATTAAGTTGAGTAAGGAATCCGCAAAAATAAAAAAGAGCAAATTTATTTCCTTTCCCTTTCAAGTGATAGCGTTCACTCAAAAGAGGAGAAGCCGAAAATGCTGTTATATTTATCGTCTGAGAAGAGGAAAGATATTTATGATGTACGAACGCGGAATAATTGTGGAGGAACTGGTTTACAATGCTTGAGTTCTCTCCGTTCCGCATTAGATGAGTCATCTCGTTGAGGGTTTTCAATTATCCTATGGATCTAATCGTAGATAAAAATATGTAAATTACTTTGATTGCAAAAATTTTATTCTATTTTAATATTAATTAATCGATACTCTTATTATTTTATTTTCAACCTACTAATTATCCTTCATTTTATTTTTCAGGTAAGAATTGAAGCCCTACTTTCCTTCACACTTCCATCTGAAGCTAGTTAAGGTTTGTAAGAATTCTAAATCTATAATTACCAAACACCTTACAAAATCGTTAAAATAGGTGCCGACCAATGCCAAGTGTCGAGTGAAAATTAAAGTGAAATAATTCTTGATGGACAGAAATTGGACTGTAAACGGTTTATTCAACCTTTCAAATTTATGGATTTCGATTTTCTGAAATGGAAGGATAAGGCTTAAAATTAGAAGCAGTTTTTCTTTTGATTCAGTTTTTAGGTTTTGGATTGGATTCTGATATTGGTTCGATTTGATATTGGGCATTTCTATTCCGTTCGATTCCTAGTTTTGTATATAAACAGTCATATATGTCTCTATCACAATAACTATTAAATAATTCTTTCAAAAATCGTTAGCTCATAATCGCGAGCTTGATACGCCTTCATCGCCATGGGAACCGGAAGACGCACAGCTCAACGAAAAAAAGCAACAACGAGCAGTAGTATTTACTGTCCTCTGTCGCGTCATCATCAAGTGCTTGGCTCGGCTTACGCTGAAAAGCGCGTTCGATCAATTGAAAGCAAAAATCTCGTGTCGGGTTCCAGACAGAAACCCCCGTCTCGCAGGAAACTCCTCGAATTATTCAATTCTCCTTTGATGGGAGAAAAAAAGAACAAATAATGCCTCCCATTTATACTCCACCCGCCATTCTCGTAATTTATCGAACACTCGTTGCTCCTTTCATTACTTCGTGCGCGCATGATGCAAAGGGTCAATGTTTTCTCAGCGGGGGCTTTGTTTATAGAACCGAAGGAGCCAATCGTCGGCACGCTCAAAACATACGACTGTCAGACAAAACCTAGATCGATTCTAGGTCTGCAACGGAGCTGTCGATAGATCGCTTCGATATATCGATGTCGGAAATGCCTCTGCGTTCTTTGTAGCGCGTGGGTCGAATATGTAGCGGGATATGTATGTTGGTGGTACAATATATATCCCTTCTTGAGTCGATAACATTCCTAAGATCTGCTGCTGATTGAATTTTAAATTCTTAGATACTTCTGCGGCGTGTTAGATCATCGAGGAAATATCGATGCTATGTTCTGGAGTAGCCAACGAGTCGCCGAAAGACATTGCCAATAAGTCAGACAAACACGTGTCTATTTCTCTAATCTGTTGCTTGGTCCACGAATAACGATTTTATGATAGTACGATTCCTATTACAGCTATTATTTCCGCATTATTTTTTAGAGTGACAACATTTTTTGAAAGTCCTTCGTAACAGGATTGATGTATAAAACACTGGCAGTTTAAAGATTATCATAGCTTAATGCGATATGTATGTGAATTTGAGTAATTAATTCATTATATTCATAATTTATTTCATAATTATGTTTGGCAAGGATGGAAGGAGTTCTATATCAGTGCACAAGAATATTCTTTCTGCGTAATAGGGTTTCTAAAGCTAATACACATCCCTTCACTATCACTCCACCTATTTGGAATATTTTAATGGTGTATCTTTTTATATTATGCGATGCAACAAACTTCATTAAGATACACTTAATTTAAATGAAATTGCTAAGGAAATTTTGCTTGATAAAAGTACTCTGCATTTACGGATGTAATGGTACATATAACATACGCATTTTCGATTGTAAATAACATACGCATAGAATCGTGTTTCATCTACATTCTTGGCTCCTCCCAAATTAAACAAATTGCTTTAGAATAGAAAGGAATTGGCAAAGTATATCCCGTAGCCTCTAGTTGCAGTATCTTTTTAATGGCCGAACAAAAGTGCTTCAATTCCCTTTGCAAGAATTACCGAACGCGCTCTCAATCATAATTCTTTCCAGAAAATGGTAGATTCCCTTGAGGACAGTTTCCATCACATCGAGTTGATGTCAATAGCCTAAGCCCATTGATGTCCATTTGGTATGAAAGAACCTGATTAGTTTCTCCATTTACTAATCTAATCTCTTCCGAAGTATGTTAGATAAAATTCCCAACTCACGGAACAATCGCCCTAATAATGTTTGCAAACTGATGTTTAAAGAGCTTCGCCGACAATAGAGAATTCGTGTACCCTTGATTGTTAGATTACGTTAGTTGATGGTTGCATAGAGTAATACTTTTTTATTTGAAGGAGATTGTTACGTTAATTAAGTTAGTGGTGTAGAAAGTAGCAATTTTATTTTTAAAACATTGTTAAATTTTATATCATGTTTTCTGTGCGTTTTCTACAATTGAAATCCTCATGAAACTAAATCATATCTTATGAGTTTTTAATATAAAAAATAAATAAAAATTCAATTTAAATGCATAAATAACTTTCATTTAAACTATCCAGTTTTATTTATTTTACTATTATTTAGTTTTATTACTGGTTATCAGTTATTCAGTTAGTTAACGAGTGTTATAAATAATGACTGGGTTTAAGTACTAGAACTGCCCCTTTGGGAGGGACATAAAGTTATGTGTCAAAGGTTAAAAATTTTATATTGCTGCTATTACGTAGTGGCTTGTTTATCCTTTTATATATTTCTTTTATGCCTCACCCTTCTCTTTATCTTCGTGTATTCCAACCTTAAGCAGTAAGAGTTCAGTGACGTAAGCAAGGATCATAATAGTTAACTGTAACGCAGTATTAAGGGGGAATGGTTGTTATGATGTATTTTATAACGCATTCTATAGATGTATTCTATGGCCAAGGTTCTTCTCTTATGTTAAAGTAGTTTAAAGCAATTCGCTCTTAAAATCTTCATCTTTATTTTCAAGTAAACTTTAAGCATCATTCATTGGTAACGGCAATATCTCAAAATAGGAATATCTAAATACAATGTTCTCTAGAAAATTAAAATTTTAAAATAAATTACTAATTTCATTAATATTGAGTCAGTTAAACAGGTGGTTTGGAAAATTATTTTTGTATAAACAGAGGAAATGTTCTCTTTAATTGAAGGGATTCTTGAGTACGTAATGTTACAATTGATTCTGAAAGAAATTTAGATTTTTTTAAATATAAAGATTATACAGTTACTCAATGCTTTCCAGGTATTTCCAAAATCAACTTTAGATGTTAGAAATTCTCTCCTGCATTTAGAAAGCTGTGTTATTATTTTATTACACGTTCTCTCTCTATGGAAACCTGTTTGCTAGTTTTTATCTACTTTTCCCTTCTTATTCGTCTAGTATCATCGCTTTTTAAGTAGATTGGAGAGAATTAATTCAACCAGGTTTTCCCTTTTCAAATTGGACTGAAGGAAGGAAATGCCGGTTTAATCCGTAATTTGGTGATGATTCTAAAATGTGAATTACTCCGTTTTTTCTATGAGCTTTCTCTCCGAAACCACATTATAGATAATGAAACGGAGCTTTCCAAAAAAATTAAGCGTCGGAAATGCTCGGGTAATTGAGTTAGGAAGTGGCCTTCGTTAAACGTTTTCGAAATTTCTCCCAAAACTATAATCGGCGTGTGACTGCAGTTATCATCCTCGTGTTTCGTGCGAATCAGTCTCTGTGTCCCAATTGCCCACATTTCACTCACGATATCTGTGATTCCGATTTTTCAATCCTCGATATTTTTACGCGCGTTTACTATCGAACATTTAGACTTGTATACCGTTTTTCCGGGCGTTCCAAGATGGAGACCTTTAAGTCAGCTGTTACTGACGTATGTTAGGTGGATAAGCTCCATTAATTTTTCAAATTTGCATTCCTAACCATCCAGCCGCCGTATGGCGTATGGCAGCGGGTCTATGACCTCTGAACCACCCATAATTCATGTGCCATGTACTGTAAGGAAAAATGTAAGACGCATTGCCACGCTCGTAATCATAATTATGCATTTCTTATAGTAGGGGTTAATAATCTTTGAAGGGTTTGTCTGAGAGTTTAAGAATAGTGTGAATTTAAACTGGTGTGTATATAATTAGGACCTTAGTGTCTAATATGTACGTAATTACTATTAACAATTTCTTATATTTACTTCTCAACCCTCAAGAGACCCTCTTGAATTCAGGAATATCTTGCATAATATTGGCCAACTTCACCAAATCCATCTAAATGAGGCAACTAGTTGCTTTGAAATAATCTTCTCGTGTAAACAAACGATGATTGGTGCTCCTTTAGTACGCAATAATTAAGTATCTCCGAAGTCTTTTGGTATCTGCAAATGATAAGAGTTGACTCACAGTGGGTGGAGACAACTAAACTGATATGGAATCTCGAGCCTCCATTGATCTGGAATGTCTCTGAAATAAGGGAATTGTTCTCAATGAAATTTTAATTTTAAATATTAAACTTAAAAGATTTGTTTTCATTTTAACTTGGTCGAATTATTCGTATTACGTTCCCTTATTTGATGTTAAATACCGAGAAATTCTACATTTTCTCGAAATTTTCTGTAAAGACGTATATTTTTGATTTTAATTCAGAAAAGTATATATAATAACATAATTTTGAAGGAAACGTTATGTTATCATACATAAAATCAATCTTTATCTTTAGTTATTTGAAGTACTATTTAATTATTTATTTCTGTTCTTCATTATATTTTTTTCAAGTAAATGCTTCTGATATTCTGAAATAACTATTGCATAAATGAAATTTTCCATTCTCTATTCCGTAACTGGATGTAGTTTACCTGAGAATTATTTCACACAGCTTCGATAGAAAATGTATACAATTCAATAATTAAAGGTTTTAATTGGTTTACACTACTGTTCGACTTTAGCTCGATTGACGTTAAGGAAATAATTTCAATCAAACGCTCATTATTTCTTTTGTAAATATGGCTATGGTTCTATAGTTCTATGGTTGTATTTGTTTATCTCATAATCACATTCTTCCCTAATGTATTTGTATTTCCTTTTACGAATTTAATCATGCTTTTATAAAAACATTTACTAAGTATTAATAAAGAGAATAGACTTTTTAATCTCAGATTTGCCTTAAGACCTCGTAGAATCTTATATTATGAACTGGCCCATGCATCGCATGCACTGTACGTGAGTGAAACTCGACGCAGTTAAGTCTGAATACCATTGCCTTAGATCGAACGTATCTACGCGTGGACTCATATATATTTATACCTATTAGTTATGGATGTCTATGGCAGTCTGTCCCTTAGGACATAGGTGGGCAGGAGTGGCAACGCTGCATTGACCAGTGCCTTCCGTCTATGTTCGACTCCCCCTACACCCCCTCCCCCTCATTTTAACATCCCACCCCTTCCACGTATTTCCTGTTCCACAATCCCCTCCTTCAGAATCGCCATTCCCATGGGCTGTTGCCCAAACGCCTCGGATACGGGGTCAGTTGCGCGCATATTGCATTGCTTATTACCCGATATCAATTGCGCGTGAAGAGATGCACGAATCGGATTTTCATGAACTACACAAGTACACGGCCCCGTTCGTCATTCCAAATGCGTCCACGGCTTACTTTCCATGTTGTTGATCTCGTTGTTGTTGCACAATCGTTTCAAAGCGTAACAATCGATGTACAAGAAGGCATTTTTGCAAGAAACGGTTATTGTTAAAGTTGATATGATTGTTGAATTTAGATTTTGATTTATTTCAATAAAGGGGTTTTGAGAGGGTTTATTGTTGTGATATTGCTGAATTCCCTTTTATAAATGAAAATGACGATACTATTTCATAACTCTCTGATATCTTGTCTACCACTTATCATCAAGGTCACTGACGGTCACTGCTGTAGTTTATTTGAGTGATAGTGAAAGAATGTATTTAGGAGCTTCGTTTTTGTGCCCATAAAAGAGCAATAATATTAGAATTTATTATAATCGGTGATTGGGATGTGTTTTGGTCGAGTTTGCACTATGCCAGCTTATTTTATAGACATTGATGAGCGAAATAATCTTTTATTCGAAATTAATTTCCCAGATATTATGACTTTGATACGTCTAAATTAAGAAAGTGATATCATAGTTTACGATAATTTATAAATGAGCTCCTTTCCCACTGCTATGATAAACTAACTTTGGATATCAACATTGAAACATAATCGAATTTTATTGAGAGTCTATTTCCCAAAAATGTTGCATGATCATATAGTAAATCTGAAGCTTTAATGTATTTACTGTCATTGACTTTTAAGCTACATATTCAGTAAGAGACAATCTGAAGTATATGGTTCAAATAATCTTAATTCAAATATCGCATCTTAGTTGACTTAAACGTAATTTTGTTAATGAGAATTAATATGATTCAGATAAAACTACTGATTCTTACTAACATGAAGAAATTTTACTCTTGGAGTTGAAAAAAATAAGATTACATTGATAGAAAATTAGTTATATAAATCACATTTTAGCATTAGAAATCTTTTCCCTATTCATCAATATACTTAACTTTTGTATAACTTAAGGGTTATTAACTGAGAATGTTTATTGTCTATAAAAGCAAAGCAGTTAATGGACTATAAATGCGATACGAAATTCATTATTCAATAGTATCAATGTGAAGATGTGTTCTTTATTGTAAAAGAGTTAGAATATCGTCCGAAAATTATTGAAATTGGGAAAATTAAATATTCGATTCGAAATTTCGTAATAGAGAATTAGATCTTTTGAGAAAAGGCGAAATATTGAAGTTGAAATATTCGTTTTATTTTCCAATTTTAGCAATGATCGAAGACGGATTTTTTTGAGGAGTGATAATTTTGAGTTGAGTTGACATGACAACTAAGTTTTGGAAGACTAGCGAGCATAAAACGAAATCATTCCTCCCGAAAATATCTGTCCCCTTCTGCGAGTGTATACTTGAGAATGATGAGTTAAAGTCCACTTTTCAATATAATAACAGAGATACTATTGTTGCTTATGTCACATTCCTGTCAAATCAAAGCAATGGTAAGTGTTCTTCACTTAAAGAAAGCTTTACTACAGAACATGGCTTTTTACGCCACTTCAGCTTTACGAGTCTGAATCCAGATTTATGACGACTTTTCTCTCAGAGATACACTTTCGGAAACACCAAAGGGTTTTTTCCATGTCATTGCCTCGGAGCCATTAAAATTGGAACGTCATAACTCATTTATAGACGAGAGTTCTTTCAAAAATCTCCATAGACCCAAATGTAGGAGATCTCGTTTTTCTAGGGCGAATAGACTCCAAACGAGAGGGGAATGGACCGTTATGTTTATGATGCGGGTTCCTCTGACGAATAGATATGTTAACAATAGTCTATTACCTGTGAATGTGATTTCAATTGGTACGGCTCAAGCTGTGCTAATATGGTTAATATCGTTTGTTAAGGAGACGTAATTGAGTCTAATTAAAATAAACCATAGAATTAAGCACAATGATCAGCATCTTCTCTTGGAAAGTTTTCTAATAGATTCCCCCTCGGGAGCTTCCAGATTTTCATAGCAGCTTCATCACACCCATAGCTTGGATGGGAACGTATTTACATTCAGAATTATAAAGGAGCATTAGTAAGAGTAAAGTAAAATTGTTTTTAAAAATGTCCGAAGAAATGGAATTCTTGAACTCTTTAATCAAAATAGAACCTTCAATCTAGTTTCTAACGCTCTATTATATTGACGTAATTTTTATGATAGCTCAAGTCACTAACATAGTAACCCATTAATTTTCGTTAACCTTATTCCGTATTTACTAGCGTATAATTTAAAGTCTACTAGCATAACATTTTCATAGAGCGTTTACGTTTTCAGAGAATCTACATCCTTTCAATTTAAAAGGAAATGAAGTCATATATTTGGGCATATTGCTATAGACATTGATATTACAAGAGTTTTATACATTGCCCACCACGAGGTCGTTAATTACTAAAATTAAGTGAGTATGTTCATCTTTAAATTCAAGGTCAAACATACTGAAGCAATGACGAACGAAAAGAATTGCGGATGCAATAATAGGAAAGCTACAACATGTTCTTTGAGTCCATTGTTGTCCGAACACTGTTGGCATCAATTGTCGCTCACGACAATGCTCGTGAACTCTTTGTTTTGTAACCTTGGGGAGCAGGTCCTTGATATCGAACCTCAGCCTTAAATCTTTTTTCCATCGGCCAATTCCGATTTCCAACCGGAGTTTGCGGTCGATACCTTTAAATCATTTATAACTTTCATCGAACGTGCGAAACGGTTATCGGAAGCCATTGGCGCATAGCGTTCATTTTATTGCTCTCGTCTTTTGTTTCCTCTCCGCGTTCAGTTTATTCTCGTCGATCAACTTTCCCGTGTTTCATAGACGATTTCCAATTTTTTTCCTCGGTCCCGTTTCTTCCGGCGCATATTCCTTTCGGAGATATTAACACGATGACCGTTTTTTTCTAATTCGAAGAGGAGTGAAAGGTTCTGAAATTGTGGGCAATCGCAGGTGTTTCCCGAGGCTATTCGCTCATCACGCGTTTCCCTATGAAGGCGCTCTCAGATCTATTTTCGTCTCTTTTGGGTTTTAATCGGACGACCCCATTGACCTCGTTCTGGCCTTCGAATCTCTGGTCCACAGATTTCGCACTTTTTGATGGACGCGACTGACTAACAGCTCGAAATGGAATGCGATTTTTAGAGTTCGTCCTAAAATATTACTCGAGTAGACTCGAGGTCCATTCTCCTGTTCAGAATCATTATGGTGTACTCAGTAGAAATATTATCGCCGTAATGAATACTAATGTTTTCCACCCTTACTTATAATTTACTTATACTTTAAATCATTCTCAGTTCAATACCTACCTTTTAATTTTATAGATATGTTTTGAACTCGTATGATATCTATCTACATAAACATCATTATTATACATGAATATAATCTTTTGTGTAACCTTAAATTTTTAAAAATACCTCTTTCAATTTTGAGGTAATTTTCTAAGAAATATTTAAAAAACAACGAGAGTCTCCTTAGAGAGTATGAATTTTAAGAACCATAGAGAGTATGAAACGAATCATAAACATTTATGATGGTATTAAAATTTTATTTAATGAGATATGCCTTACTAATTATACAATATGCATTATATTTCTTCATATTTTCCAAAGTACTGTGATTATCCCATAGTGTTTTATGATGCGTTACAAGTTGTGGATCCAATTTGAACGCACAATGTTTTGACGCTGTCTCTCAAAAGATAGTTCATAAATATGTGAGCAGTCCTAACTCTATATATCGTCTGTATGTTTATCCCCATAAAGATACAAATAAGTGGATGTTTGGTCCATATCCCAACCGTAACTTCCTATTCGTGTCCTACACTAGTGAACTTCTTTCTAAGTAAGTTATTCCACGTTTAGAATGGTAATCATAAGTCTCACTCCTTTTTGGAGGCGCATAAACGTAAAGTCATATTTGGATCCTAAGCACAATGAAGTTTTACTGCTGCTGATAACAGGTGTGCCGCTCCTTAAGAAACTGTTATATTGCACTGACCCTAATGGAGGCCGTGTAATTCCACCAATAATGGGAGGCCCCATAAACTTCGGTACCTGAAGGCCCTTTTGAGGGTATTCTTTGAGAGGCCCTTCAGGGAACTGAGTGAGGTCCGAATGTTGAGGTGTCCAGGTGACCCACACCTTTACGACCTCCCAATGACCACCGATCCTCAGGATTTCTTCGGTCACTCTTCCCAAAACACCCAGTGCTGCCAAATCAGAAAATGGTATCCATTTACTACTTAGGATATGATTTAAATGTTATCAAAGCGTTCAAAAAAATTTTACCTAAATTAAAAGGAAGTTTATAGATGAAAACGTTCTTTGTGAATAGGTGGTATACCATCATTGTTTTGGATGAGAGAGACGAAAAATTTCATTATTTGCCTTTTATCTATTTGTCCTATGTACACTACAGTATTCGGTAGCCATGGTAGATTGCAGACAAATAAAAATGTGAAAAGAAACGTGCAGATTTGAATATGTTATCTGGTCTATTATTATGAATCTTATTTTCTAACTTCTACATATCTATCTGTGTGATTTCTGCTTTCTAATTCTCTCTGAAGAATTTCTGAAGTGTATTTCTGAATGACTTCAGACCACAAGAAACACTCCTTCGAGGAAGAACATCCACTTGAAAATCTTACTGCTCTCTCAGCGAGCAGTATTTACCATACATAAACCAAGCTCTTCCGAATCTGCCAGCTTGCAATTCCCGGCTAAGTGACCATACATCGAGACGAAGGAGATGTTGAATTGGCTGCACTGTTTGTGCGGCCCCACCACCTTGGCCACCACGTGCTCTCCCCCAGACTACATCCGCCCTGCATCTCTTAGAAACCAGAAGACCCGAACTCGTTTTCATGAGCCCCGAAATGCGGGTGGTTGCTTCCAGAAACCCTATATCTTCCCATTCTTTGGTTTAATCGGTTTCTGGCGGGAAAATGGGTCGATGGCTTAATTGTTGCGGGATGCTGGGTAAAAGTTGTTGTTGTTCTACTTTCGATGGAAAATGCCTTTCTTTTGGCATTCTTCTGCTTTCTTTAGGCGAATCTGAGAAGGTTCTAAAACGCTTTAGGGATGATGATGCTGTCAAAAGATTTCACTCCGAGTTCGTTGTAAACAGAAATTAGGGTATAATTCCCTATTCAATGCTTTTTCATTTCGGGATGTACAATATTTGTGAGGAATTGTAGAATTATTCCTTGAAATTCTTTCTGGAAAATACTATAAATTGTTTCAATTACTTACTAACATCATTGAAATGAATCATCACGCTTTACAATTGCACCAAAAACTATAAAGAGACTATAACGAACGAAAGATTTCAGAAAGAAGAAAAAAGAAAGAAAGATACAACGTATCCATTCGATGCGAAGAACAGAAAATAAATTTCATCTAAAACAGGTATCATAGCAGCCTGAACATCTCCGATGATACAACAGCTGGTTTCCAGACTGTGAATTTTGGGGGAAACCCGCTAAAAATATTTATACCCCCTCTCTATATAAATATCTATCAATTTAGAGGAATGACACCTCAATTTTTCCGGATGGTTGGATTCGGTTGAAGAGGATATACCCTCCTTGGCCTTCGTGATTTTTGTGGTCTTCCAATTGACGACGCACACACGCGCAACAGGTGTGCATCTCGTGCAGCAGCTGATGTGGAGAGGAAGTTGCCTTTTTTCGTCGTCTCCGGAATTGGGAGACTTCGGCGGAGTTCGACAACATTGCTTCAGAAGGTGTTTATTCATTCCATCACTGTATTCGCTCCAATGTTTACCCGTTGCTAAGAAACTCGTGGGTGATGTTTTGGGGAAACGACGGCTAATATACTGCGAAAGGTTCGTTTCAGTCGATGTGTCAACCGCATGGTGATTCTGTTAGTAAACGTTGTGTTTATAACAGTTTTATTGCTGTCCGTAAATCTGGTGAGCTGTTCGCGATTAAAACATTGTTCTTTTTCGTATTTCATTTGGATATTTACTATCGATTATATCTTTAATATTAGAAATAATTGTTTCTCGAATAAATGTAAATTTTCTCGCTTTCGTAAATTTTTCGACTTTGATTCGATTTGCTTTGGCAAGAAATTAGAATCCCAGGCTTTGCTATGGATTTTGAAACTTTACAGAGAGTATATTATTTGTGTTGTGCAAATTCACACCCTGACTTTCACGAGTTAATTCAGTTTCTCCTAAAGTGCTTTGATAATCATCTTCATCTCTAAACTTGCTTGTACAATTGAATTTGAAAAGTTATCAATAAAAATAAATTTCAGACAGTTTTGTTCGCTCTGTATAGCCCTAGCAGTAGAACAGTTAGAATGCTAAATATCTGTCCTCTACCGTTTTATTATCATCGGAAAGAAATTCTCTCAATGCAATCATAGTCTTCCATTATGGCCTCGGAATTCGTCTATTTGTATTCTGATGTTTATTAATGCATTTAAGTGGAATTAAAACGATGGAGGCATTCTGTCCAAATATATGTTTCTGCGGAAGTCTAGCAGACGCCGAAACGGGCGATCTTCGAGTGGAAACTTTCTCAGAATCCCCTCTATTCTGGGAAACTTAAAAATCTCCGTCTGACTCCAAGGAAACCTTTCGGCGAGGCTTAGAAAACCAACACTCCAGCTCTGATTTCACGGTCTCTACCACTCCTTCGACTCGCCATTGAGTGTGTGCCTTCAATCGCATCTGTCTTGTATTCGACGAGATATCAATTCTCCAAATTTGTTCGTGACTTATTAATAACAACACCGGAGCTTATAATGGCTCATCCACCGACTCTTTCGGCGGAAGTTCGCAATTCTCCGCACTTTGTTAATTAGTGTTAAAGAAGTTCACCTGGTCACTCCCATAATGGAATGGTCTTTTTTCCTTGTCTTTCGGTGGGAAACTAACCTCCAACAAGGAAATCTGCCGAAAGAGGAGTGGGTTTCCGAACCGTAACTTACAAAGGAAAGTTCGCCCCCACTGAGCTTTTGTCAGTGAGAACAAGGGATTTCGCGAAAATTCCTATTTACAACACAAATAGAAAATGCCCCTCTTTTCAATCGAAGCGTTCCTCATTGATTTCAGCGATGTGTCGTACGTGTCACATATTGCATTGCTAACATAGATTGTTGGGAATCGGGGTTTTATAGATCTCGTACTTTTTTATGCATGTCACCCGATCTGTCGTTTTCAACTCGATCGCCATAGGAACCAAAAAAATGTGACCTAAAAATTTCAGTGTCAGCCCTCGTGTTCTACCAAATATGGTCATCTGTTATTGATGATTAGTATAGAATCATGTTATACGTTGCAAATTGATATTCCTTTCCGAAATTTCTTACCAACATTTTTTCGCTTTTCAATTTCACTGTTTAATTTACGCTTTTTGGAAGAGATTTTAATGTTCTTAGCAGAATGATTTGTCTAGTTAAATGATTTACATTCTTTATTGTTCTTTTATCAGGCGATGAATATTGTAAATATCACGCTCATTTTATAAGTGTACTTTGTCAATTATAATTGGGATTGTAACATTCTTGTCAGCGGACTTTACGTCTATCTTTAAATCAAATAACCAAGTCATTACCTATCAAATTTATTTGGGGATCACATCGCTATTCGATTATTTTACAAAAATAATAAATCTTGCAGTGATTTATTAATACTATACCATCCCGACAAATGTTCAACTGAAATATACATTGCATCATTTTGCGATACTATCCCTACCTCAGGTAAGTTCTCTTAAGAGACAAACGGTTTGTATCTTTATCCGTCTTAACAGTAAAAATAAGCTATTTCAGAAATGTATACATACCTTTTTAGATTGATGTTTTTACTTCATTATAATCTGAGGATCAATCTCTTATAGAAGAGGATTACTGCTACGGAAATGGAAAATATGTTTTTATTAGTATTAATTTCTTTGTGGGACTTTGAAAACTCTCGTACTTCGATTTCGACGCCTCTGTTTAATTTTATATTACTATATTCACCATCATTGTGTTGTAAAAATCGTCCTTTCCTACGCAATAATGGAGCTTCATAAGAAGGTAATTTGATACAGTGAGAGCATAAGTGTGGTTCAAACTGCAGTTAAGATCTTTTAGTAACATAAGAATGTGGAATCTGGTTAAAAGTTATTGCTCATTTGAATAGGATCGGTAGATAAATTTTCTGAGGATATCTTTCCTACCAATATCATTTTTTAAGCAGCGACTTAAAGAACGTTATATCCTCAGCAAAAGACCAAAGCAGTATTGTGCTGTGTCTGGTACCGCAACCCTCATCCTCACGCATCGAGCGTCGTATACCTCATGCTTTCGAGAATCCCTTTCCAGCGTCTCCCCTCCCCGCCCCCCCCCTCCAGACACTCCTGCCGAGCGCGTCCTATCGCCGTCAGAGGGGTCTCTCCCAGCGCAGCGCGCGGTTCTCTTCAGACGGCCATGTTACGGCAGCCATGGCTGCCGCCGAAGAAGGCGATGGAATTATCCTCATCAAGTGTAAGTACTCGATTCCTTATGCAGCGACCCGTTATGGATGCGCCCCCGTTCTCCCACCCACTTTCCCCGACGGAGTCCCCCCTTCCGGTTGTGTTGGTGCTCCCAGCTGCATACCTTATCCTCAAGGTTATGCGTGCGGCATGGTGGATGTAAGCGATGTGTTTCGGCCAGGATGTACGTGGAAACGCCATCCTGGATTCCGGTGCGTTCCTCTTGGATTATTCAGTTCAGTGGTGTAGTGTGTCGGTGGAGGATGTTGCCTAAACATTCCTAGAAGCTCGTGTCGTGAGCTGAAATGCCATCGCGTGTGGCTAAGGTACCGATTGTTGGTATTGCCACAGCTGAAGGTTCTTCATTTATGGATATCTTATTAATCGGAGTGTTACTTCGGCGGTTTTTTACATCTTCTTATTGATGGCGGCCTGTCGCCAAGGAAGCGGCAGCTGGACGTCTGGTAGAGGCCTCCGTGAGAATGCGAGAATGGAGTGGATTACCGGAATATGAGGGGGGTCTTCAGCCTCAGAAGAACAGGAAAAGGCCTGGAAAAGGGGCCTCTTGTTGTGTTTGTGTGCGTGGGTGCACTTTCGCCCTTCTGGGGCAGGTAGAAACGCGAGCATGGTGAAACCCCTCTCGACAATGAAGAACCCTCAGCAATACCTTTCCAAGAGGAAAAAGGCGGGTGATGGGCAATCCATCCACTGTGGGCGTCCATTTTTTATTGCTTCGTCACCTTCGCAAAGATGATGGAATTGTAGCTCTAAAGTTCCAGCTACTTTTTTTACTTCTATTTACCTTGAAAGGATTGCCGAAATCAGCACACTGACTCGGAGGATTGTGTCATAAAGCGGATGCACCCAGTGCTGATCCAACGGTGTGGAGACGATCCCCACCTTTCGGCGTGGGCTTTGATGAAATCAGTGGCTATTTATCCAATTTATGTATGGTCCGATCGCGTGTGGGAAGTACGGCGCAATAAGATGGACAGCGGACGGTTTTTGCCCGCGAATTCCACGCGCTGCGTGCCATCTTCAGCCGGAATCGTTTTTGTGCACTCAGATGCCCTTGTACTACATGCAGTGCACGTCATGTTTCAGAGGAACTGCGATTCCCCAGTGCCTTTGAATTGCTACATCATCACGGGTCATCTGAAAACCTTTCCAGAGGATTTTGGATCCTCAAATGATGCTGTTGTATATGAATTAAAAATCAGTGGATCACCCCCCCTCCCTTTGCATGCTATAATTTATTTTGTGTTTTTTGCTTATATCAAATTCATTGTCTTTAGTTTCGTGCGTAACATATATTTTTTTCAGGGTTACTATTACTTATTATCACTCGGTTAGTTTTTCAAATATTTGATATAATGAATGTGCATTAATTAAATATTAATACATAATTACACAAAATTATGCGCATGGTATTTTATTCGCTTCTGTAGGAATATCATTGTTTTGTCGGCGAATACTACTTCAACTTCCCAGCATAAGTGAACTTGAATTTTCGCTCTATTTTTCGTCGATAAAAAGTGAAAATATTTGTCCTTAAATAAAAAGTGGTTTACTTCCTAGTTTATATTAGATGACTTTCTACAGTAATAGTCCAAAACATCTTATGTACGGTAGTAATTATAGTAAAGGTGGTGTTTTCGTTTCTCGCCGTAGACCATGTGACTTTCCAAGTATTCATGTAATCGTGGCTTCACTCACAAAATTAACTTCCTCATTTTGTGGAGCTAAGTATATCATTCGGAAGGAAAATGAATTTCCTCCAAATTCGAATCAGCGAGTTGTATGAAATCCTGTAAATACTCATTTGCTAGTATTGATAGGTATTAAACGTGTAGTAGAATGCCCGTTGCATTTTGATGGCTGCAAGCGGATGTCATTTGTGCGTACTGAGGGATTCACACCCACACAACTTCCTTTGTGATGACAATTGAGTGCCATTGTGGGAGGCCGTTTTTCCGGAAAAAGTGGGCAGGCGAAGGGGTGAGATAAGGGGCCTCTCTTTCATGAGCCTACCTGTTGATAAAAGTCATATCTTAGGGGAAACTCGGTCGCCGATAAGTCCACGTAACCCCTTGCTACGATTGTGCTTTTATTGTTCATTTCGTGCGATATTTTTAACCTTTCTATCTATTCCAAATACATTAATAGAAAACTCCTTCTAAAGTTCATTTTCCTATTTATATATATACTATTCCTTGTATATGAAAAATATAATAGTATTATACACTCCATTGGGGACGAATCAAATTTCGTTGTTTACGTTCGTGGCGTATGTTTCTAAATAACGCGTCTAAATTAGTAGTCTCTTGCAACTAATTTTGTCAACAATATAATCTGCTATGGTTACATTATCCATTGATTCAAGGAACAATCATTATTTATTCATTTTTACTTGGAAATGTCCGTTCATTGTTAGATATTTAATGCGATTCCCATGCAGCAACAGCATGGTCTAATTCTATTATTTACCTACGATGAAGAGAATGTTTTTCAATGTTTGTAGGTGTCTCGCAAATACTGTCAATAGGTTACGTTCCCATTCACTCCCTTCGGGGGATGCCTTACTCGCATGACCCCTGAAGGTGGCCTCGTCCGTACAAAAAGCCGATTTAACATTCACGCGATTCCCATTCTGCTCCCGTTTTTCACTCCCCATTCGCCTTATTACAGTGCCCACTTTCCCTTTTCCCAGATGTCGATCTAGGAAAGAGTCCTAAAAAATCCCATGCCGAAACGAATGTCGTCACACTGACCTGTATAATCCTTTCACGCGTACAATTGGATTTATCTCCCATCATCGTGTTTCTCCAACCTTTTGTGAGTGCATCGGAACACGCGCGTAGGAAGGATTTTTCAAACAGCTTCCGTCGCATGACGAGATTTGTCGTCATTAAAATGTCATTCGAATTGATCTCGATTAGTTAATCCCCCCGAACACGATCGTGACCTGTTGTGCACGATAGAGACATTTGCGCCGCACGCCTCCTCGACTTTTTCTGCTGTGGATGTGCAACGAGTCTAGGAAGTAACAATTCGAAGTTCGCTAATGTTGTTTGCGTATGTGTTCGTTCGTTTAGCAATGCCATTCCAAATGCATGAATCCTTCGAGGCAACAACTTAGAAGTGGCTTTTTATTGTTGTCGCCCTCAACTTGTCCAGGGACAATTGGCATTGATTATTTCTATGAGACAGTATACAAGTATCATAATTGATTTTTCAAAATTACAATGTTTATAGTTTGTATTATTTATAAATTATATATATAGTATATATATTTTTCCTCCCCAAATTACGAGGTTTGTGTGCGTAATTATATTTCTGAGAGAAGGATCAAAATCGAAAAGGGTTGAGAAATATATACTTCGTCGCATTATGTTTCTTAAGATATATATAAGTTATAACTACATCGCTTAAGCAAATACACAAAGTAGAAGATAGATGAGCATTCGAGTAACCCTCTTTTGACCTCCCGATCGAGTGATGTATGCGCTCATAAGCTGCTTCTTGAGTAGCGGCGTTCTACAAAAACATTAGAAAGGGAAACTTGGTCCCATGGAAACTCCTATCAGCCCAACTCCCCCCTCTTAGGCGACTAATTAGAGAGAGCATAATTCAAAGGGAGAGTAATCCAATTACAGTTCAGGACGTTGCTCCTTGTGTCTGCATGCCACGAGGTGACGGGATCTTTGTTTATTGCCTCTCCCGAAGGAAGTCCCTTCAGCTACCTCCGCGACTGTGTGCCCTTTCATGAAGTCGTTACCATTTGGTAGGCCCTCTTTCTCCTAAAGGAAAGTCCGAAATCTTTCGAAACAGATACACTCATCTCCATAGAGATCGGCTGGAAAGGGCGAGCTCCCTTTTAACCTGAGATAACCTTATCTGCTGGAGCTGGATCTTGTTCTCGGGGAACAAAAGTTCATTCTTCCTGTTGAAAGTAAACAAGCAACCTGGGAGGCTGCATCAGGGAGCCGCTATCAAAGGGAGGGTACTCTCCGATGGATTTAAATTACGTCTGTAAATAATTATGGCTAAAAATTTGGGACCTGGTATTGTCCGCCATTAGAAAGAGAGATTGTTATTATGGCAGCTAATACTCCAGCTAAGAAATATCTCCCTACAAGAAACCTTTTTCTAGGGATAAAGTGAAGGATTGATTACTGTTGTAATGAAGGCTGAATATTAAAAATAGTTTGGATGTATTAAATGAAGGAAAATAGTGTGTAGTAATTAGTGTCAACAATCAATTTTGTATCTCCAATAATGATGGTTTAGGGAAAGCAGTTGTCGTTTCAGAGTGATTATAATATTATGAATCTGTTGGGACATGGATCATAGAAAGTATAGAATGGCAAGAATATGGCTTTATTCACCTTAAAACATTTCTGGAGTGAATTTTCTCGTTTTGTATTAATTTATTTGATTAATGAGCGCGATCTATAATTCACTTTTTTCATTCATTTTCTTTTTGTGCCGTCTTTTCTATTTCTCAAAGTACTTTTCTATTCGTTAACGTCATATTTTAACTTCAGACCTTAATAACAGGTCTTTGATCCTCAGGCATATTCATGTGCGTGGGTTGCTCGATTGCCATTCCGTTTCCTTGTTTATTTTACCGTTTCATTGCTTCCCGTTTATGGAAATGGGAAGTTGTCCATTTTTAGTTCGGGGGTGTTTGGTCAATTTGCGAGTCCTTTACGATCTTTTTCCTTCGTACGCATCATTTCTTCGCTGTGTTTGCCTTTTGAATTATGTCACCCGAAGTTTATTCCGCCGTTTCAACATGTGCGAAACCTCCCGAATGTTTTGCATCCGGTTGGTCCTCTTTCATTCAATTCAGAGCGTTTGCATATGCGAATCGGTTTTTTCACAAGTTCTCCATTGAAGTGAAGAGGATGGCTGTTGGTATAACGGTGCAGGTGAAATATTTAAATGGGTTCCTCTTGAACAGCTGATCTTATTACATATTAAGAATACTTAAGGATATATGGTATTAAATATTGACGTGATCAGGATTTTAAGTTTAAAAATTTTGAATATTGATGTTCTTCTTGAATTTCAGCGTGAGCTTGAGGAATGCTAATGAAAGAGTAAAATTAAAAATAGAAATGTCTAACAAATATATGAAGGGGTCCAAGTAATCATATTACTATATCTAGCTAATTCATCAGAAATGTCATAGCTCCTTGATTCTCAATCCTAAAACCACAATAGATATCATATACTACTCCATCAGTCAAGGTTAAGTTCCTATTATCACATATCTGTGTCTAATTTTCTTGACTTAAAGATAATATAAACAATTCTCAGGAAACCCTCCTCCATGGTCCATTTCGTCTGACAATAAAGCCTTCATCCCGAAAGTGCATCGTAAGCAAGTGCATTCATCACACCCAAGCACAGTGTCCTTATCAGAGGCCCTTAAGAGACGAAAACAACGTCTTTTTTATTCCCTTCCGAACAGTTTCGCTCGTCATCCCCTAGCATTATCACACCATCTCTCCCTTCTTTCATTCAAAGTATCCACTAAAACCTTCCACCTCCAGCTAAGCAAACATTTTCGAACACTTTTTACCCTGTATTCCTGGAAGACGGACGCCAGCGTCTCTGACGGACGGAGGCGTGAAACATTAAGACGCCCGTAAAAAGAAGGGAAATATGTCTTTTTTCCGTGTCCGAAGGCTATTTTTCATTTCTTTGCGGGAAATCTTGGAGATGGTACATGGAGTCGAAAGTTGAGATTGTCTTCAGCTGCGGAATGTGATTTTAAAAATTCTTGTCTTTTTTCGCTCCTTCAGGTGGGTACTGGTGACGAATTATTTACGTTTTAACCCAACAGATCTCAGCTTGGACAGCATAAGTAAGATAGCTCTCAAGGGGTTCCTTTGAAAATTGTTGTTTTAGTGGTATTGAAAGGCTAGTCAGAATAGATTATTGCATGTTTGTTTGATCTGAATTAGATTGGGCATCTTTTATCTTATTGTTTGCTTTCAATATTGTAATATTTTACTTAGATAAAAAAGCTATTCGTTCATATAAAGCAAATATTTCTCAAGGATTTTAATTCTATTTTATGAGACTAATTTTGATCAATTTTTCAATGGAGTTAATGTTAGAATAGGTAAAGTATTTTGTCTTCAATGAAAGATTTTATAGCACTTCACATCCAATGATCTTCGGAATTGTATAACCTGTTGATCTTCTAATTCCATACATCTGATTTCCTTATGTCACTGCAGATGTCTTCTTCTTCTTCTCTTTAGCGGCTTCTATTTTCATTGAAAGTTTACTTCTCCTTAACTCATCCTAAAATACACGTAAGTGTGGTTGGGTCTACTCATCAATAATTTAGCCTAAGAATACTTCACTGATTCAACTTCTGTTAATGGTTTATACCGAGTCGTAGCTTAAGCAACTCTTATCTCAGTTTATTCTTGGTTTTTTATAAACCTGATCTCGTTTCCTTTAACTCAGGTACTTACTGAAACTGAATTACAAATCTACATAAAAAATTAATGGTCGATTCATTTACTTGTCTTTCAGCTTCCAATATTCTCTTTTTAATTGAAAATTCATTGAAGTCGTGTTTGGTGTGGAACAGATCTGAACTTTGTTATTTTCAAAACGCTATCTGCGTAGTTACCAATGTTAGGTATCTGAGGAGCACCCTATTATAGTCGACACATTACGCGACGTATTGGAATTATGAACATGGCCTTGGGTTTGATTGAAAAAGTTGGAATGGACACTCAGCCAAGCGAATCCCATTCGTTCGCTGTAAGTACGTCATCATACGAAATCGAATTGAATTTCCTACCTCCGTAGGGCCTATGCTCGAAAAAATCAACTGCTATCGATTGGTTGTCTGCGCCACGCAGGCGGTCGTTGGGTGCGTAGGCGTTGGCACGACAGAGCTTTATTACGTCTGCAGGGTGCGGTGGTAAAGCTGTTTACTCAAGGGGGGGCAAGTGTGCGGCGGAGCGGCGGCGGTATAGGGTTTTGAAGGGGAAAAGGGGTTTTCGGTAGGTGAGAAGCCCCTTTGTCCCGTAGACAATGAGAGCCTACCTGGGCTTTCCAGGAATCGGCCGTGGTCGAAGGGTTCAGGTAAAGGGTTCTAATTTACCCTGGAAATGGAACATGACCGATGGGAAGCTGTTAGAAAGCTTGTCAGAAGTCGTGAGGATTTCCTTCTAACATGGTTTCCATTTAACCGTGGTCTGCTTCAATTGAGGACTCGTTAAATTATTATGGACAGCTCTCAGAGCTAACATGATACTTATTGTTTGCTATTTTTGAACTTTCGCTGAATCGGAATAACTATTGGAGATAACATCTTTTGGAATCATCCTTTCATATCTTCAGTGTTAAATCCTAACTGTTCCATATCCTACGTAAACTCTCAAGGATTGCTTTTGTATGTCATTTAAGTACTGAACGAGATTCAGAAGTAGTCTTGTTCTTGTTATAACAGCTTGTTTGATATCCACGGAAAAACTAAAATACCTGATGCATCTCTATAGAATGCCTTCATTCTACATTTTTGTATGTAAGCCTTTTTCAACTTCTTTCATTTCCGAGTTCTGTTCAAAACTATGCAAATATAGAAATATCTTTTTTAAATGGAATTCGTGTATTTTTCTTATCTTTGTTATTGTTATTATTAACATTCCCTTTTTCTTTCTGTATATATTTAACGCTCAAGTTAATATACCAAGTTGTTCATTATACGTCGTGA
Source organism: Pantala flavescens (assembly GCA_020796165.1). Lineage (NCBI taxonomy): Eukaryota > Metazoa > Arthropoda > Insecta > Odonata > Libellulidae > Pantala > Pantala flavescens. The sequence goes on from CM036883.1 coordinate 9,779,336, forward strand.
CGGCATATTAAGGGAGCAATTACCAATTTAATAATCATTTCTACCTAAGGGATGGATTTGTAATGCTGTAAACTTTTTCAACTTACGTATGTACATCTATACTCTTGTTTTACTTGTTTTTATTCTAAAGCTTTTTCTTGCATTGCAAGATCATGCGGGTCATTCATACACGTCTTTTTTCAACATGATAATTTTCGCCCGGATATATCGACGCAATAAACCTCATTTCGCTCACTAAGCATTCGTTTCTTCATCCGCTTTAACATCACCGATAAAAATCCCATCTTTTCCACTTTATTACCTCATCAAGAGTTTTCTCGCTCTTCGATTCGGATTCAGTTCAGAAGAGAATTCTTTCCAATGAACCCTTGGAAAAGTTCGGAAACCGCATAAATTAGCAATTCTTCTTTCTTTTGATCGGCAAATATTCAGAATATGTGTCCCATCTCCCAATAGTGCCATTTGTATTGCCCATTTGAGGCAGTAAAAGAAGAATGAAGCACATATACTTTCGAAGTCCTCGTTCTCTGCTTCGGATAATCCAAAGCGTACGATTGACGAGAGTAGACTTCCGAAATATTCTGAGGTGACATTGTCTCGTTTGAGCGCTCTTTTTCTCCAACGGAAGCGATATACATTTCAAAAGGAGTGAATAATGTTCGGTGGAGACGCGTTGCATGGTTACCGTTAAGAAGCGGAATAGAAAATTATTTCGGATGAGTTCAAATGAGGGTTTCTATGGTTGCCATTGTTGTTTTGTTTCCGCAAAAGAATGTGTGGTTTTTCGTAAGTAGGGTGCATCTGAAGGAAGGGCGTGAACTATTTAAATCGAGTGGATTCCTTGCTTCTTTGTTATTTTCAACGCATTCAGTTATAAGACGCTAAAATAAAGGCCCATGATTCCTTCTGTTGTTAAATATACTTTTTTATATTTTATGGAATAATTAAAATAAAAACATGATAAAACCTTTCGGAAAATTGTATCGATAATACGCTTCCGAAACACGCTAAGCATTAAAGTTTTTTAGTAGTCACTATAACGGTATTTATAGATGCAATACAAAAGTCCGGAAGAACTACAGTATCCCTAATTCTAAAGGAAGAACAAGCGATGGGAATCTTCCAATATCTTTATATCTGTTTAGCTTTCTCCTTGAAACGGACGTATCGACGAACTATCAAAATTGATACTTCGTGTTCTGCACTTCCTTTGCCTTTCTGATTGACCTTTTCGGGAAAAGTTTCCGATTGTCTTCTATTGGAAAAGAATCGATCTCGACTGCCAATAAAAGATACATCTCCGTGAGTTACCGTGGTTTTATCTCGTGAGACTTGTTTCGTAGACGATCTTCCTCGAGTGCACCTTCCTCTTTGACGAAAAAATTGATTTTCTGTTAGTTTGTCTTTGAATTTTACAATATACTATTTTTTTGTTTCTATGGCTACAGTTTTACACTGAATATATACTTCCGTTTGGTAGAATAACATTTTTGGATAAATAACTGGAAGCAATTTGACAAATACAGTTTACTCCAGCATTATCATTTTGTGAATTTGAAAAGAGTAGGATTCTGAAAAGGTGAGGTTTTTATGTCTTTCTGCTCAAAGAATAGTTTCCCATCCAATATTGAAATTTATGGGAAGTTAAAAGGCGACCAAATCAGCGCGAATGTTAGACGACCCAAAATTTATTGCGTTCAACCGCAGTTTATCAGAAGTTCCATCTGCGGTTAAACTCCTAAAAGTGTGGTAATTATCCTTCCATCCTCTTAAGTGCATATTTTACGAGCAAATAAAGAATTCCTGGTCTAAAACTCCTTTCTGATCAGGGATCGTAATTTGCGACCCTTTTTCCACAAGGGACAAAGGAATTCTTCCAACTTTAATAGAAGGTTCCCTGAGAGACCCCGTCAACTAGAATTTGTTAATGAGAAGCTGTATATTTCCTAAGCCCGTCTCTCGCTATGCCGGGAATTCCTCTCGAAGGAAAACCAGACGGCCATCGCCTTGCATTCCTCACCAACTGGCAACGCCGCGTGGTGGTGGTTATAGGGTAACAGAGCTCAGTTATCGTTCAACTGGTGGAATCAACCCGACGATTCACATCTTCTGCGCCAACTGCGACTTTTCCCCTCCGTTGTCCTTTAACGAGTCGCCAATGAATGGCTATTGTTGCCGTCCGTGGATACGCCCCACCTTTGGACTCATTGTTACGCTTTCCCTTGGTTCGCGACCTCTTCTTTATCCGGGGGTGTGCGGAGGGAAACACACGCGTGGAGGGGTCTGCGTTAGGGTGCGATGGGGATGTATTTTAGGGGTCGTTGCACTTCTTCACATAGCTGAGGTGTTTGTTGTTAGCTCCCGATGCTTGTTCCGTTTTCCGAGAGCTACAGTGGAGAAGCTTCGTTGTTAACTTCATTATAAGCCTTAATGTTGTTAGCCTTATTGTCATTTTGTAACATTTTGCTGTTATTAGACTTTTTTATTCGGAGAGAATTTTGATTACTTTTTTCATTCTGATATGAGCTATCATTTCTATTTATTTTTTAAAACCTTTATACTAAAATTCAGTATTAAACTTTGTTCGAGGAGTATAAAATTTAAATGTTGCACATTCTATCGGCATGAAACGTAGAGAATCATTAAGGATAACATATTAAATTGTAGTCAGTATATACCTTTAACGAGATACTCTTTGGAAAGTCGGAATTTAAGATTTACCCACTTAATTAGGACACCACTGATTTTCAAGTTAAATCCTTCTCTATTCTTTACTCAGTGACAATATGGGATCCCTTGTTTGATCCTTATATCTGTTTGAACGACCCCTTTTTCTCATTCCTTCTTTCCGTATTCACATTTCTCCGCCTCTTTTTCGTTTTCCCAGTGGGAGGTCATTTCATGCACCGAAAACTCATTTTCCAGTTCGCCTGCGACTATGGGACCTTTTTTTGATTCCCTCTTATCTCTTTATTCATTCAACATTCTTTCCTTTGAAAGCTTCATTAATTGAAGTTTAATTACTTCAAGTGAACTTTTTAATTACTGGGAATGTAATCGTTCGAGACTTAGTCTCAATTATCCGAAATTTAATCCCGGAAGAATGAAATTTTTAAGCGTATTCAAGAACTTAGTTTTTAATTTGAAGATTAAATTTGTTATTTTTCTTTAAATAATTATCAAAAATATATTGGATTCTAAAAGTAGAATTTAGGATGGACCCTAATTCACTGTACACAAAAGGAAACGATGCTTTTTCACAGTCATCGTGGATATTCTCTGATTTCTGCCCCAAATTAAATTTTGCATTAACCATTTATTGTGAAAGGATGTTATTCTGTGATTATTATAAAAATCGGAAATAAAATTTAATTTATATGAAAAATTTTAAAATTTCATATCTCAGCTACGTTACTGTTACATTCCTTTTTTATTAATTTTAGTGTTTGAGATATTTCACATAGTATGCGTTTGCGGGTGAATATGGAGGAAAATTGGATATATAAATCTCTATTCAGCTCAAAATCGCGGCAAAAATGATCCTTTAAAGCAAAAATAACGGAAATCGCTTTCGAAGGAAGATGAACGCTGTGATATACTCTTATCTATCGGCAGATTTCACTGTAAAAAGAACTGAAAATGTCTCTAATGTCATTTATACCCCATCAACCCTTTTAACCAACGTTTCCAGACGTCACGACCGAGTCTTTAGGCATCCATCGAAGCGGATTATGCACGAAATTCTCTTTTTCTTCGATAAGCGGGCGGATTCCGACCTTCTTTTTTTTCTGCACGCACCGACTGGAGGAGGGCTTTCTTCGGAAATGTCAGCGCCACCGGCGGCGTCTCGGTTGGCCTCCCTTCCGTTAAGACTCTGCAAAATGTGATAATCCTTCTCCCATTCGTCATTTCCTAGAAAATGTCACGTCCGGATGCGCTAACGACTCTCTCTTTTTTACCGAGGGTTCGTAAATTTAGCACGCGATGCCTGTCACCGTTAGATTTGCTCTACGCAAGACTAGAGTGGCGTGCATACCTTCACAAGAGTGCCGCTCTTAATATACGAGGGTGCCATGCGAATCTAATGTGAACTCAATGTGCTCCTTTTTCATGTTTTGTTGGAATACCTTTGTCATCTGTATAATTATTGTATTATTATTATACTGATTATAATCATCTGAATAATTGAAAAAATAATTAGAATGTTCTGTAATAATTGGGAGTGATAGGGTTTTAAATCTGTTATTTTTATTCAATCATATATCTGACTCATAGCATTACATTGATTTGTCTATGATACACTCCCTTTGCATCGATTCCATTGCTTAAGTACCTTCTTAGCTCCAAAGTATGCACTGATGTAAATTTCGTGAATCACTGCCTTTGATTTCTGGAGACTTCCTTCCTCACACACCTCTGATATATCGCGCGATGAGGTCTGGAAAATCACTTCGGAAAATGCTTGGCTGAGCCATGTCTCCAAAAAAATGCTTGAAAGCGTGGGCGGTTTACATTAAATTAAAGGAGAGGAAATTGGGTTTGTGGTCGAGGAGTTTAGATTAACATGATGCTATCAACGTATAAGTTATGAGAAATAAAATTTGTTTCATTGATTCACCGAAATTAATCGCTGTTAAAAATTAATGGACGAATACTGCTTTACGTATTTTTCTGTAAATCAACATCAATGATTACATACACTGTCTTGTTTATAATCAATATATTTGAGAAATTAATTTGATTAGGCTTAATTAATTCCATTCATTGCAATAATGATATTATTTTTATGTATCTAAATGTCTATCATTTGCTTATCAAGCTACAGTTATACTCCGATTTTTAGTTTATGTAATTGAGTAACGTAAAAAGTTCCTAAGGAATGAGGAATATGCTATAGAACTACAGGTAATCTGTTCAACAAATATCTCTTATTGATAGGTTCTTCTAAACTATGCATGTCAGTAAACTATTTTTCCCTTTCAAATTGGTTCTTTATTCATCAAATTCATGATAATTAATCGTAGTATATATGCGATATATTTTTATTCCAAACAAACAAACCGCTCGTAGTAAATGTGAAAGCATTGGTTTTAGAGTAAATGCGTAGTATTCCAATTCCCCCTTCACTCAGATAGGCTCATCTTCCGGGAAATCTTGGGCCATCGCCACCCACTCATCCTAATCCATCCATTTTCATACCTGAATGATCCATTTCATAGATTAAGGTCAAAATGTCTACTTTCATCGATATTCGCCCATATTCTTGTACTTTTTACGTCCATTCGATACATATAAGATCGTATTTTTAGATTTAAAAAGTTTTTCTAATCAGAATTTTCACAACTATGTATAGTATCTGAAAAAATATTGAGAATTTTCGTTGGATCTAATTATTATATATTTAGTACCTATTTTCTCTGAGTAATTTGTGATTGATAAGGAATAATTCCATTTGAATATTTTCATCTTGAAACATAATCAGAAATAGGATTCGTTATTAAAATTCCATAAATCTCTCCATTGGAGGAGTAATAGAATATTTAATAAAACGGTATTCAATATATCGCTTCTTGTCTCTTAATCGTCTTAAATTTGTAGCGTTTCTCCTCTTCTTTATTTCATTTAATTCCATTTTGTTTGCATTTTTGTTTGAGTTAAAGATTATACCCATACCCATAATATCCCAAAGGTATGTCATCTCTTTCAAGTTTCTTCATTCCTTGATCAATTGCATCTCCCTCTTTGCATAACCAGCCTTTCCTGTTCCCTCATCCACTTGAATGCCATCTTCAACAACCAGTTCCCATCTACTATAAATCCCTTCTCCCTAGGGTCAGCTCCCAAACTGGGAGAACAGTGCCGAAGCATTCCCTCCAGGGTTTTAATCCGCCTTCATAAAATCCCCTTCACCAATCAGCCCCTCTGAACATTTCCTCTCTCCTGGTTTGGGAAGCCGCCCTCCCCCACATCGAGATCTTTTTTTGAAAATTTTGGTCCATCGCCAGTTGTACGTCTTATTCCTGGAGCGAACTGAATTAGGCTTTCGCGTAAAATGCGGCGGTGTATTCTAGTGGCTGTGCCCAGGGGGGTCTTCCACGCCCTCCTTGCGTCCGTTCACAGATGGCGCGAAGGTGCCTCTCCCGCGCTTCTTTTTCGCGCGTCCATTGTTCCGGATATTCCTGGAACAAGTTGTTACGGGAACGGCGACCTTATTATTTCAGCAACCTAAAAGGATGTGAGTTTAAAAATTTCAAAGCAAGAGAAATACGTCAAAGGAAAAAGGAAAGTGTTTAGCTCAACTCTAAATCTCAACAACTATCACCAAGATTGTGATATCAGATCTCTCTTTTTCTTCGAGCACTTTTTGCAGAATTAATTTATATTCTTACGATGACAGTATGCCTATTTTCTAAAATTTTGCTCTTGTATCAATGCAATCAACTCAGACTCAACAATTCTATTTTTATAATTATTTTTTATTTCATCAACGGAAAAATCAGAGCTGAAATTGTTACATCATCTTCCGCTCTAAAGTACCTCCTTGTTTTTCACTTCTTTCCTGTTCTGTTATTGGAAGATGCACCAACCCTGAGCCCATTAGACCACCACCCGTGTCAATAATGGAGTTGCAAACTCGCATTTAATCGATCGCTCTGAAAGTGCATACAGAGACACCTAATGATAAACCCTCCGGTGAACTCAGTGGAGCGCGTGTTTGATGAAAGAGATTGCATTGTACCAAGTAGGCGTTTTCGCACTGCAACCATTTCAAGGAAGATCATATCTGCGTTCCTCAATCTCCCGCCATAAATTCCTTACGGGCGGCTCCGGCGATTTGTTCAGCGATTATTAAGGGGCTAATTCTCTCCTAGCACTCATCTAGAACAAAAAATATGTATGCATCGGTGGAATATCATAGCACAAGAAAAATTGGCCGAGGATCGATTGAGATTGAGTGAAAATGTTCATTATAATTGTCTTCGTTATTTTAAGTTAATTTTGGTGCCTAGTTCATATTATCCATTCATTCCAAATCTATCTAAAAATATCTGCAGTCATACTTTCTGTTTACTGGGAATAATTCGATAGACTTTTCGTGGAATTCCAATGCATTCATTCGAAAGACGGTCTTCTGATTCCATAGAACTTCTATACATTCGAGGGACATTTATTAGACGGAGTCCTGCAATAGCTTTTAACTTCCCAACCAGTCAGGTCGGAGAAGCTTTAATTGACGTCGAGGACTATGCAATAATCGTTTCACTTGAATTCGATTGTAACCACACATCAATTCAGCCCTCGAGAGTACCTCTGGAAACCGGATGGACTTGGGAGTTAATCGAATCCCAACTTCGGAGATCCGGGCGGAAACGACATTTGAATTGGGTGCGTAACCCTTTGTGACCCCAGAAAGAGGCTCGTTCGGTCTGTCATCGTTAGAGGAGACCTCCTCAGGGGTCCAAAGAGTGTTGAGAGAAAAGGGTGAAGCCTCGCGGAGTGCAACAAATGGTCCCCTCCAATTATCTTCCGACGCAGAATCTGCACCCTGTTCGTTGCTCCCGATGCAAAAACCCAAAGGGCCGACAAAAGCGGTGAAATTCAAAGGGCCCCTATCTGTCCAGCCTTGACCACGCTTCCATGTACAGCATCCTCCAAGCCGTTGTTTTTCCCCGGAGAGGGGTTGAAATCACGTTATCCAGAAGGGCGGAAGGAGCTCTAAATGCCAATTGGTGGTTGGATCTTAGCTTTCTGACCTTTTGGCGAGGTACGAAATGCATTCATCCTCTTTCGAATTCATGGTTCATCCTCTGGAACGTATCTAAGCTCTGGGAACCAAAATATTTGCGTGACTTTTTTCATTTTCTAATGGATTGCATATCAGAAATATGTATTTGAAAATCACGTTTGGTTTATAACGTCATATTCAGGCGATTGAAGAGATAATGTACGCCTTTATTAAGATTGGGATTAAAATGTCCTCTCTTATATTTAACCCCAGTCTAAATGGCAAAACATAAAATGTGGAATGAAACACACGGCAGTGTAGGAACGTATTTTTATACTTATTTTTGGCTAAGTTTTATTATTGATTTGTTTCAGATAGTTGCTGGATTAGATCAATTGCGACTTAATATTGTCCATTTTTGAATTCAGTTCAAAACGAAAGTAATGCGCAACTTCAATTTTGTCTAATAACAATGTTCAGTCTTTAATGATAAATCGTAGACTTTGATTTATTCTTTGAATAGAAAACTGTTTGATATGTTTTAAAGCTATTAATCTTCAACCATGTTTCACATGGAAAGTAATTCATTATGATGACATCATTTAATGGTTATCAGTCTTCACCACGTTGAGACACTTATCCCGAGCGTTAACTCTGTGTGCGTAGAATGTATCAGCCATTCTAATGTCGTTAGAGAGGCACATGAATCGGAAGAAGAGCAGATCTTCTGGGTTAGTGAGGCATATGGTTGTGCAATATACTGGAGTCAATTACCCGAGGAATGGATCGGGTGTATTCCCTATCTGTCACAGTCGGTGCCTTTGATCCTCAGTCTATCTGCTTGCCTTTACGAACTGCCATCTTTCAGAGTTCATTCGGAATTGAGGTTTTGGTTTACAGTTCGTGGTTTTTTATCTTTCAAACTGAAACTGGAGGAATAGGCTTTTCAAGTTACATCAGGTACATCAACTTCCAAATAAAGATTAGAATAGAAGAAAAAGAAGGGCTTTTATGGCATCTTTATTTGCCTTTTTATTCTGTTATCATTTAAGGCCTTAATTATTTCATTTCTGCACTTTTTCAAATTTTTAAAAATGGAGATCATATTTTAATTTTCAAAATAATAAGCAGTAGCTCAATACATAATGCATAATAATGCTCATGTATAATTACATTATAATAGTTTTATATCAGTGGTTTAGTTACTGATGTATGAAACAATGGAAATAGGAAATATTTGACAGAAATTTTAATCTAATCATTTACGTAGAGTATTCTATTAAATATATCTGATATATTAGAAAATGCCTTACATAAATATTTTTTGTGTGTATTTGTTCAGTCAATGTCAACCAAATTTGAATGACGAACTAATGTTGTATTGTATTGTTTTATTTTGGGATTTATAATAAATTAAACCAACGATTTTATTTTAATATCCTATCACATGTGACAGGCTTGATGCATTTTCTACTATATGTACTGCTTCGTGCATTTTTAAGTACGATTATTTTGTTAATGTCTTAGCAAACGCAGCATAAAAAGAGAGACGTTTCCTGGCGCCTTTAATTCAAGCGATAGTGACGAAGTATAAGCTTTTCAACACGTCACGTCCGCCGTATTCTCATCTAGTTCTCAGTTTTCCCTGCTTGGCGCCTCCATAGCGCTGCCTGCTTAACTTATCTTCCACACGCGCTGCTCTCCATTGTTGTCGGAAAGTTCCTATTCAGAGCAGTGATTCAGGCCATCGCGATTTTGAATTCACGAAAATATTTGCGGCCTTTGGAGACAAATACGTGACACAAAGGAAGAGAATTTAGAATGAGCTTGGAATGACAGTCTTTGGTGTTTTGCTGACGAATTTGTTTGTTTACAGAAATTGGTTTTCGCTGTTCGCAGCGAACGAATGTTTCCCTTATACTCACCTGCGATGAAAATACGAAAAAAAACTATTTTTATGAATGATTTCCTTTTATATTTTAAAAATATAATTTATGGTTGTTTCGAGGCAAATTTTAATGGATATACGTAAGTTCGTGCTCAAAAAATTGTTTCTCTACAGAATATTAATTTCCGTGTATACTCGAAAGCGGAATAATTTACTTTCTTCAATATTATGGCTACTTTGTTGTGTGTTTTATTGTGAGTTATCACTACTGCTTAAGATGTTGAATCTTACTTGATGTCTTAGTACATGAATACGCTGTTACTACTTCTTACATTTATCAGTTACAATAAATTACGCAAACGTAGAGTAAGATTCTAAAAAAGAGCATCAGCAAATATCTACTTCAATCATCGTGTTATTTCGTCAGAGATGTCTTCCATAGATGCGCTTTTACACAACATCCGGAGAAGGATGTTAGGCGTACGCCAGCTGATATTGCGTGACTGATAAATTACAAATGACGACGCGTGTATTTTCATAATATTCAATCGAGTCTGTTATATTTCATTGCGATTTAAACTTTTCTCGTATTGTTTTTGTGCGCGTATCGTTACGGTAATTCATCAATAACATTGTTTATATCAACAGCCAGAATTCGATTTTTTAATAAAATTAAGATACACATGCCCTGTGTATTGTTGCTAAATAAGGTTTACGTACTACTCACTTTATAAGTTGTATTATTAATATGGCTGAATCATTCTCAAGAAATGAAATAAAAATTGAGATAAATCAGTATTCGGTATTCTATAATTTCGCATTCGAAGAATAATAATTCGCATAATTTTATCTGTAAATCATGTCTAAATATGCTTCCAATTTTCCTGTCTCTCCTCGTTCAGTTACCTTTAGTCTTCATAATCCATAAAATTAGCCAATCACCAAATAGTAAGTCGTTATCTATTTCTCCAATAAGAATAATCGAGAGCTTTTATTGGACATAATTTACTCCCCATCCAATCGAAGACCTTGAGATCGCGCAGATGTCAAGGGTCGGCCCTTTTGAAGTCAGACTGCTTGTCTGCAAAAACTCCCCTCAATCTGCATACCCTCCGAAATATGTCGATGCCTTTCAAGTTGGATCTCTTCATGGATCATTTGTGCTTTTTCATGTTCACAATACACTCTCCGTTCGCTTTGAAAAAAATCTTATTGTTGTCGCTGTTAAACGGTTGCCAAGTCAACGCTCCCCTATGAAAGGTATGCTCGCAGTATATTGTCTTTCAGTTGTGAATGCCATTTAGCAAATTTGTTCCAGTTTCTTTTCCAATCGTTTTTCAAGTAGGTCTACAACGAAAAGTGAAGATTGTATTAAATTCTTAACAATAACCCAATCAATCAAATCTATAAAAGGGAAGATCGTGGAAAAAGTTAATTTAATGCGGAAATTTTTCATAACACTGTGGATCAAATAAACCGATTTATTATTCGAAAGTACATAATACTTGCAGAAAATACAAAGATAATGTAAAATGACTGGAAAATTGGACATCCGTGAAATTTCTGTCGTGGTTGGAGCAGAATAGAAACGGTGTTAAGAAAAGCTGTTTCGATAATATATGCAGATATAAAGAAAAGCGCGTGACACACATGTACCTCTTGTGATTCATATTCGAAGCGTGACTTTAGCATCGTTTTTTTATAAGGAACTTTCCCCGAAGTAGTTTTGGTAATACGATAAATCAAGGGAATTCGCCTTAAAGAGGCGGTTAATGTAGCGTCAAATTGGCAACCTTGCCCTTCTCGCGGCTTCTTTGTTTTTCTGCAAGAGTTCTGGTGCCAGATCTCGCCCTTGTGGGGCTCCCTCGAAGATCCCATTGTGGCATCTCTTCTGCTTAGTCCCTCTTTTGTGCCGCGTGCGTGGGAAGATAGAGAATCCCCTGTTGTCTGGAGGTTGCGGATTTTTTATTCGCCCCTCCGAACGCGATATTTATTAGTTCAACTTTTTGCTAAAAGGTGTACCCGTTCCGTGCGATTATCCATTCGATCGGCGTTCTTTTTTAAATAACGAAGGGATGCGTTGGTGTATGATAAATTTCCAGTGTCTGTGGAGTGAGGCGGTGTCGAAGTGAATTATGGGGCGGACGTGGATGGAATGGGAGCGAAGGTACCTGCTTATTAAAGCAGTGAGGCTGCGGGGGGCTTATGTTCATGGATTCCATTTGCTATACTAGATGCGGGTTGAGTCACACGAGTGTTTCAACGATCCGCTTTGGAAGTATGATTGCAATTGTTAATTGTACTGGGTCTCCAAAGGTTGTCAATGAGCGCGGATGTTTGCCCAGATACTGCTGAGTTATAGAAAATAGTTCTGGTAAATATCTGAGATGATTCACTCTTCGATAGACTGCAATGTGTGTCCTTGTTGTTTTCATCTGTTACATCATCGTGTATGTTCTATCGTTTTTAATTTTAAAGGAAATATTTGTGACTTAATTTTTGCATCCCTCTGAATTGGAGTTTTCCAGTTTTTATTGTATGAATTAGTCTCTTCTCATTGCATAACAATTGAATTATGTATCTTGATACGCTTTCCATTGTTATTGTCTTCCGCAAAGTCATTTATTCGTTAACTGGGTTTATTGTTGAGTATTGCCCGTGTAGTAACAACGTTCATTTTTTTCATGTTTCAGCAGAATAAACGGATATAAGAGATATTGTAACCTTTAAAGTCGATATATTTTGATTTCTTCTATGATTTGTTTGACATTGAGGGTAAATAAAAAGGTGTGAATGAACAGTAAATTTATCATCATGATTTCTCTATATTGTGTTAAATATAGCTGTAAACTTCGAATGGCATTAATGCTCATTTAGACGCATATTAATGATTCAAATTAAGGAAAGGTTTTCCATGGAATGAGGGCATTTACATTATTCAGAACATTTTTCCTTTGGACTTTCCAACCGAAACAAACTTACCTTTTCCTTGTGCATCATCTATATTTCTCGGGAGTCAAATTTGTATCTGAAATTCTCGCGAATTCATCTGAATATGATTTGGCCTTTTAATGGATATGTATCTCTCAAAACTTTTCGAATCAAATTGTTGGAATAATAGATCTGCAGTTTCTTCTTGGAAATGTACACTTGTTTTTTCCTCATCCCACGTTCACTTTGATTCGATCTAATGGTTTGCATGTAAATTTAAGACACGAGAATTGAAGCAAAGTTCACATGATTCTCAGTACTGACCTTCTCTCAAAACATTTAATTTCCTTCTCGAAGTTGCATAGCCTACATTAGTTATCTTGAATAATTGAGGCAAAAAATGCTTTCTCTGGGAATGATGCAAAATGTGATTGAGCTGAATCTTAGTTGTAATTCAGCAGTGAATAGGTCTTCATCTGAGAATGGAAGAATATCCATTTGTTCTATTCCACAGATGGGATCTGAGATTGGATGCTCAGAAACAAGGGAAATACATCAACGGAATGCGAGGAATGTGCTAGCCAATGAATAAGAAAAAGAATGAGGTTTTTTGTTTATTTCATACTTTGAGTGGAAATGAAACAGTTTTATCCATTCGTTTTCCTCAAGAGCAATTATAATTGTACCAATTAACGTTAATGATAATAATTAATAACTTTTACTTTGCAATATTAAAACTTTTCTTGTGGAGGTCTTTTCCAGTTTTAAAGAAATTCATAAATGTTTTTATCTTAGTTTTCTTGATCTCATCGCTTTAATGGCATCAAAACATTATTTGTTGCGTGTACTCGGATGTAGGAAACACCCATCTCGCGTGACACTCATTCACTTACTCTCTTTAGCATGTATTCATTAAATTAAGAGGCGCAAGTAACATCTACTAATGAGAATACTAGGCCATTTCTAATCCAACCTTAGTCCAAAGGTTTGAAATAGTCAACTACGCATGCGTCGCCATGGCACTTCATTGATATGTCTTTGATGCAATGGGGGTATTTTTTTGTTTGATTCATTCTGGAATCTTCCGCTCCAATTCAAAAAGATAAGTTGTGTCGTAAATCGTGTTCTCTTGGAAACACTCTTTGCAGAATCCCTCACAAAGGATGCAGTCTCTCTGAGAAAATTTTATCTTCTGCTTTCCGGGTGGATGCAGTATTGTCCAACCATATTGACCTGGAAGCGTAACTTACGAAAAAGGGTATCAGCAGTGTATGGCGTTTTATGAAGCAGTCATTGTTTACGATTTATTTCTTTCATTTATGTTTTACAAAAGCAAGAATCTTGGTCCATTTGAACAATTACACTCTCAAGGATCACCTAAAATTTTTATCTTTTATTTATTTATTATTATTCTTTATTCAGGAATTTTTTGTGATTGTAATGCAAGTTATTATGTAATTGGTTTATGTTGTTGATCTTTTCAAACCATTCGTACTGTGTGATATTTTGATATGTGATTATTTTGCAAATTTTATGGGTTACTGATAGGAAAGATACTATAATGTACATGGAGAAATTTTATCCATTAACTTAGAAAAACACGAATACACTGAAATGAATATCGATGAAGTTATAAAGTAGAATTTAAAGATTTCAAACCTACTGAATAAGTACATTTATTTACGAAATAAACAAGCCCTAACTAGAATATATAAATATAAAACTTTTTTAAGTGCATACTCGTGAAAATATGTTTTCGTAATTTCAATTTATCTCGATGAATTCTATTTTGACAATCATCGTAACCTGTCTCTATGGTAACGTACATCTCTAAATATGTGAATATCTTCGTTTCATCTCAAAGCGAGTGACTATTTTCGTCTAGGAATGAATTGGTCTTGGCTACTTACTCATTTCTATGATTTTAAACCATGTCAATTCGCCTAAAAAGTGAACCATGGTTAGACACGTGATTCACTTCGACCAAAATACTCCCCAATCTCTAGAGATAGTGACAAAGACAGATACTTGGAATGTGCCAAAATTGTCAAACCGTAGCCTTGGACCGATAATCTTATGGAAGCTTCGGGATTATGGCCGTTCCTAGGTTACACACGTTTTATAAATAAAGAGGAGCGTAACCAACTGATGTAATCGAATCAAATCTGTATATATATGTACATTTCGGATAAAATCTTGATATTTTATTGGTATTGCTTCTTTTCCAGTTGAAATCGAAAGCACATTTAATCCAATTATTTATAAAAAAATTCTTTTTTCTTATTTATCAATAAAATTCTTATGTATATAAATGCTAAATGCCAAAAATAAACAATGAAGTAAGAGGAATTTTATTCTGTGGAAATAGGAAAATAGACAGAGTATCTCAAATAATATAAAAACGTTGTTATACATCGTTTTTTCTAGAATTATTACAAGTAATTTAATCTGGCTTAATTGCAAAAATTTGAAAAAATTTCGTAATCTATCGATCATAATTACAATTCCAGGGAGAAATTAAGAAATTCCCTATTTCGTAGTAAGCCTTTTTCTCATAACAATCAATGTGACGGTACACAAACGAAATCGACGCGGGCGCATTACTCACGTATATTATCTTCACATTCGCAGAAACCCTTGTCTCTCAGCTTTCCTTCGAACATCAATCTCTTCTTTGTTCCGCGATGTGCTTTAAGAAACAAATGGACGGATGCTTATCCAACGGAGGAATCGCCTCCATAAGAAGCCTAAGAAAGACGTACTTTTTCGGCGTCGCTTTGACGTCCGCTCGCGACCGCATTCGAGATAATCCGTTTTCCGCAAGTTTTCCGCAAGTTTTCCGCAAAAATCCGCAATTGCTGCGTGAAATATTAATTTCGCGCAAATCTTCGTGAATCATTTTCTACGAACATTTCGAAACGAGTGATTTGTTAGCGTGGCTCTGATCCAGGTGAAGCGTGTCTTTGTCCCGCTGATTTATGGCAATTATTTGTCATCGGCCTGCTGTCGCATGTTTTTACTCATTTCGGATAATTCATTTTCATTTGGAGGCTTGTTTTGGTTTCTCAATTCGTTTTCTCAATGGAATGACTGGAATTATAATTATGATTCTGGGTTCCTGGAATCACTATTGGAGTCGTATGGCGATGAAGAAAATGGTATGAGTAAAGAAGATATTTTAATGGGTTATCTTTCACAATGCGAACATGGGAAAAAGGTTTTGTAATTTTGTTGGACGAAATCGTACTTGATCCAGAAGTTTGATAAAAACTCACATCTCCTAATTTTCCAATTCTAAAAAACATTTTAACTGTTTCTCCTTGAGCATAAGTTAAATAATAAGTTAATACATCTCATTTCATCTTTAGTCTTGTCCTTATTGCTATTTGTCATAATTAACGTAACGCACATACTATATGGCTCATTTTGTTAAAAGTTCACATTTTAAACCATTCCTCAATTCATAAGATACTTTAAATATTTGATGTATTATGTAGATGTGAGGATGCTGTGCACATGTTTTCTCGTTATCTATTTTATACGCATCGTTTAATACTTTTCCATCACTGTGACGTTGAAGTTTATTATTGCGAAAAGTAAGAGAGTAGTCATATAATATCGTCCTTGAATTCTATGCATATAGATGAGGTTAAATTGTAAGGTTCCTTAGCATATAAATGTTGCTTGTTGTAATATCAACATCTGTTTTTATAAAATAAGTACTGGACTATAGTTCTTCCGAAACCAGAGAACCGATTTCCGATGTGTCATCTGTCACAGTTTGAATGTAACGCAGTCAACAAATGCGATAGAAGCAAGGGAAAATAATCTCTCCAATACTGACCTTGGATGTTCAAACCCTCGGTAAACTGCCGCCCACTGATAAAATCCGATGACTTCGACATAATCGGACGTGATTGATGCAACGTTGCGCCTTCGGAAAAAAATCGTGTTTATTCTGACGATACGGAAAAATATTGATGATTTTCTCCGAGATAAAATACTCTGGATGGAAGGTCTTTGATAAATAGCCAACTATTGCGGGTTACATAACAATAGCCTCTAATAGCGATAGAGTAAAAGTCAATTTGTAATTAACAACAACATTTCTTAATCGCCAAGAATAGTAATAAAACAGATTTTTCGGGTATTTCAAAGTTTATTCTCAGATTATCGAGTAATAATAGACGTCATTGTTGTCAGTTTTTATCGATTTGGCAGACGAAGTGTAAATGGGGCAGCAATTGAAAGTTCCAATTTTTTGAAAAACAATTAGTCAAACAATCGGATGGTATGTAAAGCTGCTTGATATTTAGTTACAATCTGATAATATCCTTGAGTCTAAATTTCAAACACAACGCCTAGTTAGTATTATTAATTAGCAGTTGTAGTCGTTTCAGTGTACGGATTCTTGCGTCTCCGGTTCCAGTTGTCCCGCACCGCGTTTCAATTTACCGTGCAATTTCACGCTGGATTCCTCCTCTCTTGGCATTGCCAACCTCACCTAGCGTAACTACAGTGTTTCTTGTGCTGGATGTCGTTCCCCAACTGTCCACCACCTTTTGTTTTCGGTCTGTCATCGGCCTTTATCCAGATCTCTTTCATCTTCTCCCACACGGTTGCTATTTTTCACCGTTAGCTCATGTGCGACTCCTTCGACTGCCAACGTCTTGCCTCTTTTGTTATCTCTAACTGCCCATCCGATCTTCTTTTTTGTCCACCTTTGTTTTTATCCCGATTCGCTACTCCTTTTTTTTCCTCGCTCACCGCTGCGTCGCTGTTTCTTCAGATTAATACAGAGACTTGAGACGCCGCTCCTTAGGCGACCATTAGTCGTTGCGTTAATTGTTGACTCATCCGTATTTATGCCTCGGCGATATCTTGTCGCCTATGGTTACGGGTGTTGTACATTAATGAATCAATTAATTCGTTTTTACGTAATTAATTCGTTATCATATTATGAATTCTCAGTTATCAATACATAACATAGATCATATTCACGAATGAGGGGTGGTTGGTTTATAAGGAAATAAACACGATTTAGGAGTGAATGGTTCACAAGGAAGTAAACATCTTTTTTATTAATTAAGTAAGTAATTTTAAAAATCAATAAATACTTACTATTTATTTACGCACGTATATTTCCTGTTGTCTCTCTTGCACACTGTTTAGAGCTCAGTCGAGTGTTATTGTTGGCTTATCACTATTTTGCGTGCCATTTTTCTGAGTTATTTCTGCTGCTTGTTACGTCTACGCTCTTCGCGTGCTTTTCGCGTATTTTCGGAGGCTATTAATGTCTCTGTCGACTGAAATATTGTGTTTTCCGAGCTTAAGTATCGAAATATATGGGCTCAGTTTGCCATTTCGACTGCAAATCTAGGAAAAAGCTCTCTTCTCCATTGTAGATAGCAATCCATCAAATTTGTATTGAAATGTTTGTTTTTAATATCTGAGCATGTCTTTTAAAGGAAGTTCGATTCTTTAGTGCATTTATTTCTAAAAGTGAAGTTATCGAGAATAAAATTAAACTATTAGTCGAACATTTTATGTATAATTTTTCATTTCATATTTAATCCAGCTGATTCATCGTGCCTGTTGGATTCACTTCAGAAAATTGCACGTAATATTTAAATTTTTTTTCCCTCTAGAATCTACTTATATAATAAATATCCTCATGGAACGAGTTTAGCCTTAGATGTTTCTTTCTAATCGATGTATTATCTACGGAACTAGGTTTTTATTTAATCATTTACATCTTAAATTATTTAAAGTTAGGAGATGATAAAATTTGGTGTAAAATATTTAGGAAAATAATATTTACAATAATTTTACGTCGTCATCATGTTTTAATGTATTTAAAATAGTCGTTTTTAGCTTAACAGGATAAGTGTGAGTACTCGGATCATAGAATCCGAAGTATTGATTTTGTGGAGACATTTTTCTTCTTGAGATTGCATTTCTCACTCGACGAGGTCTCGATTTTCCCTCTGCGCTGCTTATGTAACCGCGTCGAGTAACCACTTCTATAAAAATCACTCGATTTTTTAAATTCATTTCAACCTTATGATTTTTATCCTTTTGGAAATTTTTATGAGGAAAATGGTTCATATTTTGAGTTTTTTTAACAAAATCATTCACAGTTTTAGCCACTATTATGGTTTTATCGAACGAAATGGAAATAATTAATTGAAGTGTCGGATTTTTTGATCAGACGGAAACATTTCACTATCGCTGCGTATTTAGATATTAATTTTTAAATATTTTATTAAGTTTTGGAATAATTATAACCGATAATTGTTTACAAATGCGATTGTTTCCCAACAATTGCAAATAATGCGATAAAATTAATACCAAGAAAGCAATTAGTCCTCCCCTTCTTTGTTTTGTCCATATTTAATTACTCATCTCCGATTGTTATTCCTTCTTTGCCTCATTGTATGTCCATTGCACCCCTTTCGGTCTTCCTCTTTAGGACGCGTGGGGTTTCATCACCATAGCGGCCTACACTTCCTTCAGCCCCCCTCCACTCACCCCACACACACTCTCCCTCTTCTCAGTTCGACGCGAAACACCGAAGAGGAAGCACATTGCCTCTCTCTTCATAAGATTTTCGCAGAAGGGGCACATCCCCACACCTCATCAGATGCGAGTTCATCCGCCACGTGTCTCGCGACACCCTTCTAAGGATCTTTTTAAAGTCTTAGTTGTCGCCGCGTCTATTTTCGTGTAGACATTCCGTTCGTTTTTCCCCCTATTGTGGGAGTCACGTGTGGGGAGATCCTGGGCGCCACCCCCTCCATCACCGGAAGCCGCGGGAGGATGGGAGCGGAGTGCAAAGCGCATCTCGGGATGTGATCGTCATCCCCGGAAGAGTGTCTTCGGCTCCAACGTGGAGTCGTTGTGCAGTTACCTATCCGCAGAGACGCCCTGCGGTACCGTGTGTCTTGTTCTCTACGTCTGCTTCTTGGTCTGGGGAATTGGATACTTGGTGCGTTTGACGGTGCGATTGGTTGGCGGGATATTCCGTGTGTGTCTGAGTGAAAAGGTCGAAGGTGTCGGCGGCTCTGGGCGGGTGGAAGGGTTTCATTGCCCTTCGCCCGAGCTGTTGCGAGTTTCGGAGGACAGCGAAGAATCAGAGGAGATGCCTGCCAAAGCACCTGATCGCGAAGAGCCTTCGGGTAAGTGGTCCCATTCGTTGTGTCGTCGTTTCCATGGGAGTTTTGGTTGCTATAGATTCTTACGGACTGTCGGAGTTGAGATTGGAATTCCTATTGAAGCTATGAAATTATTCTCCGATAACGTGTAGACAATGTATCCAAGTACTTAAATAGTTAAAGTCCACGGACCTCTGTTGGTCTATTGGATATTTAATTCTGTCTGCCGTGAACTCTCGTATAAATGGACTTCTATGTTGAAATAATCTGGTCCAATGAGGCGAAAGTGGATGATATTGCGATTAAAAACCTGCTATCCCTTTCTCAGAAATGGCCTGGATGTTACTGAGAACAGATAGCTCCTTCCTTACATTTTACTAAATAGTGGTTTGATAGTTGGTTCCGTGTAAAGTTTCCTTCTTTTTTCATTCTAGATATAAAAGAAGCTAATTGTTACAGTCATTGGGCATCGTTAAATTGGCTTATCTCACCCACCATGTATTTTTGTCAGATACTCAGCATGAAATATTATACTATTATTATTAAATATCGTATTTTGTTTTGTAAAAATCTTCAAACGTTTTGTAAAGGAATTATTATTAATTTTTAATTGATAATTTTTTACGTTGCGTTAAATTTTAAGCATAATTAAAATTTAGATTCAATAAATTCTGCTCAACATCATTATAAGTATCTTATAAATGTTGTCTGAATATATGACTGATAAAACTGTATTTCAAATTCTTCTTACCACCGATTCGTTATTGACATTTTTACTTAGTTACGTGGTTCTCCTCCACATTTCATCATCTATCGTGAATAATATATTTTACTCAGCTGCATGAACATTTGTCGATTCTCTATTTCTTTCCTTTTCGTTTAGCACTATTATATTAAAATTATATTATAATATTTTATTATTTGCATAGCGACTCTTGGAGACTGGATTGTTTCAGTTGTTAGGCTCATTTGCACGCGGTCGCTGTTGCGTAGCGTTTCCAATCGAGTCGATGGCCTCCAGAGTGAAGTTCGTAGTTAAAGCAAGGCCACTTTCACGTCCTTTTTTAAATATCCCGATCGACAACGCATGCAGATGACTATAATTTCTTCCTTATCAAAGTTTCCAAAGCACAGCTCTTGTGTGCAGACGCTACGTTTAGGCGCCACAATATGTTGTGGCTCTAAAGAAGATAAAGTAATCTAAGAGTAAATTTTGAGTGACTCTCATTTAGTGCTGTTCGTTGCTTCGGGGCTGTCACGTCCAATGGTCGCATTATCACGTTTCTGTGGACGTCGATACGTCATATTTGTGCAACAGTATCAACGGAATTAGGGTAAATTCCTTGGCCAAACCTATGAAGTCATGGGATTCAATTGATTCCGTAGGCAAAGGATGCCGTCTTTGTGTAATCAGAGAGCAGTGTTCCAATTGATAGTTGGTGTATCCTCACATCCCTCCCTATGACGTTTGCTGTAACTGTTAACATATACTTGGACTGGATGGCTCCGAATGTCAGGAAAGGAACCTTTCCATTAACAGTTGAGATCCTCGTTTAGCGTTCCTTTATCCAATTAAGAAATAGAAGGATTTACTTTTGTAAATAGAACTTGCAGGAGAGATAAATATATTTACAATCAAAGTTTCAAAGGTGCAATGATCAATTCCAGGAGTTACATAAGCTTTGTTTAAGTTTGGTTTTTTATATCTCTTGATAGATAACTATCACTTTTCTTATTTTTACTGGATATCGTAGCAGTATTTTTAAATTTTAATCTTATTTCTATGGAACGAAAATGAGAATACATTCAACTGTTATTTGTAACATATTGTTTCATTATGTTTTGTTTCGTTATGAGAGACAAGAGGTCACACAGATTGACCCAGGATGTGAGTCAGGGACCGGATATAGACAGTAAGCTAGACTTAGGGAGTGGATGTCAGTGATTCGGAAAGAGTTATGAACTCCTTTCAAAAGGAGCTCCTCCTTAATACGGAGTATATATTTGATAATAGGTTTTGGTCATGAATAAATGAATGAATTGTATTATTTTTATTGCTTATAACCAAGCTTTTGTTGTGAATTTCATCTCTAGAAATTTTTTGATAAATTATGCTCTAAATAGATCATTAAAATTTATAATTTTCACCAATAAATGATATTGGCAGAGTATAGCTTTACAGTCTTCACAGTAGGTTATGCAATGATTACGGATCGCAGCCGTCTGAAACCTTTGTCCTTAAACGGTATATAAATCCAATTACAAATTATGTGAGGCTCTTATAATTGCAGGCGTGTATTACATATTTGATTCTTTTCTTACAATATGCATTATTAAAGCTACTCCTAGCTGGCTTAATTGTACAGTGACTAGTGTTGATTGATTGATAGCGTTCATAGCGATTTTCAATTGATTGTTGATGTAGCCTGTGAAAGCAACAATTGTTGAAAAGCAGAAAGCATGAAGCAGTAGTCTGCTTTCATGAAAACATAGTTCGCACTTTTGCTTTATGGAAGTGGTTGGAAGTCCGCCACGTTTACACAATGCAAATCCCGTTTCATAAGTGCATCGTTCGAAAGACACGCTTCTCCAAACCCACGTATTTTACACCTCGTGTAACGGACTAAGGGAAAACCTGCTTTTTGCTTATTAATTCCCAAAAGTTCGTGCTCCGCTTGAGCGTCTAAGGCTTACAACGTAGCGAGCCAACCTATGCTACGCACATTCACGATCCATTTCCCTCTCTAAATCACGGATGCGGTGAGAGTGACTCGACAAGTCACCGATCTCTTTCTCTTCTATCAAAGTTCCCCCACTCACGCAGACACGCCTCTCGAGCCCAGCGACCCCGGTTGGAAACCCGGGTCGGCAAAGAGCGCTTTTATTATTATTGCCCTGCCAACCCAGACACCTACGTATTTCCTCTCCAGGGCTACCAACCCATACATATTCCTTTTGTTCACCTCAATATAGGTTTTGTATTCTATCCCATATACGCCAAATAATTTCCTAATTCTTTTGAAAGGAAAGCTATAAGAAATGTGTTCCAAATTCTTCCACTATGTTCTTGGATTAGTCTGACCTAATTAATGACGTGAACAAGCTATTTCTTTAGCTAGTGAAGTTGGAAAGGATTTTACTTAGGTTATATGCATCATATTTTATTGAATTGATTTTTGAAGCACCATGTTTAAGCGTTTTATAAAATATTGCCTGTATCAATACTCTATGATAGATAAGAAATCTTAAATATTTAGACTTTGATGCAATAGCAAAATATTTGCAATGAAATCAATGTGAGAAGGCGTGACTTCGTGGAATGCCATAGTAATAAAAATAACTTAGTAAATTTCTGTTTTTTTTTTGGAAATTTACTAAGTTATTTTTAAAATATTTGCATATCTTTGAAAACCCTTCAGCTCTCTCGGCTTCAAATGAGTTGGGGTTCAAGATTTATAGGACTTATTTGTTAATCACCAATATCTTTTTCATTAACAAAGATTTTAAAAAGTATTCGAGAAAGTCAACGGCTGAGGATAAGTTTTGTTAGCCTTAATGGAAATTATTTCTACTTTTTATAGTTCATTATTCATATTCCTACGTTTTGAATTCTGAGAACTATCATTCCTTGATATATTTTTTTTAAAATCTTATTCATAAATGAAATAGTAATTCTCCACCTAGAACGCTCAATTACTGACAGCTGATGCCATTGCGCTAATCTTTTTCTTCTGATGGAAGCAATAGCTAGTGAACTCCATCTTTGATGTCCCCATCTCAAGTACGATGGACAGGAAAATTGACATTTAGAAGACTTAATCCTCCTTTGATCCGACTTACGTTTCGAATTTCCCGTTGATTACGATAAGTACTCGATGAGAGGTTGTGCCGCATGTTCCAGTCTATCGCAGTGCACTCTCTTGCATCGTCTGCAGTCATTTCTCTTTTGTGTTCGGCTGACGTACGTTTTCTGATTGCCCTTTTCTAGAGGTCCACTGAACGAGTCGCCTTTTTCAAGTTAACACCGTTCTGACTGAGAAAGGAAACAAAAAGACTCCATAGACTCTAATTGTCGTTGTTATCGCTGTTGAACAATAGTTGTTGCAACAATCGTATTAATATGTTCCTCTATTGAAAGTTTAACTAGTCTTGTAACATTTTACTCCAAATCCTGCTTTTTACCTGTGCAACAAAATCTTCTAATTCGTTTGTTTAATCGCAGCTAAATTATTGTTATATTTTATAACACATAAAATAATGAAATTATATTAGCCTTTAATTGAAAAATGTCTCTTGTATTTATAGTAATCCTACGTTTCCCTTGACTAATTTTGGTTCCCCCCTTTCTTCGTTCGTCGTCGAGGCATATGGTAATTAACAATGATAATATTCCAAAATCCCAAGGGAATACGATCATTTAACTGTATCGTGTAAATAATTCGTATGCATTATATTTCTTTATTTAAATAAGAATATAATATTCAATTTTCAACGTAAAATTCCTTTTTAATCTCCTAAGCAGATTCTATTTTTAAGTTTATCATTTTAAATATACACGTCATCATATCTACCTTACATATCCATCATATTTCTGTGATCTTTTTTATCGTATTTATTTGTAAATTGGCGTATATTCCGTTGATACGGTGTAATATTGAAGTAGTGATCGTTGCGAAGGAGGAACACACTCTTTCGAGACAACGGAGTCGCCCTTAAGGTCTCCAAAAATATCACAGCGTTTGGCGAGGCCTTTTGTATATGTTTTAAAGGAATTCCATGGAAAAGTATCACGTTGCTCGAGTGGATCATCGGAAATTTCTCTGAACCGAACTTCGGAAAAATCATACCGTTTCCTCGCATTAGTTTGGATGGGGTCGTGACATTTTACGCGAATGGCTTATCGTACTTTTTTCGTAGGCGGTTATGCAAGTTTTGTGGATATTGATCTCAATGTGGACGCCAATTCGTTGGCCTCGTTTGCTCATCCTCCACATTTCCAGGAGTTTTCCTTTTGGAAGCCACGCAGATTTCTTCGATTTGATGAGCGACCGAGTTCCTTCCATGGACCGGAAATATTCCGGAAAATATCTTATTTCGGATGACCTATCTTTGGTTGTCTCTTGGAAAATTTATCTATTTTTTTCTAGGATCTTCGAACTTTTATCTATTTTTTGCCGAATGTTTTCTTTCGTGCATTATCTAAAATAGGTTATTCTATAGTTCGTAGTTTGGACTCTGAAATATATTGTACAATTATAAAAGAAAATAAACCTTTTATGCTATTAGTTTTGATATGGCGAAGATGTATTTGATATTAGTTGGGGAATATGATTTTCATCGTAGATTTCACCGATCTGTAAAATAATTCCAATATAGATCTAATTACAGCTTCTGTTAAGTGAATGCTAAATCTATGGTCCTAGAAGTTTCTGTATGCATATCACTTAAAGACATAATGAATATCATAATTATATCAAATATCAATAACACTATCAATTTACACGAAGAGGCTATTTAGAAAAAATTCGTTATATCTTCTGGCGCATTTCATATAAAAAAATATTTGATTTGTTAAATCATAAATTCATTTATATAACATTGATATTTAGAAAAGAATTGGAATTTAATTATGTATAGTTTAGTTTTAAACTGTCAGGATTTCAGAAAGATTTATAAGAACGCTATCGATATTTTTATTTATTATTTTGGAAGCATATCGTTGGCGGTACTTAGAAATCGGCTCCTCATCAAACGGATGCCTGCGAAATTGGACTCAATAAAAGAACTTCCTCTTCGCTGGCGCCAGAAGATTTCGCCGCCATCCATCGTTACGCAATCTACGTCTTCCCAATCATTCCCGTCATCCGAAGAGACGTATCGTTTAGACGGACTCCTCCATGAGATTTTTCTTTCATCTTTCCCTTCTCAGCGGGTATCCACCTTCCCTTGGTTCCCCTTGAGGACACCAGCCCAATAACCCTTCCAAGGTGACCTTCCACCCCTTCGATACACGATATCCAGTTTCCTCCTCATTCTCTTGCTGTTGTTAGCATCGTCCATTAAGTCTGATTGATGCGGGAAATTGTGGGTTAGATATTCTTCTATTGCGATGTTATGTTAATGAACTAGGGACTGAATAGGCATTCTAGGGCCCATAACAATTAGGGGTTGTAGTGATTCAGGGCTATTTTGAAGGAATTAGCTCAGTTGTGTACGAATTATTTTGCTGGTAATAGTATAATAATAAGATGTATGCAAATTGTGTTCTGTTTCTTTTAAAAATGGATGGATTACAGAGATTTGTTCCCTTCCTTAATTTGATACCAATCCACCGAATCGATTCGTAAATTTTTGAATTTGATTTTTTATGACTGTTGATTGTTCCACTTTTTTCAGTCGTCGAATATCTTTCCCTCAAATAACGTGCCACTTTATTAACTCAATTGTTTTTCCTACAAATACACGAAAACACATTCCGTGACAGCTCACATATAAAACGTCGTATGAAAGATGGGACGTGTCACTTCCTCCATCGCTCTTATCTCTTTTGCTGTATCCCATATATCTCTTCCGTGTCTCTGCATCCATCTTCCCCGCTGTCCATCTTAACATCTCCTCAAATATGTCTTCCCCCACCCACGATCCCTATGGTGCCATATGAGCTCCTTTTCATATCTTCTTCTCTTTAATTTTCCATATTATGTATTTAAGACTATTGATAATTTCTAAGAGTCCCTCAACCAGAAACCAAGGTGACTTCAGCTTGCATCTCGTATTAGTTTTAGTATAGTACATGTTACCTGATGTGTATCGCGTAATTATTACTAATCGCGTCTTGTTATAATAAATCCTTTAATATTAGAACGATAAAATTATATATGTGATTAATTTGAAATTGTAGTTTTCTTTTTATAAGATATGTGTCCGTTTGATACGTACGCATGCTCCAAAATTAGTCGAAGCCTTTTGGAATCATTCACTTTTAATTCCATTGTTTTCCATTGCGATCCTCTATCGCCGTGGGATAGACCCTTTTCCCTAATTCTTTCCTCCCCCACTTCGAACCCTTTTGTCGGCACAGTCTCTTCCAAAGAATACTTCATTCTCTCACTCATCAACGCCTACCCTTTTCCACTGATCTTCATTTTCCCTTTTAATTTACAGTCGAGAGTTCCTTTTGTAGTTCGTGGAAGTCATTTTTCCAGTCCCGAATTAGTTTCATCAGGTGTTCCCCTTCGTAATAAATCTGTTGGGAGAAGGTGAAGGAAATATGTGAGCTTTACATTTGCTTCTCAGGAAGTTAATGCTTTGGAGTGCATTTTATAGCCTAATAATACGGATTCAAAGGATGGTTGCCTTCTTACTGGCGCCGACAACGGTTCTATTTCGAAGACTAAAGCATTACGTTTGAGAAGCTGTTCGTAAGTTGCAGGCTTAAATAAAGTCCAGTTTCTTATCAGGCTCTCAATTAATTTAATTGAGAAAGTATATCTATAGTCGTCACATATAACCAGCAAAGTGGGCGACCTGTTTTCATAGTACTTGAGTGTTTACCACAGAAGCGTTAACTACCCAGTCCGTGGTGTGAATTGTCAATTGAATAATCAATTAAGTGGACCCTTTATGACTGATTCCACCAACCGTCTTAAAGGTCTATAAGTGTGTTTTTTCCTCCTTGACTTAATTACCAATGTCACTTGAGGGGTGTTGATTAAGATAGTGAATCAACTTTGAAATTATTGTTGCGGACTATTATCCATTTAGCCTTAATGGTGGGCAAGAGATACATTATGCTTTGGAATATTATTCTAGCTTGGTTGTAATGGCATTGCCTCTATTTGAATGAGTTGAATGGTAGTTTAAGTTTGTTAAATCAAAAACTGAATGATTGCAATAACATTATAATTATGTAAAATGTTGTTTACTACTTCACGTAGACACGAATATTTAAGCTAAAGGCTTTGATTAATAGTTAATTATTATGCATATCGCATATGTGAACAAGCTTTATAACTGTTCGTGATATTATGTATGTACAAAGTTCAATGTAAGGACAGCTGCCTGGTTATTTATACTCAAACTCGAAGGCTTAATGCTTAATTTTTAAGATAGAGTCACATCCAACTCTATTTGCGGTAATTAACTTCTATAATTCAGTATTGACGTATGTTATTGTTGAATAGTGAACTTTTCGAAACAATAATGACCAAATGTGATTGAGTGTATAGTTGGTTATTGTTATATAAGTTGATTGAATCGATAATTAAATTTCTCCATTGTTGCTCACGTAGTCGAGTCGTTGCAGTTTTCTGTTGCGTTAAGACTTTCGTTCTCTTAAGGAATTTCCAGGTGTGTCCATAATATTTACGATACGACCAACTTCTAGACATGCGCCCAGCTGTCGCTATCTCCACGTGCAGAAATCGCTAAATGCCCTCTGCAATACACCCATATTCGAAGCAATGCAACATTTCGAAACGATTCAAGAGAAAAAGGAATGCGTATATTATTTTTTCGGAACCGTGTGATATAATGCAACTCTTCATCCGTGACTTCCGTGAACGAGTCGAGAGGAATTCTCTGCCGATGACTCACTCCGGGAGAGAAAAAATTGAAATAGGCGGATTAGAGAAAAAAAAGAAGTTGCGGCATAGACCTTGTCCCGCTGAGAAGGATCGTTTTGAATCCCACGCTCTCCGAAGTGGTTTGCCCTTTCTCAGGTGGGGGAGTGAGTTCTAAAAGTTGGTCTACTTTCGCCGTTTCAATTGAATCTGACTGTACTGAATTCAAATCCTTTGATTTATTAGAGAATAATTATATGTCGCTTTTAAATATTTCCATTGCATGCCATGTAGATTTGGTGTACGAACTTCTCGTAGTATAACTCCAGTATAACCCATTCAACTTTCAATTTGCAACAATAGATGTATTTTTTGATTATTCATTGTGTTTTTAACACCACTATGCAGTTCTTAGTTGGACAAGAGAACAATATTGCTATATTCGAAATTATTTGATAAATTTCTATCAAACAAAATTTATATTCCCTTACTCTTTGGAATCTTTTGTTGATAATTTATGTGATATATAATGCATAATACACATTCAGGTAATAATTCCACTTTTATTGGTGACATTATTTATCGTACAAGAAGAAAGGAAGCATTATTTTAATTACGCCTTATTTTTCCTCTGTATTTGATTCCAAATCGCTTATATTAATTGTAAGTTTCGAATTTAAAAGGGTTTTGCGTCATCTTAGCTTTAGCTCTGAACTCGAAGTATGGTTTATATACAGTAATTTCATTGTCTTCGATATTTCCATACGAAGAGGCAAATATTTCATTCGTTAGACTTTCTAATAACTTTAATTCGGCAGTGCGTGTTATAGTGCATGTTACGACATAGAAAACGTCGTCAAGGAAACAGACGTCCAATAATCCCTCTCAAGTACTTCTCCGGAATTTCTCCCCTCAAATCTGTGGCCTTACTTTCTCTTTTTAATTCCTCATCACTTTCGATTTCTCCGTTTCTCTAAATCCCACACATTTCTCTATTTGTGTTCTCTTGTTGCATATCAATGGCTTTTTCGGAATCCCTTCCAAATCGTTGTTTTTTCCGATGAAGAAGAGCGTAACTGAAAAGTTATTCGCTTCCTTCTTTATTGTTAATCTTTTTTCAATTACTATCTTTAACCTTTGCTATAGAAGTTAAATAGATCTTTAGAAATAATTATTATGATAACTCAACCATGTTGGAATTTCTTTATATGTTTTTTCTTTAAAGTTAAAACATCGTCGTGTTTCATTGAGAGTAAGATTCCTTGAAACAGACTTCCCTGATTTTAGTTTGGCGCAAATATAATAAAATATTTCTACTTTACTCTGTACTTGAAAGATGAATGAAGAAGGCCTAATGAACATGAAAATTATTTAGAGAATATTGTATAATTATAGAAAGATATTAAAAAAATATATGTTATATTTATTAGATCAACCGATTTAGATAGCTGAAATGAAAAGATTTATTCGACTTCCTCAAAGAAACGCATATATACTCCTTTTGATCTCAATGAATATGCTTCTGTTCAGGAAACCTCTTTCCTCCCGTCAGCACATAATTCACCGTCTTCATTCCCATAGCCTTCACCCGCACATACGGAGCACTTGAATACTTCAAATCTTCTAGAAATATCGAGGAAATCCCACTCTCGCAATAGGAAATTCCACTCCGAGCACTTCTCTACGCATCCATCGCAGAGCGCCTTTTGATCTCGCGATTTTGCCGATAAGAGGATTCGATCGCTTTGGAAGGCTTCCAGGGAACCATTTAGCTACTCCAGTTTAATTCCACAAATCATTTTCTCCATGGGTGTTGGGTTTATTAAGAGATTCCCCTTTTAATCGGCAATGGATGTTAATGGTCTGTGGTGATGGCCCATGGACGTCATAGGAATCGACGACTCCAAAGTTTTCAATCGGTTGTCCCGATCTGCGCAAAATACGTCACTTGGAGACCCCCATTTATATCTGCAGATTTATGCGAAGATTCCTTCCAACGCTATTCCACAGCATCTGGTACAGGAGGCGGAAGTTTTGATGCTAAGATTGCATACCTTCGCGCCCCATTTTTAGCAAAGGATATCCTGTTGTGAATTATTTTTACACTAGTTTTTAATAGTCTAATGTGGCAATTCGGGTACAATTGCTGGAAATTTAATGAGGATGACGACAATATAGCTTGTTGGTTTTTCGATTATAAATAAAAATTCAATTGGAAATTTAAAGCTTCTTATCTGTTACAGTATCACGTTTGAAAGAGAATCTTATTCATACCTCAATAGCCATGTTTCCCAGAATCTTCTTTGATCCGATCTTTAATTCTTAAAATATAAGTTTCTTTCTTTGGGTTCAGATTTCCTTTACTCACTTCTTATTAGTATCTCTCGTTGATGGATCAGCAATAAATGTACATCCCTGTATAGTACTTAAACTTTTATTTTCTAGAAGTTGTTAATTTCATTTCCATTGTGTTCCAAGTCGATCTTCTTTCCTTTTAGTTTCATTTTCTGCAATAGGATTTACATTTATATCTTAATTTTATTCTTTTTCTTTAATATTCGAAATATTTGTTCAGTTGTTAAATGTACGCATATGAAGTATGGTTTCCGTAAATTCAGGGTCTAAAAAGAACAAAAAGGAATGAAAATAAACATTTTCGTCCGGTTTGAAATAAAATGGCGAACTTCCTTGATTTATGCTTCTCAAACCCTTGCTTGCATCTCTCCACTTCTGTGTTTACGTTTCTTACATTTTCGGTTAGCGAGAGCGGCTTTATGCGCCCATAAACTGCGCTCACCAAAATAGTTCTCTAAAACATCTCGTCCTTTCTTTTCTATGCGTTGTTTCCTGTTGACACATATTCTATAGTTTATTATTTCCCAATCGGAAGTCATTTGTAAAATTATAAATAAATCTTTAAAAGGAAATTGATGTTGAGTTTTGGTTGGTTCGAATCAATTTTGGCAATGAACGTGTCACATTTCTGAGACTTGTAATATCTTTGGGATTTAGGGCGACGATCAGGTAAACATTTTCACAATTAATCAAATAAATTAATATTAGTGTCTATTAAAATATATACGTGTATAAGTAAAAGAAAACATTGCATATTAAAATTATATTTTAGTAAATATAAACAAAATAAGAGCACTCGAAGATAAAAAATTATAAATGCATATTAATTAAACATTAAGGAAAAATTCATAAATACAAAAATATATATCTTCATTGTAAAATATTTAATTGATGTCTCTTTAATAATTATACAATACTTAAAGAATTTTCCTGCTTATCGATAAATATTTCATCTGATAAATCAACCAATATATTGATTGTGTATTTAAATCAATATTAGTTATACTTTAATTACTATAATAGTAGAAGATATTTGTTTTAATATTCATTTTGTTGTTAAAACTAATTTACTTTTTAGAAAAGTTCTGTTGAAATAGTAGCAAATGTTATTGACTTGTCGACAAAAATC
The DNA here is from genome assembly GCA_020796165.1 of Pantala flavescens. Taxonomy (NCBI): domain Eukaryota; kingdom Metazoa; phylum Arthropoda; class Insecta; order Odonata; family Libellulidae; genus Pantala; species Pantala flavescens. Next base: position 9,811,080 of record CM036883.1, read on the forward strand.
CAAGGCATTCACTGGTAAAACCCATTCCGTTTCATTTCTTTAAATATTCCTCTTTCTTTTGAGCCCTACGTTCCCTCTTTATCGCACATTTTCTTTCTTTTTCCCATTTCTAATTATACTTCTCTTTTACGTCACTTCTCGTTTTATTCTTTTCTGGATACTTCTTCTCCCGCGAATAAGTGAGCGCCAGAAAAAATACGCATCTTTTCTAGTTAATCTGAGAGTGTCCTGCGGATAGGGTTTCCTTGCCAACCGCTTTCACATCCCACGCAACCATCTCTCGGATGGCCAGTCCTCCTTCCGTAATTATTTTTTAGAGGAGATAAGACTCATTCAATTCCTCGCCCACGTCTTAAAATGGAAGAACTCTTTTGGTGGAACGAGGAAGTCTGTGATTTATTTGGGCTGAATTGGAAGCAATTATCTTTCGATGAGAGGGCTGTCGAGATCCCTAAACTTTGACCTTTCCCGCCATAATTCCGCAATTGGCGAGTTATTTAATGAGATTCTGGGAGCTCCACGCGAAAGAAATTTCGGTGATTTTTTTATGTTTTTCTCTCCCTAACGAGGTGTATTTCACCGCTGGAAAATCAACTCAATCAAGCGCGGACTTATAGAGTGAGAACTTTCGGTCCATGATTTGCGAGTATTTTTCGCTAATGAAACTCGCATTGAACCCCTGCTGACCTTTCGCGAATTATGTTTAAAAAGGGTTCAGGAATCGATGGAGAAGTTTAGAATTTAATCGAAGTAAAGCGTTCAAATTGAGTGCGGTTTGTGATTGTCAGACTGAAATTTTTCTGTTGGAATGATGAAAAATAAATGTATACATTTTCAGTTATTAATGTGTTCGTAAAATGAACTATTAATGGTGAATTACTTCTATTCTTTGATTTGTATTTGCTTTACTGAAAGAAGGTTAAATGAAGAATTAGCAATTTTTCATTGCATTTTCTTTAAAATTGACACCAAAAGAAATATTTATTTACAATAATCTGTAATTTATGTTTTTGTTTGAGAGATAGGACATTCGATCTATTGTGACACTTACTTAGTAACTGATTAAATCAAAGCATATCCTTGATTTTACTCTATTTATAATCCGATTGAATCCAAAGTGAATTTCCTAAAAATTATCAAAGGAAATATTATTTTGAAATTTAGAGCTCACTCAGATAATAAGAGAATATTAAACAGTGGGACTTTAATCTTTCGAAACATCGAATATTTAAATAAACGTGGGTGTGACGCACATGAAGACCTGAATCACGTTGATAGCTATATGATGGAAATCATGATGCTAAGGAATCATAAATTCATAAAGCGGAGGAGTGTATCACGTCCGCCTCTCAGATATCCTAGATATGTGACAATCGTTTAGGACTTGGAAATGGTAAAACATAAGCATGTATTCCAATATTTCATGTCATCACTGTCATTTTAACGGACGTTTTATTTTTTCTTTTTTCCTTTATTATTTATAGATAGCAAATCTAATTATGAAAGACAAAAGTAGGTTGTTGGTCGTTTCTTGGGTGGGACCTGCATTCGCTAAAGGGGTTAATGGATATGGTGCTGTGGACCAACGAGAGCTTTCGTACAGAATCTCTGTTCGTTAAGGATGGTTGTAGTCTAAATCAGATCGTTAACAAAAGGCTGTGTGAGTGGACCCGCATCCGAGTGTGTCACCCGAAGGATGTTCTCTTGGCCGGGGCTCAATTTCGCCCCTCAAAGATGATTTCGCCCCCGGAAATACTCGCACCAAGAGCGTAGGAGGTGCTCACCAAGGAACGTTGAATCGTCGATGGTAAACACTCGACTGCGGCCATTTATGGAACAGATATATAAAGGGAAGGAATTTTCAGCTCCATTTAAAGGATTGTAAATCTTTCTCAGCTCCAAAAGGGCTTTTGGTAAACAATGTTTCTTCACTTTCCTCCCGAGTTTCTACTTCGATTTATTTTCTGTTTTCTGCTTTGTTGTTGGAAAAATACGTACATCAGAGCTGTTTCTTTAGAAACACTTAACTCCTGCGATCTATTTAATTTCTGGGTGTCTCAGTGAAATGTAGAACTAGCGCAAAAATCTTTTCATTACTTTTTAATGTCTATTAATATACTATTGGATCTCTTAAATTTTTCAAATATCTTTAATCGTGCGTGTATATAATGATTTGTATAAATATATACGCACGATTGTAAGGCTTATAATGATTTCTATAACCGTACAAGAATGATTTACAGGTTCAATTTTTATAATTTAATTTCGCTGATTTTAGTTGCATTTAAAGTTGTACTTAGTAAGATAGAGGTATAGTGTATGAGATTTTAGGAGTTAGAAATGATGCACAGAAAATTACGGTGTGAAATTTATCATGAGAATTTGAGCACTGTTTTAATTTGGTTTCCATTGGAAATGATCTTTCAATCGTAGTTAAGAATGAACCTCGCTCCTTCCGTCAAACTGTCGACCTCGCCTATTTTGGAAATGCCAATTACACGCTTCCTTACTCTCTCTAAAATCAGCCTTCCAGAAATTATTCGCTGATGATGTTAAGTGTGATTCAGTGAAGATGCTGCTTAAAGTGTTCTCGGAAATTCATCGTCGCTCGGATTCCCTGGTTTTTCGTACCTCGGTCGCCCTAGTTACTCGAATATGACGTTCTTTCGCTCCTGGGAGTGTGCCAGTTTTTGAAATCGACTTCTTCTTAAACTTCTTCATATAATATCCAAGTAGCGAGAATTTCTGAGTAAAAGTTGAATTTTTCCTCGTCTCACCACTCATCTTACCTAAACAGGCATCGTTTAGTTTCTATCTTCCACTTTTTACTCCGCCAAAGATTTCTAGACGTTCTTTCCCATTAGCAACGCTTGTTTCTTTGCTCAGAATTCGAGTTTGGGATGCTTTCGACGAAAATAAACTTAAGTTTTTCACGATTTAAAATTATCGTTGTTTGCTCATCATCTCTCAAGGTTAAGAATGATTCGCATTCATAGAAATTTCTTTTTGAAAAACATATTTGGTGTAGATATTTCCGCTATTATTAAGAAACATATTTTTATTTAAAATGAAATGCGTATGATCATAATTCATTCATTTACTTAGGGAAACCGAAGAAAAATAAATGCATTAATAATTTAAATTACTAAAATATTATATTTACTTAGCGATTGATTTATGCTTACAAACTTTGCAAAATTACAATTATGGATAGTAACCTCAAATGTACATTCATAATTTCCATGGTATGATAGTCGGTATTAACTCTTAATCTCACAGATATTCATGCAAAAGGAGACAAATATACTTCCACTTTTTTTATGAACATCGTATAATGTACGTTCAAATATACACCCATGTAGTGTTAACTTTACATCCTATTTATGAGTACCCTTCTTCGCTTCCTCAAATTCGAAGCAAAGCGTCTGACACTGAAGAGACTTGAAAAATTCGAGTCGGAAGCCATTATGTCTCCAAAAAAAAGGAGTGTACCAGAGAGACAGTTCCACCACTTCCGAAAAAAATGACTCTATTCGTTGCTTATAGATTCACTAACTCAGGACTGTTCGTTTCATAACAGCATCCTAACAGCTTACAACCTCTCTCTCTAAACTACGTCCTCGTTAACAACCATCCGGGTATAAATATATTCGGGAGGGGGTAAACATGTGCGTCGGGGAAGGATGTTGATTCCTCCCCACAAATGCTTCGCCCTTGAATCACACTGGGTCCTGAATATTCGAAGATGTTTTGATTCCCGAGGGTGCAACCGGACGTTGCCCAAGTCGTTTGTTTGGAATCTTAAAGCCATCTCTTATTCCCCACTAATGGATGTTTATATTTGATTTGTGAGTGGGGCGTGTCTCTATGTGTGCTCTTGTATTTCTCTGCTGTGTTTTTTTGTACGATGTCTAACGAAATTTTCTTTTCTTTTTAGGTGAGTATCCGATATGTGCATGACTCCAAATGTTTAACTTCTGCCCGTGGTACAGTGAGTAATCTACGAGCTCTTTATTCTCATATTAATACTTCTTTAAATGGACTCGAAGCCTGGAAAGCGAAGTTCGAATCGCAGACTTTTTATCAGTTCGGATCACGTATGGCATCACGCGAGTTCCTCTCATCGCAGTCACGAATGAAAGTGGTGGGCGATGGTTGCATGTCCTCCACCCTTCACCAGTGGGCAGACTCTCGCTGAGGGATGGCCATTGGCGAATGAAATGGCTCCGTGGGAGTGCGTTCAAATGCATTTGCAGAGAAAGGGGTTTTACACAATGAAACTGTGACCTTTTCACCTTTCTAGCTAAAGATCTCTTTCTTTTTCTCGTAAACTGTTTCCCGTTTTTTAGTCATATTCATATTAATTTTTCGAACAATCTTTATCGATTAAAGTATTTTTTGATGATAAAGGCGCAGAATCAAATCCGTGGATCATATGTTTTCTAAGAAATAATCCTTTCCAATCTCTATGTGTTGAATTTACTGGAAAAAATTAGGCATTCTAAGTGCATTCATTCAATAAGGTGTTGGACTACCGCTAATTTAGTTCCAAAATTGTAATTTTCTTAACATATTAAATGCAGTAGCGAACCTCTAAAGTTAGTTATTAGAAATTAACTTGCTCCTTAATTTTCAGCGGACCAGTTTGTTTTTCTTATCATTTAATCGTTCATTGCGTTACACGTCGAAATTACAACTGTAGATAATTTGAGGAAATTTCTCTCCGAATCCTGACAACCACTTTGTCGTAAGAGAGTATTTGTTCAATTTTTTAACAAAATTATTTGACGTTAGGGTAATACATGATAAAAAACTTCTAGTCCTTCACGATTCTTGGCAAATATAGATATTTATCGAAGAATTCTTTATATTCGTGAGAAAATGTCACCTCGGAAGTAACTTAACAAAGGAGTATCTAATTAGGAACAGTTTCTTTCGTCCCATGGATGTCACAGCCTCCTGTCGCGACAGCCTTGAGTCTGTTTATTTTCACTCGGGGATATTCGGAATGAATCTTTCGTCGACCTCCAAATAACAGTGGAAGCATTATCTGCACGCGTGTTCTTTCCAAGGCATTTGTTCAGGAGTGCGCCAACTCGTTACCAGATGCGCGTCAAAACCCTTGGAGAAGCCAACATCATCCACCCGCTAATATTCACGGAGGTTTTCCCTCTTCCCATTAAAAATAGCATCGTCCCTGTGAAGTGGTTTCAACCGGCGTCGATTATGATGAATGAAAATAAATTTCCCCCGCATCTGTTGATTCCATCTCGCACTCTCTCTTTTTCAACTGGCCTTCCACAAGGTCGACAGTTAGCGCTTGAGTTACGAACTTGTTTGACTTCTGATCTGTTACGTCGGAATCCGTAATTCTCAAGTGTTTTCTCTGAGGTTGCTATGGATTCCATCAGCGCTTCGATTCAAAGAGTTTTTACCTTAAACAATTATCAATCGTTTCCCTGGGGATTCGATTATTTACGTAAGTTTATTCCTGGATGTGGGTCACACCAAGAATGTTCCTGCAATTACGTTTTCTCTCGCGAAATGTTCAGCGGTGCGATTAATTGCTAACGATGTGGTTTATTTACAAGGCCCCTCAACTTTGTTTCAGAAATTATAAACGCAGCGAGAATTTGTGGAGAAACCTGTGATTTGTATCGCCTTGTTTCTTATATTCATTTTGTACAGGAAAGTTAATCATAAGTACTACTTATTCTCCGTTCAAAGATCAAAATTCAATCGGACATTACCAAGTACGCATTATACTATTGCTAAAAGTAATATTAACTTCAGTTTTGATTAACCATTGTAATTATGACATTTTGAAAAGTAATATCCCAGCTTTTTTTGCCTTAAAATATCAATCCAATTAACTTTTCGTACAATATACATTCGCTGGAAATTGACAAAAAACTGATAAGGATTCTTTTAGATCACCGACGCAAATCGTTTGATGAGCATTGACTGGAGTCCGTCTCCTTCCCATGAATCAAAGCCATTAGATGTTTATCCCTCACATCTTAAGAAAGCAAAACTCGGATGGTATTGGGGTCGCGAATGCAATTTGCTACATCATTAAACCAAAATATAAGGAAACCAAGTCGGTAATTCTCGCGCAGTGACAAAGGGGCGCCATAAATCTGCTTATCTTCTTCGCAAATGTTCGTCAACCGATACCTCGATTTTTATAACAAATGCGAAGGTATTTGTTTCGGATTGATAAACGATCCAGATGTTTTATGAGATGGAGAATAAGAGGCTGGTTATAAATCGGCTTGTCACACGGCTCAAGAAACGCTTAATTACCGCCTTTTGAGAACGTCTTTTGTAAAGCGGACCTTGGAATTTTCATTCTTGGGCATTGTGACGCAACTGCGCATGCGTAATCGATTAACTCCGCACGCCACCGCCTCCGTTATTTCTCCATCTATCAATTCTCTCTTTTACAGCTCTGCTTAGAAATTGATTTTTAAATAAAAATTCTTCTCCGTCCCATTTTATGAGACTGGAATGTATTAGAAAGTGACTCAAGTATTTCCAGAGGTCGAAGTCAGGCGGTGTTATCATTTCGATCGAATACTAGCAATTGTCTTCGATCTAATTGCAAAAAAACTTGGCGAGCTTGCAATTTTGTATGCTCTCTTTCAAACACGAAGTGACTTTGAAATCGCTTTCGTACTTAGTCACGTGGTGTAGGGTGAAGAGGAACTCCGTTGAATTTATTCAAACTGCAAATAAAGTATGGAATAATATATGAGAACTTTTTTCAAAGGATGAAGTAAGGATTTCCACAAATAATAAAAATAAATGAAATTTCGTCGATAATTAGATATATATTATTATTATATACGTAAATTTTAAGAATTAAGAAAACAGAATTATACTTAAATGGTATGTTTTCATATTTATAAATTTATTAGTCAACTAATTATGTAAAAAAAATGAAATATATATTTCGTAACGTTGAAGATAAATTTTTATTGTAAAAAGTTGAACTTAATTTTGCGATTTTTTTCTTTTTATTGTTTTTTTAGAAATGCATATACCGATACTTAACAATCGGAGTTAGTGATCTTATATTCCTTTAAATGAATAAATCATTTAATATTGAAAATAATCTGAGAGAGCCTTAGAGGTTATTTTTAGCCAATTTTTCGATGATCAGAGTAGAAATATGGAATGTAAGTCGCAGCATCAAATATAATATGCATCATATACGATAAATTCATTTATCAGTTTAAAGGTTAGATTACTTAATTTATGAATTATCCAGTTCTTAAAAGATAACCTGATGTATTAAGCCTCTCCCTAAAAAATGTAGCTTTAAAGATCTTTTCCGAAGTTCCGCATATTCACGAAGAGCCATTTATCTTGGGAAATATCTCTTTGTCGAATGCATCAAATCCCCTTTTCACGGATTCTGAGTGATTTGGGCTTCACTTGAGAGATCACGCCAACGTGTCACGAGTCGTGTTAGACACGCTGTTTCTCCTTCACGCGTGTGGAGAACGGAACTGGATATGCCTTCATAATTGCCCTTAGGTATGGATCCTCGTGACGGAAGGACGTATTCGTTCGTCATATGCGTGCTCACTCTTTCTTATGGTTCGTGCCTATCACTTCATTTGTTCGTGAAGGATCACGTCCCACAGTTGCCGCTCGTTGCGGTTGATAGGGTTACTCAGGAGGTTAAAGTAATTCACTTTATCATTATATATAATTGTACCAACATTTAACGATAAACACTTGTATGTTAGATCTTTCAATAACTAATAATAGAGACTTTTTCTTTTTCTTAATGTCTATGTGGTGGTTTTCTCTGTGTACTTCTTGTGAGCTTATTCCAATTAAATACTTCTTTCTTTTATATGCTTCTTTATATCAAAGGATAATATTTTGGCAACAAATTTTCGATATAATCCCATCTATTTCCTTCATAATTCAATCGATGGACAAAATAAATGAACGCGAGATTCGAAGAGTGATTAAACTCCATTTAGATTTACCGTAAATTAAAGTCGGGGATTATAAATTTTCCCTTTTATTTTCCAATGTAAATGGTGAAAGTGAGTCAAGGATATGCGTTCTTTTTCACTTGTTTTTAAATGGGGTTGACAAATAACGGGAGACATGTTTAATTGCAAGATTCAATTCAACACGTCGCACATTATTTCTAAAGTATTTGTAAAAAGTTGCAGTGAATTGTGTGATTCTTTGCTGAATTAATTTCCAATTATCCTCGCAATTATTTCCTCTCTGTTAATTTAATGAAATGGAATCGATTATGATAACTGTTGCTATGTTATGGCTGTCTGATAAAAAAATCTTTTTCGTTTTCATATTCACATTACAATTTGTCTTGAACAGACTATTGCAGTTGAACTAATTAATTTATACTATAAAAAATTAAGGCAAAGTTTCTGAAAGTATTGCTTGATATGTTTCTTTGTATATTTTTTGGGTCATGTATACGACTGTCGTAGTTAAGGGATTTAGTTTTATATCAGATGCACGCATTGCCTAAACGCCATACTTCTTTACCCAATCGACATCTAATGCATCATATATGAGTATATAGAGTCGTATACTCCACAACTTGCCATCATCAGTCGGAACGTTCAATTATTATCGGCTAAGTAATCACATCCATAAATGTGGTGGGAATCTTAACTCCTAAACGTCATTCCACTTGTGACAGATGAGACTGAAGAAGCAGGTGTCGTTGCGTGTCTATTAGAATCAATCTCATTTAGATATAAGATGCGACTGATGGGTGTAAAACGATTCTTCGTATATCGGTGAAAAAATGAATAAAGACAGTTTCCTTTTCTGTCGTTTGAAAGCGCTGATGCTGCAATATGGCGGATCGGGAATTGCGGATTTCTAAAAGTGCGCTCCACATTGCAAGAAGTTGAGGGAAAGTTTAAAAATGGCTCCTATCTGAAGACTCCCGCTGAGAAATGATGGGTTGGCGAAGAAGCTGCAGTGAATATAAGGGTCTAACTGGCGTTTGGTCCTTGGCTCGATTGTGCCTCTTACCTTATTTAATACTCTCCTGTTTTTCAAAGATTAATAAATATGCTCCGTGGGTTGGAATAACTCAGTATGTTCTGTGTGCCATTTGTATCTACATCCATATTATACGCTCCAAAATGGTGATATCCATAAATAATGGAAATAAAAAGTGAATGCTTATTTAAATTATTCTTGTGAGTGTAGCTTCAGCAGTTTCCCGCTGCTTTTTAGATTGTCCAATGGCGTGCGATTTATTTATATCCTTGAATTCTTTTCTCGGCTGCGTTTTTTCCCTTCTGTATCTTGGTTGGTGATGTTTTATATTTTGAAGTTAACAAATATGGAGTTAACCTCTTATTTATTCTGTTTGCATATTGCTTAAGAGTTAACAGAAGTTTAAGTCTTCATAATATTCGCAGATTATGAATATATATTTGCGGAGTTTGATGGCTATTTATTTTAAAGAATTATAATTAATCGTATTTTTTAATTGAAAAACATATATCCTATAAATCATTCATCGTAAAAAAATGTATACTATTATCAGTTGATAAGATTATTAATTTGTTGACAAACCTCGCATAACTAAAAACATTTTAGCGTTAATTTCTTAATTGGCTTTAAAGGTCTCAATCTTCATCCAACAGTGATAGATTTTCTCAAACGGAAGGTTTATTAGTTTGTATTAAATCATCGATAAAAGTTGCAATTCAAAAATTTGCATTTCGTTTTCGATTTTCCTTTCGGAATTTTTTTCTATTTACTTTCCAATGCGTCAGGATACAATATGCGAATCCTCCTTAAGTCAATCGCTAGTAAATAAATCTCCAAATTTGCTCGACGATAGCATTTTAACAGTTTCCATGGAGACTGCAATTCATCTCTCCCAATTATTTGTCTACTTCTCCAGTTGCTTCCGAAAAGAACCTTAAAGTCGGTCTGATTAAATTGTAAGAGAAAAGGTCGACCGTTTTTTCACTGCGCAGATCGCTCCTCTGATCAGTCTCTTTCGGTTGCTACGGGCGGATGCTGGAGGGCGTGCGAACATTCTGCACTCTGTCTCGGCTGATGGCGCGCAGTTGTCTTTTAGATCAAAGAGAGAGTAGAAGGGAAGAAACCGAAGTAAACGACTATCAGTGGAGTAGTTTTGGATTCGTCAGTTTTTTGTAACAGAACTTCTAAAGTGTCTGCTGTTTAATAGCAAATTTGTTTCTCAAAACTTCAGTCCCTTAAGATTCTCGTTACTCAGCATTTGTGGAAATCAAATATAAAAACATATATTTTGTTATCTTTCTCTTTGTTGTTAAAGCCTTGTGTCTGAAATGAATCTAGGTTGTGTGAAAGAGTTTAATTCTAAATATTAAGTACAGCCCTCGAATAAATACACGATTGTTTTGTATACCGTTTTTTACTCTCTGTATTAACGCTCTATCACCTTATATACCGTAATTATATACTATCAATATATTATTGAATAGACCCAATTTAAAACATTTTTGGTCAAATGAGATTAAAATTATTATAAGTTTAATTCAGATTCAATTATTGCTCTCATAGTAAATTTTCGCTGTCTTATTTTCTATAGTATTTTATATTACTCATTATTTTCCTATTTTGACCCAATGCGATTCTTTTCATATTTTCATGTATTAATTTTTTTTCATTCTTTCTTTCAATTAAATCTATCCTAGCTTGTCCAACATTCCTCATTGTTTGTCCTCATCATTTGCCAACCAACAGAGACTCTCCGAAAACAATCCTTTTCCCAATTATTTCCCGTCTTTCATTAATTCCTTCCACTTTTCCCCTCATTTAAGCAGCGAAAACTTCTTAATTCCTCAAGACGAATGTGATTAGTCTCGGTTTCATCAAAAGCGGCGGAGAAATCCAAGGTCTTTGGCTAAATCTTGAGAGAATTCACGAAGGAGCAGTAGTTTTTACGTCGGAGAGGTGTTTTTTGCTCCGGAAGGGCTGCAGAAGGCAGGAGTGGGAGGTAAACAGCGGACGCCTGGAAAACATCTGCTCTTCCGACGCAGTCCAGTAGACCAACATCTTCTATACGCCCCCACCTGCTCCCCACACTCTCTCTTGTTTGTCGCACGTACTTTTTCTGTCGGCATGGCTGTAATTTGCCCCTAAAGCGACGATCCTCAGCGTGTTTTCCTCCAAAGGGCGAAGATGAAAGTTCGCTCAACTAAATTTCTCACGAATTACAGTTTTCTCGATATTAAATTTGGGCGGATGAAAATAAAACGGCCTTCTTCAACCTCTTATCTGCTTTATTAATGTCACAGATAAGGAAAAGACTTCGATTAAAGGAAATATAGATAAAACTAGCGAAAATAACCATGACAATATTCATATTCATCAAGTGGATGTCTGAGATGTATTATGAAAGGAAGCTTATTGTAGGTATAAGACAACGCAAAATTTTGGTGATTGGAATTATTCAAAACTAAATTTCTTATTGTTGTAATTGCTGACGCATTCAGTTAACTTTCATTTAGGACAATAATGGTATAAACACTGGAAATTAATTGTTTTTATAGAATTCAGATTATCACACCAATATTTCAATATTAATTACCAATAGATTCCACTGTTTAAACAGTGGAACATACAAAGTTAAATTTCAATTTATCAACTTCAATCGTTTTTTAGGTTACTAAATTGTTAATGAAAAACGGCAGCAGTTTTCAGGAGTCAATGTCTCTTGAAGAACAGCCATCTGAGGCGGCAACGGAATCTTCCCATGTTCTCCATCTTCGAAAGAGGAAAAAAAGTTCTTTTATATAAAGGAGTGGGTGTTTACGGTTATTGCTGTCGTCCTGGGATACCATCTTTGCCCCCTAAAAGTTCCTAGCTCTCTCCCTGGGCTTCCATTTAGGGCGTGTGTTGGTGGCGTTAAAAGAGACCGCGGTTTATGGATAGAGAAGCGAGCTTTTAAACTTCTGTTAACAGCTTTTACCTAATTAAGGTGTTCACGTTCGCCAATCATCCTATTTAAGGTGGAAGCTTTTTTTATTCTTAGGATATTCTTTTTTGGTTAGTTTCCATGGTAACTATGTGTGTTCATCATTCATGAATTCATTTGAAAAGGATGAAGTAGATCCTGCTTTTTTCACATAGTTTATTGTATCGTATAATATTCGGAGTGTCGAACACCCAAAGTGAGAATGGTACATGGAATTCGTTAGCGCGTGCGTCACATGGTTAGAGTTTCGGGAGCCACAAAAGGTTGAGAGGTCGCTAAGGAAGTAGCTCTGGTTTCATTTCCTCTCTCTTTTTTCTTTTACTTCTGTAGAGGGTAGATCCAGGAGCCTTCCATGAATCAATTTCGTTAGACAATTCTATGTTTACTCATTCCAATGTAACCAAAACTTAGAATCACAATATCAACGTTGTCGAGTTAAAAATCTTCTTCTTTGCACTTTATTTATGTTGAAGGCAAACTTAAACCATTTTTGGAAACGTTTTCATTTTAATGTAAGAAAACTATGAGTCTTGCATTTCGTTCATAGCTTGAGCTTATTAATACTAAATGGTAATGTCAGATGCCATCCATGTTAAAGTGTCGTCGATAAATTGGAATCAAATTTAAAATGATTTAAGTTAAGAAATTGCTATTTTAGAATATAATTGTACGATAAAACGTATATCAATGTAAAGTCTGATAAATTAAACATTCAAAGTTCCATTGTTCTGAAGTTCTGAAGAGAAGGAATTAATGCTTCGACTAATTGGCCATGACGTGACAATAAACAGTCTGTGATTGATCGAATGATATCAGGAATCAGTGTGAAAGGCAGCAAATTTGAAACAAATAATCAGCTGAAATTCATTGTCAGTAATTATAGCGCTTCGGGGGTATAATTTGTGCCAACAATGCATTCAAAACAAGCCAAAGACAATAATTACTACGGCAACTATTGTTGGTTCAAGGCAACCCCATTCGCCAATAATGATCGTGCCTAGCGATTTCAAGTTTATTTATGCATCTTTGATCGATGGAGCTTTTATTGAGGTTTGCGTTTGCATCGTTGTGGAAGTTGCCTAGTTGATGGATGACTCATAGTGTGTGTTTGATGGCTAGTAATGGATCGGAGAATTAACTAACCCTCCCTTTGCCGCTACTCCATCTTGCTATTTATGGCCATAGTAGAGACGATGCACGAGCAAATATAATTAAAGGTTAAATGATCTAAAAAGGTTCGTTCCTTTTTAGCTTATTTTTAAAGGAACCGGAAGTTGAACTTTAAATGATGTTAGGAATCGTCTCAGGTGCATTAGTGAAATGAGTGATGGGAATTAGGATATGCACTTGCTAATCTTATGACGTAAGTGATCACGAGTTTAAATTTAATATCAAGACAATCACCTTATAAACTTTTACAAAATATGATTATTATAATATATATAGACCATTTAATGAAGAGTTTATTAAATACGAGTATTTTGATGAAAAACATTATTATAAGTCTGATATCATTCTAAATATACTCTCTAACTCAATCGGAAGTTAGTTTCTTCAATAGTTGTCGATCAAAGTTGATAATATTCTAAATTAAACACTAAGATGACATTATTTCATAAAATAATTCATAAATTTTCAACCGTTTATTGTCTCTCCTCCTCTATTAAATTTTATAGCTATTATATTAAACTTTCTTTCTTTAACGTATTTGATCGTTATGGTCGTTCGGGAATATCCTCTTACGTATTAAATTATTAAAACATTTATTGCTTTTGAGATAAGCTGGAGTATTCTCATTTATTCTAAGTCTCTCATTGCTTTTTGTCTGCAAACTTGTCATAACTTCCCAAGTTCTCTCATATGTTCCCAATTTTGAGTGAACTGCTATACAGACCTATTCATCCTCTCTTCTTCGTATCTCAACGCATAAAAAGACATTTGATCTGCTTTGGACGCTTCGTGTAGGTAATTATTCTAGGAACGTTTTATCTCAAGTCAAGGGTTTGGAAATAACTTGCTCCAGTTCTGCGAATCTATATTTGAACTCCACGTAAAGAATCGCGGTTTACACAAAAATCGTAATTTTGCCTTTTTTCAGCATTTGATTATTTAGCAACCCTTTTTAACCTCGTTTTCTTGGAATTCCCATCGCGTCTTACTTTCGTTGGACCTAAACATACCCCTTTGATGTTTGGACGTGGAGATATTTTTTGTTTCATTTGTTATTTGAACCCTGGGAACTGTTTCTATGACTGCTCGGCACAGCCACAATAATCAACACATTTGTCAAATCGTTAATTTAAAGGATTTGAGTGGGGAACTTTGTTTGTTATTCGCACTAAAATGCGTGGGAATCTGTAACCTTGGTAACTTCAAGTAAACAATCGCACAAACTTCTTTTTACTGCGAATGAGCCCATTTTTTTGTCTTTTAACCTTTCTCTATTGTGTTTTTGATGGGATGTATCCTCTTTATGACTCATTTTACTTGGGATATCTATTGATAAAATCTTCCGTTTCGATGAGGGATTAGCTTCATATATTATTACATTAATTACTTAATTTAATATTGCTAATTAAATATCTTCATTCTAATTGCGATTTTTAGCAATCGATTCTTTGATTGTTTGTTTGTTAGTCGAATTCTGTCACGTAGGAATCTGTTACCCTGGTAACTTCAAGTAAACATTCACATCAATTTCTTTTGAGGCAAAATGAGGTCAAAATCTAAGCTAATGAGATATATAATTGATTTTAAGTATGTTAAGAATAATAAATCCTTTATTTCATTACGAGATTCAAGATAAGCATTGTTGTGTATTCAATTTATTATAATTGAATCTTACTTTCAATTTGACTAACTTTCGCTTTTATAACGGCAATTAAATTCGTAATTGATGTTTAATGCTTACGTTGGAATGAAATTTGTTTAGTATCGTGGATGTATTGATTCTATTCGATATCAATCGATTTATAGTGTCAATGTATTTCAAATGTCTTTTGATCGATGCTTATCGTAAATTCCTCTTCTCATTTTCCGCCTTCTTCTTATCTTTCCATAGCAACCCTTCCTTTCTGTTGACGGTTTGAATTCTTTGAAGAGCTATTTAGTAACTCTGACCTCCGTATATTAGGAAGCCATTAACCCCCATCATCAGACGGCAGGAAATTGTGTCGTGGGTTTTCGAGAAAACGCGACCTCTCGATGCATAATATCGCGACCAGATAATTCTTCCGAGTACCGGAAGTCACTCGTTTTTCCTGCACGGACGTGACCGACCAAAAAAAATGATGCACCATAGGATATCCTGCCGCACTTCGGTCACTTCAGAGGAATCGAGATCCGTTTCCAGGATGGACACTTATCGAGCGATTATTAACATATTTTGGCGGTTTTGGATTCTTTTGTGTCATCAAGTGCTTCTTTGCGTAATATACGTTTCCTCTTGGAGTTTAGAATGATTCAGTTCGTTCATTTCTCGGTTTTAGTCTTCAATGAGTACTTGGACTCCACATTTTAACAATTAAAAATTAATAACATTCACGCAATATATTTTTGAAGTTTGTTTTGATTTTCTAAAACCGATTTCGCAACTGCTCTTTCGTCCAATTAATGGAGAGGAAATGGAGGAAGATTGCTTACGACATCTTGAGCATCAATATTCTCCTCCTAAATTAACCGATGAATTCTCATCTTGGGTATAACGCAACCACGAAGCCAATTAGCGGAGATATCCGGAAACAAGTTAACCTCTCCCTTGAACTTGACACCTTTCCCAATCGACTCATTAACCTTCACACCGCCAAAAAAGGTACGGCTTCATTAGCGCCTCCTCTCGTTAAGAAATGAAAACAAGCGTAAAGTAAACCAACACTGTCTCCATCGGATATTCAAGTGCGGTCGCCACGGGCAACGACGCCTAACGGATCGTCACGATTTATAGATATCGATCTTCACGTGTCGATAGTGACGCGCAGAAATGTTAGGAGTAGTAATATGAGGATTTTAGCAATTAAATCTCTCTTAGAATTGATAATGAAGTGTTGGAGGTCAGGCGTCCGGAAAACTGAATGTTTGAAGAATTAATAATTCGCGAAATTATTTGCCGAACCACGAGAAACTCTATGTAGTTGAACATAGAAGATAATTTTCGTTTATTTTCAAGATGAAATTCTGTCAAAGTTTATGAATGTATATTAAAGATTGTTCCAGTTTTGGCAAATAGAATATCCTCTGCATTGAAATATCTTCGAGTCCAATATTTCTATTTATTTGCACAACTTAATGAATCATAGCTATTAGTTCAGTTTGTAAGATAAAAATTCTCTGGTTATATTTTAGTACACATGCATTATAGGCCAGATATGAAAATCAATACTCATAAATTATAGTTGCAATGAAAACCATAAGAAGAAGTTTAATAACTCAGTCGTTCATCGAACGCGTGTTATCCCTGAATTATATGTATGATTAATGTAATATTAAAACTTAAAAAAATCAACCAATTATTAATTAACAAACAACGACGAATCGAACCGAATTCCTCCATTTCACTTGGAATGGAAGATGAAAACTTTGAGGAGCGAATTTCTCTCGTAAAGCACTTTCAAAATGAGGATGGAAGAGAGAGAACTTTGAAACGAAGTCCCTCTAACTAAGGCACTGGAGATCACTCTCCGGAGAAGATGTCCCCAACTTTACATTCTGCACCGCACTAATTATTCCTTTAACAGAATGTACGATAGAAAGGGCGTCAAGTGGCCGAACGAAATGAGAGGAAAGTTCGTGAAGGAATTTCAGCAAATGCTGCAAAAAATACACATAAAATACGCTATCCATTTGTTCAGCTTCCAATACCTTCAATGGGGTGTTTATAAACCTGATGTTAATGATTTATCCATTTCTTTTTGATACCTTTTAAAACATATCTGAATGAAAGTATTTTATTTTACGGGAGTGTCTTTTATCTTCTCCTTTCTCCTATTCCAAGTCTTGAACCTCTTTTGAGTCGTAAATCCCAACTTTACGTCTTCCATCACAGTCGGAGAATTATATTTAGTGGAGAGGGTGCTAAATCATACTCGAAGCTAGTTCTCCCATCGTTAAATAATATCACTGGCAAACCCTTTTTCCGCATCTACTTGATTTACATCTCTTCCACACCCACTTTAATGCCCAAAGAACATCTCTTCCCGCATTTTGCAGAAAACCCTTTGAATGCCATTCCGATCCCAAGTTTAGAGGCGACTTGCGAAATGGATGCTTAGGAGACGAGCATCGAGTCTTTCTCTGTTTCGTTTATTATTGCGAAATGATTGAAATGCGGTGCGAGAGAAGTAAATTACGTGTAGCCTTGGTAACAAAATTATCGAAGGGAATTCGTGGTCGCTATGGAATGCATGATGGATTCGTTGGCGTGTTAAGTCTCTCGGAAAACAAATCAGGAATAAATTAAATCTGAAATAATTGAGAATAAATCCTGATTGCCCGGATTAAAGATGTTTTATCAAATTAAAGTTAAAAATTTAGAATATTCTGAAATAGATGAAATTATCTTTTTATTATCGTTATTAAGGCTAAGAATTCTTTTAATGGCTCATAATAAACCCAATCATTGATTCTTTTCATTCTATATTAAGTGAATGTTAAGAATAGAAAGTCAGCCATTGAACTATCCGTTTGTTTCTGTATCTTTGGTAAATGTTTCATCTATTTATAAACATATTTGAATCATCTCCTTTGCCATGGAGAGAGGACGGAAGTTCTTATAGCATTCGCTTCAATGGAGGCACTAATAATAAGCCCATCCATCTATATTCGTCTCCCATTTATCACGTTTCGATCGGAAGAAGTGTACGTGACCTATAAAAATCCCGAATTCGGACGTTTAGCGATTCCACAAAAGCTAAAGATGCGCAAAGAGTCACGTGACGGCCATTTGGAATAGCTTCTTTACGACCCGAATTTGTCTTCTGCGCATATTCCTTCGCTTTTCCGATCTCTTTATTTAGTGTTAGTGACGTGCGTGTGGGTATCTTTCACGTTTCGCCAATCCCTGGGCTTTCGCCAGCGGATTTTCGAGGGTTTTCCGAAGTGTAGTCATTAAGTGATCTGAGGAAAAATACGCGTGAGTAAGTGCCGCTGAAAGGGTGAAGAACCAAGTGTTTATTGCCCGAAGTTTATGTCGTGTTCTTTTATAGAGCACTGGAAAATGAGGAAGGGCAACTCTGAAGCTATTTCCTAATAGGTCTTTAAAAGAGAAAAAGTGCAATTTGAAAATTTCCCAGATTAATGATCTTATAATATTTTAAGTACCGGAAAATGATGATAAGATTCTGGTATAAATATAGTAATTATGCACTAATAATATTACATCTGTGACAGCGAAGATTAACTAAAATCATAATATAATTGCAATAGTATTTTTAGATTTGTTAGTAAAGAATTATGAAGAAGTGTGCATAATAATCACTTCTCAATTCAACTCTTATTGTAGTACAGTGGTACCTTGAGATACGAATGTCCTAACATACGAATGTTTTGAGATACAACGTGAAATATTCTAAAATTTATACCTCGACATACAACGAAAAATTTGAGATACGAATTTGCGATGTGCGATAATTGCATAGGGTTATTTTCTTCTCTTTCTGAAGAAAAGAGTCTACCCGGCCACAAGGCTATGAAAGATAGGCTAACTCTTGCCCTTTGCGCTAACGCTATTGGGGACTTCAAAATGAAACCGTTGCTAGTCTACCACTCGGAAAACCCAAGGGCCTTCAAAGCTTATAAAGTTATGAAAGAAAAATTACAAGTTCTGTGGCGTGCAAACAGTAAAGCATGGGTGACCCGTCAGTTTTTTATTGAGTGGATGAACATAGTTTTTGGGCCTTCAGTGAAAAAATACTTAATCAATTAACACTATCCCGATTGTCGGTATACTAATGACGAGAATGTCATTATTGGTTATGCCACACTGGAAAATGCATTGTTGTGTCATTGTTGTTTCTGACATTTCGAGCGGTCACCACCGGAACTACTTCTTTCTTACCATACAATTGACGGCCGATGGCCGCTACATGTGTTATTAATGTATTAATAAATAAATTAATAAACATTGTGTGTTATTACTCGTTTATTTATATACAAATTGTGTATATTATATGTAATTTAACTGTGTTTTGGGTTAGTTTCATATCGCTAGAACGCATTAATATATATTACATTATTTTAAATGGGAAAAATTGCTTTGAGATACGATTTTTTTGACATACGACGATGATCACAGAACGAATTAAATTCGTATCTCAAGGTACCACTGTATCTTTAGTTACACATATCTGTATTATAATTTAATTATTTTCATCTCATCCGTTATAGCATTCCATCAATTATGTTAATCTGTATATCTGTGGTCTTGAAACTCTATTATAGACGCAAGGAGAACCTTCATAGTTGGAAGTTTATGAAATATTCTACGGCTCCGAGATGTTCAAATGCCTGATGTAACTCATTTTACATTTTGCTGAGTTTCATCAGTAAATTACCGTCCTACTGAATTTCCTTGGGAGCAAATATCGATGCCTTTTTACCAAATGTATTAAGAGTTACTCTTTTCCTCTCCTCTTAATAGCTATACCAAAGAAAAATCAAAATCCTGGGTCTTATTCAGTGCTTCTTTGCCTTCGTGCCCAGACTTTCGCATTGAAGTCCTTTGAAGAACTGCAGCTTAAGATAATGGGGGTGTAAAGGGAGTTAACAATCATCCCCAAGGCAACACTCGGAGGAAAGAACAAATCTCGGTTAAGAATCAAAAGAAGAAAGAGAGCATTCAAAAGAGTTACTTTTAACGCGGGCGCTTTCTAAATACGATTGACTCCTCTCTTTTTCAACCCTTCCGATGACGCGTTAGCCCAAGGACTGTCTTAATCAGGAGTGCCAACGGGCAGTGGGCCCACCGTTTATTATGAGCCCCTCGTAAACGCTCCCAGGAACGCCATCGCTAATGACTCACAACTTTAATGGTTTAATCGCTGCTAATTCAAGGGCAGCACCGAAAGTTTGGCCGTTGCATTTAAGTTTGCCGCTACTTGTTTTAATCGTAAGCCCATGAGGTCGTGTCTCCCAAGAGTGTTATCATCTCTCCGAGGCATCCTTTGCGAGAAAACAAGTCTTGCTTAGAAGTAAGGTCTTTTACCTCAGTATTTCTCGTTGGTTGCGATAAAAAGTTTCATAAAGATACACAGGGAAAGGGTCCAATTGAGTGCAGTACAATAAATCTTGTAAATAGCTCGTAAAGAATTGGGAGAGTGTTTAAGACGAATGAAATTCATACATGACGTAATATCAGTTACGAGAAAATTTGATTTATCTCAGGAAAGTGGTAACTTCTGTCTTCTTTCGGAAACTCAAACTTATTTTGATATTATTATTTAAACTTACGAACAAAATCTTTGATTTTGTTTACTTGATTTTCGAAATGAAAGAAGATTCATTTATCTGAAACTTTTGTAGAATTATCCATTTTGATTTACGTATATTCCAAGTCGAAGATCGCTCATATAATTGCTGCGTCTCATATTGTTCTTCTCCTCAGCGCAAGGCTGTGAACTTGTTTACTGCCCACGCCTGTGAGTTCCTCAACCCGCATAGCGCAGAAGAACTCCCCGATCTCCTAAATCGAGGCTACGGCAATCAATGGTTATCCAATCTTTTCACTCGAGCGTTTCCTCTAAATATATGGCGTTTAGATATAATTAACGTGATCAGCTATTGTCGGAATCCTCTGACGATTCCCTTTGATGTCCTCAATTCGACGAACACTCGTAAATTTCCATCTTCCAGTTCATCAAATCATTAACCCCCATTTCGTTAGCCGTTGTTTTCGGTTGCTAATACGTCCTTCGGGCATCGCTTTTATTGACCCAGTTTCTCTCTTCTTATGTTAGAGGGGTGTCAATGGGTCGAAAAGGGAGGAAGTGCATTGCCGCACGTGTTCATACTTCCGTCGTTTTCATACTCTATAGGGAAGGATCCACTTCCACTGTTGGTTTTCGTACGTGAGAGTTAGACTCTATTACTATAGAAGCTGTGCAATGATGGTGATGTGGAAGGATATGTCTTTCATCCAAAGATTATTAAGAAATGAGGAAACCTGGAGATGTAGATTCGTGCATATGTCACACAGATTTCTATCTTGTTCATTCCTCCCCTAATTATTTCAAATTTTTTCTCATCTTACAACAAGCGTTCTCCATAAGAATGGTGATGATCCCGTATTTTCCAAGAAATCTTCAGAAATTTGTAATAAATTTCGCTTAATCCGGAGGTTTCTTTCTTTAGAAAGACGAAGCAATTGGGAACAAATCCTGTGGTTCAGGGAACTGCAGCGGAATATGTGATGATGGTATTTCTTCACATATTTCAATGCCCTAAATTTTTTTAGATTGTACGTTTCGTCCATTTATCCAGTATTAGTCTTCGTACGTCATTCTCCGCTTGCATTTTAATAACCCATATGCATACCCACTCCCGTTTTCATTCAGTCCCAAGTTGTTTCTCATCAAGGGTCTGCGTATCAAAACGTTTTTGCTTCATTTCACCCAAGAAAGGCGTTTCGTGTTTCCACCTCCATCCGCCCACGTCGCTCACTCCGATTCCAGAGTTTTTTATCTCTGTTTTGACGGGAAGGAGAAGCAGTCCTTCTCATATTTTTGGTCTCATTCTGGAATTTCTCGTTTTTTATCTACCTCAAGGATATCCATTGCGTTTTTATCCTCATTCTGTTCCAAAAGATTCTTTCCAAAGATCGGACAGAAGAATGAAGTCCGAATATATTCCCGTCGTTTGTTTGGTATCCAGTTATCTCTCTCGTAGTTTGGTTATCCCAACACCTCAATGTTTGGGTATGAGTATATTTTCCTCTTATGCTAAACTTAAACTCAAAATGATTTTTCTATTTCTCTGATCAATACATAAAATTAATTTAGTCTTCATGATTCACTATCGTTTTTAAATTATATCGGTTGTATATATAATGGATTGGTTTTAAATGAGCATTAAATGTTTCCTATGGGTATTTAGATAAGGAAGCAGACTAAGCAAAGTCAGATATTTGTAATATTTGAAAATAGACCCTTTAATTTCATGTTTCGTATAATTATTCTTAGTAGAAGCGCATGATAAAATGTAGAATTTCGTGTATATAGGAATTTAGAAGTGTTTATGAATTCCTTAGAACATATTTATATCAATCTTTCTAAAAATAGTGTTCGTGCTATCCGAATTCCCAGCGTACGTCATTCCGACCAATTTATCCACGTCCCCATTTCGGTTCATGAACAAGAGATTTATGTCCACCCTCCTAATTATCTGTCCGAGCAATAACTCGGAAAACAACGCTTTCGCTCATATCCTCCGAACCATTATTTTCAATTAGAGGAGGATGTCCGGAAGGTCTGCCGGACCATCACAGAGACTTCCGATGGCACATTCCCCTCATCGATATTGCCTGTCCTTGTACGCAACCATAAAGCTCTTCATGGGGCACCAACTCAAGGACGTAGCTCTCGATAAAAGAGCATTGCCCTTGATTCGGCAAACTCCTCATTCGATGGAGAGTCAAGGGCACAGTTTGGGCCAATTATTTGGTTCCACTCGAATTGGCTGTCTAAATCCCACCAATTTAGTATTGAATTCAATCAATGTCATCTGAAATGTTTATTTATGTGATTTTTCTAATATTTGTAGCAAATTATATTTTGTTTACTGATTATCACTGGCTGTCATATCCCGACTAATATAATGTTTTCGCTTTGCAACTAGACGTTAATGTGTATCTTATTTAATATTGTTTCCGTTTTAATTGCAGTGGAGATTTGAAAGCTGCTGTTTTTATAGTAGTGCGATTAGCTATAATTGTGTCATCATTATGAAGTGACACATATTTCTCTTCTCTTTTTCTACTGCAAGAAGTTCATACATTCATACCACTCGGTCCCATTGTGATTAAGAGAGATGAATTACCTTAATCCTCATATTATATAATTCCACTCGCTAAACGGTTTTAGTTTACTTTGTTGCTGATTTTGTTTCATTTTGCAAACTTGCACATTTATAGAATAAGAAAATATCAAAATTGTATATTAGAAAAATATAATATTTGATACTTGCTGGCCATTATTATCGATGTAAATTTAAAATATCATTAATTTTTCGAATTATACTCATCAGAAATTAGTTTATTAGAAAGTGCAGATAATGCAGTGATTTCAAAGTATTACTCCTAAATTTTTTACCGAAATTAGGTATTTAAATATACTGTATATCCTGATATCTCCACTTTCCCAATTGGAGTGGATTTAGCTTTTTCTTTATTTTGGACCTTCGTCCCTGCAGTGGTCTGCTATTTATATGAAGCTTATTACTTTCTTTAGCTCGATAGCGTGGAGAAGGTCTTTGGCAGCGATTAAATGTGTGACCTACCTCACCCATCACCGGGAGAAATTTATGTCTGCAAAACGTGTTTATCTTCACACGACATTTAGCGTTCTGGAAAATGACAAAGAAATATTCTTGAGGACGTAAATTTCGCGAAGGGAACTAATTTTTCTCTTCACCTTTAAAACTGTGTGTATGGCGTTTTTCCTTGGAGATTTTTCAAAGATCATTTTCAATTTTGGAATATATATTTATCTATTGTAGAATTTAATATTTCTCTTCTGTTTTCTTGTAACCACCACTTCACTAAAAACCATAGTAGTTTCTGTAAATCATCCAATATTACGTTTTTCATCATTTAATCAAATATCAGCGAGCGAAGGTTTTCTTATTGTTTCCGACCCTAATATTTGAATAATCGCCCTAATATTTGAATTCCAAGTATACTCATTGAATCATCATGTGTTGAATCACGTTCTATCTAGTTTGGGTTCTACGAATGTTCCTATTTTTGTCAAGGATATTCATAAAGGAATTTTCATGTGAACAGTATTACGTGGGATTTTGGCATCCTTTTCAAATGAAGACGATGTCCGTATCCCTGAATGTTTACTAATATAGCATCTGAGAAGTATCTTATGCAGATGCTATAAGAAGATCAACGCTCAGAATTTTGATTTTTAATTCTTAGATGTATTCTATTATTTTCATATTTTGATGCTTTAATTGCATTTACAGCATGTCGAATTATGAAATTTATCATTCAATGATTGATCATTAATATAATAACTAATGGAGTATAGGGGATTTTAATTATTTAGATTCGTTTATATATAATACTAATGATAGTGTGAAGGTTCATGATTACATACGTACGAATTTTAAACAAATTTGACTTGATATCAATTGTTTTATTCTTTATTGCCCATTCGTATCTTTCTGTGGTGTTGGATGGTTATGGTGTGGTGCGTGTGTGCATTCAAATTATAATGCTAATTCTATAATAGAATTTGAACTTGATATTGGAATTCTAAACATAGTGCTGCTTCTAAAACACTATGCAGAATCATAATTCTAGCTGAAAATCGAGCTTTTGGAGAGGCGCCATAGAGATATTAAAAGCCTACGTCACATTCATCACTTCCCACCTTTGCATCATATTTCAAAAAGGCATCCTTCCTTTCTCCATCAGATTAAACCACTCAAGTCGTATATCAAGTATGGCAGCCCAGAATTATCCACTCCCCTTTCCTAAAACGGCGGTGAGAGTTCATGAAACTTCGCAGTAAAGCAATATGGACATGCGGGCGGAGGGCGGTTCACTGACGTAGTATCCCTCCGCGCGCATTTCCGCTCTCCCGAGTGGGTCACTAGTGCGCTCTTTTTCTATTCTTCTTTCGTGTGAATTCTATTCCCTCCACGTGCATGCGTTCTTCTTTTGTCCAACCCTCTTCGATCCCCACATCTCTACTTCAATGGGACTCTTCCCACTCCTTTGATTTTCATCCAATTCCCCTTCTCTTCGTATGCCTTACACGTTCTCATTTTCCTCTCTTCGAAAACCAATTGGTGTACTGGAGCTCATTCCATATTACCACGTTCATTAAGCTCCCTCTTCTTTTATTTAAGAATCGATGGAAGTAATGGTTTACTTTAGAGCGCTCAATTAATTTCTAAACGTGTTTGCGTAAAGATATTATGTTGTTGCGTTAGTATGAGTCATTTTAATGGTAGTTCTATATTATCGTGTGAAAAATAAACGAGATATTGTTTTCGTTTAATTAATAATTCATTATGCACAGAAAAAAGAGAAGCAAATTTCTCTCGTAGTTATTTAAGGTATAAAATTCAATTTTAAGTCGATTAATAGTTATAGAAACTATTCGGTGAAATTAGTCTTCGGTGTTTATCTTAAATTTTATTTCTTATTTATTATTCTTTATTTTATTTTGATGCATACATTTTGTTTTATTTTTAATTTGATCAAAGAAAACATATTTAGATACCGTAATGTAGTCCTCAGAGATGTGAATCACTCTACACTCGTAGAAACACACGTATAACTTTATTTTCAAGGAGTGTGCTTTATCACCATTTGTACTGCACCATATGTTTTGCATTTTCTATGCAGCATTTGTATGATTAAATTAGTATTCCTATTTGCAGTTGTCGCCTCAACTGAATAACTCTACAGCTTCTCGAGTGGCTTATCTCGTTTTCTCTGCACTTGATTTGAAGGGACTCTTTCCTTTGGCTCCGATTCAAAATGTTTCATTCAATTGCAGTGGAAATGTCTAGCGAAACTTCCGGGATGTGTATGAGATTTAATTTCTGCGTCACGATCCGCAATTTTCGTTTCTCTAAAGAGTATTGCTTGTGGCAACATTTTCTTTTGTGCCCTCATTTGAAGCCATCAAAGAAGTTCATGAAAGAGTTAGATTTAGCCGAGAGGCTCTCTTTAATGAGTCATTTATGTGTTTTATATGTCGGTCATTCCCAAAAATATATCCACTCCTTAATACGATGGATTTATTTCTGCATTTTAGCTGTTGAATTTCTTTTATTCAAATTTCGATCCGAAATATTTACGCTAGTAAAATGTAGATAAGGAAAAATATAAGAAAATAAGAATATGTTCTCCAATTTGCTACTTCTTTATCATTATACAACCCAAATTTAAGTTCCGTCTTACATTTTATGGTTTCTTTCAATCTCATTTTTCTCTTTTACAATGTTTCCATTGCTTTTTTTCCATGTTGCGATTATGATCCTCTTCTTGTTCTTAGACTCCTTTGTTACTTTATTGAATTCATATTTTGCTTTAAAAATCTCTAAGGATTCGATTGATATTCAAAACAGTACTTTTTTCCGATACAAAGAGATAAGTTTTCTTTCTTAAATTTCGTGACCCAGTAACGACTAATTTTAAGTATTGGATGATGAATGTTGCCATTATAGATTTGCTTTTTCTCACTTTAGTTTTTCAAGCCTCAGGTCGCAGGAAGATTGCCAAGCCCATCACTTTAAGGTGTCTGACCGATAAAAAAATTAATAGCCGTTGCGTGAGGGGTGTCGACTTCGATGCCAGGTCACATCACAAGCCCCGCCTCTTCTGCTATGGCGTGGGACTCGGATTTTCGGATTAAATGATTCGAAGGAACACATTTAATTTACTTACAGAATTGTTCTTTCTGTCTGTTATTCTATGAGTTTTCAATTTTTATCTTGGACTAGGTCGAAGTGATATAGCATTTATTTTCATAACTTATATGTATGCATTATCTCATTTTCATTCTCTTAAGTTAATATATAGTGTGAGGGAGGGAGAAACTATTTCCCTTTATATAAATCGATACATAACTCTTCAATAGAAATTAGAAAGATAATTTTGAATTAGTTTAGATGTACAAATTGAGCTCACTAATTAATATTATAAGCAAATTATATACTTTTTTAAGATGATTAATACATCTTTAAGCTTTAATTTATTATTTTTATAGAAAATCTCCAAATTATGATCATCAACTTTTAATCATGCCCTACATTTCTCCTGCAAATGGGAACATGCGCGCGTTCAGTCTTTTGTTTTTGGATTATTTTTAACCGTTATTCCTTGCCCAACTCGGAGTCTATTAGTATACCCGAGATATTCATAGCGAGTTGGCGTGAAGATACCTGCATAGCGAGTTTATAAGGTTGCCATGTCCGCTAATAAAACTTAAGTTTAAGTTTTACTCCCTCCGAAATGTATACATCAAGATGCGACCATCAAGTCCATTTCTCCTTCCGTGTCTCAGTTCTATGATGCGTAAGAGTCATTCCTTAGCAAGTAATGGGTTGGAGTCGTTTCTCGGTTTATCACAAGTCCTAAAAGGTAACCAAGTGATATCACTTTGGCATTGAAATTCTTCCCACTGCAGTCTACAATTGACTTCTTCCTATAAATTTACTGCTGTTATTTACAGAGCAAAAGTTTTGGGATGTGAAATTCTTTGAAAGTTAGATATACCAAATGATGAGTGAATCTACTCAAAGCTGTAACTCTAGCTAAATAGCTGCCATTTTAGATTGAAATGGAGTTTATGAATGCCCTCATAAGTATAAAGTAATTCATTGAACCTTGCGAAATTCATTTACTTATTTATACATTTATAAATATCGCGGAGCATTATTGGCTCACAAATTGAAGACTGCTTTTGGAACTAAGTCTTTTTGGTTTGCCTAAGTCTTATAAATTAGGATTTGAATTTTTTATCTTGATCACTGCTTTTAGTTGGGTTCATAGATAGTGAGACCATGTTCTAATCAAACTCTAGCACACATGGATATCTGATATTTTACGGAGACACCTTTTCCATTTACCAGAAGGGATTCAAATGCAGATGCATGAGAGGGATGGATTTGAGGAGGCGCGTGCCTGTCTCACATAAAAGATCTTTATCCCACTGAACAAATCCCACGCCTCCCCATTCTCCTGTATCAATAGAGGAATCTGAGCTAAGCCATCTGCTATCTGCACCCTCTCCTTTGACCTGTATGTGGGCGTGGGGGATTTCACAGCAAGGGTGGTCCAAAGATGACCCATGGGTCGCACGTTGTCTCCGTCGTTCTTATCTGACGTGCTTAATAATGGTTATAAATATTATCTCTCTAGTGTCGAGGAACTTCGTGAAATCATAAACCATGAATGTTTTCGTCCTAGCATCCCATGGTCTTTTATGTTTTTGTCTGAATATTGTTTTTTGTTAAAGATTGACTTTTGGTGATGATTTATTCACTTTTTGTAATGATATTAAATTAAATTGGTAAATTTCATGATAGGAATATGGAAATGAAATAGGATCGCATTTCTGTATATTCTTAGAGAATGAACTTGCACCAACTGGCACCATAAATTAAATTCGTTTAAATAATTTTTCTAATTTAATGAGCTGAATGTATCCTGACTAACAGCTTAGATGCAAATCAGTTTGTGAACTTTTTCCAGGTTCAAAGTACTTGTGCTTAATTTATCAGGAAAAAAGTTTTCTGAGAGGTCTAGAAATGTCTTTTGATAAATTAATTGACTTCGAGGTCATGAAATATGTTTCCTTCATTATATTGACTATATTCATGATATCGATTAAATTTCTTGAGGATCAAAACCTAAATAATTGACAGGACTGCCATAAAGTTGCATCGTTTTAAAGTTTTAACTAGTATTAGTACTAGTTCGAACCGTGTGACCAGTAGCCCACAGCTGTCGAAACCTTCAAATGAACGTCGATCGAAAATCAATGATCCAATCGCCTTTATTCAAACGTCGGAGATATCAACGCTTGCTCTTTTACCACAACAATGCATCCAGTGGACTTCAAAGCGAGCTCCGCATTTCAAGGAGAGGAGAAACACATGCCTCCCGCAGCAGAAGTGAATAACACCCC
Source organism: Pantala flavescens (assembly GCA_020796165.1). Classification (NCBI taxonomy): domain Eukaryota; kingdom Metazoa; phylum Arthropoda; class Insecta; order Odonata; family Libellulidae; genus Pantala; species Pantala flavescens. Next base: position 9,839,931 of record CM036883.1, read on the forward strand.
CGTCGCAGTAGTACATCAGCGACCGCCTCATTTGGTCAATAGATTTCATTGCCTCCGGTCGCCGCTGTTGCGAAACACATTGGCGCCGATTCCAGGCGCCCTAATGGAACGGCCAGTTGTTCACCGTCAACCCGTTGCTTTTTATAACCCAAAGGAGCGCACAAGGTTAGCGGTTCTCATTTGAATAAGGAAGACACGCAGTGCGTAGGCCGCGCTTTAGTCCCGGCTTTTATCGCGGCGCTGTTTATCCAGGAGAAGCTTTCATATTTTTCCGCTCGATATGTGCGCTTCTTTTGTTTTTACGATCCCACCCGCTTATCCTATCGGCGGCGGTTTCCATTGGCGCTGTTTGCGATTCCTGTCGCCCGCCGTTCTTTTGTTTCCGATTGTTTTTCGAGTCGTTGTTTTCCCGCCTTCACCTAGCGATGTGTCGGTGTTCTTCGTTTGTTATTGTGGGAGTTTCTGCAGTGGAGCGGATATTTTATCACGACGTTAAAGCTGTTTTCGTGGCTGTAGCTGTTGAGCTATGATTTTAGGCGTCTTATGTGGCTTGCTTTTAGATTTTCCACGCGTTTGGCGCATAACAGATTGCTATAAAATTTTTTGGTCTTCCACTATGCCACGAGGAGTACCGTCCCTTATAATGGCCGGTGATTTTCCTTATTAAGGTGTCTCCTTTAGTTTTTCTTTTTTATATTTATTTCTATAGATTTATTACAATGATTTATTATTATTACCTTTTGTATTAATTTTTGTATATTTTTTCGTATTCCTCTTTCTCGTTCATTTCTTACCCTAAAGTTAAAATATTTTCTCACGTAGATCTTTATTTTTCAGCATATTTTTTAATATTCGAATAAAATCGCAGTTTTTGCGGATTAATTTAGTTGCCTTATCTATTATTAACAGAAGATCGGTTTTATAAAATTCAGATTGGATATATCAATAAAATAGGGAAGAGAAGGCTTTCTACTCTTCTCTCTTTGTTATTACACGAAGCTGAAGTGTATTTAATTAATACTTTGATTTGAAGGTACTTAAATATTATATAGACTAATGCTATGTTACTCTTCATAGTAGGAAATTTCCTAATTAAATTCAAGACTGAAATCTTTGTTCACAATTCCGTTAGGGCTTCACAGAAGCAAAAATCGAGTTCATAGATGCATTTGTGTCTTCTATGAAAACCAAGTATGGGTTAATAAACGACCACTGAACTAAAATATAATGGAGTACGTAGCAAATTAATTTGAGACGCAATGAAATGCCAGATCTGTTTAGAATTAATCCCAACCACGAACGTCCAGGGATATTATCATCGCCAGCTATAACCCTTCGAATATATTTAGAGCAAACGCTCTGTCCAAAACGATCAAATCGCACTGTGATGTTTTCACTTCCTATACTCGCAACCGACATCGTATTTCAGAGCGAATCCACCCGTGCGTGTTTCAGACTGTAAATCCCGAATGTCAAACTGCGTAGAGTACTTTGCCACCCGATTAAGCCAGGCGCCTCCATTGAGTTTAATGCTTCCTGGTTTGAATTCTCACTTCCTTGTGCTCTCTGCAATGAATTCCAACTAAAGCTGGTAATTCCATAGCAGTTTCGAACTGCCGTCTTAAATGTATTGCAGTGGAAAACGGGATTTCTGTTAATCGCACAACAATGTATCGATTTAGAAGGATATGAATCATTTCATTATTTAATTGTGGAGTCTTTTCTTCAATTGTTCATTGGAATTACAGCTTCATTGTCGCCACACCTATATTAGCTTCTAATGCTAATTAGTTTATTAAATCAACTTACGCACTACAAATGGATAACATGAGATGAGATAATAAAATAAAGCTGACATGGCAAGATGAGGATTGAGGTGTTTTCTAAATATTTATTTATTTTCATTTTGTTAATACGAATTGAATATAAAAGGATTTTAGTCTAGTGATTATAAGTTATTATTGAAATGTAGGAGATTTTCGTAACAGAAAGGCACTGCAGCAACGTTTCAATGATCAAAATTAGCTTTGTTGAAATGTAATCCAAAACGAATGAAAATGGATCATTAGAATAACGCCGAGGTATCTTCTTTTTCTCTTAGCAATTATTGTTTCAAAGCTATTGTTGACAACTTATGCTCATCTCTGGTAGATTAATCTCTGTCAACACACTAACGCTTGATTAGCTCTCATAAATTCTCCCCACTTGTCCAACCCTCTTTCATTTTCCTAATGAATCCTCCTTGGCTCTGTTCCAAAGCCATTCCTTGTCACCCTTCATCAGAGCTGCACTCCAGTCATCGTCATTTTGCCAATCGGTGGACCTTTTCGCATCATTAGATCGGGATAGCTTCATCTCCTCCGTGTACTCCAGAGGAATCCGATGTTACCATTCTTCTTTTGGGCGTGCTTCTCCAATTCTCGGACATTTAGAGCAGATTACCCCAATAGTGACTACCCTCCGGACCATCATTCCCTTCTTCCCCATTTCAATTACACCCATAGGGCACCATTCTGTTAAACGTCTCTCCCAAAGTGCTTACAACTCGCTCTGCACGTAGCGCCATTAATGGAATGGTAATGGGAGTGCTTCTGTTGGTCAAAGCCCTCTCCGTTCCGCCTCACGCCCCCAAGTGACCAGAGGAATAAATTAATGGCAACGCCCTTGAATTGTTCTACTCTTGAACCATACGTGGGCGATTTTTGTAATTGAATCGTTCTTCTGAGTAGCGAATGTCTCCTGCGTGTATGCACAAGGAACGCTGTCCGAAAGTCGTGACATTGGGCCATTATTGAGACGTTGAAGGACGGAAGTTGATTTTCCTAAATTCGATGGACGTGTTTACGCGTGGCTTCCTTCGCAAGCAAATGCAGATTGGACGCGACGGAATGAATTTTACGGTGTTTTTCGCAAGGGCTGCTGTTCCACACCCGGAAATCTGGTTTTCTCGAAACGAGTCTCAGGAACATTTTGAATCTCTTGTGTTGGATGTTTCATCATGGAGGTCTTTTTACCGAATTTCGCTGCTGTTTTTCGAATAACTCTTGATCATACAATATTGTCGTTCATTTCCTCTACACATATTTGTTGTTATCCGAAATAAATAGCAATTGAAGTTGAAAATTAATTTACATGATGCTTGAGGGATATTATTTGGAATTTATATTTGCCTTTTCGAATAAAATTTCTTATTATTTTCATTTTTACTGTGCGTTACTGTATGCATGACTAATGTCAATTTTGCTGTTACGGATTTGATGGAATTGAAGTCGTTTTCTCGATCTCATCGATTGATATGTCGACTAATTTACTTGACACCTTTTATTGTCCATTGTTTCTTCAATTGTTACGCTACTATTTTCCAAACGATGAGACCATTGTTGTATTCTAATTCATCAACAATTATTGTTCATTTCAATGAGTGATAGCAATTTTTTAAATGTCATTATTACAAGTGAATGATTAGGGTTATTAATAATAAACGTCAATTTATTAGTTTCTTTTTTCGATGGACAATTACCAAGAGTCACTCATTTGCGTCTGAAAATAGGCATTGCTCTCCTCCCATAATCACCCCTCTGAAGGGTGGCGCACTGTACCATGGCTATGATTAGTAAAGCTAATTTTTCACTCATTTGTGTTTTGTATATTTTTTGCCTCTTAGAGAGCTATTATAAATCTCCAGAGTCTAATTATCTTCTCTCTATCTTTACAGGTAAGTGTCTCTTCCGAAGTGGTCATTGCTCTTGGCGCAAGGGCTTTCACCCATTCGACATGATTCACCAAGGGCCTCCGTGGACACTGGAATGTTTGCGCATAATCGCGTTGGCATGACAAAGCTAAGCCAAACTATCCAAATAAAAGTAACGGACAGATTTCGATGCTCGTGGATCCCAAATGGTTGCAAGTTTGAATCATCCATTTATTTATTCTAACTGAATGATGAATCTTCTATTGGATTCCCTGTAATCAAAGATCAAGTATTGCAAGTTGAGAAGCCATGTTCTGAATTTCAAACGATACGAAATCATTCCTTCAATGTCATTCCTTTTTTCATTTAGAAATAATGTAGCTATAGCTTACGGATAAATTATGAATCGTTTATTTTTCTCCAAAGTATTTTCACTTCTGTTAAATTCTATTGTGTTTTATTCTAGGTAATAAGGGAATTATTTTTCTAGTAGAAGTTGATAAAATAGTGGAATTCGATCAATGATCCTCAGAGAATATATTTATATATTGCTCATTTTATATCTTCCGCAAAAAATGTTTGTTTTGCAAGTTTTCATATTCACTTGTTTTGTTTTCCATTCTTTACTTTGGAAACTCCATTAGTCCATCAACAATGAGTATTTCCCATCTACAATCTAGCTCGTATGAAAGATATTGCAAAAAACTGTAACCAATGCGTGGTAATGCATCCATGCATTAGGTCGCCTATCTTTTGCTTACAAACGATCGGCAATTAATAAGCATTTACCATTGACTCCTCGGCGGGCATTCACCACATTGTCCCCAAGACATACACCTATTCCCTCCAGATAAACAAACAAGCCCCGCCTTTTTCGTCTGGAAAGTGTTTCAAGAAAGGCAGGCGTGTTATATGAACGGTGAAGATAGGGCGAAAGTGTTTCCCGATCAGGGTTCATTGACCTCTGCAGGCATCCTCTTTAAGGATTCACTTCCGAACATTCCTAAACGCCACTTCACGTACTCACGGAGTCGTGACTCCGGGGCGTGCCCTGTCACGCCTTCCCAGACGCACCACTTAGTTCTTTTCATGTGACTCTTCAACGTTAGTTCGGTGCTCGTAGACGAGCGTTCCGCGAACTGTAGATTATGCATTTAATCGCTTTTCATCCGTCGATCACGTACTACGTACCGTTGTCTCCCTTCACTTGTTTTCCTGCATTTTCGCTTTCGATTCTCACGCGATGTCTTCGCGTGCAGATATGCGGCGGAGGAACGCGATGGATCTTCCACCTTTTGCTTGCGGATCTTTTATCGAGATGGAGTGCCTCGAATATTTTGGTTGACTTTTGGCAGCTCTTCTGGTTGCCATGGTAACTTTTTTGGGAAGCAATTGACCTGGGTTCGAGTCCCGGTCCTAAGAGTATTTTACTCGGCATTTTTCTAAAGATAAATTATGAAAACTATGTCGTGACATAGGCATCATATATTGATGCTTTAGCTTACAAAATAGCCTTTTTTATTGAACATCCCTTTAGGAAAAATACTTAGCTGAAATTTGAAGTTTATATAATTTATTTTTCAGTTTTTTTTGCAGCGGAATCTCATACTTTAACTTCGTCAGTAATTGATTCTGCGTGAGTTAAGAATCTCTCGTATTTTCGCGTATGAATTTTCTTCTCATCAATCTTCATTTACGGCCATTCACTTTCATGTACACCGAAAGAATCTTCTGCAAAAGTGATGAAATGTTCGAGCTCTCAGATAAGGTGGTACTTGATTCTATGAGACATCTTCTTCAGACCATAAATTATCCATCGAGAGGTAGCAAAATATCAAACCTTCACATCTCTGACGTAATAGCGAAGTATGATTTATGTTTCTCACACTTTCTGTGAATTGCTGACCGAATACATTACATCCATGCGAGAACGAGATCAAATTGGCTTTCGCTAATTTAACTGGAAGACCATCGCAAAAAATAGTGAAGGCGGCAAAGCAGACTTGAAACGAATCCTGACATCTATAAGTCATGGTTTTCTCTTTCTACACGACCAGGAAAAGTTGAATACATTTAAATATGAGACCAGAACTGGAATGCTTATCTTAATCAGTGTTGGCGGGTAGAATGTTCTAGGAAATCTAGCCCTGAGTTGATATCTTAATCCAGATGACTTGTCATGGACAAAGCATGCTTCATGTTCAATCTTTCGACATTAACAAACAGCCCTTTGGTTTTTATAAGCGTTCCAAAGGCCAATTTTCCCTTACATGTGCACTGTTTATGATATTATTTGTTTCGAACACATTATTTCGCATTCACGTAGAGTATATCCGTAAATAAATTATGCGAGTGATGAAAATCAATAGAGAATAATCTAGCATATAAATACTCCATGTATAATTGGTTTTCTACTTTCTTTAAAAGAAATAATTCGAAAATTAAATAATTCCAAAACGTACAGTTTATGATTTGTTGTCGTTTGATTTATCCAATGACATTTTTTGTCGACTTTGGTATAAAGTATTTCATATATCTTATTTTATGCTATGTAAATTCTGTTAGCTTTTTCAATTTTTAAGACAGGGGAAGAAAAATGATTTAAAGGCCTATATAAGATTCAGAAGGCTATATACTTGAATTATGGATACATTTTTCTTTGCCCTGAACCGAAGGACGAGTATGAAATATTTTGTTATGCAATATACGTGATTTCAAGATAATTTAATCCAACACCTGATCGTAATACGTATAAAATATCCCCAAATGTATTTGAACGTACAAAATCGAAAATAATGGTGAATTCCATAGCAAATAAATTAACAGGGAACTTTTCGAATTAAACCGCCCCTGTTTTTAAGAGCGGGTGACGGATTTGATTTATGTAGCTTTTCCACACCGTTGCTGTGGTGTAATTTATCGGCGTGTTTTATGTCTCGCTTGTATAAGCAAGTGTCCAAATCAATTATGCGCTTTTTTGCAACACTCCCACGTTTTCGCGAAATGCCTTTTTCTCTGAAAAAGAAACCTTCGTGGCATTCTTGGTTTAGGTTTCCTCGACCTTTTTGGATCGGTGCCAAAATCGCGACAAATGCTGTGTGTCATTGGCCGATGGTTAATAATCGGCAGTTCCGTGGAATGGAGTCACTTCTCTTCTAAAAATAAGCACCGGAGTTGACACTGGTTTACAAAGGCCTTGACCTGACCTTAAAGTGGGGAAAATACCGGGCGAATGTTGCAAAATTTTCGCAGAAGGCTGTTAAAACATCTGTACGTAATAATTCGCATTTTCTCTTTTGTTTCTAACTTTTTCATGTGATAAACTAGGAAGCCCTTTTGGTACGTTGAAATTTCAATATGACCATAGAATGTCCAATATCTTACCACTGAAGATTATAACTGAATAATAATTCATTGTTTTATTTTCTCATTTATTCGATTTATAAATAAAAAATTTATCTATAATAAGGAAATATCTTAATCTTAATAATTATATTATTTAATTCCAAACTTTATATGATACTTCTATAGCGGTGTAAACAAAGTAAAATATAAATACACTTATTTATCCACTTCATTATAATCTTTAACTGGATATTATAGCGTCCAAATCTACCACTTCCATGATTTATTGTTTCACATCCTCACGTCCGTATAATTCTGTCCGAAGAGCGAATAGGAAAATCAACTAACGGTTAAAAATCGGTTTGGAATTAATCAACGCCTTTGAGTCCCGTATCAGTTCCCACGCCTTTCTACATCTTTTTCTTCCGCCTTCCGAGATATTTATCGTCACGTAGTTCTTTTCGCATCGCAACTTAATTAACAGCGCTATCAGTACCATCCCCGGTCTCCTTGAATCGCTTTCATTTGTTTGTCAAAGGGCGCCGTTTCAGATCGCGTATGAACATATGCATATCAATGAGCTCTGTTTCCTTATAATTGTCGAGGAAAGAAACATCTCTATAAACGTTTTGACTCTTGCGGTTCCGTATAAAGTTCAGAAGCTGTTTCAGTGCATGGAAAACTATGATATGCCAAGGTGAAACTTTTTCTCTTATTTGCAAGATAAGCATCCGTCAAATATGATTTGTTTTTTGCCTCCGATTAGTTTTCTGATATGGTTGGCTACTGTTGAATGCGTCAGCGTATATTGTGAGATAAATGTATGCATGTAACGTTTTGCCTTTCTTTCGTCATTTAGATCGGGAAATTCCAACTTGAGTGTTGCAATGATGTATCTTTGATCTCCAAGATGAAGCAACGAGTTTTTACTTTTAAGGAAGCATCCTTGAATTTAATGATTCATTGATTTTTAATCGATTTATGTTTCTTTTCGATTGCCCTTGAGTTTTAGGTTACGTTTCCATTGTTGCGTGCGAACTGTTCTTTTGAGTATTGTTGCGATTGTTATTCTCACTCCTCTCCACTTTTGCACTTATTGTTTTGGATCCCATTATCCCCTTTTGCTTCTTTATTGTTTCCTTAATGAGGAAGAGTGAACTATCTATGTCACTTTATTACCCTTCTCCTTAAATAGAAAACGTTAAGCATGAAGAATAATATTAGTTATAGCTTCGCACATTTAAGAGAGTTTATTTTATTTCCTCTTATAATTCCTTAAATTGCGAAGGTCTTAGGAGGTGTAGCTCATTCCATAACTAGATTCGATTAGGAAAATTGATTTTCAAGCAAATAACGTTTAAAATACTTTTACTATTAAACATGCTTGAAAAATTTTTATATGAGTATTATAATAAATTTTTAGTTCGTTTGAATTTTTTTCTTTCTGATAATTCTTTCGTCAACTGCTTCAGCTATAGTCCCGGGTTCTTGTCCCTTATTACCCTTTTGATTTTGATTATTTGATTGTATTTATGTATAGCCCCTTTGTGAATGTCTCAGATAACTGTCGAATGATTATGAAATTTTCAAATTAAATTTGAGGCAAAAATGGTTATCTCATAATGATTAACTTTCCTTTACAAATCGGTACACCTTTCCGGGTACACGGAATTCTTTCTCCAGAAATAAGGAAACCATTCCTAATCTTAAATTCTTTACCATCTTTCGACCTCTTTTTTCCAAACAATCGAGTAATTCACTCACAAATTTCATTGTTTCCTTAGTCGGTGCCAGCTTGAAAGGTTTTGGTCCAGATACCTAATGTACCGACTTTCACCTGTTTTATCGCTTCGTTACGCAACTGAAACAGTCGTAATCCTTAGAATTCGGAAATCTGCGACATTTGGATTTTAATAACCTTCCTCGTCTGCCGCCACGTTTCCGGGTTTTTATGTCTCACTTTCATCGTTCGTAGCGATGGACCAATTTTGGCCGATATCTCGGCGTGTGGCAGAGTCTGTGTGCTGAAATAGCGGAAGAGGGTCATAAAGAAGGCTGATGGAGTTGTGAAAACAGTAGAATCTGAAAGCGATAGAAAAGACTGTATGGAATTTAAATTCGTTATTCGACGGTTAGAATACGAGCAATTGTTAGATTCCTTCTCTTTAGTTGTACAAAAAATTCCATGTCTACCTTCTTAAAAATGTGTTCCTTTAACAAAGAATTGTGACCACCCTGAATTAGATCGTATATATATTTGAGTAATCTAAATTTTTATTTGAAGGTTCCCAAGTAAATTTTGTTAATAATTCCAATACCAGATATTATTCTCCCTAAATTTCGTTATTGTCATTCGAAATAACGATATATTTACAAAAAATTGTGTCTGTTTAATGAATTATTTGCTATTGAGCTCATCCATTACTTTCTTTGTTTTATTACTTATCAACTATGGTGGTTTCGTAGAAACACGGCTTACAATATGCAAAAGGACGTGCTCATTCCTCCTCTCTTTTATAAGCCTTTCGTATTATCCCTTAAAACACGCATGAACTCTTGATGTATAGAAGCGCCCCCTACGAGTAAAAATCCGTTTGGAGTGGTCTGCCCTCTGCGGTGGAAATCCCAAACTTAGTGACGGCAGCGCTCCAGCGTGAGATTCCCTTAATCCTTCTTCTCATTCAGCTTTTTTCTGCGAAACTTTTAGCCCTTTCGCCGACAGACCTTTTAAATTTTAGCAGCTTTCGTGGAAGAAGGATTAACTTCGCCAGAGAATATCCCTTCTCCATTTTTCCTCTTTTTGGAAACAAAACACTGATTATGTTAGCTCAGACGGAATTTCTCTGATACTCGGGATTAGTACCGGAATGGATTTCATCCGATATTTTTATTATGAACGGTAAGGAGCTTTGAAATAAGCCAAATGGAATTATTATGCCTCTCTTTGATTCGTGGTATTTATATTAACTCAGAGAATGGTGTTATAGTTCATTTTGTTTATTAAGTTAGAATATGATGAAATTCACGACTGGTCTATAATAACAGCGTGTGTGCAAGATTAGTAACGTATTAATAATACTACTGAACGTGAACTTTATTTTATTTTTAAATTGGTAAATTTATGAAATAAAATTATTCTATCAATTTTTTTTATTTTTTGTGTGGTTGCTGTCGATGTTTTCTGAAGAGGTAGTTCCTGTATCGCAGCTGTATTGGGTCAAGAAAATAATTGCACTTTCCATTATGCAGGACATGCTTTTATTTTAATCATAATTCAGATCTTGATTCGCATATAAAATAGTCGGAGCATTGAATCTTCCTTAATTGTTGCGATTTTTAGTTGCGTTGCAATCACTTTTATCACGTTTTACTCGCAGACTAGCATTGTTGCTTCAGAGGCTGATGTATTGACATTCATTCTATGAGTAGAAATATAGAAATTACTAAAGGTTCAGAAATTACTTGAATAGTTATTTTACTCTACCCTAATTTATTGGTTTCTTCCTCTTTATATCTATAATTTGGCTGAAAATATTCAAGTTATTTTAGTCTTCCACCGATATCTCAATCTCCTGATCTCTTTTCATACGCGATGTATCTTCTTAAGAAGGAAGTAACCAACAGGTGTTACAATTCCATATTTTTTTTCAATATTCAACACTTTACAGCTTCAAAGGTGATAACTATGTTCTTCTTCTGACGCTGCATCTTTTAGAGCATCGCCTCTTATGCCAGCAGCTCATTCCTTTGGCATAGTCTCTTTCAATCAAGTTATTCACAGAACTCAATAAATGGTAACCATGGGGAATCATTCGTTTCTTGGGTCAAAGGGACTAATCCAACGAACGTTCGCAAATGAATTGCGCATAAGTCTCTTTGCTGTCGAAACACTCCTTTGGATGGCGAACGAGTCTTTTTTATAGTCATTCCAAAGGACGGATTGATCTTGTTAACCCAATAAATGTTCGTGAATATTTCATACTCTATCCAATGGACGCGTGTCTTAGAAGCGCTCTCAATTCATTTCGTGTTATGGAAGTCCTTTTTGCTGAAGACACTTTATTAATGATACACTCGAGTGTCCTACGATTAACTTCCCTTCTGAATTTTTGATGAGGTGACTTCCGACGTTTTTGGAGATATGTGTTCATTATTCATGTTCCTTCGCTGAGTCTCTATTCTTCTGTTTTTTCTCTCCTTTGAGGGAATTTGAATACGAAGTTACGGGCGCCTTTGAACATTTCGGAAGGCAAATTGGACAAACGAAGTTTTACATCAAAGTGTATTCAGTACCTTTTTTATTTCGGATTTAGATAGCTACTTCTCGCTATGAAATTTTGTTAATAGAATCATTAATGCATGGATAGATCAATGAAGGGAATCTTGACGTAAGGACATATTATAATCTACGGAAATTTCTGGGATCAAAATTTGAAAAAGATCGGCTAATACATCTACAAATTCTTGTATTGACGTTAATTCTGAAATCAAAATTCAAACCAAAGCCTGCTAAACCAAAAATCGATGGGTTCGATCCTTCTGTCATAAATAGTTTTCTTCTAAAAACTACTGAAGTTAAAGAATAAATTAGCACCGATTACAATTACCCATTAGTTTGAATCAGTTATTCATGCTGTTATTAACTGAATAAAATGAATTCATTCTGAAAGTGGCACATGACCTTCAATGCTGTTTTTATCAACTGTGAGTGACCGAATGCGGCGCGCTGTACATATGAAATGCGTTGTGGTTCCAGCGTCCACCGCCAGAGCACCCATAGTAGTTCCGTGAGCATAATGGGAGTGTACGCTCTTTTATTCTAGTGTCGTTCTCAATCCGCCGACTAAATGTTTACTTGGTTCGTCATAGTTACTCACTTAGCATTCAGCCCATTGTGGCTTTTTCGCAAACACTGCTTCGGAACGGAAAACAAGATCGTGTTTGAAGACCGTGCTTGTTTAATTCAGCACATATTCGCTAATTCTGCTCCTCCTGCTTTTTGCACGAGTAAAAATTGTTTATAAGCGTGGATGCATGCGTAGAACAAATATCGGAATGCATTGGAGCGTCTATTGGGATGACGTCATAGGGATGAAGATGGCGATGAGCTAATTGCCTGGCGATTTCAATTGGCGGGGAAAGTTGAGCGGAGCAAGTGTTCTGCGAATGCAACGCCGGTTCACTTTCGGACTTGAGGATGAATTGAAATGGTTAAGCAAACACACAGATTTACGTTAAAGAATGAACGTGTCGTTTATAAAAAGAGTTTTAGACTTAATATCGTCTTTATTTTGGGAATGATTGGGTCCATAAAGTCTGATTTTCCATGGATCCTTAAATTCCCTTGCTTTTAATCAATACAGATGAAAATTCTTTAATTCAATCTTATACCATACGGTTGATTTTTAAACTGATGAATAATGATTTTGAAATAGTTTAGAAGTCAATAGACATTTAGATATTCCAAGATATATTTTACGCTAACAAGTTAATTTTTTCCTTTTTAATCTGTCCAAAGAATTTTCTATTCAAGTATTATTGCTATTTAATTTTATATCGTACAATTTATTTTTCTTTGGCATCTCTGCAGGTTCTTTCACTGAATGTTTCCATGGTATTCTTGTTTGCCCTCTTTCCATTGATCCTTCCGCATTACGCTCCACTCGCTCTCATTCGTTCCCTTTGCAGAAACAAATGAAAGCACTTCTGCGATGGAGAATAGCTCTTCATTTGTTGCCTTCGTTTAATGTCCCTTTAGCCACGTATTCACTCAATGCTCTTCTATTCTTTGAGAAAAGTTTAAGCACCTTAATGAGATTAATAACAATTTAAGCACAGTGTACTGGAGAAGTATATTGAACAACTGAATATATTGAGTAATTGAATACGTAAAAATTGCGAGGAAAAGATATACCTCTTTCAATGTTAAAAATGGAAAGCAAAATGTGTCTTCAAATGCGTACGTTCGCCCTAAACGAGAATCAATTAGAAACAGGTTTCCATGATCCGTCCTTCATGAAAACGATGCAAGTTCTTAATGAGCTCTTTATCTATAATCTCGAATTTAAACGCTGCAATTCATTAAATGCAAAAGATACACCGACTGATTCACAGAATTAAATGCGCGAATGTTGACCGTGCAGATGGAAGGAGATCCTATGATTCTGCAAACGAAAGAAGGTTTTCTGAATTATTTAAACTCAATCGCAAACTGAAGGAGCGCATGTTCTTTTGCATCTCGTGCTTCCAAAACTCTGATGAAATATTAAGTGCACGGTCGATCAAAATGTTTGCGGGTCATACCTCTATCGACCCCTCCTAGCTAGAGGAGGAGTATGAATGCAGTCAGAGGGTGTCTAGGGACTGAAATGAAGATCTCACGCATAGTTACACAGTCCTCTATTTCGAACCATCAGACGTCTTTATTGCGTATCAATTTTTTATATGTCTTTGTTTTATTTTCATTCAAAAGGAGTTTTCTCTTGCATTCACTGTGAGTTTGTTGTATTTTTGATGTGATGAATGTGATGTGTCGTTCATTGATGCATCCATAAAGAGCCACAAAAAATACACGCATATGATTTTTGTTTACCCATCGGCGCCTTCATTCTAAGCAACCACTCATATTTTAAAATGGAGCGAATTTAATGGATCCGGTTTGATTTTTGCTGACGAATTTCGATGTTTTTTCACTCGTGTTTATTCTTCATTTTCAAGCATCGTTGGGCGATGTCTTTAGGAAACCCACACAGAAAAGTTGGTACCTTTTCCTTCCTTTAAAATGGCTATTCTAGAGTCACCATTATTCATCTGCACGTTGGTACCTGTTACGGTGCTTCACACACTCGTCCTTCAGCGTTTAAGAGCAGCTAATTGGCCCATCGCCCACACATTCTTTTGCCAACTTTGAATCCTACTTCGAGCTTTCTTTCCTCTCCTCTTCCAGGATCTATCCTCCTTTACTATTATGTTTTGAGATTGTATCACTCGCAGATGGAGCGGTGAGGTAAGAAGAGAAGTTCATGCATAATGCGAAGTATTTACTTTTCCCGAATACTAATGTTCTTTAGATTAGTATGTCATTATGGAAGTAGCATCAAGAGCATGTACGAGTGTTCGTGATTAATTAAGCGAAGGACTATTAATGCTCTTATCTAATTGAATAATATGTCTTATATTGAGTATATAAGCTTATGAATTTGATAATTGATAAATGTTCTCTTATAATGAACATAATGAAGTGCGGAGTTGCAAACTATCGTAGTATAACCAAGGAGATATGGAATATTAAAATATTGTAACGATAATCAGGATACCATCTAATTTGGCAATCAGATCATAATAAATGTACAGCAGTGTTATAATATATACATTTCAGCATTAGTTAAAGTATAGGTTTGCCATTCTAGGGAATGAGTGCAGTGGAAAGTTTCGGATAGAAATCTCGGTTGAATGCAGTCGGCGAATAAACAGCAAATAGATGGACCTTGAAACATCTGTCGAGCGTCAATAGATAGGCGCATCATCAAGCCCAATCATTTCCCTCACGTTATTTTGAAACGAAGTCTCCGGTGCTGAAAGCATGTGTGTGCACTGTTTCGCAAGTCGGACTCCTCTGTCATAACTGTGACGTGTTTGCCAAACAAGCCAAAGGTTCTTTTGAGAAGAATATCATCTCCTCCGTCTCCCTTTTACATTCAAAGACCAATTGGGATAACTTAAGTGGATTACGATTTCGTTCGTTTTGTTTCGCTGGAAAAAGAGTTATCTGACGCAACTTTGAAAGGTTCCATAATCGGGAATTTATCATTTTGTTTTTCCCTCCGTTGCTATGCATCGTCTTCGATACAGTATTCAACGTGCCCTGTGTTTATCTTGCTCATAAAGATGTCAGTCCGACTATGTGTTTACTGGCCCCCGAGTCTCATTTTAGATGGCATTAATGTTTTATGTTTTTCATTGAGAAATCTGAATATAGTTTTATCTTGAATAAAAATATAGTCTCATTTTAGATGGCATTAATGTTTTATGTTTTTCATTGAGAAATCTGAATATAGTTTTATCTTGAATAAAAATATATAAATAGATATTACTAGATAAATATTTGTTTTCTTCACTTTTGTCTTCATGAAATTTCATTAAATATTTATAGATTTTAAATGCATATCATTGAAAAATATGGGGAAAAGTTACGAAGTCGATTTTACAAAATATTCTCAGAAAAACTGATATCATTTGCGTCGTTTAATATAATTAAGCATCCAATAGACTGATTTTCAGTTATAACTGATTATTAAATAAAATTCTTTTAATAACAACATATTTTTAAATAATCCTAACATCCTTAAATTGTGAAATCAATGTGAGAGGGCGTGACTTCGTGGAATGCCATAGTAATAAAAATAACTTAGTAAATTTACACAGAAAAATTGTTATATTACGAAACCGGCTGCAAATATAACAATTTTTCTGTGGAAATTTACTAAGTTATTTTTATTATCCTTAAATTGTTTTTATCAACACATAATGATGTATACTTCAGCGTAATTTAAGCACTTTGTGTTAAAAATTAACTATTCACTCCCCATTCCAACATGTTTTACTTCCCTTTACATCGAGGGTATTTCCAACTCGGTTCATTTCGTAGAACTTTAAGTATCGCAGCCTTGATAAATCCGTAATTCTAACATAACCCGATCGTTACTTACAACTTACCCTATCCTAATCCCCTAATGTATCTCTCATTCCTTAGACTTCGCACGCCATCGGAAGCAAGGACGTGTTTGTAGAAAGGTATTCGACATTGTTCTCAAAACAGCCACTGCTTCGGTTCAACAATTAATTCGGAGCGTGTAAAGAAAGGCCCCTGAATGCCCGTAATTCAGTTAGAGCGCCCCACTGCGCCACCATAATTCATCCTCCACATCAATGCACGACTGTTCAATTCAATCTGTTGGTAGAACGGGCAGAGCGCCAAGCGGATATCGCGAAGTTACCACCCGTTTACGTTGAGGAAAGGTAAAAATCATGCGCTTAAACGTCTAGCCGCAGAGGTGGCATATAAGGATATCTTCCTCATCTCATAAACACCTTAGATTGTCGAGGCGCAGGTCTCGTTTCTATGTCCTTCTGTGGGTGATGCAATGCCAAGATATATTGCGCGGTCTGCAATTACTGTTGTCTTTGTGACGAGCATATTTTCTTCGTTTCTCTGTGGAAGATGTTTAATATCATATTCTCGCACATGTTCACTATCAGTACCAAAATATTTCAAGTGGTGTTCCACAAGTATTCTCAATACTTACAATGGTCTTGTGTTGAAGAATTAGTAGTTTAAAAAGATGTATTTCTTAAGGGAATACAGTGATAGCTTTCTTAGCAAACTCAAAGTAAAATTTTCTCGCCGAAAAAAAATAAACGATAATTTATCAACAATTATCGAATGAGAACCAATGATATTTTAATGAATTCTTCCATCAGATGGATAATTGAACGTCTTTCAAAAATTACTGGTTTTTATGTATTAATTTACCCTTATACATAGAATTTTTAAAGTTTATTATCTATTGGGTGCTTGATTTAAATTAGTTGGGGGTTTCTAAATCTACTTATCCAAAGGTTTTTTTATTTCTTTTCTGCCGTCTGTTATTTTGTTAATTCTATTAATATCAAAATGGCGCATGGCATTCCAATTTATTCTACTTGTCTTGAAACGTTATGATCAAATCAAACCGCAATAATAAAAGGTATAATTGTTAGAAGAGGCTACTCAAGCGTGCGACTCGCGTCACGTGTGTTTCCATCGCAACCCACTATTACTCCGTCGATGACCGCGGGCCAAGAAAGTGCATTCTCCGCTCGTGTGAGAGATCGAATCAAAGATCGCACCGCATGTCCTCAGAGGTCGACGAGGTGCGAGTTTGGTTGCATAACCGAGAGGATATCGCTTATGTCGCAATCAATCATAATTATGTAAGTTTTGAAGAGTGCGAAGTATTTCGCTTCGACGAATGCTTGAGTTTGCTTCCTTTATTATTTTCCTTATTTTTTATTTTATAGTTCTGCAAAGGTGAATTGTTCGTTTGCAGTTCTCTTTCCTTATTTACTCAAATTTATCGTTAGCTTTTTCTTTCTCTTTTATGTTCTACTTCTCCGGGGTTCGAATATGAAAGATGCAGAGATTTTCCTTGAATTTTATATTAAGTTACTTATTTGTTTAAAATTGATGTAACTCAACTAATTTATGAATTACTTAAACCAGATGGCATCATTCTCCGAAAATGTTGGAACTCATTTGATTCATAGAAAAAAATCTTCTATGATTAATTTATTTTCATCTTGTAGAATCTGAAATAGGAATATGAATAATAAAAATTAATTCTTAACATAATTTTTATTGTAAGTGTGTAACGAAGTCAGTGGAAGAAAAGTGATGAATTTTTAAGCTTCTCTAGCTTCTTTAAAGTTCATTAAAGTTATTCTGTAGGATGTTAAATATCCTATCCCATAATTCCTAAACGTAAACATTGTTTTCGGGCCTATCAAATGTTTCTGCGTGGGAGTATTCCACAAACAATAAGTCGAGAATGGCACACCCCTGTTTATTTTGCCCTCTTACCTTGGCCATTCCCAGTAAATATTGGAGTGGACGCGAGAAAAAATTGCGGTACAATACGTAACCGGTTCCACAAGAAAGAACGTATCTCATTCCTTTTGTTCGTTTTTCTATTTTCATCGATATCCATTTAAATGTCGTAGGATTTAAATCCGTAGATAACACAGAATATCTCGTATTATTATTCCCTTTATATATCTGTGATTTCCTTAAAATGAAAAATGACTAGCATACTTGTTTTCATAGTTAGATATCTCGTCTATTATTTTGCTGATCTTTTTCTTTTCTCCCCATTTCCCCGTCCTTTTTTATATGGCTCTAGGCACATCCATTGATTGCCCGTCGATGGCCTTCCCCTAAGCGTTCAAGATTCAATCTCTTTCACCTTTCAATCACACGCATCTCACATCCCCCTCACTTTTCCCAAGACGTATTCCTCCATTTAATATCTTTCATCCTCTATCCAACCCTTTTCTTGTCAAAGGCGAATATCGGGAAAACGCTCGGAAATTCCTTCGACTTGGAATTTCGCCGTAGTCTATCTTTAATGTGTGTTTGCGAACTCATTATCATAGCAGCTTCTGTGTTAGTTGGAGTATGTACTGTTTTTACTGGTCGTCTGCGATTGGAAGTGTATGTACCCGTTCATTTTCCCATGATTAAAGCTAATTTTCATGGACTTCCGTCTCGAAAATTGTCTCGGCTTTAACATACGATCTTCGAGAGTATTTGAGAAATAATTTCAACGGGTTTTTAAGTTTTCTTTTCATACAGAACAATCCGCTCAAAGTGATTATATCCTGATTAGGTTTACGGATGTGTTAACCGTGTTGGAATCTGAGATTTATGTTTCTTTTCGCTTGAATATCCTATAAATCCTTCATCTGTGGGAAATTAAATACGACTCTGGGTAGTATTGATTTTAAGATGTTAAATCCGATGTTTTCAAAGGGGAAATTCCATTTCAAGTCTAAATCTGGCAATATAGCAAACATCATATGGAAACGGAAGAGTTATTTACTCTAACGACCTAAAACATTCTAAAAATTTGCTAAAAGGAGGTCAGTGTCATGCGTTTGGAGAATAGAAGAATTTTTACGTGTTATGAAAGAGATTTCGGGATTTAAACCCAGGATATTTGTTGATTACAGATATATAAATTATATCGGATAGTATTTAATGTTGTTGACGAAAGAAACCTTGTGCTTAAAGATTTTATAGTTATCATTACGATACTTGAATTACAATGGTTCCCAATTTATTATCCTCGAAGTTTTATGTATCATTTGAACTCTATAACTTTCGGAAGTAGATTGGAGTACGTACTTCTCAATTCGGATAATCCGAGATTCCATGTCATTTTACGTTCTTTCCACTTCCATCCTTACACTAAATTCACTGAAATTCCCTTTTCCCTTTCCTTTCTTCATCCTCCACGTTTTATTCCTCCAGAATCTTCCCATAAAGTGGTTTATTTTCTCATTTCTTCCCTCCTTTTATTACTCCTTCCCAATTCCC
Organism: Pantala flavescens; assembly: GCA_020796165.1. NCBI lineage: Eukaryota > Metazoa > Arthropoda > Insecta > Odonata > Libellulidae > Pantala > Pantala flavescens. The sequence goes on from CM036883.1 coordinate 9,859,100, forward strand.
CATCCACAGAATCCTCCCTCATCAATCATTTTATTTCATCTTCTTCCGCAATGGAAACCCATTCGCGAAAATTTCACAACGTCCGGAAGAATTATGCCGTCCAAGGTTTTGCTAATGTTTAGCCCTTTTGGTATCCAAACATTGCGTCTTTTTGCGATGATAAAAAGCGACCTCGAGCGATGTTTCTCCGTGGCAGATCCTCGCGCCCTTTGAGAAAACGGTCAACCGTTTTCTTCTACGCCGTATTTGCCAGTAACGCACTCATCGAAACGATCTTCAGTGTCGAGTGTTAGGATCTATTATGGAGGAGACATTTGCAGTCCTCATTTAGTTTTCAAATGATACGGGATCAGGAAGCGATACGTTTTTAAGTGAACTGAGTAAATTACGATTATATTTATCTGTTCTCTTTTGGATGAAGAACAGAAGTTCTTAGGTCTTCTTTGCCATTGGATTTAAGGTTTTTCAATTGAGTGCCTTTCTGAAGAATGTTCTTACGTTTTAAATGGACTTATATATATTTTTACTTAGTGATTTTAAGATTAAGAGATTAAAAGGAAACTAAAAGGTTTTATCTCAGTGAAAATTATAGTGATTATTCTTTTCATTTTAACATATTGTTATATCGACGGTTAGTTAGCAAATTCAAGAAAATGGTCGTTTAAATGGCTGCTTTGGGGAACTCTTCAGAGAAACAGTTTTAACATGACTAATTGTTTGCGAATAAACAAAAGGAGATGAGATTTACAGTTCGCGAATGATTTTTTAAACCAATTCGTGTAGTCTAATAGTCTTCTCGTTTACTCATATTCCTTACACGTATTAAGATGAAGATATTTCAGCCGCAGGGGTATTTATGCTTCGACACAAAATGATTTGTTTCTCGGCCTATTTCTAAACACAATGGCGCGGGTTATTGTGTGCGGTGTGGAGGTAGGGCAAATTAAAATCGTCGAATTGCTTGTTTTTGAAGCTTTTCTGTTTAGCTCTTCACCGTTCTACGGATTAATAATTTCATTTCCATGAGCGGATATTGCTCCGCCTGAGTTTATTGGTAAATATCGCTGTTTTTCCAATAAATATTCAACGGAATCTGCATTTTTCTCTTCGAATTGCGTTCACAGGAAACTAAATTCTGATAAAAAAAGAACTAGAGTTTCATCAAAATACTAAAACGAGATTTTTTAAACGTATAGAATTATGGAAAGTATACATTAATACTTCCTTAAACAAAGTTAATTTAAAAGACCTAATAAAAGGTTTTGGAAAACTTGTCTCTTTTTTAAGGTGTAAGAAATAGTTTATTTGTATAGGTTATTTATTTATTATATTGTTTCTTTTTTATTTATATGACAATAGATAGATTATTTATATTTGGATATGTGTATTTTCAGTGCTGAAAATCATGGAAAGTTTTATATTATATTAAAAGTTTTATATTACATTAATTTTTCTATTATTTGAGATCGACTCTTTAAAGAATAGGAGAAGAAAAGATGATAGATAATTTATCGAATTTTAATTTAGCGTAGCTGAAGTTATTCAAATTCATGTAGATGTCTAGCTGCTTTGTATTCTGCTGATACATGGTGCCAAAAGAAGCGTACACAACTCTGAATCTCATAGGAAATCGAAAGCATATGAAAGGTGGAGATAATTCCTGTTTAATAGCTCACGACTTCTTATTCATAATCCTCGAGCGATTCTCGACCGTTTGCACGTCTTTACCCTTTACGCGGCGATTGTTCTTTGTGTGATACTCCAGTGCCTACGCAACCACTTTTTATTCCTTTTTGTGGCGTATGTCCTTTGCAGTGGAAGCATCCACCTGTTGCACTCATCTCCTGCCCTCTTCAGCTCCTTATGCAAGGGAAACCATTTTATGCACTTCAAAAAGGGAATACCCTTTAAAAACTATTTATTGGCGGAAATGTGTTTGTCTCTAAGGTGAAGGTCGTGGTCAGTTTATCATTCGTGCTTCTAACGAACGACTAACTTCTGTGTTGCAGTTTATACGTCGATGTACTTTTAGAAGTGAAAGTGTTTTTTTCCTATAGTATTTGTATATAAAATGTAGGTAATTGAGGCTTAAATTGAAGTTTAAAGTGTATGAGTGTTCAGAAACAGGTCATTTCTATAGTAACCAATCATAAACAGAAAAGTGTTTCGGTCAGTTTAAAGTTAAGGATATTTATTTGTTTTTAGAGGATTGAATGATTTGATTCGTGATATATACTATTGAAGTCCATCTTTTTTGTTGTTTCTTTTCTCCTTAGGGTATTTTTGTGATTATTGATTTTTATGCTACTTAAAGTTTCATCAGATAACTTTTATTTAACTATTTCCTGCTTCAAATTTTATACTTTTTCCAATTAAATCGCAAGGAAAGTAGGTTCGATGCAGGTGAAAATTCTCTCGACGAAAATAAAATAGTTAAAACTTTGTAGATGGAGTCTTTCGATAAGAAAGTTTATATTCGACATTTTAATTTCCGTTTTTCTTCGACCCGAGCATCGATACATTCTATTTTTACATTGGAATGACATGAACAAGGCGAATAGACTGTTCTGATGAGATATTTATGAATTAACTTAAGCACCAATGTACGAACTCGTTTCTTTTTTATCTCCAATTCGTAGACCTAAATTGCTCACAAACGTATCGAGCGTGTCTCATAGTAAAGCTCCTAGGAACATGTGAACACGCCAAGTGAATGCAGCTCACGGAAAATTTCCCTTTACCCCATAATTACGGGTGACTTACGAGTAGATTTTTTTATTTTAAATTCTCGCTTTCCAATCTTTATAACGTTAGATATTGAAAGTTTTATTCCTCACACACCCCTTGGGCGAATTTCTCCGTATTTTTTTATTGGAAAGAAACTTAGTAAAGTCCAAACGAACACTCCCCGTTATATAACTCTCTCGAACATTGGAACTATTGAGTGGGTAACATTTAAGGCTTTTTTAGGACGCCAACCCAATTCTCCTTCTTCGGAACCATTCTAATTAGAGCAATTAAAGTGGAGGGGTCGACGCCCTGAAGGACTGGTCGTTAAGAAAATTTATTTACGTTTGTGAATCAGTCGGAAACACGTGCTTCACCGAGAAATCTTTGAGGTTTCTTCGCGGGAATCCTCACAAACGAGCCTCTCCATGTTATTCTTATTTACAAATCTGTTCTTCTGCAGCAGTTTGTATCTCTTTTAACGCTCCAACGCTTTTGCGATCATACTCAATTACGGAGTGTTTAATCTCATTTTTATATAATAATGAAATGACTAGGCAATCTATGGAAAATCTATTCTTTACTACTAAATGAAGTGGTTATATTAATGAGGATCTTTTCTTTAATTATAAACAGAAGCACTCATTCTCATACATTGTGATACTCTGCTTTACTATAGATCAGTTCATACATTTACATCTGTTTCGTATTAACACATAGTAGTAACACTGTGAAAAAGAAACTATTGAAAGGGCACTGCAATCCTTTCCACCTCTTGAACATCATTTAAATAACAGATCGCTCATTTTCGACAGCTTTTAAATACGTTTCGAAATTCTCACAACGAGCGTTGAACAAGCTCTCTGTAATTTATCTGCATTATGTCAAATGCTCTAACACGCAACTGCAGAGACGTTTCACAACTTTCCACGCGGATTACGGTTTTATTGGTAAAGAGAAAAACGCTCTCCGATCGTTTCCTTCGGCGTATGACGACCCAGTTCCCCTTCGATAGCGTCTTCAGCACCTAATCCGAATCGCCATTCATCTGTCATTTCCTCTCTTAGCAACTGTTTGACAGCCTCCAGATAAGAGCTCTTTAACGAACCTTTTTTCTGAGCAGAATCTTATCTTCTCTTTCCGCGAATTCGGGATGTTTTGACGCGTCTCTCAAAGATTTAAAACATTTAAATGCCCAGAGATATTGAAAATGATAGGAATTTTTTTCTTCCGTTTATTTAAAAATTTATTACACTGGAAATAGCTATAAAAATATTGTGGTACAGATAGTATTGCTAGTAATGTTAGTCCGAAATGTTTTAGTGGTATTAACTGAAAATATAGAGATTGATGTAAAACATGGTTTAGATAAGAAATGCAATCTATGGATTAGTACCTTAAGTGGATGATGGGAAACACTTACGCTTAAGTATATCACAAACCGATAGTCGCTAATGCGAAATAGTAGCTGAAACAGACGATATGAGCTTACTTTTTTCTGAATTTCTATTTAAGTAAGCTTCATACTCCATTTTTGCTTATCATTCGTCTGAAGCCTTGAAATCGAATCGGAACTCCACCGGAAAAAAAAAGACTATCAATCTTTTTGTACGGAATATGGAAACAGTAATTTTCTTCTGTTCGAAACAAGGATATCAAACTGGAAACCAAATCTGAAAAAAACTAGAAACATATCATTTTGACAATGGTATCCTACTCATCTTAAGGATAGACGAGACCCCTAAGACAGCAATATCGGCGGAGTTTACTACTCGAGTATTTATTTCGTCCGTGAAGTAGACCCAATAACATCTCAAGGAATTCCGCAAAATGCGAATTGCCCTGGAACGAGCAGTTGCAAATCTCAATTCCCTGCGTTCCAGTGCGGTCATTCACCTCTCCCGCGTTACTTATTATTTATCGTTTTGAAGTCTTCGGTGGCGCCTCTCGTACGTGCCAAGCGAAGGTTTTTGCGAAAAGGCGTTCGGTACATTGGGAATAAAGAAGAAGTTCCTCTTTAAGGCGCTCCAATGGCACTTCTGGAAGAATCTTAGCCGAGAAGACGTCCTCAAAGGTTCCTCGAGATCACGTTTCGATCCTCGGAGAGCAAGGTCACTACGAATGGAATCTAGAAGGGATCACGTACCTATGGAAAATATATTACTGAATCACCGCCATCACGATTGGTTTCTTAGTTGATGCCCACCGGTTCAGTGCCCCGGAGAGTGCGTGAAGATGATGATGGCCTTGCAGAACTTTGGGTTGCGTGTGGATGTTGTCTATTCACATCGGCATTGAGGTATATGCATTCTGAAATGCCTTAAGTAGAGTTTAGCTCCCAATGACGTATGCACTCAGAACTTGTCATGCATGTCATAGACATGTTTCAATCTTGAGTAGACGTCAGTCCTCTAAACCGGATATTGTCTTCGGCTGCAAGAGCTAGGAAAGGTTATTATATTGCAGGACTAAAAACGCAGGATGATTTTCTTACTTTATTTAATTATATTTGATTTAAGAGAACAAATCAAATATTTTCTTTTCATTATAAAGAAGCCAAGGATTTATCGATATTTTAATACTTCAATCCTGTATTATCGCAATAAATATTTGCGATAATATGGATGAAATATTGAATCTCCGTCCCATTTATTGCCATAGAGTTTGCAGAGGAAGATAAATATGTTGAAACTGAGCTAACTCAAGCTAAATGTGTAATTTCGCCACAGATATCTTTACTTTCTCTGTTATCTAAGATAGGACAACTTCCTCGCCTTTTACTTCAAAAGTTTTAAATCACTCTCGTTCAATGCTTGTATGCCATGATTTCGGCTGTTAAGACTTTCATTCCCATTTATTCTTTCTTTTGATTTAAATTAATTTAAAAAACCGAGTCGTAATCATTAGGTTATTTTGATGCATAAATATCCTTTGCACTCAAATTTAGCTGAAGAAGGATACGAATCCGATATCAATCACGTATAGAAATTGCCAATGGAAAACGTAAGATTCCCGTTTGAAACGAACGGCTCATAGATTCGATCTGTTTTATTTGCAGAGTAAACTTCCTCGTGTGCTAAACTTCGGTGATCTCTGGTCGTATAGGTTCTGCAAACATCTTAGACCTTCGAAAACTTTTCTTCATCCTTCTTCCTTCCGTTTTTTTTACATTTATTGCTCTCCAACTCTATACAACCAACCTATCACTCGAGTAAGTCTCAAGAATGGTACACCATCCACGATATTGGAAATGGCAGAGTACATTAATGTCTCTGTGGGGAAGAGTTTTTGTATCAATGCGATATTCTGGAGTAAGAATAGCTCCAAAGAAAAGGAAGTCTCCCGGATCGATTAAGGAAAATTAAATTGTTAAAGGTACCGCGCATATCTAGTGTAAAGAGTCCAATTTTGTAGTTAAATTTCACGAGGGATGGAATCAAAAACTATTCTTTCCTTTCTGCAGAAACACTGCTTTGTAATAGAGTAATGATGCTTTACTATAAATGTTTTCAAATATTTAGTAATACTGATGAAGTAATCTGATGAAAATGAAGGAAAGTATGTCCCGCAGTTTTCATTCAAATGAATTTTCCTCGGTGCTTTTACTTCTCTTTCTACTACTGCTCACTTCCTTTGATTAAATATCATAAAGGTCGCATCCATACTTTCATCATGGAAAACTTCCTCAATGTAAGATGTCACATATCACCGCCCACCTTGAAAAAATTCCCAGAATTCCATCCTCATTTTCTCTATTAATATGAGCCCAATTTTTGTGGATTGACGTTCGTTGCTCACTTTCGTTTTTAATGTTCCCAAACTTCGCTCTCTTTCGTTTTTATTGCCGTAATTTTCTCTCATTTTTCGCTAAACTTTCTCTCCAAACAGGGAAAAGAGGCGTTTAATTGCTCCCAAAGTGACGTCACCCGAATTCTTATTTACTCTAATTTCGCAGTCAAACTTTCATAGCTTCGGAAGTATTTTCCAGCAATTGTGGGTTTCTTTTTAAAACGATCAATATTTTCCTGATCTGAATTTCCTGAAAGTGTTTTAGCTCTTGTATGTTAAAATGGTGATTGAAACACATGACCTCACTACAGCTGAGAAACACTTCTGCGTCATTTACACACTATCGAAGCAAAGAAAAAATACGATGAGTTGTATGTGACGTATTGACTTCGGATTCGTAAATTGCAAACAAAATCATACACAGTACAATTTAATCAAAATAATGTATCATAATATTGTGGATAAGGTACTGTAGACTAAAGCCATGGTATCTTTCTTGATACTAAGGCAGTTTTATCATTACATTTTAAATATTCCGTTAAAAGTTCCGACTGCTTACAAGAAGCTGGTGGAACAAGATTGTATTTTATCTTTCACTCTCTTTCACGCTCTTTTTTTCATAAATTAATCCTTGTATCGATGTAATAAACTCTATGAATATACTACTTATCCGTCTGAAATATTATAAAATTCGTTGTTAGCTCGTTATATACCATTCTCGCACATATCAATTTCTCATTTCCCTAAAACGCCCTTCATTAAAAGCTTTAATCTTGCATCAGCAGCACGTTTCCTTCGAACCGCGCTAACATTTAAATTCGACCTGTTTGGCAATATATCCGCGAGGTCATGTGAAAGAAATCGCACGTCTTTCACCGGAGTATGAAATCATCAGCTGTCGAACCGCTTTTCTCCCGCGGCTCTCAGTCTGCAAATCGAAAGCCATTACACTTGTAAAACATCGCACGAGGAAAACAGCGCTTGCCCTTTCGCAGACAAGGACGCTAAAGGGTTTGTTGACCGTTGCTACGGCTTGTTTTGTTTTACGAAATCTCACATCGACTATCGACAACAAATATTTTCACGACTCCACACACTCTATACCTTCCATTCGAGGATTCTTTCTTAAAAGGTAAATTTGCGCTTTTTACACGGAACTTTTCATTTCTTCACAGAAAGATCAACCTTACAATAAACAAAAGATTCTCGATTTTTATGTTGGATCATGATTAGTCAAGATCTGATTCTAAGTATTTTACATCATGATTAACTACATTTATTTTTTGATAATTTATTGCGACATAAAATTCAGGGAAATGGAAATTTCTCTGCTTCTGAATGCCCACGAACCTCTCTACACACCTGCATCGATAAATTAATTAACTCATCCCTGGTTTCTAAGCAAGGAAATTTCCTCAAACTACGTTATTTTCCATTCGTGGAAACTTCTGAGCAGCTAAAATATCCGCGTCACTTTTCAACAATGTCCAATCAGATTGTCACTTAAAATGCATCCGAACACTTGCATTGGAATGTGCGCAAGGGACACTCTGAGAAACTGTGACGCAACTATTAAACTGCGAAAGAGATTTATCTTAGGAATCCTCGTTTCCTAGAAAAAAATCTTTCCTAATGCGATATTGCGCTTCTGTAGCGACGCAGTTGTCTTAGTAACGAAGCCTATTAAAGCTCTTTGATGAGCGAAGCATTGCAAAGATCCCTTTGAGGCGAAATTAATTAAAGAGCTCCAAAATGGAATTAACCCGAAATAGGGAAATCTATTTTTCCACTTTATTTGAGACGGTACATCTATTAAGTATATCTTGGGGAAATGAGTTCGGAATTTTTGAAGTTAATGTGGAAGTATTTTTTGTATTCCCGAATATAAAAAAATTAATTTAATATACATGTATTGTACCGATTTATATCTATGTAATCCTAAGCTTAATCAGTGTCTTAACTCATTTTTCATGATTTTTTATATTTTTTAATGTAATGAAAATATTGCGTAATTGAAACGTTGTATTTGTCATTGAATAACTCATCCCATTGCTCTTATCAGAATTGCAACAATGATTTCATTTTTCCTTTTATTCTTTATTGCTTTTCTACATAAGTATAATTATACTCTAATTTTGCACTCGATCTTGGTGCGATAATTAGAGGGCCTTTTAGATATTGAAGATGTCCTAACGACGTTCATTGTATTGCCCTTTGATCAGCAATTTGCGGAGGTCAAAAGCATTTGTTATTTCCTCAAACGGTAGCGAATTTGCTTCCTTCTGATTGCCACTGAGTCCTTCTGTTCAACGATCTCGTATGAATGAGTGGTGAAAGTCCCTCCTTTTCCACTTTTAATTTCGCCATCGTAAGTGCGTACGGCAAAGTCGAGTTCATCCACCCACCCTTTGAGTGTATGCGCAGCTGCTCCCAGAAGTTCGCCTCCTAGCGGCGGTGCTGTGAATCTCCCCTCGGCTGGACCCCGCCCTCTCTATCGAACCACCCTTTTTGATTGCGGACCCAAGGAATTTGTCAGAACGCTAATCCGTTCAAATGCCCCGAAGCGATTGAGGGCATTTTTCCTCCAATTTTGAGTTTTATCATTTCCCCATTCGAGAGACGTTTAGAACTATTCAGAGATTATTCAAAGGGAATAATTCTATAAGAGAATTTTCCTCGTGGAATTTGTGAATGAGCGAATAATCATGACGCTTCCCTACAAAAATTTTGAGTTAGATTATCTTTAAGTAAAAAATTAATGCATACTATTTACACGGTTTGTATGATTATGAACCATCGCCAGGAAAAATTTACCCCATTTATTAGTACAATATTCAGTGATTTAAATAAATTTAACGCTTTAGTTCTCCTTTTATTTAGCAAACGTATTTTTCCTTTTTCATATTAAACTTCTGTGTTATATGAGTAGATATTTTATTATTTTATTTTAATATACTTTAAAATCATTCCACATTCAATCTTAAGACTCTTAGGGCATTTTTTATCGATCATAACTTCTATAGTTTACTGTCGTCAGTATCTAAAAGTAGCAAAATTTTGAGTTTGGAATGATGCGAATTTTTGGGACCTTTATCGAGTGAGGTTTTTCCCAATTGCGCCATTAATCGATTTATTTTCATGTCACTTTTCTTACAGTACTGTATTTTTTATATGGGTCCAGAGGAATTCTCTTCGCCAATGACCCCACGCCCACTCGTGGCGAATGCATGTACGGGTGGTGGCTTTCATGTGCTAAATCTCCTCGGGTAATTTCACGGGGAAAAGCTTTCGATTTCCCCGTACGATCCTAGGGTCGAAGGGGTATTCCACTGCGAGATTTTGGCTTTGATGTTTTTGAATTATGAAGCGGTTTCTGCTAACGCGATTATGCTCAAATTCCTGGTAACGAGAAAGATAAAACATTCATTCTCTTGCTTAATGGGCTGAGAGGAATGTGAATGACACCCCTTTTGAGGAAACTTTCCGTTCCTCATCTGTTTCGTAAAAAATATATCGTAGATATGTTCATGAATGAGAATCTCCTCATCAAAGAATATTGTCATTTAAGGGAATTGAATTTGAACTATAAAAGCAGTGTTACTATCAATTTATTATCATTGTCTCTCACAGAATTTCTTCTATTACAGCCATCCGTACTTGCATTACATTAAATTTTTACCGACCAAATTCTCTGAATTAATATCATATTTTTAATTCGGTACAACCTCTTATATTGTGCTAAACGATGAGAATATTTTAATGTCCACATCACAAAAAATTGAAATCGAGCATCAAATTCAGGTCAACTTTAATCCTACTGGTATTCTACGCGAGCATTATTCAATTAGTTGGTCTCAGAATTTGTGATCGCTGATCTTTAAGCGGTGAGTGAATAGAAATGGAGTAATATTTTTGTTAAACATTTTTGTAGCCTTTAATCCGTTTGACTTAATCGAAATCATAAAAAAGCTTTTGTTGGCGAATATTTATGAAATTGTGTCAATCGTATAAGTTTAACACTTATGAATTACCTCTTTATATATTTCTAGAATAGAACTATGATGTATATTTTATTCGTGGAATTCATATGTAATTTATATAAAAGAATTCCTTACTTTCCTTTGCAATGTAATTTAATAACTCAATAATATTACACTCTATTACATAATAGCTTAATAATTCTTCAGTAATAAATCTTACAATCTTTTATAAGCTTAACGAAAGAACTAATAAAGATATTCGGAATGATACGTATTACGTATGTGTACGCTATTTTGCCAAAATGTAGGACAATTCCGGGAAAGGCTGCAACGTTCGGAAGTTCAATGCGCACCCTCATAGCAGTGGGTGTCATCGGGTGCTGTGCAATGCAGAGGGTGCGGGGGCGTCCTCGGGATCTTTTTATCTAACCGCACCACGTACACGCCCGTTGCATCCCGTGATTTTATCATTTTATTCCCGCATAAAATACCCGCTCGTGCGCGTGGGAGTCCCCATTTGCAGTGTGGGAGTCTCTTTATGTATCATCGCCTCTTTCTTGTCCTTCCCTTGATCGTTTAAATGCAACTTGCATTTATAAATAAAGTCCCAGTTTTACTGTCCCGGATTTGTTTATTGGATAGGATAGGAGTCTAAGGCTGTGTATTTGTTTTTATTCAGCAAGATTCACCCTAGTGTACTAACCTAACTTGATGATAGCCTTTTACGATGAAAGGAAATTGACATAGCGAAGTACATATAAATATATTTCATCGACTTCCAGTTGCAATCTAAATAGTCTAACCCAAGATAGGTTGTCGTAGGAACAGGGATATCTAAGAATAGATATAAACAATATATTTAAATAATGGAATACGTGGTTGCGTTTTTATCTTACTCTGTCTGCGTTCTCCTCATTATATGCATCATCCTTGAAATCGCTGTGAATACATCTTAGTGTTTTATATTTTTTTCCAAACGACCCATCGCTCGTTCCGTCATCTAATCGTGTACCATTCCATATTTCATGTCATCGAAACTCATCGAATAGAATCTCTTGGATAAACAGTACGGATTCAGTGTTGTATGCGAGGTTAATGCGGTGCTCTGTATGAGCGGACGTTAGTCGTATCCCGACGTCTCTCAGAGATATGGAGTCGTTCGATGAAGGCCTCCATCACTTCATCGATCACTTCCATCTTCTATAATCTTTATTATCCACTGCAGATATTCGATGTGAATCTTGAACAGATATTCCTCACCCTCTGCATTTTCTTAATAAGCTTCCTTTCATACACATCTCGTGATGTATTTTAGTACCATAAATCAATTGTCAGCCTTCTTTAATATTCGAATGATAGATTTAGCGTATACTTCATCTTATGTTTATCCGCAGAAGTATTATTTATAATATACGTTCTTAGCTGAGGAATATAACAAAATACGTTCAGTTTAGTCTCGTATATTTTGGAGGTCTAGGTCCTCGGAAACAATGTACATTTTGGATTAAATTAGAATAATTACTATCAAGAAAAGATTAATAGAAATTAAATATCAGTGTATACATTCGATGGAATCCTGAATCTTGAAAACTATTTCCATTGAAGTTAATTTACATGTTGAAGTTTGAAATTCCAAAAATATGCTTTGAAGCTATTATATCGCTTGGGAAATGAAATGAAAATATTTCAATCTGTACGATTTTAAGAAATATGAATTTATTGATTTGTAATTATTAATCAATGCCTTTTCAATTCGTGTTTTTTAATTACGGACATATATACGTATTTATATATATTTTTATCTTCTTCGGTCCTTGATTAGCATAACGAGAAGCTATTAGTTTAAATTCAGAGTAATCTACATGTTTATTTACGTGTTAGAATTTATGTGAATGATGAATTAGCAGATCGAATCTTTCATGGGCAATTCATGAAGTACATAATTCATTCATTTTGTTCACTTCCCCATTTATGTAAATGCTTTTCCTGAGTTCGTTGCGAAGTAGAATGAGAAAGCTTTGACTAGTGGAATTTTGCCAGAATACTAAAGAAGGAAATAAACTCTAAGTTCGCTACAAAATTCTTATTGGAAACTCGTGAATCTATTTTAATTCAATCTCAAAGTACGTACTTGTACTTACATTGACGTGCAATAAAAAAAGTGATGTAAACTTTCAACTTTATCGCAACATGAATTCTATCCTTTGACTTTTATGATCATAGTTGACTCTGGAAACAGACAAGTACACAAGTTAGAAAGAATTATTGCTCAATGTGATACATAATATCGCGCTTGAACAGAAAAATATGCTCACTGCATTTATCATTGAAATTATTTCTTTATGGTTGTCAAAATTCTCTTATTCATCTAGCATATTGATATAACGATGTTAGATATTCACTCCTCATAAATTGCAGTTCATTTGATTATTAAAGATGAATTTATATATCTCTGCATTATTTTTAACAATAGTCCATTCATTGTTCTGTAATTTGATTGATAATTAAGTAAATAATAAACATACTCCATATTATGCATATAACTTTTACATTCAGGCAAAATTTACGCATTAATAGAGCGTATTTTCGCTAATTATGTTCGAAAATTGAAGAAACAAGTAGTATTCACTCGTCTGCATAGTGAAGGTGATATTTACGTATAATATATGTACATTTTGGTAAAATCTTTTGATTCGTGTTAAGGTCGTATCTCTCTGGTAATTAATCTCCAAACCTTAATTTCGGTATGATCCTTGCATCCCTCACTCCATCATCTTTAATCTTCATCATTAGTCCCCGGAATCCATTACGCCCCAAATATCCAGCGCTACCATTACTCAACACCCCCGCACTCGGATAAAGATTAAAATTCATTTATCGCTGTCTGTTGACATTCAATTGTGACGTTTGGCATTTAGTCAATCGTACTTCTGATAAGCCATCTATTATATCGCGAAAATAAATCGTATCGAATATCGATTTTCTCTTCAGAGAACGTGTATGAATCTCGAACATTTAATAGCGCAAATATTTTCACAAACTGCGGTGTTTTTCACATCCAAGGTCTTTTTTGCAATATCTTTTTATTTTAGCCTTTTTGTCAATTAGTCGCCTCAGTTATGGCGCCCTCCCTTTTGCACCCATTCGATTGAAATGACGGTGGATCGATACGTCCGGCGCTTGTCTCCTTTTAAAATTGATAAATTCTGACGGAAGGTTTTCATTTTCGCCTTAGGTTTCGCTTTGTTGAAATTGCAATAAAGCCAGGTAAACACTGTAAGTGGAAAAAATGGCTAGCAAGGTTTTAAACTTGTTATTGAACTATGAGTTATTCCTATGTATTATTCTTTAAAATTACTTAGTTTCATTTTCTTATATTTTAATATTTGTACGATTATTTACCCTTATAAGTTTTTGATTGATACTAACGTTCTTCGGACTAATATATTGACATAGTTTACTTAACTTTGGGTTTAAAGTATTGAATTAATTACGTAAGAAATTTGACCAAGATCTGCCCCAATTAATTCTCGTTTAATTCGATTTGTTTACATTCAGTTGCCGTGTTTTGATATCGATGCACATTTTCTGCAAGGAACGAATATTTTTCAGGGCGATCACCTTTGCATTCCACCATTCGATACGTGACAATGGATGCTTCTCATTGACCTTCATTCAGTTGAAATACTTCCAGTCGACTGACCAATTTAAGCTAAACTCTTTTTAAAGAATGAAAATTGCTCAAGTTTATTCTTAAGTGTAAACTCATTTGCTGATTATGTTTACAATTTTACTATGCAAGAAGTTAATTGAATTCTTCTTATTTATAAGAATGGTGCATGGCGTAGTTTTTCGTTTCTTGTGTTTCATTTATTTTAACTTTTTGACTTTTTCCAATTCCTCAAATTACTTTTACTTATATTTTTTCTTTCTTTTTTTATAGGTGAGTATCAATCTTCAAGGTCCCCTTGGTTATGTACTCCATTTGACCGAAAAGCTGTTACCGATAAGTATTTAAAAAATTATGTTCATATAAACTTAATATGATGATCAAGGAAATAGGACGTTGAACTTCATTTTAATTACAAGAACTATTTTAAATATATAATTTAAATACCTGCCGAGCGTTATTTAAAGAATATGATAATATATTAGTATTAGATAAAATGGAAATCAATTATTTCATTTAATAGCTCTGAGAAGTCGTATCATTTGTAGCTCCAAGAACACTAAATGTACACAAAACTATAATTTTCCTTCCGTAATAACTATGAAGGATGAAACAGTGTTATGTAAAAGAATGCCACCGAAAAGATATGGTTTCGGAAATAATTTATAACGATAAATTCTATTTTAGTCAATTATAGAATAATTTTTCTATCGTTGAAGATGCCCCTTTAACACGTTTCCTTCCTTAATGTTGGACTTTGGTATTATTCCTCTTGGAATTTTTCATCTTTTTCTTAGACCTTACGCACTCATTCTTAAACGAATCCCTCTTCCGCTAAGTCACTCTAAATAACATAAGGTTTTTTGTAATCCACCCATTACGATCCCATCATATTCTACCTTCCATATCCCTTGCTTGTTTCTCAGGATACGGGGAAGTCTGTAATCCCTGGAGAGAGATCACCCTCACCTCCAATTTATTTCCACCTAAGGCCCTGCTGTCCTCCATGGCCATTATTCTGAGAAGCCGTTCTCAGATAAGAAATGGCAGCGTGAAAATGGGTGAAGATTCTGCGAAGGAAACGTGAGATTCTATTCGGATAAATATTCACGAGTTTTATTATTTACAGACTAGCGGTCTGTGTAGTAAGAAAAGATGGCATTTCTGCGAAGTCAGTGTTTTCATTTTGTGGAAAGAGATACGAGAGATTCTATTTTCATCTTCCTTGAGGATGGAGAATCTAAAATATAAATCTGTAATAAGTTTGGAAAGCGCGATTCAACGTTTAATCTTGGAAATATTTTTCGTCCAATTTAATTCTATATAAAATATCCTTGTCGTTTTAGAAAGTACAAATGATAGTCCTTGGAAAAACTTAAATAGTATAGAATCCAAATCAAATTAGATTCAATAGTGTTTATTGGTAGCTAGATATGTTGTTTTGCTCCACTGAGAATTGAAAAGTGTTAAACATCTTTCAGAATATATTTCCTAGCAACTAAATTTTTTTGTATACGCACGCAGGCATATGTAATGTCATTACACTTTTCTCTATCGCAATCAATGTTATTAGATAAACAAATATGTGCACAACTGTGATCTTCACAATAGATTCGCACTTCTTTTAATTCTCGACTCGCTAATGTTTTCTCGGAACTCTCGAGTTAATCTTTGGATTCGTTTTCCGTAAGGCATCCCATCGTCCGCTACCAATTAATCTCTTGCGTGCGGCCTTAACCTTTTATGATTTGTTTTCTTTCGGAATAGTTGCGACTCCAGCCGTGCCCTCCAGGTGTGCGCTATCGCTGCTCATTTTCAGAATGCGTTGAGCTGAGGAATGCGGAATTCTTCCTCCGATCGGCGCATCAAAGTCAGTGGAAAGCCACGCAGTCTGAATGCTGTGGAATCCTCTTCGCGATGACTCTTGAAAATTTTATAGGTGCACATGAATATGTATGATATTCTACATACCATTTGGTCAGTTCAGGAAGCTTCTACATAACAGCTTCTGGAAGTTATCTTTTCAGCTTCTTCATGCTTCACTGCCAGTATTTCATATGACATCCGATATGCTATTTTTGAATCTCTAATAGGAAACAACGATTTGTTAATAATAATTAATAATAATTAATCCATCCCTTTCGATACGAGAATTACAACTCGAATACTGTCATCGTAAAGTCAAAATAAACAAAGTTCCTGGTAACAATGGAGATATATCAATGCACTTTTGATATGATGAATATGAGTAATGCAATGAAAGTTTGAATTTCTACTTTTTATCTTAATCGTGATGCATTTGTAAGAGAGTATCAGTCAAGTTAACTTTTCTCTGTCTGTGCGTTGGCATATTAATGAAATTCATGGCACTATTCACGTTTCTCACGTAGATACGTATACACTAGAGAGATTTAAAAACATATCTATCGGCAATTAACTTTATCCATACTGATTTATTCCGGATTTACTGTTCCGTTTATATTTCTGCACGTTCAAGTTCATTTAAACTTTCAAAGTCATCTTTGGGTAGGTAACCACACTGGGACGAGACCCTCGAGCGTAATGGGCCACGAGTCATTGACGGAAAATGAGTAGTCGATCAAGACGCCAAAGTAATCGGCTCCGGGGTGGTTAGATCAATAACTACATCGTTAGGCGCCTAAACTTTGCGTTGGGAGTCTTATTAGGCGAGATGAACTACTGCTGCCTCCACGAGCAGGAATTCCATCAGCGGTTAACGGCCGATGATGCAGAAAGAGCTTTTGATTCATTTATGTTGGAGGATTTTCTTTTTGTAAATTGACGTAATTTTTAAATTTTACTCATTTTTACTTTTCAATTGTAACATTAAAGTCTTAAAAAAGAAAGATGTAGATTAAATGCATCCCTGCATTTTATTTCTATTAATAATGATGACTATCATTCGTTATGTGTTATATAATTATATTTATAGAAATTTAAATTATTCATCGCCCTCTTTTGTAAGCATTCAAAATTGATGAAATATTAAACATACATCATCAAAATTAAATCAAATCTTCCTTTGTATATCAATAATTCATGGTCTATGATTCTGCGATATTTGCTGAGTAAGATTAAAAGTACACTGACATAAATAACGAAATGTTAATTTTGACCTTTCGTACGGAAAATTAGAAGAAAAATTTTTATGAAGAAGTTCATGTTGAATCGTATAATTAGTTATAACCTTGTGCTTTTGTCTTAGCTCGTGAAAGATTAAATCCCTGAGTCTCGCAGTTGCTATGGTAAACTCTACCATCTCGAAGCTACGTAGCAACGACTGCAAAACTAATGAGTAAACAGACCCTCCTCATCCGACTCAATTCACACCGGGGAACGCTTGTTGATTCCTCGCGAGATGCGAATGAAAATCATCACGCTAAGTTCTACCAGCAGCCGGAATGTTCCGCCTTCCATTTCGACAGATAATTCATCCTGTTTTCGCTGTACTTTTTCTCACATAGCTTCTCCCTTTGTCCCTCCATCTGCGATGACGCAACTGAGTCCCGTCCTTTGGCTCCATTCCATCGCCCTTCGTTAAGAAGGCGCTCTCTTAGGATGCGTCGAACCTCACACAACACCTGTTTAATTTAAGTCTCCGATTGCGGTGCCCCTTTGATGTGAGATCGGCTCTATGCGAGTCGTAAATCGGGATGCAAATGTTTAAGCGCAGGTCGTGAATTTTATGCCGATTGCTTTTATTGCTCCCGCATCCAGTGCAGTCGCATCAAAGTGTGCATAAGGCGCCTTCCTGGGTGTTGGCTGCCAAAGCGAGAATCATTTGAGTTATTCTATGTTTATGATGTGCGATTTCTGCAAAGAGATAGTTATTTCTGATATTCTATTGTTGAGATATCGTATTGAGCGATTGTTTGGTTCAAGGCGATAAGTCTGTACTTTCAAGGCATTATTTTTAAGGATTCTCCTATTGTAAATACTCCTTGCAGTTGCTGACTGTCTTATCGCTACAATATTGTTCACTCTTCGATGCAGAAGGACGTATATTTATTTATAAATTAGTGCTAACGGAATACTTCGTTTCGTATTAAGATTCTTTTAATATTCTTAATTTTTAACCCTCCATATTTAATGTTGTATCATAGGTTATACATTTTGTATCAATCGATAATCCACACTCCATTCAAGTGGAAATCTATCTCTATAGAAAAGGAGTGACCTGAAGATGTTCATCAAGGATGACCGATATCAAAAGCATAATGAAGAGGCGAATGTATTCAAATCGTCGTCTCTCTTCAATGATAAGCGCACGCATGCGACTGGACCCGTATAGCAATTGTTTCCGGAATTCCGTATACAGAAGAAGGAAGTTGTGCGATGCCCTCTCTGAATGCTCTATGAGAAAACGTCCGCTATTTGATCCGTATCAGCTTGATTGCTAAGTTTGAAAGTCCATAAATGCCGTGCGTGAATCGGCAAAAGGTATAAGGCGAATCTTGAAAGCCAACTCTATTAGATAATTTATTTCCTTTCATGTCGTAGAATATCAAAATTGAATTCATATAGCCTATGTATGAATAGATTGGAAAATGTACGCTTGTACTTAAGATATCCTTAATATCAATCGCATAAATGAAAATCTTAATTTAATATCTTAGCTTCTAAATGGGAAAATGAATAGAGGAATCGAACTGGCGAATAAATAACTTGGTTTATAAGATAAATATTCTAATACGATCGTCGATGGCCAAGATAAGATAAAAATTTTACAGATATATGTATAGTTATGTATCACAATACCTTTTATCATCTATTGAAAGATTCCATATCAAAACGATTTTTCACGGAGGTGACTTCAAATTATACGGTATCAAAAATACTAAAGACAGCCAACACCTTTTATGATCCTTTGTTTGCAAGCCCTTTCCGGTTGCTAGGACCTTAAAATTCCTTTCCTAAATTTAGGAGCGAAATCTGGGTCTTCTCATTCATTCCTCACATCCTTTCAACCCATAATTCTCGCTGTTTGACGTTTCCCCAATCCTTCCTCTGTTTCTCCACTTGTGTTTCCACTGACCTCAATTAGAACTGCCATCTTCGCTGCATCCGTAACTATTGCTGCAGAAATTCTCATCACGACTCAAATTGCCATCGATGCGCTCAATGTTGTACCTACGCCGTGGTTTATGTCCGGGTCTATCATGAAGCTTTCCTCTTGTTAATCAGGGGATTTTCTGTATTTCTATCATTTGGGTTTTTAATGACTTCTACATTTGGGCTTCTATTTAACTTCGATAGTCTACAGTGTTTTATTCATAAAGAGTAAACTTCTTTTCTATATTTTCGAGAATGTATATTTAAAAATCATGTTTTTGTTTGACTTTATTGATAATCTCTTTCCCTCGTTTTATTTGTTTTGTCATTTATGTATATGTTTTCCATCATATTTCTATTTTTAAACGTTTTAATACTGAAACTTGATAAGTAAACTCAATCTTTTACGTTTTAATTGGTTTAGTTAAACCATTAAACTATTTCCTCGCATACATAATTCCAGAAGGAAAGCGCGTTCGAATGAATCCCACTCACGAAACCTACGAAATTTCTAAAATACCTGAAAAAATCCTTGCATTCACTCACCTGTTTCCTTCGTTTTTTCATAAACCTTTGACCTTTCGAACCAGCATCTCGCGTAATCGTGATCAGAAATTAATTCCACGGGTTATCATAATTCACGTTTTCAGAAACGTGATGCCGACAGAAAATGGGTGTGATAAAGGAAGGTGCTTTTTAAATATTATTTTATGGTTCTTCAGAAGCACAGTATTCTTTTCCCTTTATTATAAGTTGAATGTTTCTGCTTAATATAACTTAATTCTTGGATATGCGTAGTTCAGGTTGTAGACCATAAAATTGTGTAATGAAATGAGGAAAATTGAAGGAAATGACGATTAATCTTCTGATCCTCGATATTCCTCTATTTTAGCCCATCTCGAGGATACCTAATGTTGTTTTCAATTTACAATCGGTTGCCGTGGAAAGTTTAGCCGATTCCCATAGAAACGTAAATAAAAACAGTTCGAAGGGGACGATGCCATTCGCTGCCCACACAATCGATGTCCTTATGATATCACGATGTATCCACTCGCCTTTTTGCGTAACAAGTCATACTCTGTGACGCAGTAGTATCCGAGAGAAGCTAAATTAGCATTTGATATTGCACTAGAGTTTAATTTCATTCCCCCCAGTTTCACTGAGGGACGTAAAGTCTATTCACTCAAACTTCTGTTGTAAGTGAAAATTCTTATACCTATTTCCATTCGTTAAATCTCATTTTTATCGCTATGCAACATTTATTTTAGCTTTTAATATAACATTCTTCTCTCTTCTTTCCAAGTATAACTTCTCTTTTGTTTTATTTCTTTCGACCCGTTTTTCCATTCTACTTTCATAACTTTTCACCGACACACAAAAAGAGTCTACTTGCGTCTTTCTGTTTGTCTTTTCTTAATCCCTCCTCAGTGTTACTTTCACTGCACTTGTTTTGTTTACATCCCCACTTCTGTTCCCTCTTTCCTTTAAATTATTTACATCCTTCTTCTTCATGGGGTTTTCGTTACTTCCTCTTTGGTTCACCTTTTTTGTCCTTATTAGCCCTCATCTCATATTACCCGAATTTCCTCTCCGCCATATTAAAATACCTTTCACTTTTTCCCTTTTGTATCCTCTCATTTTCGCTCATTAATTGAGACGTCGTATCGCATTATCGCAGCTTCCGGTTACATTTTAACTAACCGTGCACTCAACCACTTCATTATGGAACATCTGCGGAGATTTTCCGAGTGAATGCTTTTAATAAAAAAATTAATAACTGAAAATGCGTAATAACGGATGGACTACAAAGACTGGAATTAGTGTGCATACGATAGCTTATGATAATGGACCTATTTTTAATTCATAGACGTCGTGTTCGCGTAGGAGCAAGAATAAATTATTCACTCGTTAAAAGTTTTATTCCATTTTGGATTCAATTTTTTATGAATTGAATCTTTTTTTGAAAATGTAGCTGTGCGATGTATAAAGGAATGGAACTAAATAATTTACTAGTGAAAGGTTTGAATCCGTGTTTACATTTTTTACTGTCACTGTTTCCGCAAATTATTTTCTTATCTTACGCATTTTATACACAACAGCATTTTTAATCTTCTTTTGTCAATCATACGTAAATGGTTGACTAACGTAATGGAAAAGTTACCCAAAACAAGTTTAATTGACATGGCATGATGGTGTCATGAGTGGTCAGCATATCTGCCCGGCAAGTGGAGGACCTGGGTTCGAGTCCCAGTCATATAGTTATTTTTCACTTCTGTTTAAATTTAAGACTCTCTATCATAACAAAGGAGATATGTAAGATATAATGATGACATATAGACATTTAACAGTGATATTAAATTTCATTTCTTCTGCAATATTTATGAACCACAATTAACCAGTAACAGAAAGCCTTGATTTATCCGGATTTTCGTAATTTGCAAATTCCGTATACGCACTGTCCGTTCTTTTCTATTCCGCAAACCCTTTCAGACATCACTCTTCCCACCCAGGCCTCCCGCCCCTCCGCATCTGCCCGCGCACTCCCTGCCCCTCCCGCCCCTCGCTCTCGCGTCTCGTTCCGAAACAGTTCAGCTGCGCCTTCCGTTCAGTTCAGTGTTGCGTGCGGAGCGTTGAGATCACCAACTGCCATGCCGGTCCCCGCCGTTGTTGCTTCCTTCTCTGCCCACAAAACCTACAGCAGGTGTGCGTCTTCCAACAGCTCCCATAGCGGGGCATCCGCGTCTCAGCAAGCCAGAGCCGATAGGAAGCACGCAGGTGGAAAGTCTTAAGGATCAGTCTTCTGGAGGATCTGAGACTCGCACCGGCGGATCTCCAGAGGGAAATCTTCCAAGGCCTTCTTGGTCTGGGAGGGACTCTCCGCCCGCTATCGGGAACGCTATCGCGAAAGGTGAAAACTTTACCGACTCTAATTCGTGTTGTGTGTGAAAGGTGGACGTTGTTCCGTTGTGCTTTTCGGGTGTGGTGTCTCCGTCTGTGTTCCCCAACGTCCTCCGAGTATTGAGGCGGGATCGGTACTTTACTGAAACGTTTCTTTACTGCGGGGAAAAAAGTGTACCTTCGTGAACGTCTGGGAAAGACCTGAGTGGTTCCCGGAAGATCGATTGCAGCCCGAGGACGTCACCGCATACTTTCTTCTCTTCCTTTCTGTGAAACATCTCTCCAAGATTCGCCTCGAGTAACTGCCCACCTCCCGCTTTCGGAGAAGCTCTCTCGTAATCTCGCAATTTTAATACTCGACCCTTCTGTGTTTTTGTTGCATCTCATTTCTAGAACCTCTCACCGTCTGGACCCTTGTTTCCTTCACCCTGCCTGCTGTGACCTCTGTTTGCTTGCTATCCTGCCTGCGTCTAATCTAGCATAAAACCTGCATCCGAAAAAGCCCACTTCCTAGAATTACCTGTTTCATACCTTCGTTGCACTCACTCATATCTCCTTCCCCCCGAAGACTGCCTGCGTGTATGTTTGTCGCAGAACTGGTTGTTCCCAGAGATTGTCCTGACCTTGCCTGCTCGCTAGTGGATGAGTATCCCTTTCTTTGTCCTTTTCCATCCTTCGTTTCTTCTGTCACCATTTCTCTCTTGTCACTTTGCGGCCTCCGGCCTCCGCCGACCTCAAGCATGTTCTGCTATCACCAGTGGGAGACATGGCACCCCGCGGACGCATGTAAGTAACCGTTGGGTGCCTCTTGTATTTACTGTTTTGACCAACATGTCCTCTTTTTACCCATTACTTTGTGTTACCCAGTATTGATGTGTGTGTGTTCGAGCATGCAAATTGGCGGTGTTATTGGTGAATTCGGTGTTGCCCACCCAAAGGTGTTATTCGATAGGCGCGACGATGATTAATACAGCGTGAGGATTACGCGTGGGCGATTATCTCGTCTGGAAATCTTTTTTCCTTTCTGTGCCGCTTTGCGGTGGTTTTTTTGCGATGAATCTTTTCTTTTTAATTGAGCAATCTGTACGTTTAGAACGCTATTTTTCAAGTAACGGCAATAAAATTGTTGTAAATTTTCTTCTTTGGGCTGCAAAAATAAGAAAATTTTACACAAATAGAAGAATTTATATGCGAATTATGGTTTTTTATTAACTTTTCGTAGATTGTTTTTCCTTTTTTATCTCTTTGTATTACGTTTTGCCAAAGTATTGATATTTTGTAGTTTCCGAATGCATGCATTGAAATGAGGATTTGTTATTCTTTTCCTTGGCACATTTAAATTATCCTCTTGTGCCCATAAGCTCATAATGGCTTATACATTCTTTTTTATTTGTTCTATATTACAAATGATGTGTAGATACGCACGAAAAACTGAATTTTACAAAACCAAAGTGAGTCATAATGGTCATTGTAAACTCTTTACTTTTCACAAAGTGTTCTGAAAAACGTTCATTACGGAAAAATAAATTTCAATCTATAATTATCTTTTCATTAATATTTTGTCTTTTTGATATTCGGTTCTTATTAGATTTTTCGAAACAAAATATATCTCAAATAACATTTAGACCTCAAACGAACGAATATCTTTATTTTCATTTGGCATAACATACTCTTTATAAACACGAGCAACTGTGAATACATCACTGACTGTACACATGCAACTTTTTATAGTATAAGGTATTATGAGAACAATTTCATTTTAAATCGAGAAAATTCTCCTTCAATTTTATAGTTCATCACTTCAAAAGATAAGGCGAATTCCACTCGATAGCTCATCTTGATCGTATCGAATTTTCCAATTAATCGGGAATCCAATCAGAGGCAACATGAGCGTACATGCATCCAATTCGGAGGGTTTAATGACCCGCTTCCATGGCGACGGAATCCTTCCGTAGTATTGAAGATCGACGTGGGAATGGAGAACCGCACCCCGTAAAAAAGGGGAATGAAAGGATAAATTGAAGACAGTGCGGTTTCTTAACTGCGGTATCAAATACCTCTAGCGCTGGCCGCATTCCCCATCCTCTCGTGTGATACTGAAGTTTACACTCACAGTGCAGTATTACGCTTCCTTGTCTCCGATGTGTGTTTGTGGGCCGTTCAGGTTCATTTTCTACGAGCGAGAGTTCCGGGGTCTTTGACGCATTTCCTAAGTGAACACGTAACTTCCTCTTCGGGAATTCATCTGAGAGTATATGGGAAAGGTTGTGATGGACGAAAATATGTATAATTTTCTTATCTAAATTCACTTTCCACGCGATTGTGTAACAATTCGATGTTTTGTCACTCTGTATTCGTAATATAATAACAAGCTATCGGTGAAAAGGTGACATTTACAGTTTATGATCTATGTTACCATGTGCTATGCTACTCTGCTTTCTAATTCTGGCTCGTATTTTTTATCTGTTTAAGTGAATGAACAAACGGTTTATTTAAAGTATCCAGATTTATGAAAGATACCATTTAAATTAACTTTATAGAGCTGTATCTGCTTTTTCAAAACAGTACTGTTGACGAGTATAAAGTATTCAAGTTATACCAAGTAGATTAAGGTTTCGTTGGAGAGCATTTGTTAATCAAAAGAAAAAACTCTCTAATATGTGAATGATTTTTCTCTCATGTGTGGTTTTATCCACGGCAAAACATAAATGCATTCCTTTAAGAAATTTGAAATTTCCCCGTCGTACTTCTGGGAACATAACGAAGCAATTTTCTTCTCCTTTGATCCTTTCCCCACTATCAATTTTTTGCCCTCGTAAGGCCGTTTCCTCGTCATGTTAAAGGTTTTCTCGCTAAACGCTCCCGGGGTTCGTCGTTCCAATCAAAATCTCCGTGTTATTGGGAAAGCAATTCGAAGAATCTCACGCGGTTTCCCCCGTCGCAGACATTCCTCGCTGGAGAACAGGAAGTCTCATTGCATCTCGTGTGGAAGAAGCGGCGTTTCTAAGAAGTGCCCATTCTGCGTGAGGCCAATTTAAACGGAAATACGCAAGGGAGATACCACGGCTTCCGAGAAGGACTAGCGTAGATCGAGCCTCGGTTAGTCCCAAGGCGATTTGCTGTATCCTCTGGTAGCTTAAATGCTGCCTCTGGTTAATTCAAAGCCTCTGCATTTCCGCTTGCGTCGGCCCCCTTCGCTGCATTTAATGTGCCCCGAGGACTGCTAATTGCAGACGAGCCTGAAAAAAACGGTTATTCGTTTGGTGGTCGTTTAGCGTGAAGGGGGTTTGTTCACAGCTAGGGAAGTAGAAGGATATTGCCCCGCTCCTCATCTATATGTTGTGCATCATTCCATATCTAAAACTGTTATTCTCCTGTATTAGTTTCAGTGACTTCTCAAAGCAACTATAGTCTTTATATTTTACTGCCTCCAGACGTATAGCAGTTATACTCGTATTAAGGACATTTTGAAACAAAATTGTCAAATTACTCTCGTTCGAATTTAAAATGCTAATCGTTATGAAATAAATATTACCTCTTCTTTCATCTTACTCAGTAGTTAGTATATGTTGTAACTAATACAGGAACTAATAGTTTCTAAGGGAAGTTGTATCTCTAGTGAATTTAGTTTGGTAATTATTGTTATAATCATTCGAATTATATTGTAACAGCTATGAAATAACCTAAACAGAGAATCGAGTAAAGTTTTCAGAATAAAGGTGAAATATCCCATCCTAATCGATATTAAGAATAAATTATTTGAAATGTTAAACGGAAGTAAAACTGCAGTTGAAACTTGAATGTGATTTAAAATCCGGCGATAATGCATTAATAAAACACGGATAATGTTTATATACGATGATTTACAAGCCAATTAGTGTAGAAGTATTTAAAGGATAATGTTCTTTGAGTGCAACCGGAAACACACGCAGAAAAATAGAGCTCTTTATTTCCGTTTCACACAGACACTACTTCCTTCCATCACGCGTTGGTCTAAAATTGTCCTTCCGCGTGCCCACTGTCACGCCTCTTCTATTTGAGTGTCCGCTTAAATTGTTTAAACAACCTCTGACGCCAGATGCAATGTTTCCCGTTCTATTTACCGGAAGAGATTAGATAGAAAATACAACACGCCCTGGATACAGTCGAAGCGTCAGACATTTGAGCAAAATACTTTTTAGGATGTAAACAGAAGTTGATGAAATGGGAAAAATGTGCCAAGTTTCTCGACTCATCTCATGAATGGAATTCTAAAAGCAAGGCGTACAATTTAGGCGTTGTTTTGTTTATTTCCTCTTAAAATTTTTGCCTGAAATAAATTTCTGATTGAGGCCCATTTATTATATTAAATATGAGTAAATTTAGAGATAATGAGGATTAACACAAGTGTCTGTGATCGAAATCAGATGAAAGGTGATAATGGTAACTTTTAGTTCTGTAGTAATTGCGCTGTTAAATAAAGCTTAAAATTCATTTTTTCGGATAGCTAACTTCTGCTGTATGTATCATTCATCTTCACAGTTTTTAATTAGGGAAGTAAATAAAGGAAGCTTAACTTTTTAATTCCTGCAGAAATATTTACAACCCGGTGAGAGGTCCTTCCTCGAAGCCGAGCCCAGTTTTCAAGGTTATATTCAAGTGCAGTAACTTCAAGTTAACAGTCAAGCGAAATAGAACTCTTCTTCTTAACGCGCGTAAAATGCATATATGAATCGTAGAGGGGAAACTTACTACGTACAACGCGCCAGGGAGCAGTTGAGTAGTAATTGGAAGTTCGTGGAACATCTGCGAACTTCGCTAGAATGGGCTTTCTTTTTCTTTAAAAAAGACGAACGTTCTTAAATCCTTTTTAGTGTGTCTGTTAGTGCGTGACTTGGTCGAAAGCTATTCGCTCTTTCACTTCTATGCTTCGGATGGAATCGTGTGCAAAATGCGAAGGTCATATTATCCCCTCAGAATGTAAATAAGAGAATAAATGTGCGCAAATGCACTTCAGAGCATCGGAGCGTCAAACTTTGTAATAAGAAGAGCAAACTTTATTTAAATTATAATTTATTAATCCCTATTCATTCTTTGTAGTCAAAATTGGATCAATAGCGTATCGGTTGACAGAATAATGAGAAAGACTTTAAGATATCTTGATAAATCTCTTTGGGATATTTTGATAAGTTTTATAGAGACTTCAATAATTTTTTAATTTTGAACAGAAAATGGGTTATGTTTTTTGACGCAAAAAAGGTTGCCATAATTTACCTAACAAACCAAATCTTACAATTGGAATTGCTTCAGCTGAAAATCTTCTTATTCCTTAAGACCTTGGCAGTAGTGTCTTGGATGCAATTAGGTCATTCTTTCGTTTTTTGAAGATCGATTCTCGAAAGATTCCTTGGCCTAGTGGAGGTTCCATTGTCATCCCTTGAAGATCACACTGCGGAGGGAATAATCTCATGTCCAATCAGAAGAGGCTGATGTTATCTCAGTTTCCCATCATCTTCTGCCGAAGTGTCCCTCTTTCTTATTGATTCCGACATCCATGGCGTCCTAGCACGAGAGGAAATTCATGTCTAATCTCCAATTTAGAAAAATGTCCTTATCTTTTCGATCCGTTACGGGAAACGTATTTTCGCGGAAAATGTGTGTTTCCACTCCCGGCAATCATTTAATATCACTGTAGTTAAGCTTATCTTTCCATAATTCCGTTTCCATAATAAGACTCAATTTCGCCTTTTTATTGGAGTTCTGAAGTTTCCTGGGAGGAAAATTGTAATTTCTTTGTGTAAATTTGCTTATTTTCGATAGATTTATTCTGGATGTTAAAGTGAACACAGAGGCCTTTCTTTATATCTTTATTTAAACACACATTTCCAAGAGTTATTTGAAACTTCAGATTGTTTTACGTATAATAGGGCACAAGATATAGGATTGTAATGAAGCTGTATGGAAACAATATATTTCTGAGTTTTTTCATCACTTCGTGGTATATATCAGTCACTTCTCGGAAGTAGCTTTCTCCTCTATGAGCATCAAAATGGGAAAAGTATGCCGATTTATCTCCGAAGATTACGATCACATTCTTGAATCGAATTCCGCGAAATAAAGGTCGAAAAGGTTCTTTAGAAACTCATTTGATTAGGTTTTACTGAGAAATGCATCGATAGTGATTCTCTTTATCTAAGGGAGTTTATTGTTTCTTTTTTGCTTTTGAAGAGGATGTTGGAAATTACTCCTTGTGTATTATAAAGAAGCGAATAGATTTAGTTAAAGCTGTATTTCTGTTTTTGTAATATTTCAGAATACAAGTATTCATTTCAAAGGTGAACTTTAAGCAATCCTCAGTGCTTGTTGGTTGCCATGGAGGAATTTGGTCTCATGAGGAATAATAAACAGTGCGACTTCTGATAAATGCCTGAAGACGTCATTGGGATATAGTCACGTATAGTGGGCATATCGAAGGGCCACATCCTGTTTTCGCTCACGAGGGCCAAAGCTCACGTGTCCGCAAGGTCAAGTGACCCATCGTCCCAATAATGCAAAGAGGGTTACGAAACCTCGTTTTAATTTTTTTCGAGATTTGAATTTTTTCGAATTCTTTGCATAGCAGAATCGCTCATCGATTTAGGATCATCGATGGACGTGTTTTGCATCATAAGCACCCTCCCAATCGCGATGGCCTACATAAACAGGTGACTTAATGGCCTCACCCACTTACACCGTCTGGGATTGAAAGTGCTCCGAAGATGTGGATGAATTTTTTAAACTGCTGAGGATGGGTTTTATAAGGTGTTGAGATGGCACAGGTGGACCTGTTCTTCGGAGGATGGGTTTACTGTTTAGAGTGTCAGAGAGGGCTTCGGTAACAACTTTCCTTATTTTTTATAAATAATAAAGGATGCAGGATACATTTTAGATATTTTTAGTAAACGCTTTTGCTACATTCTTATATTGTGTGATGAAGTTCTAAAAATATTCTACATTCTTTTTGAGCTACACATTTCTTAATCTTTCTTCTCTTGTTATGGAATAGCAGGTATTATATATCATCAACACTATTTCTATTATTTGTGAAAGAAGCTGTTTTCTATTTTTTTAACTCTCTCACGAATTTTCTACGGTTCAATTATACTAAGTAATTGTAGCTGAAAAGTGTTCTGCAGTAAATATTTTGCCCTAAATGTAAAGGGTTAAAGAAATCTGTAGTGATATAGTAAATGAAGTTAGAAGTACCTTGAACTTACAACAACCATATTCCTTGGTAGTCTACTTGTCTACTAGTCTTGATATAAGAAGGAATGTATAGGTATATAGAATGAATGTATATGTAAATATACATATTTGATTAATTAATCAAGATTAACATAAAATATACATATTTGATGTTAATCTGGAAGTGGATTTTCCATAATTTTGAAGATCTCCTATAAGAGTCCTAAGGATATCGAAATAGTTTTTCGAATGTCTCTTTTTAATTCTTCGCGGATTCCGACATTTTCGGGTCAATAACTTTCTCTCGAAACCTGCGGCCGTCGGTGGTCATTTGTCTGTCGCACCGTTCGAAAGGAACATTTCCCCGCTAAAGCGTATTGCAGCAGTAAATCAGGATGATGTCGCTTCTGCTCATCCAAGCGAATTCAGGAACGCTCCGTCGAAGCCCTTCGTAAACATAGTGCAATCAGCTTGCCGTTTCCATGACTACGTTTCATTTTCTGAACGGTGGATGTTTCTGTATTTTTGGAATCATACACGAAATTATGTTCCAAAGCATAAAAATCGTTATATTTAGATTCTTTGTAATTCTAATTGATTATATTCGTCGTAAATAAATCATTATCCTAGTGATATATTCTATCAAATGCTTTCACTGCTTTCCCAGTCGAATTTCACTCTTGGAAGTGGTCGATGTATCAAAATCTACGAACAGATTGGGCAATAACGATTAGAGTATTGTCCATTATTTTCAGTCGTGTTTCTTCCATTTCTCAAAGTCACCTACAGAAGTTCGTATCGAAGGATATCATTGAAGCATTGAAAATTACAGTAGATCTTCCTTTCATTTAGAAGTACCATTCCCAAGTAATAAAGCCTTTTATTAATTGATTAATCCGGTAATTTAAAGTGACGAAACCAGTCATACCAGTTTTAGTATTATTTTAAAGTTAAATTAAACTCCTTGACGAGGATTATCGTCGAGGAATACGTCAAAAGGATTAGATCAACTAGAGATAATTTTAATCCGTTGTTAGCCTTAATAAAATCCATTTATCTTTTGAAGTACGAGCTTTAACACTCGAATTAATTAAATTAACGTAGATGGACTTCTTCTGCAATTAAATTCTCGAGTTCTAAATGCGTAATATTAATGAAAATTTATATATCGGTGATTGTGGATAAACACGAATGTATAAATACGCTCTTTATTGGTATACTTCCTATCAATTGAAAGAGTTATTTTTATCCTATTACTAGTTCTTTGGTTAAATCGATTCTTATAATTATGAATTCTTAAGTTGACTGAAGAAACTTCACTGATTTCGCTAGGGATCGTGATTCAATTTATTTCCCATCAATCTCTCCTTTCCGTTTATCCCTTTCGAGTTAATATTCAATTGCTGTTATTTGAAGGAGCTATTTGTCCCTATTCTTCATTGCACCGTACATCTCCTTTAATCTCCGTTGAAAGCCTTTTTCCGAAATAAATAAATGCTGACCCTCTTCAATATATACGACCTTTGTCTCGACAGGTTGAGTTTCCTCCGGAGATACATTTCATATTTTAATAATTTTTGAAAAAGATACTCAAACGAAGGAATTTCGTGTTTAATTCGTGTAGATTCTTTCCCTGAGCATCCACGAATCTAATAATCGTTTGCTCAATCTTTTTGAACGTATGAGTGTCATAATAAATTTTCCCATAAGATGTTTATGAGAATGAAGGCAGATTCATCTAAATCCAAACGCTCTGCATTGTGTACTCTTGTAAGGAATGAGTCCCTGTTGACCTGCTTTTTTCACTGCCTTGCTTTTATGTACATATTTTTGTGATGCTTTATCTTCTTTTCATTGCTTCATATTTTTATCACTTTTTGATATATGTGCTTTATCACATCTAATTTTTACTTTTATTTATTCATAGAATTGTTTTCATGTTACATGAATTTTTTATTTTTATTTTATAATTTTATTCGAGTCATTTAATTTTTAATTTCATATGTGTTATTATTTCATCCATATATGTTCATCATTTTATTCTAGTATTTTCATTCACATTTTATTTTTTTAACGTATTAGAAGGTAGTCAAGTCAGTGAAACTTGTAAATCGTACATTCTTTTCCAATTACGCTATTCACTGGTTTTATAAGAAGATGTGCTCTACGAAGAGAATGTTCCTCTGAATTTATTCGTTGCAAATATTTTTTATATCCCTCAACCGCTCCTTACCATCAGCTCCTCCTTAGGAATCCGCTATGAGAAGAAAAAATCGCTTCACAGTCGAGCGATCTGCATAATCATACAATCCATCTGAAGAGGCTGTTATCAGTAATAGGAGATGCGAAGTAGGTTGGGATTATACGTCTGGGGTCGCCCCCACCCAGAGGGCATCGCCCTGGTCCGACTGCTTCACCTAGGAAGGGCGGCCTTCGTGGGTGCCAACTCAATCGCTCCAACTTTCCTCAGAAGTCTTCTGAAAAAGTACCGCATATTTTCCTCCACTTGTTTTGATCGATTCCGCTCTCTTTTACGCGACATATAATATTGCGAATGCGAGATATGTAAGTTACGTCAATCGTATGCGATTTAATTCTTTCAAAATGTGACGCAAAAGTGAGATAATATTATGGTTCTCATTAAAACATGCATGTTTATTAAACCGTCCTTTTTATTGTTATTCCACAATAGTCATTTTAACCATAATCAGAATTTATAATAGGTTATGGTTGTAAATTTTAGAATGGGAAAGTTTTTCTTAAATCCCATAGACATTTGATTAAATTTAATTAAAGATCATAATAGCTATAATGACTCAGGCATCCTTTAAAGAGATCTCAAACACGAAGGAGTTCTTTAATACGCAGCATCTGCCGAAGACCGCTTTCAATCGCTAAGACTTCGCAGCGAAAAGATCGAGCGTAAATTTGGTTCTTGTTTTTTTCTCGAACGCAGTATCTCTGCCGATCGCCGCACGATGGAGAAAAAAAGAACATCGGAACCCGCAGAGCTACGCGTGGAATGAAGTCCGTAAAAAAACCTCTCGGCGTCGCTAATATATGTTTTTTTTTATTTTCCGCATCTGCGGAAGGAAACCGCCGACGCATTAGCGCCAGAGTCGACTTTCCTCGGATCGTTTTCCAGAAGTGAGGAAATGCGCGGGTTGCGAAAGCCAATTGATTTGAGGAAAGCGATATCGAGCTTGTTTTTCTAGGAGCTGATTTCAATATGTAAACTGCAATCGAGGCATTGGTTGGTATAGATTTATTCCGTAAGAAAGGCCAATATATTAGGTAGAAGTGTTTGTAGGTTTTAAGCGCTAAAGTGGTTATCTTTTCTGATCGATTAGTAGAATTCCGTCTCCTTAATTACCTCGTATATCTATTCACATATCTACTATTATCTAATATATATCTATTCATATTTCTGACTGACAAATGAGATTACACTCTCGTAAATTACTTCTCCGAATCTCTCTTTCTTTTCGAAGGAGAGTAGAAAAGAGAGGCATTTCTAGCCTCAACTGGAACATGGTTGACATGGGAATTCCTCGGGCGTCCAACTCGTATTCGGGGTCTCAGAGGTAAAATGACGCTTTCGTGGTGTGTATTGAGCGTTGTATATGTCACAGGAACATGGATAAACATAACCATGCTATTCTCTTTTTTCCCAAAATTCCTCTGGACACCGCAAACAAGATGGGAAAGGAGGTCATCTTGGCTAGTTTCTGTCCCTTTTTTATGGACTGTCTTCCCTCACCTTTCTATTATACCTCTATGTTCAGTCTATTTGTCATCAAATATTAACATGCTTGTTTACGTGTAAATTTTTTTGTTATATTTCTTCATACACTACGTATAAATAATGTTATTCATACGCAATGGTCTGTACAGCCGGCTGACATACACCTGTGATTATCGACTTTTATTTCAATCGAAGTTTTCATTTTGGGAGAGCGAAATGTAGCCGTGTTGATTATTATTCAGCACTAATTAGTGGTCTGCATTAATAATTCAGTGTTCAATACGTCAGTGGCTCGTTGAATACGTTATCGATATGACGAGTGTCCAAATATTCACAAATATATACATATTTATACGCTAAAATGGTTTATTAAATGGATTTATTGCTTCCTCGCGCCATAGTCTTCCGTTCGATTCCCTGATCACGAAAATTGTACGGTTAGAGTTTTCATCATTATTCAGTAACTTTTCTGTTTTGGAATTCAGCATTGACTTTAGTTAAGCAATTCCCCTGTGCTCTCTTAAAGGGCACGCGGTTTAAGCTCATAAATTCGTCTTCTGAACTGTAATTCCGATATTTTCCTAAACTATGTATGGATTATGAATATGAATAAGGCATAAATCATAGAAGAGCGAGCGATACTTTCTCATCAATTATCTAACGTTCCAGTAAATTTTGACTCATCTACCAATTCATTTGCATAATCTAAATTCAATATTGGCTCCATTTTTCACTCTAAAGACACACTCTAAACGCGTTTCTAATACACTATCGTCTACTAAACACTAATCCGGTCCCATATTTCAAGGATCGACGATGCTTATTTTTTTAGAAAGTAGACGTTGAAGGATCACGTCCTCTTCACCCGTAATTTTCAGTTTCTCGCCTCCGAGCCGTCCAACTATTACGAGGAATTTAAACGCACGGAAGGTAAAAACACTCTGCTGCTTTCCCAATGCCTTAGACGTCAAAAATCTGAAATGTTGTGTCTTTACACGACTCGATACAAGGTTGGTTCAATCGGGAGCGATAAAGCCCTTCGTTTAAGGGCGAGAAACCGGTCCCAGTAAAAACTGCCCCCGGAAGGAACACCTGGTAATTGGTCTGTTGCTAATGGCAATCCAATCGATTCCCAGAGACCTTTCATTCCAATTCACCGCCTCTCGTATTATATCCCCGTGTTATGACGACGGTGTTTCTCAAAGGTGACGCAATACCGAGTTCGAATTCGCAGAACGCTTTTCGTTGCCTTTTTGTTCTCTTCCACGAAACAATCGGCACTCCTTCGCCGCTCTTTACCACACCTCTTTGGCGCGAAGATTTATCAGTAACTTATGGTTGTTTTTGTTAAGCCCTCGATTTCCTTGGAAGTGCGGGAAAAGAGGTGCTCCAGTTAGAGACGCTGGACCGAAAAACAAACTACATTTGCATGCAGAAATTCTGTAATCGTTTCGCAGAGGGAAATTTATCAGAAGTGGAGCGAGGATACCGGGATATTATTTAAATTTGGTTTTGCGTGACGTATATAATTATATCGTTAAAACAGTCTGCGTTGAGTTCGTGTTTGTACGGTGTTGGTTTTTCGAATATTCGCACTTACGGATGACTTGCCCTAAATCGAGGTGTACGTCACGGGATGTGTTTGGGTCCTCAACCATAAACGAGATTTGAAATTTTAAAATCGTAGCCTGAGGATGAGTTGCTTGCATAATTTTACTGATTTATAATCATGTTATTTAAAGGTAAAGACAACCGCTTGAGACTAGAAAGTTTTGAAACCGCAGGCGATTTAAATCCCAAATCATATATCAGTGAATGCACAAGAAGCTTTCGGTAGCTATTAGGACCGACGTGAAGTCTCGTAGTGTGCCCCGATTTCTTCTGCGAGCAATTTGGCTATCGTTAGTGTAAATACAACACAATGACCCTGCGAATAACTCTATTATTAACTTGAGGAGCGGGCCAAATGAATTCTATTCTTTGGCTTTAGTCCAAGCTAGGTCACTTTCCTGTCATCGCAACCATTAGCGGTAGCGATTGACAACAAATGAAAGACATATTTACCTTTGCTGCCCTGTTGACAAAAGAAAAACTGCCTTAGAACTGTGATTGGATGAAAATTCGTTCTTAGACCCAATTATCAAGATAAAATTTATTTTTATCGATGTTTGTATGATAATAAGAAATATTTTATGGTCTTTTAACCGAGGATTTCAAAGAAATCGTAAAATTCTATTCATAGATAACTGATTTTTGAGTGGAGAAAACCTTTTTAATTTTTAAAACAATTTTTTAAGCTCCATAGAAACCATGACTAGTCGATTGGTTGATGTCCATCGATCAAAGAGGTGACTCGAGTTTTGTTCCCTGTGGGATTATGTGAAGCGATCTCTTTAGACGAAGTATCCTAGACGAGTAAGTTATTCCATAAATTGACTAATACTTTTGAGTAAATCAAACTTGTGGGTTAAACAAGTTGGGACGCAATGAGAAAATATCCCGCCCGCTAAGGCAGCGTTTACGTGCTTTTCATGTGAATCGTGACCTAATATCATCGTATCCAGAGGCGAATAAATTTTCTGAACGTACTTCTCGAAAGAAACCAACGTCTTATAGATTCGCGTCCTCCATCGGGGAGATGAAATCCGGAAGGCGGTTGGCAGTGGGAGTGGATGCCTTCGGTGTTGGCGGTAAACATTATTACGCGTTACGTCACCGCCGATCCGCCATTTGTTTGTTTTACTCTCTCGGCGTTGCTACACCGACCACGAAACCGCAACGGCTTAAAAAGATTGATTCTACCTAACGGCAAAGTGTGGGGTTAATTCCGGTTGTCACTGCAGAAGCTGTTGGAAGGAGACGCTGAGGATTTAGGGCGGAGGTTAAACGATTCGGAAGGGAATTCCTCGAACTAATTTATGATGACGATGGAAGGATTTAATGATGGAGAAATGCGAGGCATACTGAGATGTCTAACCAATGGTGTAAAGGACCGACCATGGTATTATTGTATGCTTCGTTTATCTATTTTATAAATATATTTACTGATTAATCCGAATTAAAGTTTTCTCTTTCTAAATAAACCCCATGGAATAAATTTTACTGATCAAAGACCAACATTACCATCATGCTTTTAAGTTTAATATTGCGTCTGCCTCAACGAAGAAAAAGGATTAAATCGTAAACTCTAATTTCCATTAACTCGCGTTATAATTCCAAATACGATGAAGTACGGAATGAAGAGACCGAATTCCGTCTTCTGTTTATTGAGTCGGAAGAAATTGTGCATCAAACTTCGAGGTTAAGTCGTGTTTGACCTTTTCTCGCAATCTTTCAACACTTGTTTTGTTATAAATTCTCATTGAGTTGAAATTGCACAACGGAACATGGTCGCAGTAAGGCCTTCAAATCCTTTATCGTGGTGCTTCCACAGATAAATGTTTCCGTCCGTGGTCATTTGTATGTTTGCGGTATTTCATTTCTTATTTTTACTGTACTTAGGCACCTTATACTCAAGGATTTTAAATATTTGATTCACGTTTATGAAAAAAATAGATTTCTTATATTTTATCATCTCTCTGTAGTTTGGATACATGTCGTCCGTTCGATATTAGCTTTATAAACAAACTGGAAACTTTATTAGAAACCTGAAAAATGGGGAACAAACTGCCTAAAATAAACTTCAGTCGTTAAAGTGTCCTTAGGTAAATATAGCATTTAAAACGACAACAATAGTAATGTTGGGAATCAACAATAGAGGTGTCATCAACTCTGACTTACGTAAGCTCTTTTTTATTATGTTCCGGATAAATTTGTCTGTCCTATTGTTATCGCATCGTCTAAATTGTTTATTTTAGGACTTTGGTGAACCGATGAACTCTGGTCGTCAAAGCCTTATCTTTCTATGCTCTGGATTTTTCCATCGGTAGAATGTTTCCATCAAATAAGGTCATGATTTCAATTTATGGAGAACAATGGAAAATTCCGTGTGATTTTAAAAGCAAGAATGTGGACTCCAGTCATTCAAACAAAGAAATATTTCATGAATGATCTTTTGCACGGAATTATGAATATTTCTCTTTACATCGTTCAGAGCTATTAATAAATTTAATCTATGTTTCTTTTGTTTTGAAATAGAGATTAGATATATTCTGTTTTGCTGCTTCAAAGCTTAATCTTGTATAAAGAGAATAGTTTTTTTCTGAACTCCAAATCATTGTTAATCATTGAAACAGCTCCATGCATTCTAATTTATCTCGAATTCTTCGCATATCAGGTCACATGCATTCTTCTCCTTGAATAAATGTTTTCAGAATTCCCTCTGACTGTGTCATTCCTTACTTTTTTATTCAACCATACTCTCCTATGTTGGCGGAAATCATGAAAAATTATTTGACGCATTCTATAATATTTCTTCCCATTTTTATAGTTACTCAGGAGTTTTTATTGATTAGAGCACAAATAAAAAGTAGAGACCAATAATATATTTATTAAGTTAATTTTAAAACCAATCTTGAAATAAATGTTCGATAATCATTGAGTATTTATAGTGGCAGCAATTATT
This sequence comes from Pantala flavescens, assembly GCA_020796165.1. NCBI lineage: Eukaryota > Metazoa > Arthropoda > Insecta > Odonata > Libellulidae > Pantala > Pantala flavescens. The sequence goes on from CM036883.1 coordinate 9,896,749, forward strand.
GTTTCACGAAAATTGGTTTCTTATGACACATAATCGCTATAATAAATTAAAAGGTCTCACACGACAATTTAACTCATTCATTTTATCCACAGTCTTTAATGGAAATTTAACGTCGTTTTCTTCATAATGTATATGGATATTATTATGGCTTATACTACATATATTGTAGTTATAATTTCATCTCGGTATCTGTGACTTATCTAAATGCCTCTTACCACTGAGCCCTGTTAGTCCAGCATCACCTGGCGAAGGCTGAGAATCCTCGTGACCGTCGCCCAAAAATCTAATATTCCCGCCTCCGTTGACGCACGGAAACGGGCAATGGATCAATTATTCATGAACCGTCCATCGTTGCTCCATCCATCCTTTCGTAACTTCTCCACTCGCGTCCAAGAGAAAAATGTGCGAGGGACGTATCAAAAGACGTAGCAGGTGCGGTTTCTAAGGAAAAAGATGCACATTTTTTATAGCACACCTTTATATGCCACTTCCTCGTAGGTGCAGAGTGCATCCTGCCTGCAGTATCGATTCCTGGTTTCATTCAGCGGACTGCACTGCCCCCACAATTCCCCTCTGCGGTCATTGACGCTTTGCAGATGAACAAACGCCTTCGTTTGGGAACACTTCTTTTTGAACCCTTCACTCTTCAGATGCACGTCTATAGACATAAATCATAAGATTCTGATTCCATTTTATGAAGTTTTGTTGATGCAACACTCAAAGGTTATCCGACTGCTATATCTAGATTAATAGTTACGTGAGAACATATATGTATATTTCACTCAAGATTTTAAAAGATAGTGAAATTAAAAGACAAAGATGTTTAAAATGTGAAGATGATGTGGAGTCACTTGCACTTTTGTCTCAAAAACCGCCAACCTCCACAGACAGTTTCTCAGTAAACATTTATCGATTGGAAGTAGGAAGTGGAGATATTGAATGAAGAAGTTGCCATTTTCATGGATTTTCGTGCTTCAGTTTTCCATAAAGACGATGATAAGGTTCTCTGTGTTTGTCTTATGGAGTTCTGTCGTTTACTTTGCATACCTTTCTGCGAGTTTTGTTTTTCTTTCCATATGAAGTCGAAACCAGTCTTGGATAAAAATTTCTGTTTCCAGAAGAGAGGAATCGCTAGAAAACCTTTCATTTATAGTTTTGTTGCCTCAAAGATGAATAGAAGAGCATGCGAAAGGAACACAATTCAAAAATTGGAATAAAGAGAAAGTAGATATCTAGGAAAAACTATTAAAAAAGTTTCGTTGACAAATAGTTTTATTCATTTACGCAAATGGCAACTCAAACTGCATTTACGTGTTTGAGTGATCTTTAGTAATTTTAATAGAAAATAATGTCTTTTTAGATGAAATCCATAAAACCTTAATTATCACTGTAATTAATGGAAATGATAAACTCACATTATCATTCCATGAGCTCGCTATTCAGTCAAAAGCATTTAAGAGAGATTTTAATCGCTCAAAAAGGCACAACCTTGACCCCCCCTTTTCATCCCTTTGGAATAATTGCTCATTCGCCCTAAAACTTCCCTCCACAATAACTCCTTCTATTGGACGGAGTCGTGAGCTTTCCTGTCACATTCGCGGTTTTTGAAAGAAGCCCTTTCATTCACTTTTGATCAAAGAGTTCTCCCTCTTTCTTCTCATTAAAGCTCACTTTTTTACGTCTTACACTTCCCTCAAAGGTCAGTGGGATTCTTACGTCTGTACTTCTTTTTTTATCGCCTTCGCTGGCTTTGATCTCCGCCAATGATTTTTCACACGAGTCGCTTTCCACGTTCTTTTTTTACCGTAAATCGGTGGCGAGAAAAATATCCAGTCGTCTTTAATGATTGCGAATATTTCTGCTTCAAAGGTTATCACTCCTTTGGCACTTGTTTTCTCGACTTTCCTTTTTCGTTAGCCAATCTCTTCTTGTATACGAATGATAGCATATTTAACACCAAGCGGTGGGCGTTAATTCAGCCGTGGTCTTCCTCTTTAATTACACTTGCGTATCATTTGCAAATGATTTGCTTTCGGGTGATTATCGTGCTTTGCGTATGTGAGGACATATAAGATGTATACGAAAAATGTTCTTCTAACATTTTTCGTGCACCTCTTTGTCTCTTCTCCAGTGAATTTCTCAGTATTTCTTGTTTTGCAAGTTTCGTTGAAGTAATTATGATTTTATAGTAAAATATAAATATTTCACGATAGTTCCGATGTCTTTGTACTCAAAATTAAGTTCTCTTATTAGAATGGAGGACTTGATTACAATCAAGAATTATTTTAATACATATATTCAGACCTTATATATGTCAAAGTATCTCTATTACTATCTTAAAGTTCTTTACTTACTGAAGGTTCCCAATCTTCTCCATTCTTAATACAAATCAGTTAGTGATAAATCAACTAAGTCGTGTATTTTCATTCCGGAAATATTTCATTGTCTTTTCTTGCCGAATACTTCTTTGCTTGTGTACAGTAGATTTTTAACCCCATCTTTCATGAAGCTGTTGCTCTTCCTTTCAGAGAATGTTTGATTGGTTCGATAGATTAATCATTCATACGATTTTATATCGATTCCAAAAGAATTTGACAGGAGTCAAATGCCAATCGTCTTTCGAACGAGAATTGAAGTTGACATCTGAAAAGCCAAAGTATTTGATAACTTGTCTTAGAAAAAGTCCTTTTCTCTTTTTCAAAATCTTTTTTCAGTCACGATTCCCTCGCAGTGGCGTAGGATTTCTGGGTTCTTTGGTAATTCACTAAAAAGCGAGTCTCAAAAACACCGCTCTTTATCTGTCCCGATTCTTTTATATTTCTGCAGTTGTGAACTTTAAAGCTGAGCGAATTCAAGTCATGTCTGGATGGATTATTTCTTTTTGCTGGGAAAGCTTGCGAAATTCTTAGGATTCGTGAAATGATTGAGAATTCGTTGCGAATTAGACGGTTGATCTCAAAATTTGAAGAAAAGAGTTGTGAAATAAGAACAAAAACGCCCTTCCTAATTAATTAGAACATAAAGTTCCCGTTTTCTTAATAATTCTGATATTCCTATTGCATCATGGAAATTTATCTTTCACTTTTTACTCAACTGTTCGACCACGTTTAAAACAGAATTTTTAGAATTCATTTAGAAACTTTATTAATGTTATCTTTCGAGAAATACTCAGGAAATAATTGTTTTATCCGTAATAATACAAGCTATTGTATAGTAAACTGATGAATAATTAATTATAACCCTTCCATTTAGGATCGATTGACTTAAAAATTAACAGTACTGGAAGTATAGATATATTAGGAATTGGAGCTATTGTAGTATACTTAATCGGTTTTTTAAACTGTTTACATAAATGTAACCAATAATATCTCAATATTCGAACGATAATCCTTTAATTTAAATCTTTTAGAAGCGTTTCCTTTGACAGGTAAGTACATCATTAGAAAATTAATTTTTAACGAATTGAAATGTAATATTTTGAAAAATAATTGAATATCATTTTCTATGAATTTTGGCTTTCTGCAGTAAAACTTTCGCAAATCGTGCGTTTCTTGCTCATGATAAAAATTCAGCGGATGTATTAGGTCCTATATTTCCAAAGCTTTGAATAAAATTCTCGCGAACCAGCTATAGCGGTCAAGACTTTCTTTCATCGTAATCAGACGGTGTTAGATTTTACTAAAACCGTAGAACCAGTTGGACTGGTTGAGAGGAAAATCTAACTGAACGCTCTCCTACGACATTTAAAATCTCGACATGCGATTTGAAAAGTATCTAATGAAAAAAAGACAATTACCGCGTCCGACATTTCTCTTGTTTAACGAGCCTTATTTATAGGAGATCGCGTTGTACACGTTCGTCTCGTGATTGGAATACGTCACTCGAATTTGAGGTTTGAGAGATTCCATTGAAAGGATTGGAACCGTCATTGTTGCAGTTCCGGTCGACGAAGTGGCAAATTTATTTTCAGATCGGTTTACATTTCGGAACCGGATTGAACCGGTTTCTAATCAGATCGATTTCTTGGATTTTTCTAATCCCTGTTTACTGTCTGCTTTGGTTACATCTAAAAATCTCCATTGATATTTTAACTTTCTTTACGTTCATTAAATAAGCTCCTAATTCTGAAAGCTTTCCCGACTTCACGACGAAGAATTGGAACAGATATTATAACGTCTCACTTTTAAATACAACATTATCGCATCAAAATGTGGAGTGACTCAGTTGCGAAACGAAGGTAATGGTCTAAAATTGATAAGAGTACAATGCGTGTTATTTAATCGGAGATTAGATTTAACATGAGTGTGAGTCATAGTTCCACAAATTTCAGATCTCATTTTTGTTATCTTAATTGCCCTGTGGCGTGAATACTACAGCAAATTGTTTCTGTTTTCAGTTTGGACTCAGGATTTTTACCGTTTACTTTTCACGTCCATTTTTACTTTTTATTCTCTTCACTAAATTTCAAAAGTTCTAATTTTGCAATCGATATTAGACTCAGTTTTTAATTTTGTCGTCGTTGATGATTGTTTGCCAATATTCGATGTATATTTTTCGAAATGTTTGTAATCTTCAGTCCGATAGCCTCCCTTTAAAAGGCGACAGTAAAAAAGTGCGGTTTATCGCAACTCAGTGGGTCACGTTGTATATGTGTCATGACGTCGTGCTTAATTATTCACGGCGGAGTTTCTTCCCCACGGTGCCAAGCGGAGATAGCATTGCCCGTGTCACCGACTTGTCCTCCACAAGAAATGTCGTGTTTTTAACGACAAACTCTATTCCTATTCGCTTCTCATGTTTATATCCTATTTGTGCCTCTTTTTCACCCAAATCTCATCTCTTTTTACAGCCTTTTCAACATATTTGCTCGATCGTCCACGATAATTTCAAACGTGACTTCGTTTACATCGCTTTTCTTTGCATTCTCTCATGAGTTCATCAAGTGAGATCATATCTTTCGAAAAAGGATTTCGGGTTTCGCTTATGAATACATTTATCTGTGTATGGTATTCAAACATCTACCTGTTTATGTTTTAATTCAGGTAAGCTTAGCCAACTAAGGAATTTATCTAATAAAACAATACATTTGATATTTTTTGCTTAAGAATATTAATTAAAATGAAACCGTGAAAAATATAGCAGTTTGGTGTTAATCACCTTAATGTCGTGAAATCGACAAATTAAATGTTTTATTAGCCGAAAAAAAGTTTTAAGTAAGAAAAAGATCGAGCACTGTTAAGACTATAGTTTCATCTGATCATTTCTTTATAAATAACAAAGCACTTCATCTACCGCCTTGTGTCATTCCTTCCTTATTTGCTTTCCCTGAAAGTTTTCTGAAATCCTTACCATGTTATAATTCACAGCATGAAGAAAGTTTTTTTTTCTGGTTTGTATCTAAATTAAGCATAATATGAATTAGCTAAATCAAATCTTAATTTAAAACTCTGCAAGTTTTTATTTGCCTTTTTACAGTATATTTCGGCTTTATCTTTCTCCCCTTTCATGATTTATCCAACTCTTTCCCGCACCATCCTTCATCTACGCCTCACCCCATCAGGTCCCGCAGACTCCAGCCGCTTCGATTTTCACATTTTAGGTTATTTTATCGCTTTTGCCCCATCCACAAAGTCCATTTTCCCATTCATTGCGTAGCTATGCGGAGTTCCACAAGGTACACCTCTGTCACCTTTTGAGTTTCGAATGTCCGTTGTTTGACTACGTCTCTTATTTGCACGTGTAATGAGTCATATTCAAGGATTTGCGATGAAATGGCTCCAAAAAACCGCCGATGGCCGGATGAGGAAAAGCGCGAATTGCTTCATATCCAAGTGACGTCCCGTGACATCCGGTCTTAATCATCGTCCGCTAATCTACCAGCTCGGTATCTCTAAAATAAGAATAATATTAGCGCATTAAAGCATCGTGTCATCGTAGGTTATCATTCTATATTGAGTGTAGCTATGTAAAACTATTGGGTAAAATGTACTTTATAAAGATGACATTCCTCGTAATAAATAACTTTTACGAAAGGGTTTTTAATTCCGAAACAAGTGTTTTAATTTCGCTCTTATAAATAGAAGGGCAAAGCCGAAAGACCGAATCTTCAAAGCGAATCCTCATTCGCTTACATTTTTCATTTTTACTCTCCGAATTATTTCGGAGCCTTTCTCCGCTGCGAGCGCACGATTCCGAATTTCAGTTCCCGAAAATTACATCCGAATCGCGTCCTTACACTCTTTCATAATGGAAGCCGGAATCTAATTGCACTTTCCCTCAAGGCCTCAAATACCCCTTCGGCGACATTTCCTTTCTTTCAACACCTGCGCCATCCCCTCTTAGATGTGCACACGCGATAAGAACCTAAGAATCGGTAACGAAAGGCCTTCGAAATGGTTTTTTGTTCCCACTTTTCAATGGAGAAATTCGACGTTGATGACTTTATTTATTACGGATCGGTATCCTTTCTGTCTTAGCTAATGTTCCACTTCTTTGACTTTCTTATGGAAGTGGTGGAATATTAGTTATATGTTAAAGTTTTCAAGAGGAATATTTTCCTTTCTTAGTGCTATTCCTGTGGTTTTCAAGACAACGACGTATTTCAACTTAAGCTCGTTCAACATTCTTATATTTTTCATTGACAATCATAGTTAATACCTTATAGCTCATCTTCTCTAATTAGCCATTTTTCCTTATTTTATATCTTGTTTTATTATGAGGAAGATAATAAAACTAAATCAAAGCAATCGTGTAATATTAGTGTGATTTAACGCCCATTCGCCCAAAGAAATATTAACCTAATTCTAGTCTCTAATATTAGTATAATATTCAAAATATTTAGCTGTAGAAAAGGAGTTTCATCAAAAGTAAAGATATGATTAGAGTTTCGGTGTATTCTTTACCATATAAAAGTAAGAATAACGGCCGAATAGTCCGTTAAATGAGGTTCTATACTTCCGCTACTTGAATTCGAATTTGAACTGAGTTTTTATTGGACAAATGAGTTCCTTCCGCAGGTGAATGAGGGGAGAATCGCCGGCTGATATTCACCCTTCGGTGGTCGTAACGGAAATTTTCTCTTTTAATGGTCAAATATAAATCTGAATAACGAATTAATATCGAAAAAGAATTCCTCTCGAAGAAACTTGTTTACATAATTTCCATTATGAGGAAGAGATTCCCACGAGATTAATTTGAGCGTGTTTTTATTTCGCCGAACCGTTCGCAGAAACGGCTTCCGTTATTTAATCGAGGAAACTTTTTCTTTTCCTGACCACCTATGTAAAGACCGTGAAAATTTTCCCAGAGACATTTTTTTGGAACGGATTAAAAATCCCTTTTGGTTCATGGCCGTTTCGCACCGATTCGCCTGAATCATTCAAATGGAGACATTCGCCCTAAAGTTGAGTGTCTCTGGAAATGTGTTACCTAATGGATACGAATCTTTTGAAGTCCACGAATTCGTATAAGTAGGTTGATTTGGAAGTGTTTATCTAAGATAAATAACATTTGGTAGCGAAGGAAGAGACTGGCCTACATTTGTAAAAAAATTTCCTATATTTCACTCGAAGTATATTTTTCCAGGGGCAATTCTATAAATTCTCGAAGTTTGGTTGATATAAGGTGTGCTTATTTACGTAAATTCATACTTTGAGAAGTAAAGAAAAAGAGTTTGACCTTATTTTTTAATATTATTATCCCCTTGGACTTCGCATTGCATCTGGAACATTTTGAGGAATAAGTAATCATAAATATCGAAAGGGGTTCAAATTTGAAATAGTGTCATGCATTCCATTCAGCTCATCAAACTTATGAATCACATATATTTTTTCTCTATATCAGAGGAAATAATCCTTTTTTAAGCTGTACATCGTGAGGATGAAACGCCTTGGACTTAACACGTTTAGGCGAACCGTCCTTGTACGCTCAGTTTCTCTTGTTAAATGTCCCGAACATAAAATTAAAAGCGAAGACGGATGCTGCGTAATGTACCAGGAAAACCGCCTGCTAGATGATCCTCCTCTCGAGAATCTCTTTTCTTTTCGAAATTAAAAGGAACTGAAGGTTATGACGTCAAAGATGACTGTCCCCCTCCTTATCTATTTAATGGGTGGGGTTTCGCGTCATTAACTGCCCTCCAAAGAGTTGTTTCCCACCTCCGTTATTAATCGCCATAAAAATGTTAATAACCCATCGCTCTGTTGATTTTTGTGCGTCACTACGCCGTTCTTCACATAGGATAACAACGTCCTCTCGTTCTCATTAAGGATCAAAATCTTTGTGTCCGAAGTGTATTTTTAGCCACCGCTGCTTCGTCTATTTGAAATCTCTCGGCCCAAATTCAATCGTCTATGTTGTTCCCGTTTTGGTGATCTGATATGTGAACATGAAGAGAGTTATTTCTGTTCCTCTTCAGAACTAATGATGTGTTATGAGTTTGAATTGCTTGATTTCGTGTTTTTCTTTATTCCGATGGACTCCTTTTATGCAAATTGCTGAATGAAAATCATAGATTTAGTAATTTCAATAACATCAAGTTCAATTTATAAAAATTATTTACTCTATTGAATTATAATAGTATTATTAATATTCATATGGATATACATTAATAATTAGCTTTCAGTATTTATTTATAGTTTCAAAGAATAATTATAAAATAAAAAGAGCAGACTTTTTTCGGCAATAATAGCCTGTTAGATTTAGCATTAAATATTCCAATTTTAGATTTGTTCCATTATTTTGATACTTACAGTATACATATACCTCGTGGCCTTTGCCCTGAGGCGATACTTTGATTTCTTCGATACATTTATTTACCCTCTTTCAATCCTTAAAAACCTCATTCTGTCTCCTTCCAATTAGCCTACATAGAAGTTTTCAGTTCGTCGTGATTCCCTCTTCTATTCCTTTTAATCCAATCTCCATCATTTCGATTAGCGGAAGTTTCTCTTAATAAGGAAAACGATCGAGATTTTTTGCGTGATGTAATTAAGATTCACGTCACGATATAACTGTGAACCTTTTTTGTCCTCTTCAATACGAGGATTAACCATAGGTTTTACGTCTGTTTGCAGAGGATGATTGTGGTGATCTTTGATCGTAAGTAGTCCTTCCAGATGAGCAAAAAATTTGAAAATATGGACGTGAAATCATTAATATTGGCGAAAAGTATGTTTTTTTTTTAAGTTATGAATAAAATGGATTTATATCTCCGCTGTTCGTTATTCCAGATTCGGAATATCTTTCTGTGGGTTTTACCAATTTATTATATCAATGTTACAGTTAGGAACAACTTCCATCGGGCAACAATTTTCTCCCAAAATAATTTTCTATGGTGATATATTCTGTCTAAGCACGATTTCTTTTCTACTTAGTCAATTTCTAAAAGGTCAACATAGATACAAATTATTTGATCGAATATATCGACGCGATAAATATTAATAATAAATTTTCATCACTAAATACTCTGCTAAGATATGCCATTACAAGAATAAATTCAGATGATATTTTAAATAGTCTCATTCATTTGAATACCAAAGTAAAAATTGATAACCAATATCGATCGTCAAACCAATCAATAGTTCGACTACCTTTGACCTGTTGAACAGATCTCGGGTTCATTGTCAATGTCGGAAAACATACGCTGTTTTAGAAGCTATATGATTCCAGTATCTATTCGATTTCTCTGGAATCGATTATCGTATCGAGCGAGATCTTTCGAGGTGCGTAGTGAGATTATTTCCCGTACCTTTTATGTCCTCGAATGAGCATAATCACATCGCCCTTTCCAAGTGTCTCGTCTTGGGTCACCCCATATACTGCCGCTGGGAAAAATCTCTCGCGCCATTCACGGCATTAATCTCGTTACGTCTTCCCGACCATTTGTGTCTCATTAAAGGCTGAGTGGATGTGGGGCGGCGCCATGGCGATTCGTGTAGCGAAAGAAGAGTTTGAAACTTTTTTGAGGTTCTGGGGAAAAGAATGGAGAGGTTTAAGGAAGGGAAGTTTCTACCTCTTCGCGGTAATACAATTTCCTTCCTTAAATTTAATATTGAGTGCAAGAGATGGTCGAATCGGATGTGGCAGTTTCGTTGTAGTTATCCTTAATGGAAGAGATGTAATCCATTATTCTAATAGGATATTTTTTATTCGACGTATATTCATCTGAGCATCTCGTCTTCGATGGACAGTTGTTTATTTAAAAGTGTTTAATTTCTCTTAAGTTATAAGTGAAACATTGCCTGTAAAAATGTGATTATTCAGCTGTTGATAATCCACTCGATGATATTGAGTTCTTGATTGTGATTGCTGATACTTTTCTTTTGACTATTTACAGTATTTTTCGTGATTCTAGACATATTTTGTTAGAAATATTTAAAAAGTATTCATTATTGTTTTAAAATTCGGATATGATTTAAATATCAGACAAATTTTGCTAAGCTTTTATTAAGAATGTGGAATTTTCGATCACAATGTAATGTCCAAAATTTCTGTCCATTCCAATATATGAGAATATCAGAGATTTTAGAATGAGCAAAAGTTTTTCCATCCTCTTTCACATTCCAAACAGCGTCTAAGATTGTTATTGAGAAAGGCTAATATATTCATATTTTCTTATGCGTTTTCTATTTCATAAGTCGTGCTTAAGCTATCATATAGGTCAACAACACTTTGATCACTCCCAATATTCAGGGCAGTAGAGAATTTAGAATGTGAAATCAATTTCTTCCCACCCAACGTAGATTCCCTTAGGAACAGGTCTTCTAATGGTCTAGCGATTCGTCACACTCCGTCCACCTTTCAGTTGCCTCCTCATCGATCAAACTTTTCCCGAATGGACTTCGGAGACCCCGAACGAGCACTCCTTTATTTCGACGACGGCCTACGAACGTGAGACAGATCTTCTTCGCAGATTTTAGTTTCGCTTTTTTTTCTACCCCCGCCTATTCGTGCGTCACCCTTTTTGCCGATTGACCCATTTATTTCGCTAGGATGGATACAAAAGGGTGAAAAACAATCTGAGAAGTGCTTGGTTACCGCTACGTACGTTTTTTCAAAGGTTTATTGACCTTGCCAACAGTTTTCCCGCATCATTTCGCCCCTCAGCACGTGATGAGATGATTCTCTTGTTCTTAGTTTCATTTTTTCATTCATTAGTGATTTATGTAGTATATTTATTTTCTGAGATTCTGAATGTTTTTATCTCTGCACGTTTGAGGTTATAGCCGTTTTCGAAATCATATCCTCTTGGCTGCTCTTTTAGTTCTGCGAGTGAAGCCTAAATTTATGGAACTCAACGTCGTTTCTCATAAAATACACTTTGTATATACTTGCTTAACAGAACATATTCGATTTTATGCTGTAGATATGCGGATCGAATATTATGTGAAATAGATTTGGTGGGATTGAGCATTTAATTTAGCGAAACATTTAGCTAAACAAATTCTTATAGATAAGATCTTCCTATTTTAGGTGTGGAATTCCTGTTAGAATTTACGATATTATAAATGCCTCCTGAAAAGTTTGGTATTACTTTGACATCATTCGTCTTCAATTTATCTGAAATGTAAAGCTCCATCTAACTTTTCATTCGAGTCATTTTCATTATAAGTGTAGCAAATCCCTAAATTTTTCAGCTTGATCTAGTTTGATTATGTCAAAGTATATGATGGATGTGTTTTATCTGTTATGGTTAACGCCTTCAGAACTCTTCTTCAGCATTCCTCATTGGCGCCAGACTTTCCTATTCTATAACAAGAGTCCATTGACTTGTCTGTCCTTGAGTCTGAAACCGATAGAGAATAAAAAAGACATCGACTAGTGGTCTATCGAAACCGCAACATATCCTTTCATCGAGAAGAGGATAATGCTCGTCGTATCCGAGTATCTATTCGGTGAAAGGAAATTAAGGGTCACAGTGAAGATTCCACTTTGTCGTCTCTCGTATGACTGTGAGAAGGAAAGCTGCCTTTACGTAACTCTGTAGTGCTCCTCCGAGAGGCGTGTTACGTAAGGGAGTTGAATTACTTCGTCTAAACAAGATCAGAGGGTAAATTAACATAATACGCTCTCTAGAGTTTGATATTCTAGCGCAAAGTTGGCAGAATGTTCACTTTGAAGTTCTCCAACTAAGTTTGTACGTATTAAAGCGTGAATACTATAAAGTCATAATTAAAGCGTTCGTAGAATACGTTTTATTTAAACTCTTCGTATTTACATCCTAAGTTAGATAATCTATTAATTTAGAAATAAATTGAACACAAGAAGTAATTATACGTCTTTCAAATTAATTTAGTTTTCAATAAAGGAAAATACGTATGATAGAATAAATGTTGAGGTACGATGACAGAAGAGAAAAAATATCGTTCGTAATTAATACATTTAAAAGAAAAATAATTTTCAAATTTTGTACCTTAAAGACAAAATTAAATCTAAAATAAAATCAAAATCTCTGGTGCTATTCAACATCAAATTTGCTATCTTCATGATTCTGCAGATACGACCAAATAATGTAATTCACGTTTTATAATTCTAAATTAAATAATCTCAAATTAATTGATAAGGTGCATTTATCACACGTGTCTCGATAAGCTTTCTCGCCGTCTGCACGAATCCACTCCCTTCAAAGCTTCTCTCTTCCGTGTTTGAACTCCATTTCCGTCCAATGGAAGACCACTTACCGTTGACTCAACGCAGAACTCCGCCGTGACGAATCTTCCGATTTCACTGTTGTCTATTGAGATCCCTTTTGGAGCCAATGGTCAATCATATTCGTCTGCCGCACTTTCTACGCATCTCAGGAAAAAAGAGAGTCTTCGTCATATGTGGGTCGGCGTGATGAGAATTCCCTGAGGAAATCAACTCCTTTGGTATCGATGAATGGGATCCCCTGCTGTTGGGCGGTCCTCCTGGACCTCTCGAAGGCACACCCCTCTGCAATTCCACTAGATTCCCATTCAGCCAAGTAATTGAGCTGATATAACCCTTAAGGAATGTTATCACAAGTGCAATTCCTACTTTTCCCTTGACAATTCTGCATTCATGCATGTTTGAGCTTCTCTTGTACTTGATGATTATGTAGACCCGAAGGTGTAGTCAAAAACATGGTCATAGTTTCCCACTATATAGTCTAGTTAAATATTGTTTCTAATGAAGTTTCTTTAATGGTAGCTAATTTTAGAGGGAATTCGGCTAACTTTTGATTCGTTTGCCTAGGCTCAGAAGTGAATTCGGTTAAATAGTTCAGAACAGGTCGTCATAGTTACACAGAATTTGATTTTCCGCGATTAATTAACCGTTATAGCCACACGATTAGGGCGTGGCAGTGTTGTAGAATGAGGGCCACCCAAGAAGGAAGTATGAAAGTCGAATTCTCTTTGTAGTCCTTTGGAATGCATCCATCAGCTCTCGAGGTCGCGGTTTGTTGATGTTTCAGCTCTGATATTTTTTTCGCCTCCCATTACGCCTTTAATCTTTTTATTGGCGTAATCCATCGCACCACATCTCCTTGATGGGTGAGGTATGAGACGTTGCGGTGGAAGGCGAAGGTCTTCGAGGTGCTTGTCGTTAGCGATTGAAATTGCACGAAGACGTAATCGGAGGCTCGGAATGATTTGATCTACAATTACAACTTCTTTTCCTACGGCCATTATCATGTTTTCTTTTTGACGTAATTCAATCTCCTATGTATTGAAAGGCAATTATCGGCGGTTCTCTTATATAACTGATACAGTTTCGTATACGTAATTATCGTAACAACCTGATAATCGCCAATTGGTCACTCATTAGGTTCAGTTTTGTTGCTTTGCAATCTTTTGATTCAAAAACCTAGTCATCCATTTCATACCGAGTCGAAATTTCAAATTCAAAGTCTTACGCTTTGCGAATCTATTTTATATATTGTAGACATGATTGAATCATTTTACTGAAATGATGACGCTTGTAAATAGTTTAACCAGCTAACCTATTAAATACCTTTGACGTATAGAATTCCTGCTATTTATCCATCGTGTATCAAGGAAAATTATCCTCGTTCTCCTCTAACTATAAACATTTCTAAGAAATTCTACAAATTACCGGTCTCATCGCTCTGGATTCTTTAGCTCTTCTTGGGAAAGCAGCGACTTTCAAAAGGTCTTCAAAAGGATGATTATTCGCTCGGATTCCATTCTCAGAAAAGCATCTGCTTTTAGCTCTGGAAACCTCTATCTCTGGAGGAAGGCTGAAAATAAACTCGGACGCTTACAAACTTTCATCTTCGCCATTGACGTTTCCTCTCTTTCATCGGAGCCATTATCCACGCGAATTCTCTTAGCTTCCGCATCCTTTTTCGGTTCCTCAATACGTCTTACTTTTTCGTCTGCCAAGTTTTGGCTCATTCCTTTAATGCATTGGTGTGGGAGAAAAGAAACAACCGTGGGAATCAATAGCAGAGCATCGGAAAGCGCTATAAAAAATCGACAATCTCTTACCGAAAAAGAATAAGGAAAATCCATACTTCTTTGAATGTAAACAAAGGTAATTAAATCCTTTTAATTCTCAAAAATGACCTTTAATACTTATAAGTTCTATCAGTAAGAATGTAATGACAATTATTTTTTTTGATTGAAAAGGGAAATTTAGGAATTTAAATTTTATATCTGTAATATTTCATTGAAGATTAAAAGTATCATTTACGCAATTAATTAAATAATTTAAAATTTCAGAATAGATTTCTGAAATTAAGTTTATCGCATGATAAAGCAAATGACGAAATGCAATTCGAATATTTTATGTATTTTATCCTTCCGTATTCGATTTTACTGAAACACCAATTTATACTATAAATAAATATTTTCTCAAAGTCTTAGTGAATCAAGTTTGACTTATTGAAATCCTATCTGAGCGTGTAATCTATGAATGTCTTTTAGCTCGACTGTTTCCCCCTTTGCACCATATGTGTGGTTGTTCTTTGTCGATTGCATTCTTCAACAAATTGCTTCGAGTAAATATCAATGTTAATCCGCACACTTTCTTGCAACACTTATCTCGCTTTATTTAGCGCTCGTTCATGCTCAATGGCGAGATCCTTGAACGCGTTGCAATACTGTTTACACGCGCGAAAGATTGCGATCCAATGTCATCGAAAAGACTAAGTTACGCGTTACGAAAGAATATAGGAATTCCTCCCGAATGAAATGGTTACTTGACGTACAAATAAACAAAGGGCCGTTGAGGTGAATATCCCATGGGAGATAAACATTCTCTGGAGTGAGAAATATTCACTTGTTTTCCTAAAACGCATATCTTAAACTCAATGTTTTTATATTTGTACGACATACTATTACCATATACATAATATCTATTGAAGTTATCAATTAAAACATTTAAACTCTTCGATTGAGAGTATTTTCGCAGGCATAAGCGATTTGTTTTCTTCATTCGCCATTAAACCCAAACTCGTGGTATATTTAATAGGAAATATCTCCCGTAAAATTTTATGTTGGACGCGGTGAATGAATGAATCAGTCGATCGAAGATATTACGGCTGCTCTAAATCGGAGTTGGGTTTTATGGCGCTTTCGAGCTGAGGAAAAAAATGTCCCTTCACTCTTCATTACGTCATCATTTTTATTCGGCTATGCATCGTCTTCCAAAACTTCTCTATCAGAAGCTACACCATTTTTAACTCCATCCATGTAAAACCTGAATTATTTACTGTTAAGTTCTTTCGGATGTACATTTTGTTTCGAGCAATTACTCCTTTTGTTTGCAAATATGCACCAAGGTGGAGTTTTGGGACCTATGTATTTTACATCACGAATGTAAACAAATACTCAGCGCAATAATGTTTCAGTTTATCTTTCCCAGTTTTCAAATGATTAGAACTTGAAATGAACGATAGAGAGTTATTTTTAGCGTGCTGATTGTTGCTATCCGTGGATGCGTGATTCTTTCTCTCAATTGTATTCTCGTGACTTCGCTTCCTCACGTCTTAGAAGGCGGCGCCGTTGCTATGTTTGTCTTACTGTTTAACTGCCGCCGTCCGTATAAAGGCAGATCATGGCCGCTCTTGGTCCAATTCACACAATTACGCTGACTAGGAAGTCCTCGGCGGGGGAAGAAGAATCGGACTTTCTATTTGTTTGGTTGTTTGGAATTTTAATTGGAAGGGCAGCGAGAGAGCGCCCCGTTGGCGAAGTGTTCTTTTTTCTTCTATTTTCCACCACCGCTTTTGTAATCGACTCTTGAGGGAATGGTTCCACTTGTCCCATGTCAATTCAAGGGGTGCTTTTAATCGTTTTTGAATTTTTTTCGCTGCTGCGGTTGATTTCCTTTAAGCGTTTCCATCTCCATAATGAGACTTAATTTGCCAGAATCCTATTAAAAATATTTTAACAGTTCATTAGAGCAATTTCAAGTGGAGTCAGTGTTCTTCAGGGTGCAATTTTAGGACCCGAATGCTTAAATTACAATGTAAGAGTCACTATCTTTTCATTCTTGTATGTCTATTTTATGTATTTTTGGAGCAGTATTCATAATTTATGAAAAAGGAATCATTGTTATCGCCCATAATAAAGTATAATTCGATTCCGTCCAAAACACATGACGAAGCGCTTCTGTAGTTCATGATTTGCGTGTTGACGAAATATCCGCGGCCTTATTTAAAGCAAATGAGAAGACCTCGTCTCCTTCTGCGCTAAGCGCTCTCTAATGAACGCTTCCAAAGACGCGGAATGTAAAATCCTCGTAAAATGCGATTCGGTCGACGTTTCCTCTGCATTTCCATCGGAACCGCTGTCGTCATGGAGAAGGATTGCAGGTTAAAAACAATTCATCCTAGAAACGCGATTATTTTCTAAATCCTGTCTATAGTCGGTACTAATTATATATGGAATTTAACAACTTTTGTATGCAAAAAAGGTTAAGGATATGTTTATGCGTTTTTCCGTGTTTTAATTGTGATCATTCTTTATGTCTACCTCTAATAATATTAATTGAAAATATGCTCTATGATGAGAGTAATATTATGGTAAATAATTCCTCTCCTTTTCAATAACTGTTAGTAAGTCCCACGCAATATCGAAGTATGTGGATTAAAATTATTTTCATCCTTTCAATTTTTGACAGTTTCGCAAACATTTTTCGCGCTTTATGTCTTAAACTTTAAAATGCTGGCACTATGGCTTTGAATACAAAAGGTACTTTTATTTTCCGTACATGGCTACGGAATTAACGAAATTGAAATTTATGCTCATAATCGGGGCAAGCAAACTAGTAATACAGTGATTAGATTAATATTGAGCGAATTATGGCCTTAATTTGTAGGTAAATATTCAAACTCGTTTCAAATCCAAAAGTTGTTTTCTTTCGAGAGAAATGAAGTTCAAGATCCCATCAGGCATTTATCTTTTAAAAACTATTTCACTCAGATTAGAGCTATCCATTATTATTTGTTTAAAACTAAGATAGAACATAATATTCACAACCTCCTGTCACTCGATTATCCAGTTCGAATCATCTTTGATATTTTAATACGAACGTCGCTGATAATCCTTCAACTTCACCTGCACAAGAAAATCGCAGGTGTCAGCCTTGAAACGCAGAGGCTCTGGTGAAAGGGGTTCCATTTCACACATAAAAAATCAATCGAATATATTTTGATATATAACGTCTCTTAAACGCGTAATTTAGTGGTTTAGATTTGTTAGGAAGGATTAGAACGTTTCTCCGCGAATATAAACTACTCAATGTGGAAATTTCGCGACGAGTTAGGGAAAATAAGTGTGATTATTATCTTTCAAATCGTATGACATCACATAATCGTATTTTATCCTCGAAGCTCGCTATCCAAACTGAAGGAGAAAAATCTTTTGATTTCAACGAAATTTTCGCACGTCCATAAATCCTACGAAATCTCTCTTATCCAGCTTCCTCGCCCGCTTTTACCGACCTTTGTATCCTCTATCTTTTTTCTGAATCCATCCTCTTTCGTATGCTATCATGGATTCTGATATTTATGCTTGGGATTTATATATCATTTTGCCTTCGAATCTTAGTCAGCGTTGGAAAAATACGTGATGTTTATCATTTGCAAAAATAGGCATAATTTATAAATGCGTTATTTTCTTTGAACATGCTCACGTTGCTATACCTGTAACTCCTGAATTCTACGTAATATCTGTATTCGAAGAAGTAAGAGTTTTTCAGCGTTTGTTCGTAGAAATCACACGCATCTAGCATCATGCACTGTCGCGTAGCAACATCACCCCCTTAATAACTAATATAACTTTTTCCCGATAAAGAACGATTTCTTTAGCTCCCGTACGCATATGTTCGATTCCGTCTCTATGTACACTTTCGCTCCAGCCTCGCCCGCCGCTGGAAACCCACTCCAATCCAGCAATCGATATTTCCTTGTCTCACAAGGTCAGGGGTCACGAGTAGAGATTTCGCTCCAAGGGTTCGTGGAGAGAGTATCCGCCTAAAGTCACCTCCACTAGATTACTGTTATTGCTCCAGATTTATTGCTCGCATCTCGAGCTTTTGTTTTCATTCTTTTGTTTTTCCTCTTCTGAAAGGAAGGGTTTTTTCCCTTGATGGGGATGTATTTTTGCTTCTGGGATCTTTCCGGAGAATTTATGAAAGGATCTTCGCAGCTAAAGGTAGAGCGTTTATTGAAGAAATACACTCTCAGTCCCATGGAAACGAAAAATAAATATTGAGTAGTTATTGGAAAATATATTTTTATAAATGGATTATCGAGTGTGAATCTATGATAAATAGTTGCACCACGTGTCCACCGTTTTTATTTTCTGATTCTGATTATTTTTAATATTTGTTGGGGTTCTTATAGATTTTGAGAGTTTGACTGTTGTAAATTAAGTTCAGTAAGAATTAAATTAAATGATAAAGTGTTGCTTTTAAATTGATAGTATATGGTTTTAATTTTTGCATATCGTTTGCTATTGCATTCAGCATAAATTCGTTCCTATTTTGTAATGATGAAAATTCGTTGAACTCAAGGTTAAATCTAAAATATTTTCGCCTATGGAAACAAAAGAAAATCGCCTTATCTCTTTTTGCTCATATTTATTTTCCTTTTTGCGATTTTCCATAACGAGGACCGGTCTTCAGACGATGGTTCGTTGAAACCGGTTGACTTACTTTTCTTAAGGACGAGAATAAGTGTATGGAAAAAGTACGGATTATAGTTGTCTTTTCATATCCATGACAGATTGCCACAACATATCATCTGTTAAAAGTGTTTCCTCCAAGTCTTTCTCGCACAATCATAGGAATTACATTATCTTCTGATATTTTTTAAGTTTCATCAGATCATCTATTTAATCCACTAAAGCTCTTCGGATTGAAATTAAACATTAATACTCACATGTACCCACCCACTTTTGAGAGCTATTTTATAAGCTAGGGATCTCAAACTTGAATTATCCATCTTCTATGTACAGTATCATTTGTTTCACCTATTTTTTGCTTTAACATTGAGCTATGCTCGAAATACTCAAAGATATGTACTTATAATTGCCAAGGGAAGATAGTGTCAGTACATGTTCTTAAGAAGATTTGGAAAGCGGGATTTTATTTTAAATTGTTCGATGGAATGCAGTGACAGCACTCGAAACTTGGACTATCTCGTCTATTATGTTGATCCTCGTATCTTGAGGTCGTGACCTGAAAGAGTTTTCCCTTTTGAAGTCCAAGAGGTCTTTAGAAAGACTTACTCATTGCTGTAGATATCAGAGCTGAACGAGATAACATCCAATTTTAAGATGCAGTCTCTCTCAATTCATTGCGTTTAATACTCTTGTAAAATTTAAACTTTTGACGGACGTAATTATCTTTCTTATACGTTTTACATAATGCAGGCATAGTTTTTTTTAAGTATTTCTATTTTCTATTACACTAAGCTTTTCTTCACTCCTGATCTGGGCTTTAACTTTCAAAATTTCACAATTCTGAAACCTGTTCAAAAGCCAGTCAGATGATCATTTCGACAAACAGCATCCTCAGTTTTTGTAACGCGTGAGACCATCTGTTTAAAAACTTTTCAAAGTAACTGCAATTCGAGATCGTTTCTTCCAAAATTGCTCAAATTGCAACCCTTTGATGGAGGTAATTTTTCGCGAAAATCGTTTCTAAGTACGCCAACCCAACACATTACGCGTTATGCAATGGCCGACCCGATTTTGCCACATTATTAAACGCATTTCGCAAAAGTTACGAGATGCACGCGGCAACATAAGTACTCCGTATTTGGTACGTATCATAATACAAATCGTATATCATTCTATGCGGGAGACACAGAGGCGACACGTGGGTCTCCACTATTTCCATTTGCGTAGCAAATCCTGCCTGTTTCGAAAGCTCGTTCTCAGAGGTCGCATCAGTCGCCGCTATAACATAATCGGGATGTTTTTTGTTGCATTAGGAAACGAGAGGAGAGCTAAATTTACGCATCCTCCGAGAGAAAGAAGGTGTTTTTTCTCCCGAGAGCTTCCCTGTGAGTCATGGCGAAACTAATCGTTTCCTGGAGCGATTTTTTCGCCTCGTTTCGCACATCGAAACTTCTTCAGGGTGGTCCATCTCGTAGAGGTCATCCTTTCCTTCCATGTCGGATTCCGCTTTTCAACCCTTTTCTTCGCCCATACGTCCTTGATAACGGACAAGCAGCGCCATCGCGGTTGGAGTCAAGATTCTTTAGGAAATAAATCTAACGTTACGAGAGAGATGGAGTAGGACTTGGTCCATCCCAGCGTGATGTCTCTCTACCACGACTCATAGTAGCGGCAAAGATCAATTGGAATGTTCGTGGAAAAGGTTTTTTATGTCCAAAATGATGCGTATTTTCTAGTTCCATGGTCACTTGTCTTGTAACAAGTTTTTGGCGATTTTTTTTCCATTAATGTTTCGTCAAATAGGTCTTGATCATTGTATTAGAAATTTGACGAAGTTTTAGGTTTTATTTACGGAAATTAAAAGGCGATTGCTGAGCATTAGCACAACGAAATAAAAATTTCTTTGGGTTATTTTCTTTCGGAAGGTAAACATCTCCCAAATTTTGCGCGTATGGCTCTATTTAATATATTTCATCTGTTTATACTCCATCCAATTCCAGGGATGCCAATTTAAATATCCATATACCCATATCGAATTTCATTATCGATATATACTTTCCAAGGAGAAGGCTGTTTATTAGTTACCCGCTCACAAAATTCCAATCGTAAACAAAAACATACGTATTATTTCGGCAGTGTATTTCTTCTGTTACGGAATGGCATTATTCGTTTATAATTAAGAATGAATTTCATACAGTAGTTGTATCTAATTCTTGAGGAATGATCCAATTCCGATGACCAGTCTTCCAACGGTTCCTATTTTTTGTCCTCCTCCTCTGCACCCCATTGCTTTAGGAAAATCCCTTTTTCTCGCAGTTACAAAAAACGGAAAGGAATTCTGTGGGCATCAATCGATGATGCGTTCCAAACGTTCCTCGTAGTCCAGGCTTTGGAGGCATTGCATCTTTTTTCTCCATCAAAAGAATGGATTGAAAAGACCTTTTCAGCATGTTTTCAGTTCACTGATTTTGCACCATTTCGAGATAATCTACTCTTAATACATATTTTAATATAAGTAACTGGACGTTAAAATAAAACTGTGCTTTATGGTATGCATTCTAAAATCATATGCAGATTTCCTTATGGCGTCAGATAGGCTCGAGTATTCATTTCAGCCGAATAATCGCCCTGAAATTCAATTTATTAATGCTGATGCGGTTCTTGTCTTTGAAAAGGATTGTGACTGTTGATCAGAAGAAAGTAGTTGGCATTTTGGAGGAAAAGAGATAATTTTTCTCAAGTTTTAATATTTGGACGCTCGGCTTTATTTTGATGTAGATATGTTTTAACAGATAACGAAGCAGATTTATTATTTTTCATCCAGTTATATTGATCTCGCTTATCTCTTAATAGTCCTTCCATTTCAGCACCCGATCCCTCTCTTAGCTTATTCAACATGTTCTCACTGTTGATTCGCCATTGACAGGACCTTAAGAACTATCATATGTAAGTCAACCGATTTTTTCTGTCTCCGCGCTCATCACTTGTGCGGGAGAGCGCCCAAAGACATCCATTGCTAATAACACATATGGGATATGAAGGGTGGTCGAATGAATTGCTGTTACGGTATTCCGTTCGTATTAATTCAGAGTTGCAAAAAGAGATTTGCTCAACCGTATCGAATCGTTTAAGCTCGTGAATAAATGATTCCACTCAGAGACGAGGTGGGAATATCATTTCTATAAAAAAGGATATTTCATTGGGAATTTGTCTCATCCTGGGAGAATGGTTATGAACCTAATTCTCTTGAGTATAATTCTTTATGGAAGAGTGTATGATAGAGTACGGATGAAGTGTTGTTAATTTCTCGAATCCTCACAATTTTATTATTTCATTCTATATTTAATGAAAAGACATTAAAGAAAAGCATTAATTTATTTGAATTTCTATTTATTATTTTATTCCTGTAATCAGTAATTAAAGGGAGGAAAATAAATTCAATCACTTTCGTCGTACTTTTCGAAATCTCAAATATTTAATTATTTATCACGCGTATATAATACTTTCTTACTACGTCGAATCACCTCCTCTTCGTGTACTCGATATTCATGTAAGGATCGTGAGTATGAATATAATATGGACTTAAGCGATAGTTAAAGAGTAAGGCCTTATTTACGCTAATCTTAAGTCCCTTCCATCGATAAAATACATCATCGGAAGCATTCGTCTCTTTTTGTAACACCCGTATTACATCCGATCTTATTCACAGAATCTTTTACGAGAACCTGTGTCGTTAAAGGCTGATTCCGTATGCTTTTATCCTCTGAGAGCCTTTGAAATGGGGTCAAGAATCCGAAGGGATTGGCGCCCATTCCATCCAATCGTTGCTCTGGAATTGCTTCGTCTCTTTATTGCGAACAAAATTGCTTATCCGCGTCGATTAAACTTCTGAGCTGTGTTTGCACTCCGAATGTTGTCCATTGAGCTCTCGGATATTACGCGTTCTTCCTGGAAAAGCGATGAGGAAGTTTTGCGGAGATAAGTTGATTATTGAAGCATCGGATGTTACATTTTGGATGGACGATCGCTGCCATAGTGATGCGATAAGGCGATTGGAAAAACCCGAAGAATCGGATGCCCTTTTATTGATCGATGTCCACATATCGAAAACCTTTGGTGAGGAATGGTATCGTACGAGTAAAAATAAGAGCATTTGAAGAGATCATTTCATACTTTTGAGGGAACTAATTAATTCTTAGATGAATTATCGAAACCCTGCGAAGATTAGAACACGAAGTTAGCAGGTCACTCTGTCTACCAACTACTTCTGCGTACGTTTCAGTTCGTCATATTGCGTCATCTTATTTCACGCATTGAAGCCAACTATTCCAGCTGTTCATACCATCTCTAATGCGCCAGTTAATAAAGAGATGGTCTCCTGGTGACGATTACGGAAGATTCCGTCCAGATATTAAATCACTGCGATACCAGGAAGGGACGTGACGTCCGCGAATTTTTTTCTGAAGAGCCGCCGATGGGTGTCAGAAGATAAGAGATGACCGCAACTCTTCCTTAGTCACTCCCCGCACTTTTTCTTGCAAGGACGACCTAAATGAGATGAACTAGAATCCTAGCGGCTTTCATAGCAGACTTCTAATTGAGACGTTCATTGTCGGGAATGTGAAGTTACCCGAAGGGCAATCAACAACTCTATAGGATGAAAATTCTGCGTAAGAAACGTTTTTCTTGTTAATTTAGAGCGATTTGCCACTCTGTAGGTTACAACAATTACGGCGCGTTAAGTTTCAGTCGATTCGATTTCATTGTGTAAACTAGACGTCATTGTTGTTTGCTGTTTAACTATCTTTCGTTGTTGATAGCCAATAGCGTAGTGCCGAGACGTAAAGTAGCGCCTAATTATTTTATATCATAACATGATTTTCTTCAAATTTTAAGATTTTTATTACTACCTTTACAAAGTGGCTTATTAATCTTCATCTGAATTTATATTAGTCAATTTTTGCTCAATAAATTGGCATGTAACTTCTTCTGCGTGTTTATTTTTTAAGCTTGCGAGGAATGCTTGTAATATCATTTTTGACGCACTTTGTTTATCGTGCTTTGCGGACGATCTTGCGATTCTCTTATCTTTGTTGTGTTGATATGCTTTTGCTCTCCCCCTACCCCCGGCTTGTTGTGTATATAAATTGCATTGTTGCTGCGCGTTTCAGTTGAATATGACGGTTATTCTCGGAAAGTGGTCTCTACGAGCGAAGTGGCGGAAAAAGCCCCAAGGTTTTTATCCAATCAGTGACGGTTTTGAAATTTATTACAAAACACGTCACGAAACGCGTGAATTACTGCTCGCTCTCCTAGCTTTTCCCATTTCTAATCGGTTTGCGAATGAGCAAAATGTGATTAGCGCATTATTCAAGCTATAATTCTTAATTTGTTCATTTGCCATTTGTTCCGGTTATTATTTCTCATGCCATTGTTAATAAATTTTTGTTATGCTTCCTTCCTGCTTTTTATAGAACTGATTCATTTTTTGTTTTATTCTTTGAGGATATTCCTCGAAGAATTTTTCTTCGATATATTAACGATGAATATGTTAAAATATATATTTTTTGCGGTTTATTATATCTTTAAGATTTATTAGGTTTTTCACGCCAAAATGCTAATCGGTCAAATGGGTATGACATCGCCATATTAATCGCGTAATAATAATCAAATGTGACCGACTTAAAATGGGACAATCATTCTTCTCCCTCAATCATCTTCTCTTTTATTTACCACAATATTTGTGTTTCGACAGATGAGCCTCGAATGCGATCCGGTTCATGGGACGATCCTCGTTTGTTCGGAGAGACGGCGGAGGAGGAGGTATTGGGTCGCGGGTGCAGTCGACGACGAAGCGGCAGGTCCTCGGAGGAGTCAACCCCCAACGGCAAGAGCGGTAACGAACTCCTGCTCCAGTCCCGGAGGCTGGACGTCCTCCGGCAAGTAAGCTCGGAGACTGAGAGTTGGGGTTCTGCGGAGTCTGACCTCTCCTCAGGGGACGAGTCTCACGACCGCAGTGTCAGCTCCGCAGGAGGACTGACTAACGGATCCGGTGGAAGTATAACGTCGAGGTAAGCTAAATGAATGATCAAAGATTTGACGAGAATGATCTCGCGGGAAATTACTTACACGGATTCCGAAAGATTTATTACTTAATATGAAGAGGTTCCTGGAAGTTCAGCCGTTTTCAAGCGCAGGAATAACTCCATACAATTTTATCATCACTATTGTAATTACACCTGTCAACTGTTTAGTGTAATTTTGTTATGAACTCTTACACATTTAAAATTACTCTATCTGATGAAAATATGCCAGGATAGGGTAATTAATAAATATCCATTATTCTTGATTGACTTAACAGAATTCATCGAAAAGCAAATAAATTTCTACGGCAAGCTAATATCTCACTGTCTTGTAAAATTTCAATGCTATGCATTAAAGACTTTTTTCTGAGAAAATATAATTAGAGTTTTCTAATCTTTCAATAAACCAAGAAAACTCAAATCTTTTTTCTAATAAAATTTCTCTAATTTGACATTCCGTAAAGTCAAAATTACATCGTAATAAGTCAGTGCTATTGAAATGCACTTGAGATGTGACCTAAGTCCCCCGCTTTCAAAGAGATTTTGCACGTATCACCATTGAGTGACTCAAAGAAGTGATTGTCTTCCATGTAACATTCTGCGCGAACTCCTACTCCCAATAAAACTTTCTACTACCAACTCCATCCGTCAGTCCAGACAGCGGAGCCCGTGTCTTGACGAGACGCGTCGGAAACAAGTCAAAAGAGGGCACCTCGAAGCATTTCGCGATCTTAGAATCCTCGTCGCCGTATTTTTTTAAGAAAATACAAACGATTTGCGCAGATTTCTATTGCTTCGTGACCGTCTTAAACCGCGACTTCTGAGGCGAAGAGACCAGACGCCGTCAACTCACAATACGTGATCCGTCGTTCAGGCGCCGTAACATTTCCGTGAGAATCCCTGCTTATAGTAGGGTAATTTATCCAAGTCCCTACCGCAATCGGTAGCAGGAGTAAGAAAATGGAAACCATGACATCACAACAACGCATGGTTTCATGCGTTGTTGTGATGTTCATCAAATGGCGAGTTCTGTTAATTGTCGTCGGAAGCTTTGTTCGTAATTCATGGAAAATAAAATTTTTCTATGAAATGTGTATGATAATACACAATAAAGAGTTTTCAATGTATTATAAGCACATAAGAAACTTCTTTTATAACTTATATTCATCTGTTCACAGAAATATATATATACTATTTGGACATAATTCCCTTGAGCTATTGTTTGTGGATAACTTAACTTAGTTCTCTACATCTATTTTTACATTCAATTTATCATTTATTGCAGTTTAAACTATTTAAAGCATACTATTTTCTCCCGCTATCTTCTTATAGTAATCCAAAATAAATATTTTTAAAGATTCGTTTGTATCCTTTGAAATAAAGATTTCGATCCTAAATTAAACATTTTCAAAAATATGAGGTTAATATGTTCTTTTTGGTGTGAAAAGAATTTACAAAACTCATCCTTGAAACATTTACAAATCAAAATATTTATTACACATGTGTCTATGGAACGTTCTTAGTGTATGGAAATTGTCAGAAGAACTAGGTTGATCCGGTGAGGATAATTTTAGGAGAAGCACTCGTCTGAGGCTTATCATCCAAACGAGCGAAAACGTTTCTGGAATATGTCAAGACGAGGTTGCTCTTGGATGATACATCCATCTGCACTTTTATAGCCGGAGATGGTTTTTACGTCTTTGATAGTAGACAACTCTCATCTCCGCCGATATCTTTGCCGATGAAGAAATCACGAGCAATCCTTGGCATTCGATGGACTCAAAATCATTTCTAAACTTTCATCTTTTTTCGTTTTGGGTCGGAAATGTTAAGTCCAAAATATTCCAAAGCGTTCGAAGATCGATTTTAAGGGAAATATATTATTTTTATTGCGAAAAAGCAGTCTGAGGTGTTAAATTAACACGCTTAGAATAATTAAAGAATATAAAACCAAGAAAAATTTAGTTCAGTTCACAATTTTGACCCAAATACATCGAGTGTATGAAAATTAAATCAGTTGTAAAGTGCTCTTTGCTCCTACTCATGCTCCCATATCCCCGAATTACAGGTGCCAACTTGTAACGACGGTTGGCGAACAGAAGTCGAATTCGTCGTTTATTGGTTCTCGAAGTGAATGAACAGAATTAAAGTTGACTGCTCTCGACCTCAATTCTTCGAATTGTTTGTGATTTTCTTTCGAAAGAATTTTCAAAACCATCTTCTCAGGGATGCGAAAAAACAGACCGAGAATCATCAAATAAAAAATTGACATCTCTGCATGGAAATTTTTCGTGAATCATCCGGGATTTATTTTTTCTGACACATTCAAGGAAACCCATCTCCTACGCACAACCTTTCGACTCTTACCGCATATTTGAACCGGTTGCCATGTCAATGATTGAGTTGTTTAGGAATGGAAAATGGCTTATTCACGCGAAGTAATCGCAAATTCAGTCGTTTGGTATTTAGCGAAATTTATTGAACTCCTTTTCTGCTTGCCTTGTTCACTATTTTATTTAGATGGTCGGTGTATGTCACAAACTAGTTTATTCATAAGCTATTTCTTTGTCTAAAGTTATTTATGATTCAATATAATTTGGATAAACTATTTTTTCCGAACTATTATTTTGATATCAAGTGAATTTTTGCGGAGTTTTTTAATACTATGTGGTCTAAATATTACCTTACTATTCTGATAGTGTTGTATTTGTTTTAAAATGTTGTCATATACGGGAAATGTATATATATTTTTAAAGGAATATTGCCCTCGTGTCGATAAGTGTTTCGTTTGTGAAGGTGGAATAATGTGCAAGACTTCAGTGTACGTATTCAGTATCAATGTTTGTCTACGTCTAGAAAATTTGACTAGATTAGATTCAATCTTTAATCAACTTCATCAGTCATCTGACTTTGTGTCAACATTGAGATCGCGAGTTCGTTATCGTTGCAGGACCAATGGAAACTTGAGATCGACGTTGAACAAGGCCCGCACCCTGTGTGATAAGTGGCGAGAGTCTAGGGGGAGAGGCAAGGAAGGGAGCAGCACCCTTCCAGCAGCCACTGGAGGTTCCCCCTCTCCAGATTCAGCTGCTGCTCCAGAAGGTCGCCTCTCCCGTTGGTTCTCCATCCGGAGGAACCAATACGATGTGGACCGCGGAGCGAGGGAGCACTCCTCCGCTAACACCTCGCCATCGTCCACTCCCTCCCCAGGGGCTGGTGTCATTCTCCATGACACCCCAGGGAAGATGCCAAGGCTGCCAGAAGAGGAGGAAGCCTCCACAGCTTCTGCAGAGTTAAACGGTTCGAGTCATGAACATTTCGATCGCCCTCGAGCCATGACCATCGCGGGCAGCACGATGGCATCCCCGACCGATGTGTCCGCGGCCTTTCCGCCGTTCCCTACTTTCCAGAGGAGGCAGCAGCCCCCTGCCTTGCCTCCGCCGCCCACTGGACTCACAGCAGAACAGATCAAGAGGAGGCACATTGTGGCAGCCATTGTTCACTCTGAAAACTCATACGTGGCCACTCTTCAAAGGCTCAATAATGTGAGTGGATTTATTGTATCATAAGTATTATCTTTAGTAACAGATAATATAGAAAGTTTTTCACAAATCATTATTTATTGGACAACTGTGAATATTGAAATTGAAGAATACATATGTTGAATAGAAACTGAATGCATTTTTGGCAAGCAGTTTTTTATTTAATGAGTAGCTTTAATTTTACATTTTCTATCTGAAATTCTTTTATTGTATTGCATAATTGGTAGCTTAAATGATTAGTCAGAAAAGTATGAGTTGGCCAAAAATTGTGACATTGTTTCAAGTCAAAAATGTAACTATGTACCAATTATTTTCACGTGCTTGATTACAGGATTACAAGAAGCCTTTGGAAGAAAGTTCACCACCGATACTCAGTGCACAGAAGATCTCAACTCTTTTCCATCGGGTACCAGAGATTTTGCAATGCCACACTATGTTTCGAATAGCTCTGGCAGAGATGGTGCGGAATTGGGACAGAGATGAGGCCCTTGGAGATGTCTTTGTTGCATCCTTTTCCAAGGCAGTGGTGCTGGAGATATACAGCGACTTCATCAACAATTTCTCCATTGCCATGGATCTTGCAAAGCAAGAATCAAAGCGTAAATCTGCATTAGCTGATTTTCTCAAGGTAAATGAATTTTCAATGATATATTTTGTTTCATAATTCTATAGTTTACCATATTTCATTGCTTAAGAAAATATCTCGATATTTTTAAATTGCTAAAAATTTTTAATTTTATCATTCAAAATTGCAGGTTAAACAAATCAGTGCACATGACAGACTTTCATTCTTTGGCCTAATGGTGAAACCAGTTCAGAGGTTTCCTCAGTTTATTTTATTTCTGCAGGTGAGTTTTTCAATTATATTTTATAGTATATTGTGTAAAGTTTAGAGTATCAAAAAATGAGAAGTTGCCCTTGACCTGTTTAAAAAGTATTTTTACACCATTGGCAATGTTGTTCATTTATGACCTGAATTACTTTTTTGGTAAAAAAAATAATCTACTCATTTTACTAGAGTTCCAAAATGAAAATAAAAAATTAATAGAATTGTAATAATCTATTTCAAATCTGATTCAAATTTGAAAAATTGTTAAATTTTGGAAAACTTCCTTTCAACCATGTCTTAATTTACAGTCACAAAATATATTACATCATGCATACTAAATTTTGCTCTATAAAATATTAATAGATAGTATTAATAGATAAATTGTAAAATTTAAATTAACTTGCAAATTTTGTCTTTAAATTTATACTGATATTTTGTATTGTATTGAAAAATTTTGTAAAATAGGACCTTTTGAAGCACACACCACATGGTCATCATGATAGGATGTCCCTTCAGCTGGCTTTGACCCAATTAGAATCTTTAGCAGAAATGCTGAATGAACGCAAGAGGGAAGCAGAACAGTTCCAAGCCTTCAAAGAGATGCTTCGTCATGTGGGAGGCAAGTTTGCTGCTCGTCCACTAGTCTCAGATGGAGGTAGATACCTCCTGAGGGAGGACAATGTCACCCAGCTGGTAAGTTCCTCCAAAAAAGTCTTTAGATTATATAAAATTCATCTTTTTTCAACATTCACTAATGGGCTATCAATAATTAATAATAATATTGGGAAATTAGAACTTTTCTCAGAAAACATATATTTTGCATGCATTTATAATATCAGTGAGTTGACTGCTGTTGTTTCATTTCCAGCTAATAGATAATCCAATTTTATATAAGTATTCATCTCGGTATAACTTTCAGAGTGTGTAGAAAAATATGATATTTCTCTGAAAATACCAATTTAGATACAGAAAGTCTACACCAACTCTTGATCAACCAAGAGTTTTGACTCTCTCTGTTTTCATAACACCCTTAAGATAGTTGCTGAATATGCGGCAAAGGTGGGAGCAAAATTCTTCACAATGACCTAGTTTATTGCCTGGGAAGATTCCATTCATTCAATGCTGAAATAGAACTAAATCTTTTTATTCATGTAGATATTAATTCTTTTCTTTTTCAACTTAACCTAATGAAGCAAATTTTTTTCATTCGAATAATAGGAATTCAACCAAGCTGGTTTGATTACCAAATCAAAGAGCAGACGGCTCCTTCTCCTCAACAACCTTCTTGTTTGTGTATCAGTAGCACCAAAGTCATCTGATGATTTCAACAGTAGTGAGAGACTCAGCCTTAAGTGGACACATCCGGTGACAGACATTGAGGTGAGATTTAAAATTCTTTGCAAATTGTTTTTCATGCATTCTTTCAACTACTCTGCATGTATGGCTACCAATTCTTATCTAAAAGAAAAAATTATTTGATTTTTTTATTATACCTTGAATTTTAATGACGGCTTATGAAAAACTGATATTATTAATATTTCAGAAACTATAGTTCTAAAAATATGGTTTACAAATTTAAAATAACTTTATTCACTTCAAAAAAATCATATTATTTAGAATATTTTTGTGCTGAAATGTTAGTATTTCATTAGAATCATATTAGACATTAAATTTAGAACTTAATTTTCTATTATCAGTATATCCAAATATTTCTTTTCAATTGTAAGCTAATTTCAATTATTCAAATATAGTGAATATTTAACTTTATGTACATGACATAATTCAGTTTTTATAGTATATATAGTTGTTAAGTACCTTACTGATATATATATATATATATATAATTAACAAATATTAACTATCCTATCATATATTTTCTCACAGCCTTTTCAAGCAAAAGCTAATTTTTGAAAGATTTTTATTTCGAGTGAATTTTAAGAATCATTTTGTAATTTTAGGTCCTGGATTCAAGTGCATCACCAACCCTGAGTCGTCTGTTGACAGCTGGTAGCAGCAGAGGTGGAAGTCTCAAATCAGAAAGAAGCACTGATGGTACTTCTTCTACCACTTCATCATCTACTATATCTTCATCCTCTTCCACTAATACCTTTGGTGTGGATGATCTCTGTCAAGAAATGAATGATCTGATGCATGACTATGAAGTGCTCAGTCGTGTTGCTGATCTTGTCTCAACTCTCAAGGGAACATACTCAGTGAGTTTTCATATATATTATATATATAATATAAAATACTAACTTATATATCAGTGAATATTTTCATATATTTGAAGCTACATTTTTGAGCTGGTTAATATGCATAACTGTATATATTATAATAATAAAAGAAATTATGAGTTTGTAGTTTCTCCCATGTATGGGAGCGTTTATATATGCTCAAAGTATTGATTAATTTTTATAAAGCTTAAACTTTTGATAATAACAATTGTGTAATTCTTTTTTTATTAACCTTTTTATGAATTGTTCTGATATCAATCTCTACTTTTGTTTTTAATTTAGGAAATAAATCTTGAGAACACAAAAAGAGCCCTAGCATCTATACAGGCTTCCATACAACAGAAGGATGAAGAAATTGCATGGGTTGACTCATGCTGTTTACAAATTGCTCTTCGTGGAAAGTCAGGCAAGGAGGAGCAACTCACATTCCAGACTGATAATCCTGCTGTCAAGAAAGAATGGGTCACAGGTTAGTTACATTACATGATCCCTGTTACAATAATTATAAACAATTCTGTGAAGTATTTATCTCTAAACTGTATCCAAATACATTCTTTTAATCAGAAGTTGAACTGATTTTTATTTCAAGAAATAGATAATTTATAAAGTAACTATCCTATTATATTTGCAATTATGGACACAGAGGTGGTGTATCTAATTCCTTTATAATCTCTTTTCTTTTGTTATATATTCTTAGATTTTAGTTTCTTGCATAATTATTTTTTTTTTTAATGGAGTCATCTCAATGCAGTCATATACTTTTGAGCTTTCACTTTAAATTTTGCTGGTATGAAATAAAATTTAATTTAATTTTAATTGCTTTATTTTCAATTGATTGATCCTTTGTATTTAACTGAATTTGGAATATGATATAATAATAATAATTTATTTAACGTAAACAGGTTGCCCCAATTATGTACATTACTATAAATTGATATGTTGAATATATAATAAATGATCATCTCCTTGTATCTATTTAGAGCTTCGCTTGGCTCAGTTGGCCCTTGATCCTAATAATTCACCTGCATGGGACATTCCGGAACAAGAGAGGCGGCCTTCAACTAAGATGCCACTATTTGTTCGTGCACTTCCTGTCTATAAAAGCCAACATCAAACTGAGGTAAATGTTAGCACACACTTTTCATCTTCTGCTGAAAATTATATTCATTTGAGATCTTCAAAATGAAAATTTATTATGAACTGAGTTTTAAATTTGATTTTTTCGTATTCAAATGTATTTTAGGTGAGGTGTGGATGTTTTTACACAATTATGACTACTTCCTATGGGAGGAGACGCAGAGCTGGAAGTGGTGTGACACCTAAGCCCATGAGCTATCTATGGGTGTGTACAAGTGATGGTGCTAGCAGTCACATTGCTGTGCTTGGCCAAGGAGGAACAGGTGGTGTTGGAGTAGGTCAGGTTGGGCTGGCTGCAGGAGGAGTCACTGGTGGCATACCAGGAGGTGGACTGCTCAAGGATGTGGGTGCTTTTGACCTTGTTGAGACCAAAGTAACTGCAATGGAGTTTGTAAGAGGAGCTTATGCAACTAGTGGAGGAGACCTGTCTGGTGACACTGTTTGGATGGGAACAGATAGTCGAAGGTAACAATATCAATATACCCCATCAAGCAAATAAGACATCACCAAGTCTGAAATAGATTATTTTGTCCTATTTTGAAATTTGTTTATAAAAGATGTGTAAATCAGAAAACCTATATCTCTCTAAACTGTGTACTTTGTCATTTTGTAGATTAATTGTCTACAATGCTCATGAGCCTGAGAAACAGGAAGAAGTTGGTAGTGGAAATCTTCCAGCAGTGGCAGTGCAGATCAAGTATCATTGTGATCAAGTATTTGCTGCTCTAAGTGATGGTTCGGTGCTTCTCTTCCGGAGAGGTGCTGGAGGTGCCAATGGTGATGAGTGGGGACTCAGAGATCCACAAATTATATCTCTTGGCACTGAACCTGTTTCATGTCTTCTGCCAATCAATGTTTGTCTATATGCTGCCTGTGGAAAGATGGTCTGGGTGCTCAATGCATTAACTGGAGAGATACAGGTTAGTTTACAGTATTCATACTCCATTTTTTGCTTTGATTTTCTTTAAGTAATTTCCAGTGCATAAAATTTTTTTGCAAGTCTACATTATAATTGAACCTCAAAAAAGATACTGATACTTTCAAAGAAAAATATTTGTCTGTTAAAGCGTTAAAGGTTATTTGCATAAGATAGAAACTTGATACAACAAACACACAGAATGCTATGGAAAATCAAAAGGATATTGTTTAACCTGAAAGAGCTCATTCAAGAAAACAACCACAAAATTAGCACTTAAAACTTCAAGAACAATAAATTGATACAAAGACAGCATAAAATGTTTAATGAATTTACTTAAATACAATATACTCTTTAAAATAATAAACAACAACTTACAACACTAATACCAATATAAGATTTGTTTTCCCTACTTGAAAAAAATCATGAACCTTCCTCTGCATGTTGAATGCCATGAATCAAATTGTTATGAATGTGATTGAAAATAAAATTAACTCACTTTCAATTTCAGAAAAGCTTCAGGGTCCAACATGAGCACTTAGGTAGCGTCCATTTGATGGCACATTCTGGAGTTGGTCTCTGGGTTTCCCTACGTCAATCTTCTACCATCTGTCTTTATCACACTGAGACTTTCAAGCACCTGCAGGACATCAGTGTTGCTGCCAATGTGGCTCGGGTTGTATCTTCATCAACTGGACGAGGTGCAGGATCTGTAACTCCTGAAAAAGTACATGTTACAGCACTCATGGCATGCCGAGGTCTCCTCTGGGTTGGCACCAACGTCGGAGTAGCCCTCACAATACCTCTTCCTCGCCTGGAAGGTGTTCCCATCATCTCAGGACGAGTCAACATATCACATCATGCCCACTTTGGTCCTGTTACCTTCTTGCTACCTCTTGGCCCTAGGCCTCCACCACAGACTCCATCACAAGAAGAGCCAAGAGATAGAAGGAAACCAGCTGAAAGGCAACCATCAACGGAAAGCACTTGCAGCACAGGGTCGACAGCACCTAACTCACGCTCCAAAACACCTGGAAGCCCAGTAGCTGTAATTCGAAGAAGACCGTCTCCCAGAGGAGAGGGAATGTCAGTTGCCGGAAGGAGGGCATCCAAGACACTTCCACGAGGACTTGGGGGATCAGCTTGGGCTGCCAGCAGTAGTAGTCAGGATTGTGATGTTTATGGCCTCTATGGAGAACTAATGAATGTCAGAGATTATGAAGCTGAAGGTGAAGGAGGTCCTGGGATTGGTAAGAAGGTAACAGTTGCAAGGTGTCATAGTGTAGCAGCTACTGCTTATGAAAGACTGCGCCGATCTGACCCTGAGTTGGCTGCCATTCCGGCAAAGGTCTGCACACTAGATAGGAGGCTACAGATGAAAGTAGGAAGACCACGCTCGTTGGATCTGTCTGACTGGTCTGTGGACTCCAGGTCATCCTCAGCATACACATCATCGGGTTCCGAAGAAAGTGTACCAGTGGTAGCTCTCCCTTCAGGATCATTGTCGCAAGATTCAGGAGTTCTGTCAAGGAAGGCAAGTGAGGGCTCATCTACTGATCCCAGCCCTGTCACCAACTCTGCAAATGGAAACAAGGTTGCAGTCAGTCGTCAGGGTGCTGTTGCTAGCAAAGTGGTTGAGGCTCCTAGGACCATAATCACTTTAATGGGTGGTAGAGGTTACATAGACTGGAGGCGTGTTAAAAATGACAAATCAAACAAGGGAAGTCCAAGTATTGGGTGGGAGGCTAATACTAATGATGCCCACATCGTTGTTTGGGAGATGAAGTTGTGATCTGGCATGGTTGATGGCAATCTGCCCAAAAAAAACTGGTGCTGTTTATGAGAAGAGAGTGAAACTAAAGCATTCATGTGTAATTTGCTGTTATTTTTACTCTGTGAGACTCAATTTGGAATTGTATATTCCAAGACTTTTTCCCTTATTTATTGCTGGTGTTAAACAATTAGTTTTTTAAGAAAACTGATAAAAACGAAGGACGGGTTGTACCAAACGTTAGGTTGGAGATATTTGTATGTTTTTGAGCCGGAGAAAAACATATATATTATGTGTTCTGCCTTGTGTATAGTCATATACCCCTATTACCCCAGTTTCTTTCCAATTGCTTTCCCTGTAAAGATTTTAGAATTTAAAAGATGGAAGTTTGAACTATTATTTTCTGAATAAGTGTTCCTCTATTGTAAATTTCAAGTTATGCACAAAAAAATTTCTTCCCCTGCAGTCAAGTAAGTTGTTATCAGCCACTGCAGGCATGAACTTGGATATATAAATGTTCATGTTAATTTCTGAGTTGCATTTATTTGTACCACATTAATTTATAGTCAGAGCAATTATCCAAAGTTGTGCAAGTAATTCTTGCATATATTAATTGGAAGTGTCATGGAAGCACTCATCTGTGAAGCAAATTGTTAACAGACATGCCAGTAGCATTTTAATATGTGATTCCTGCAGGAAATATAACTCCTTTAGGTTATACGGTATGTAAATGCAAGTGTCTAAAGGAAAACAGCATTTGTGTGCTTGCACCAATAAGTTGAAAATGCTTATATATATGTTTATTAAAAGAAGATTGGTTTTGTAGATCGTTGTTATTTATTACCAACCATGTATATTAAACGTCTGGATTTGTCTAAATCAGGTACCTTAAAAAGAAATGAACTAATATTCTACCTAATACAAAACAAAAACATATTTCTAATCAAGTGGTCATTTCTTGATCATAGATATTGAATATAAATTATAAGCATTTTTCTCTTTGATTCTTTAAAGCTTAAATTCAAAAAATGTATGATTAAACGAAGACTTAAGAGCAAGTCTTATAGAAAATTCTTCTGACGTCCATTTAAAATTTTGAATTTTCCCTCTTCATTGATATTACGTAAAAATGATCGCGAGATGGCAGTCGACATTTATTGGCAGAATATTCACATTTATTCAATTTTATTTCGAATTTAGAGGAAAATTCCTTCAAATATCACCTCTATTAAGATAAAATTGACATATTTTATCAATTCACAATTCCGTAATTTCAAATTTTAGTACCGAATTCATAAAATCTCTAAAAATAACTGTTGCTACCACTCGTATCTACAGCCCTTGCCATGGCCTCCCTTGATATCTCGAATTTACGGAATACACCCTGTTAGTATAAAAAGGTTAGGAAGAGGAAATATTTTTCAGGGGGGCATGGAGGAAATGCTACACCAATTCAGATCGGTGTACATTTCTCTTCCATGATCTCCCGTTCCAGATTCTGGAACCAACCCGATTTTGAACGAAACTGAAGACACCCGCCAAAATTTGAAAATTAATTTAAAACACCTGAGGAACCACCATTTCCTCATAATTTTCATAAACGCAAGATTTACGATGAATGAAAATGAGGATTTTTTTTAGAAACGCGTTTAATTTGTCTGAGGTCACCCCGCCCACATTCCCCTCTTCGAGCCTGCGGGGGTGCAAATACGACTGATTCACCATCGTTATTGTCATACGCGATGATTACGGATTATGATTACAGAGTCACCTATACAACTTCTGCTCGTAATACGATACATTTTTAATATTCCCTCTCTGTGACGTCTCCTTTTCTTACCTTTCGACTATGCTTCTAGCCCTTGCCGTCGAGGCGCTGATACCCACCGATTTGTCCGCAACTCATAGACATGCTTTTCGCTTTTCTAGATTTATCTTTTACGGAGCATATTTTATGCAATGATTTACCATTTCATTCAAGCGGATTCAATTACGATGTGAATAATTCTGGATGAAATAAATAAATAAAACTGTTTACCATGCATATAAAATCTTTAATATTTCTTTTTCTACATTCTCAGTCTTTACACTTTTTTTGCATTTTCATACTTTCACTTACCTTAGTTGGCGTGAAACCATAACTCCATTATCATAATTCATTTCTTAAACACTTACCTTTCTCTTTAGGAAAATTTTATTCTAAAATATGCCTACCCTTCTTACCTGTATTATTCTCCTTTTCTCTTAAATATTATTAGCTTATAATAAACTTTCGACGATCTACGTCAAATAGCTAATAAGTCTTCACCTACGTGCATAAATTTAATTCGCACACAAATTTTACCATAATAAAAATCGACCAAAATGAACTACAGACATCAATCTTATCCACTGAAATCTGAATTTCTATTGATTTACGGAAAATATGCGTGCGAGGCTTTTCGAATCCCCATAAGACAATATCACCAAGAATTTCCCTGTTTCCTTATATATGGTATGTTTCTTTTTAATGCCTCTCAAAAGTTTTAAGACTGTTCTTACATTCCTGCCATGCATTGTCCTCCAGGTTGCCATTTCTTTTCTCGGTTTAAACTTGCAAGTTCAAAAGTTTATTATATTATTTTTATAAATTCAATGAACTATCACGTGGGATGTCCCCAAATTCTTAAAAGTAATTTAAAATATCCTTTTTCAGTATCTTTAGATAGTTATCATTACTATGATTTATGATGATGAGTTCTCTTCATAATAAATTACATCCTTCCACTAGTGATATCAGCTTAAATACATAAGGGAAATCGTATGCTATTCATTTCTCTTTTACACTTCACATTAATTAAGAAATTTTACCCTTGAAACAAGTTCCGTAACTTTCCATGGCTTTTAAATCCTGATTGAATCAGCTAATTAATGTCAATTCTTTTATTTTTACCTTTAAGTCTACCTTCCTATCTTACTATTCATATTGTGATAAAACAAATTGTATTCTCACTCAGAATATTTTACAGCAATTATTCATGTGTCTTTAAAGAAATTATATGATTAAAGAAAAAGTTGTGGACGATTCTTAAACTTAAGGTCAGAGGTTAAACATCTTTAAATTAAAGATAGAATAATAAGAGATTTATGGAAGGAAATATGGTTATGAAAATGGCTCCCTTTAATAGGATGAAAAGAACCTGAAAAGTGAATTATTAAATGAAAATCTTTGTTATAATATTGATAATTTCAGTGGCAGAGGCAAAATGATTCAATAAGACTTGCATACAAAAAAACTATAGGAAATATTCAAATTATTGCAAACTTTTCTCCTGTGTTGAAAGTAATGAAGGTCCAATTGATAATGGATATAATATCAATCCTTATATTAAGAGAAGTAGTACTTCTAATCAATCACTTGAATTACATTTCATTGATGAACAACATGATTTTTTCAGGACGTTTCATTCAACAAAATTATTCTTCTCTCATTACATACTTGTTCTTGGAAAATTTATTCTACAATATCAGATATTTGATGTAGATTAAGGACTAAAATGCTAAATTTTGCACTGATAGCTATGATGATGCTAACTTACATGCACAGAAATTAGCTCTCCATTATACTATCCTTATAAAAGCAACTAAACTCGGTGAAGAGTCGAATTGTTTATTATCAAATCCATATTAGCCCCACCCATGATTAGCACCCATTCTGACCATTAAGTACACTAGACTTTTTGTTCCATAATCAAATATTTATTAACTATGACTTTTGCACATGTGGAAAAATTTATGGATGTTTGCACAATCCAAGAAATACTCAATTTCAGTAATATATATGCAATCTTTATGTAAACTGAGGTGATCATGTAATGAGTACAAAATTATTTGAACAACTACCACAGCAATAGGGATAAAATTCACTTTTTTAAAATAAGAATTCCAAAACTTTAATCAACAGAAATAAATCTCTCTAATTGTGATTGGCACCAATAAAAGAGAAAGAAAGGTTCACATCTAATTCCATTACCAACAACTATGTTACATATCACATACATCAGATTGATTTCCTTTTTGTTGATACTAAAATATTCAACAACCATATCATTAAATTTCAACAGATTACCAGATTTTTAAATAAATGTACACTCTCAATATTATATGGATATATTTTGTATAAGATCTAATGGCGCAAGCTTGGACAGAAAGATATTTTAGGTAGTGAGCACAACTGATAAAATTAGTAAGAAAACATTTCCTAATACCCTTCCATAAATTTTAAAATTGAACATTGACTATTTCAAGGAACCAAAATCTACATTCTTCAAATTAATAACACACCTACACGAAATCAAATCACTCTTCAATTTTAAAAATAATATCTAGACGAAGTAATTCTCAAATTAACCTTAATTTTGTTCAAACACGTAACTAATAGGCCATAGCCAATATCCAGTCCATAGTAGAACAAGCACCCACCATAAATTCAATCATCCAACTCCAAATATGATAATAAAAACCTCCAAATCACAAATCAAAGGAAACAATTCTTTTCATTAAATTTCCTCTTATATAACTCATTTGGTAATTAAATCATACACACTAGTACATAAATTCTACATTCTATACCTTGAGTTAATCGTGCTGAATTTAATCCTCCATTAACAATGTCTGTACATACTTATTCAATGATGAAGCAAAATGCTTGGACGAAGAATCACTTCCGTTGAATTAAGATTAGGTTAGATAACCAATTGTTTTACCCCAAAAATTTTGGCATATTTTTTGCAAGTCTGCATACATATCTTTCAGTACATATACACATACATTAAGTTTAATAGCTATGTTTATATTTTATAGATATATGTATATACCAACATATTATATTTAGTCACATTACCTGCAGATATTGGTCCAATATGAGAGTCAAATAGAGAAGCATTTGGGCCTACAACCAAATATAAATTAATGAAAATTGTTATGATAATCATTCTGAAAGGGAAACAATTCATCTAGCCTTTGCTATTTCTTTTAATGTTTCAGTCTTCTCAAATGTATAAATTTCCTTTAGAAGTCAACTGGTGTTATTACTGAATTTTGAGCATAGCAGCTCATGAACAATATCGTCTATGCCAAATATCACTGCCCAGATCAAGGTTATATACATTTTTTGGATTTAAAATTATCTTAGGCTACATAATGTTTCCAATTTCCATAAATCAACAGTTATTGTGTGCACAATTTTAGACTGAAATTTTCTCAGCATTTGAAACCACAGATCTTTATTTTAACAAACTTGAAAGTAAATCTACATTGCTGTACATGAACTTGCACGTAAACCCTTGTTAACTTAAACAGCTTGTGTTGATTGATGCAGAAATAAACAATTTTCATTGAAATTTATTACTTCACCAATCAGTAGAACAATAAAGTTGAAAGCAAGATATGTGGGTGTGTTGAATAAAAAGTAAATGAAAAAATTAATACTTAGCTACTGAAAGTTTAAATCCACTATATTGAGATCTACTTCTTTAAGCAAATAAAAATTTACTACGATACAAATTAATATTAAGGATGAGACAGTATTAACAAGGGTTTACAAAGACTACAATATTTTCTACAGCATCACTGAACCAAGAATAAGCATGGATAGGGCATAGGGAGAGAGACGGTGACACCAATCATGGTTAACTCATTTTTAACAATGATACAATAAAATTGTGTTGCATGAGAGAAACCCATTGTCAATTTTTTGAGTTCAAATATTTTTATGTATTAGAATAAATAATTTTTGTTACTATGTATGCCTCAGTAGCACACACAAACATTTTATATACGCATATATTCATATATACACAAACAGATACCCATTTACACTCAGAGTTACACAAACATGCACCCATCTCATCTTTACTTAATACATTCAGAGTCTAAAAAACTATTTTTGTCGTGACTTTTGCAATGTTTGATATTTACATTGAATTGACAAAATGACAATCTAGCATTATATAGGAATAAACATCCAATATAAATCATCACAAGAGAGAGATTGTATTTTAAATGTTCTGTGTGTAGTCTATTTCAGAAATATAAATTTTTTTATTTTTATTTACCTTTCTAATACAATAACTTGAGCAACAGCTTTCTACTTTTAAAAATAAGATTTCCAATCTGCAGGCAGCCAGGTTATAACAAAGTATGGTTACACTCAAAGTTTTTGGGCCACACACAAGTAAGGGATCTACGGTTACTTTCCCAATGATTATACCACCTTCTCACCAATGTCATTTAGACAATGCAGAGAAGCTTATGATCTGATTACGTGACAAAACCATACCTTTCCCAAAAAAATTTTATAAAATAAAACTGTAATGGGGGCAGAAAGAAAAAAAAATGACTATAGCTGAATTAGATTATTTGATATGGATTCGAAGCAGCAACTTCAATGGTTGATTCTGGGCAGTTAAGTTGCAACAATAAGATCTAGAGAAGCAGCCACCTGTTTGAGGCTTTTTACCTCAATGCACTAAGGTTTTTCATTCTTTAAGTATCACATATTAGTGGTTGATGATGGTACAATGATAATGAACCAGTGCAATGGTGAACAGAAGTGATAAGGCAGATTATTAGGTCAGGAAGGCAAGGCAGTCAAACATTTAAAGAATGCACTGAGTTTTGCCTTCCATCAATGATTTACAGTAGTTTCATACCACTGAATTATTCCCGTTTATATTTAACTGCTGCCCCTTCCTGTGGTGTGACAATGTTACTTGTGTCTGTGTGTGTACATGATT
Organism: Pantala flavescens; assembly: GCA_020796165.1. Lineage (NCBI taxonomy): Eukaryota > Metazoa > Arthropoda > Insecta > Odonata > Libellulidae > Pantala > Pantala flavescens. The sequence goes on from CM036883.1 coordinate 9,939,152, forward strand.
AGCATGTGTTTACGTGTGTGAGCACATCTTACTTAACGAAATTTATTTTCCCTTTTAATTTAAAACTTAAACAAATTTTATAACAAAATAAATATAAGTTTGATGAAAGTATGTGGATTACGATCTTAAAATCTTGTCTTTGTAATGATAACATTCATTTGACATTGGAATTTATATTAGACCAAAAGTCTTTGTGCAAAAGTTAAACAAATTTAATTCTAAAAATTCTTGAAGATACATGAAATCAGTTACTCAGTTATTATAAAGAATTATTAGGAATAATATTTTCAAATTTTGTAGAAGATTGATGAATACTGAATTTTCCCCTATCATTATAATCGATAACTTACAAAAATGTCATTAGGTGCAAGGCAGAAAAACTGAAACAGAACTTGGTAATAGGGAACACAATTACATTTTCCATCTAATAGTCAATTTCCTAAATGTAAACTAAAAGCACAAACATTTTTTGGAACCAAAATATTGATAAAGTTTTCTCACTAAAATGGGGAAAAGTGCCTAACATTAATTAAAATATTGAGTACCATAGAGAAATGTGTAAAGGTGTATGGTATGTAAAATAAGAATACATCTCTGGATTTGCCATTTATACCTGAAAACATGTTACAGTGCCTAAAATGTAATCATTAAGAAAGATATGCCCTTTGGTGGTTGTGTTTCTTTTTAATTATGTGTAGTATGATGTGCCAGTCATACCAACCATTAGGCTGCAGGCTTACCTATTTTCCAAGGCCAGAACTTTTCAGGCCAACCTTTTTGCAGCTTTGGGAGGCCAAGATCTGCACAATTTCTTATCAGTTCTCTAGGCCTTTCATTGTCACAAGGCAGTGAATTCATGGCGAGGAATAAAAATCTTGTGCCTTCCTTTCAAATACCTCACGTTTGCTTTAATTTTACTCAATATTCAACATCTAAGCAGGCTTTCAAAAGTGATTTAATCACAAGTAAACAATTATGCTAAAGTCATCTACCATTTTATTTGTCATATAAATTCATTAAAAAAGAATAAACCTCCTAACTGCTCCAAACTAATAACATAGCATTATCAAAGACAGAAACCAAACTGGTAACAGCATTAAAACTCAATCCAAATTTTGTAAGAAAAATAAAATGATCAAACATAAGGAACATAAAGACTGCATGCAGGAAAAACATAAGATTGTCACAGAGGTAGACATGACCCATCATTTCGGAATAATAATTCTAGAGACTAAATTTTCCGAGTGCTAAAAAATTTAAGGTCACAGAAGTTCAAAATAGTTCAAAACAAGAAAGTTAATCGTTCTTACATAAAACAAAAAAGGACAAAAGCAATCTTTTTAGCTTTGAGACAGCTTAGTATAAAAAAAATTGATGCACAGATTGAAAGACTAGAACAAGTTTCAATTTAATGTCCCAATGTACCAGCAAGGACACACCTATAAACTTTTCACTTTGTATGCATCTCCACAAGTAGACCTTTTGGGTGATGAGATATATATATATCACTTTTTGATAGACATAATTTTTTAGAGCTATCCTCACCACCTTATTCCCTTGCAAACATCAGATATCCCACTTCCTTGGACATTAGGAAACTAGAGTAAATGCCATACATTAGCCTGAAGGCCAAGCAAAGAATTTTTAAAACCCCAATGAAAAGCATACTCAAAATAAATTAACTCTAGGAAAGGGCTAAAAGCACAGACCCAGGGAATCTTTCCTCTACTTCTTGTGAGTGCTTCCTGCTTGCATACAGACCTTCAGCAAAACACTTATTGAAGGGCCACACAATCATTGGCCCCTCAAACCTTTTTTTGCAACAAATAAAGCAAGAGAAGTGATCTCCACCTCCCACATATCCATGTTTCTTTTATGCCAATGTCTAATCTTACATCGGTCCATAAAAAAAGCACACTCAGAGCAAAATAAAAATCACAGGTCCCAAACCAAGATGGTGCCTGGTCATCTGGTAGTGCCCACGGCTCTTTCACATTACCTTCCTTGGAAAAACGGTTTCGAGAGAAAAAATATTCCATCTTCTCCTAAGGCTCTTCTTTTATAAATTTTTTTTAGTGGCAGTGGAGAGTAGTCCTTCCCTCTGCAAAAAAAATTGCTACTAAAACAGACAGCGCCCCCAACAGCCTACCACATTGTCACAGAGGAATTTTGGGATACCAAGCATAAAAATAAGTGTGATGATATACCTTTTTTAAGTAAACAAGGCCTGCAGCACAAAGCCAGTGAGCACTACAGCTTGGCCAATTGGACGAGGCACAAAGGACATAGAGTAACCACTCTGCTTCTAAAATGTCCGTCCTGATCCATACATGCCTCGGCAGTCACTCAGTAAACCTTCTAACCTGATATTCAAGCCATTATGAGACCACATCACATCTAAAAACATTTCCAGTCTAGATAATAAATCACCATTACATCATCCATCTGCTAATAACGTCAGCTTTGTCAGCACTTTGCATCAAGACTTTTTTTTTATATTTTTGAGGCACAAAATCAGTGATACAACTGGGAAATATATGGGATCGTATCATCAGACATGCGGCAAAAAAGAAGGGACCAAGATACCTATTTATAACACAAGCGTTGCATGCCTGATGGACTACAATTCCTTCGTCCCCACTCTTTACCTCCCTACTGAAACAAGCACACTGTGATGTTGGATTGGACAATGCCATCTTCCATGCTCCCCCATTCTCTTTGAGCCAACAGTTTGTTGACAAAGAGACTCTAGTTCCATGGGGGCCCTGTGACTGGCACGTGGCAGTGTCGTAAGGAGCAGGCGGAAAGAAAATTAGTGAGGTGGCAGCAGCACAGGGTGGCACATCAGGTGTGGGGAGGATCGGGGGGGCGGGGCTGCAGCCACCGCCACCCCCACTCCCATCAGTCCCAGCCGTTCTCCTTGATCATATGAGCCAACTCTATGATGTATTTTCCCTCCTTGTACTTCTGACTGGACTCAAAAGCATGTTCCTAATCAGAGAAGATTTCACTTGAATCAGAAATTGCAATAAAGGATGAAAAATAAAAATATACAATTTATTTATACTGCTTTACGTTGAGGGAAATGAAAAAACACTGATTTCAAGATAATATTAGCTAGCTGGGACAAGATTTGTAAACTCTATAAAAAATTTTCCTAGAAAATCAGGAATCCAAAGGTAAATTTTCCAAGTAAGTTGTACATTACAATGATCATACAAAATAGCACAAGTTTAGAAGACTCCTGAGCAGTAAGCATCTCAGAAGCCATATTTTAACCTTACCCTAAAAGCCTTGTTTCCTTATGCTATTTGAAAACATATCAAAACCAATTTTGTAAATATAACCAAATTCTCAACTTCAAAGAGCATAAAGTAGGGTAAGGATTTTACACTTTCTAGAAAAACCAGCTTAAAGCATATTAAACCTTTAATAATAATTGGCTTTAAAACCAAATTCAGTTCAGTTTAAAGAAAACAACATATAGTCACGATTGGCTTTCTTTAAACCATTTATGGCTATTTTTTTCTATAAAACATTTTATGTTCATTTTTGTAGATGAATTTCTTTCATTATAGAGAGATAATTTAAAAGCAAATTCTCAAAACTAAGGTCTTAATGAAAGAGAATTTCACAGTTTTATCGGAAACTCAGAAAAGGACATTTTAACTTGGGGTCTATTAAAGAAAGTGATTTATTATTGAAATTCAAACATTCACGTAGATAGTTATAAGTAAAATTTAAACTTGAACTGAAAATTTTTATGTAAGAATAGTAATACTCTGACAAAAGAAGCTTTCAACTTAAATTTCAATTAAATTTAACCTTAAATATGAATATAGAGTAATTAATATTTTAAGATTAATAAATTAATTAGTCAAGCAATGCATGTGAATATAAATAACCAATGTCTTGAACTCATCCAATTTGTGTTATTTGAGAGAAAACCTTCCTTAAAAATGAGAGAATTTGTCAGTACATTATAAAAATATAAGTACAATGTACATTAATATGTAATAGTACAAAGAAATCTACGTGTTTTCTTTTTTATAATTCATCATATTACTAGCACCAAGGGACAAAGATCTCTCTCTCTCTATGGTTATTCATGATAAAGAAAAATTACTCTGACTTTATATTCCACTTTAGACAGGTGTGCAATTTGTTTAAAATAAAGTAAAATATCTTCACTATCATTAACTTTTGCACAATTTGAAAGTGATGTTCCAGAATCGATGATAATTTTTATTTAAGAGATTTTTAAACAAATCAAAGGATTTTATTCCCAACAAATTTAGACTAGCATAGAATGGAAAATCCAGATAAAATGCTGTTCTACTGTACTTTTCATTTAATGAGAGTTAATCTTCTTTTGCTGAATATTCTATAATTAAAGTTAACCTAGTTAAACCTTTTTAACTAAAGCTTTAAATGGTATAATAATATACCATATACTACCAGGTTAAGACATTTCACTCACATATTTCCAGCCTAAGGTGGTTTTGCAGCATTCACAGTAAATATCAGCCACTGCATGGAGGCCAGTCAGTAAAACCCGCTCTTCTGCAGGCCCACATCCAACATTCACTCTGTAGAATGGAAAATGGCCACCATTATTATTCTCTCATTATTTAGAAGAAATTATTACATTTCTTTAGAAGCTAAATTTAACATCTTAATGATAAAATTGACAATAAATCAAATCTATTTATGTCCAAAAAACTAAAAATTTTCCACATTAACTGATCATTCAAACAATAAGCTAAAAATGTTATCATTGGACAAAGTAATGTTTGCATGCACAGTTATTCTTTAATATAGCTTTGTATTGCAAGGATAGAGTGAAAAGATACTTCTCAAATGAGTGGTGTATAAATAAGATTAAAAGAAGGATCCATTTGCACTACTGATTTATGCATAATTTTCAAAACACAGGCACTCACACAACATGCTTCCCCAGGTGTGAAAAAATTATCTAAGCATTATGGAAACAAGATGAAAATTAGTTTTATGTATCAAATCAACAGTATAATCACTTAATTACAAGTATTTCTTTATGAAAGAGAAAATAATCTTATGCAATTACAGTGATAAGTTTTACATACAAAATTCATTTTAAACTGCTCAAATTCCTTCATATTAGATTTAATAATAACATGTACTATAATTTTTTTTCATTATTCTAAGGATATAAGAAATAATAACATGATTTATAATAAAACATACGTAAGCATTGAATAAATCAAAATTAATTTAGAACCAATGTAGCATTAAAATAATCATTAACACATAAAGATACTTACACAGAGTTAAAAAGATATGCCCTGCCCTGGCTCCCCTGGAATGACTGTAATTCAAATAAAACCAGATGAGAAAAATGAACCATCATATAGTGATGATAATAATTTTATCAATTAGGCTTTATAAGAACAGTAATTCTCCAAAAACAATCCATTTTCATGGTTACTTAGTCTAGAGCTTTGAGGAATCTTGAATACAATTATACTCAGGGCCTTAATTCTAATCCCAACTTCAAATATAGCTTAGTTACTCCTTAAATTAAAAATGTAAATCACTAATGCAGAAGCATAAGATATTCAACATATTTATTTATTGTATATCAGAACTACAAATAGGCACCAGGCCAGGTGGTAGCTCTACATTTACAGGGGGACATAAGTAATACTGGCTGGCATTCGCCCCAGTCGAGAGGGAAACCCCCCCAAAACCTCCCGAAGGCAGTATATGTAAGTATGGCAGTATTTATCTGATAGTTGATTATGTTAAAGAAAAGTTAAACAAAAGAAACAATTATGAGAAAATAACAAAAAGCTCAGGATTAAACTATAATGCAAAACAAATTCCATAAACCAAGATATTTTGGAAAATGCACTGTCATGGGAAATACTGAAGGAGCTTAACTCAAAATTTCATCAACATAACACATTTACTCATAAAGTTAAGCATTTAAATTAATACAATTGAGATATTTCACCATAAAAAGCATTTTTTAAATTAATGTAAGCAATGATCATGATTGTTTGCATTTGAGATCAAATCTAAGTATAAAATTTTTAAGAGGTCTTTCCTTGTAGCATTTTTAATAACAAAATTTAATTTTGAAATGGTACTTGAGGGAAATGCTCCTCTTTTGATGAAATTAATATTTGTATTGAAAAAAAAACTCAGGTATACTTTAAAAGGTTGGAATTAAAAAAATATGGAAAAAATAAGCTGATATAAGTCAGTAAAATGCTTCCAAATTCATATAATAAGAAGTTACTAGCAAAGTTTTTACTGCTGACAAGTTATGAACTGATTAAAAGTAATAAGTATATGAAGTATGAAATTACCCCCATAATTTAAAAAGCGCATCATAAGATACTTTCACTCTATAGAAATTTGTATTAGTATAACAAAGTGAAATTGCACCTAATTTACACAAAATACTTTACAAGGAAAGATAATAATAAAAATATTGAAACATGATAAATGATGAATTAAGACCATGCATCTCTCCGAAGCATAATGAAAATAATTTTTTGATTCCTTGGTTGATGATTGTAAAGAAAGAATTATCAAAGGGTCCTCTAGAGAAAAATAAGCTGGGTTTCTTGTCAATTCGAATTAATATTAACTAGTAATTCTGGTGATAACAAATAGTTAGCATAATGTAGAATTTCAAGATTTCAAGCGTAATTTTTTATGTCCTAAGCATTGAAACTGAAGGCTAAAATAAACAACAACACTTCCAGACACTCAATATTCTTTGGAACCCCACTCACTTTGGAGATGAGTTCATCATGGTTGGCGAGATGTGCCCGACAGTGAATGCAGGAGTAGGTGCGATGGCAGGCTGGGAGGTAAGCCTGGAAGGTTTTCACCATGTTGTGTGGCCTGGCTGGGGCCGGCGGGTTGGCAATATCAGCCGTGTCGGGAGGATCTAAGGGGTCTCTTTGTCCTGGTGGATGATCCACGTCAGGCGACTCTGGCCTTTGACGGCGCAGACACGGACCTAGGCGCCGCCTGAGGCAAAGTCTGAGGCGGTGCAGGGGCCTCAGGAGGACCCCGAGCCCGCCCGACAGCGAGAGAGCCGTGGGTGGAAGAAGGTGGAGGAGGAAGAGGAGGAGCAGGAGGAGGACAACCTCCCTCTCTGCCTCCACCTCGGCCCCCGCCGTGGACACGTGAGAACTCGTGGGAGCGGTTGTCGCAAGAGATGGGCAATGGGAGAGGCTCGGAGGCCTCGCTTTCAATCCGGGGCCCTCACTTGTCTGCCCCACCTCTGGATCAGCCGGTGATGGTGCTCTGTCTGGAAGCCCGAGGGCCTTTACCGCCTCCCACCTTCCCAAATCTTCCACTGGGTCCTCCACGACTGTTAAACCCAGCAGCGAGGCTGCCGGCAGGGGTGGGCTGGCCCTGCCGCACCCACCTGCCCGTCCCCCGATGGGGGGGGCTTCCTGGAGGACACACTCAATCTGGGTCTTCCTACTCCCTCTTGGTCAGAACTGGGGGCCGAAGAACCCCTACTTGATGGCCCGACTGCACGGGCAAAGCGTTGTTCCCTCCACTCAATTTGCCAGGGTAGGCACTTGCAAACTGGTTTGATAAGTTTTGGCTTAGAGGTCCAATAAGATTAATAGGCAACTCATAAACTGAGTGATCATCTTCTTCGGGGACCAAAGACTTGACGGGAGGGAATGAATCTATAGACCAGCTCTCTACAAGAATCCTCACCAGCTATCAGTGTCTACAGATGATTTTCCCACAAATTCGATTCACTTTCACCCTGCAAGGAAAGAAGAGAAAAATCAGTTTAAAGTTCTTCGTAAAATGGCCGATTAATACAATTCAATAGAGTCATATCCCTCATGACTGAGGCTATAAGTAAAATATAGAATAATATGAAATAGCTTGATCTGTTGAAGCTATGGACATTCAAACAAAGGTGAGGAAGTTTACAAGATTTAAACACAAAGACATTAATGCATTTTTACAGTAATTCATCAAAGACGTATCTTAGTATAAAGTTCTTTATCGAGAAACTTATAGAGAAAATTGTATTTCCCAGAACTTTCTAATGAACATATCCAACAGGTATCGTGATTTATTTTCAGCTAAATATAAACAGATCTTTTATAAAAATAAAGATGTGTGGTTGCTAAATTATACTGAAACATTCTTCATACAGAAGGTCACTCATAGATCCTAGATAATATCACGGATTCGACATGGCTAAGGACAATTAGATAGGATATAGTTCTTTATAACCTTCTTAAGCTGCCATTTTTCCATTAGGGATAGAAATAAACAAATAGAAGCAGCTAAATTTAAATGAAACATTTTAAAGAATAATTGATCTTTTTCCTTTAATTTTCCCATTACGATTGCAAATTTTTCGCAGAATAAGTGATAGCAGAGTTCTCAGATATTCTGTATCTGAATGGAAAGCAGTGATTGCTAAACATTAAAATACGCATGATTATATTACACGATAAAAGGTAATTTAAAACTTTGTGCTCATTGAAATATATAAGACAATTTACCTTAAATCGATACATACGTCACAGGAATTTTTCAACTAATATATACTTTTGGTGCTTCAAATATTTCATAAATTTTCTACAAGTTTGACCATTTGAGACCGGCTAAACGATACAAATGTTATTTACCCAGGCAACAAGTCAATAAACTTGTCATTTCCTAATTTTTCGGGTTTGTTTTTCCTTGTGACAATGAAAACCAATTAGAAACGCTAATTTTGATAGAACTCAAACGGTTACAAGATAAGAAAGGCTTATAACGACGTTGCAGCTGTTAGTGTTTGCGCGCAGATCTTTGGGATATACACATTGATCCATTTTTTACTTTATTTTGTTCTTTATGTCACATTATTCCTAAGCTCTTACAAGAGCAGGGATTCGATTCACATCTTCCTTCATTTGAAGCTTGAAGTGAGCAATTTAACCTCCGAGCAATGGGCCAGTTTCAACCGGATGGCAAACAATCAGCCCTTCTATATAACTCTCCAGTTTACGATCGCAGTACGTAACGGTTTCGAGCTCTGGATCACAATTCTCCATTGGATGCTTAGTTTTTATCTTTTCTGAGAATAATTATCAATAAGGCGAGACAGACGGAGTAGTAGTTTTACGTCTGGTTGCTTGTCCATTTCACTTTCTTTGACGGCTTTCTTTTCTTGTTAAAGTTGTCTCGGTAATTAATCGATATTATAAATGAAAAAGATATTTTGAATATTATTATACATCGAAAAGTGAGTAATTACGATTTACTTTAATTGATGCGAATTATTCGTATTCATAAAAACATTAGATTTTCTTAATCTCGAAAAATATATAAAAAATCGTAGTAATACGATAAAATTAATTAGAAATGTCACTAAAGTTCATACAGAATAAAAGGGACTTTCTACTTACAATTACGCCCGATTTTAGATAAACCTATTTATCACTTATGATAGATCAAAGTTTTCAAAATAGATATGAATTGTTTAAGAGATTGATATATATTTAATGAGACATCGAAGAGATAGAAAAAGTATTTCAATAGGGCACTGGATCGAGTTTCAAGTCGAAAGTAGAAGTGAAATCATTCAACCCCAACTAGAAGGAAAGTGTTTCAACATTACGGTACTATACTCCTATTCGAGTCCCTTGAAGCGAGGATAGATCGGTTTAATATCTCTCTAAACTTCCCAATTTCCGAATTGCGTAGTTTGGCGCCATAACCCCAACAGCGGCGGCTTGAACTTGTAACATTTTCTCCGGTCGAAAGCAAAAGTGAGACATGCTGGAATCCGGATCGAAATAAACTCTTTCCCGCCGAATTCACGACACACGACGGGAAGTCGAAAAATCCCTCTGCAAATCTAAATCGGCCATGAAAATAAAGTTACCGGATGGGAAACTGTACTTCCTCCATTAATATGGATGGAATCGCGAGTTGGGATGGCGGCATTTGGAAGCCTCTGGCAACACTGGCAGGAATCGCAAGTGGGGAGACCAACAGGTCCACGTAGGACGGGGCAATGAGTCACTGAGGGGGACCTCCCTCACACCGTGTGGACTGGTGACATTTACGGGAACTGTATCGATTCGCATTATGATGCTTTTAACGATCGGAGAGGTAACATATTTATAACGCCGTTTAATTAGCTACGCGCTTACATCAATTCTCGTGCCGCGACGCTAACTATTCAGCCCAATTTTCGGTTAATCGGATAGTGCTTCGATAAGAGACAATGTATTTCGTGGAATCGGTCAACATCGGGGAAGTGCTATTAGGGGAGCAACAGAGACTACTTTAAAATGTCACAGAGGACAAATGGAAAGGTTTGTGTCAGCTTAAATTTATCTATCGAATGTTATGATCAACATGTGAAGCTCTTCAGTTGGGAAAATTCAATAAACAAGGGAGTTAAGATTTCTTTCCTCATTTTAAGTAATGAATGTTTAATGTCTAAGATTAAAAGGAACTGATGACATATGAATTTACAACTCGAGTCTACTATAATAAATACAAGTAATAATTCGAGCATGCAGATATTAATATTGGAATATTTAATGAACGTAATACATCGATGATTGACTGTATTATATACATAACCGAGTGAAAGCAAATGGCATTCATTTTATCACAATGAATGAAGAAGAAAAATCACTGTGTTACCTGTTCTTCTCCACCAGTAATGAAGTTAAAATTCTTAAATCATCCAAACAATCACTTCGGACGGAATTCAGTCTTGTCAATGCGTAACAAAAACAGTTTAATGAACAATCGAAGTCAAAATAGATCGCTATAATAAAATCTACGAATAAACCTATACACTATTAACTTCCTTCAGACGCAGAATGTATGACGGTTCCAAGGCAAACGCGTGATCGAGAGAGTTGAAATCACTTCGAATCTTTCGGACTGTTCGTCGGCATCCGTGACACGATACATACCACCGCATCCGGAGCACAGCCACCCGCAAAAAATCCCCGAAAAGCCAGGACGTCCGGTAACCCTACCCTTCAGGAAGACTTGCATCTGCGGGCGCAGACTCTCCCTCCCCTACCTTGGGGGGATGCGCGACCGAGAGGTTAACGTCCCCCCGTAAAGCCTTCCTCCCACTACATCGTCTTCTGTCCCCCTCCGGGTAATTACGTAGCAGCGGAGACAGCACGTGAGAGGGCAGGTGATACGTTTGCCGCGGGAGAGACAAAAGACGGCGGTCAAGCGTGGCGGGAAGAAAGGTCAGTCCTCCTTTGTTTGCGTCGTGGGTGAAACAATATGAGCGGTTTCGTCTGGTGATTGCCCCCCTCCGTGGCGACGTCTTTCCGTACGCTCGAGAGAGGTCTCTGAATATCAATGAAGGTGAGCCAAGAAAGGATGAACCCTTTAAGGTACCAGCACCCTCTATCCTTAAGGATTAGATCGCGAGTTAGATAACTCAGTTACTATTCAATGAATCAATTGGAGAGGCACATCACTCATTGGCCGATGAAAATGTGAGTGCTTCATTGACAGTGTCAAAAAAATTGAATAGCCTCCTATGTTTAGAATCAATAATATATTCATCCATAAACCAGTATCCAGTGGAATATATAGAATCAATTCTTTTCTCTAAAGTCCTCTACGAACTAGCGCTATGAAATACGTTGCAAAAGGTGGGAGAGAAAAATAGAAAACTTCAAAAACATATTTCTAATATAATTCGCCAAAAATATATTACAAGGATGTTCATTCATGCGATTTAAGGGAAAATTGGAAATCGGCAGTGTCCATGTCAGTGTAAATAGTTTATTCATAATTACTGTCGCAAAAATACAAAAATAAAAACTAAAACTATTAAGGCAATTGAATGTTTTACATTTGAATTGAGACATCCGTAAATTATTCAAAAACAAACTTTCGAAATTCACCGGAAATTCCAACTTAATTACGATTAAAAGATCGCCAGTTCAGAGACGTACATTCCTGACCAAAACTATGATTAAAGCTTTCGTAAAAAGGGAGAAGAGATGAAAATCGGTCGCTCGCAAAAACCGCCTTCGATTGCACAAAAAGATAGAATCATCAAACGTGTGCAGTGGAAGGCCTCTCTCTAACACAATCAAGGTAAAATTCTCCGAGAAAAAAGAGCCGCGAGATTACTGCAAGAAGCGAAAGGAAACAGTTGAGAAAGGTAAAAAAGTAACGATCTCCTTCGATCTATTAGATTGCGAAAACTTTGAAGGAACGGATCTTTCGACAGACTTCCATTTCGTTTCGGTTTTATCCGTGATTCTGAAGATCTAAGGAGGCCGACCACTTCCTCAGACTCATCTCCAATCCGCACTTAAGAATCGTGAGAATCCTCGGCATTTGCAATACTCACATCCTCTTAATGAATTGCATTTTGCAGAATTCGCTTTCGAAAGCTCGAAGGCGATTACATTACGTATTTTTCCAAATGAAAGCTTTTCCCCTTCAGTTAACTCGTGAAACCATTCTGCGGCTTCGACTCGAGGAATAGTAAAGAGTTTCACACACAATATTTGTTCCAAGTTTCCCGGAAACTCTTACAACAACCTTCAATATGCTTTAACCGAGTCTATTTCAATCATCGATTAAGGTTCCTATGTCGCACACTCAGAAAACAATCAAATACTCCGTTCGTAACTTTTCATATAAAATTAGCAAATCTGTAAATTTCCTTCTAGGAAGGTTTGAACGCCGTAGAAATTCCAACAAATTTCTGAAAAACAAACAATGACTTGTTGCTTCATGCCTTCCGATGAACCGGATGGCCAAATACCGAACCAAGGGTATTAGAATTCAGTCCATAGCGAAGTTGGAGATTCACTCAAGCTTCCAACCACTTCGAAACCAGATGGCCCTCTTCCTAAATATTTACGACACTTCAGAGGCCTTAACGACCTTTCCCCTTCAACGATTCAACCACTTGCCTGCTGGTGAATAAGTGCAGAACAGTCTCGCAGAATTTCTAAAGCCATTCTACACAAAGTTATTCTTCGATGGTCTCTGGATCTGCAGAACGGAGCCGAGACACCGAAAGGCAACGACAGGAAGGCAAGTTTCCGGAGACGACTTCCCGAAGATGTGAGAAGCGATTCCTGCAGCACAGTTTCATTGCTCCGCGGGTTACGGGTGGTAGGGTTAGCCATCCACGCATGCACTGCACCCCTCGAACATCCTCTCCCACAATCTACTTCCTCGCTCTTCCCATCTGTCTGCCCCCTCCCCCTCCCTCCACAATGTGGCCTTTTATTGGACCATAATGAATCCCACCTTTTCCACCTTTCAAACAAAGGCTGATTCACTCGGATTGTTTTCACGGGTCGCTTGCTAGTTAAAAGGAATTCTAGGCGGAGATACATTACCTAATAAGAGTTCGCGCCTAGATGGAAAACCAGAGAGGATGTAGATGAACCAGAAACCAAGGAGGGCTTATCTAAAATGCCTATAGGTCATCGGTTTCCCTATGGGACTTGTGGCTCACCACGACGCTCATAATAGAGCTTCATAACGCTATTCACAACGAGGGTGACCATCCTTCCAACCCTCTTAGGCCCCTTAGGTACTCTTCAATACCTGAGAGTTTGCTATCACCTTAAACCAAATTCTCGATATTGAGGAGGAACTTTGTTGGAGTACACACTAGGGAACAACATTGCATACTAACAGAAACCCAAAATATTTACACATAAACAAGCAAGAAGTTACTAACTCACTTTATGATATCGTATTCATGCGAACACTTCTCAGATTTTTTTTGTTCAGAGACTTTAACTGATGACAAATTCTATCATTTAAATTCCTCTTGTAAATGCTGCAACATGATATTCACCACACAATCAAATGGTACATTCAACGGGAATTTTAACGATTGAGTAAGACTTTCATTTTATAAAATTCTATTTCTCTATCTAATGGTACTCCAAAATGTTGAGATTTAAACTAGAAGAGACTTTGCTAAATAGAATTCCATTTCATTGTTAATAACTTGCAGTACTGAAATATATACTTACTTTGATGAGCAATATTTCAGAGGAAATTTTTCATTTGTAAATTTAAATTTCACACGAATTTCAGATGGAAAATTGACTTAACCTGAGTGAGTCAAAAACTGACGCGTTAACTTAGGAGAAAAATATAAACAGTCAAAAACTCCTCCAATATTTTGGGTAAAAATTTCATGGATGACATGTGTACAAACATTCACAGCATTCAGAGATGGTCACTCGTGGCAAAACCTTCCTCAGCGACAACACTCGGTTTCTGGTTACAAGTGGAGGTCGTTTTGAAACATTTGATCGAATGAGACCCGCGGACTAAATGGACGATTCCGTAACTCGGGAGCGCATCTGTCACTTTGAGTCGAAGGTGATCGACCTTCGCATCGCCATAAAGCAGACCTTCTTATCCGAGCCATTGTCCTTTTTTGCCGACGAAGGCAAAAAACGGGACTTTCAGAAATATCTATTTCGTAGAATGATTACGAGATTGCTCGGAGATGAGTTTATGCGAATGATCTTTTTTATCGAGTGAAAATAAAATGTCTTCATTTGTGGTGAAACTTTTGATCTCATGCGGAAAAGCTTTGAAATTGATAAATCGCAGGCAATTTTTCACGCCTGATTAATACTCGAATTTTCAAACGAATTCATTGATTTCCACGCATAAATGAACAAAGTATTAACATTGAATATGAGCAGGTAAGTTTTATAATCTATCATCAAAAGAAAATGATGTACCAGATCGGAACTCTTTAACTCGAAGTTTTTCTGTACGTTACTAAAATTATTATACAATGAATGGTTAGTAAGGATTCTCCAATTCTAATCTGCTTCATAGATTCGTTTGAAATATCATTTGAGAATATCAACGGAGACAAAGATACCAATTATTTGGAATATCACATTATCAGCAAGACACCTTTTTTCTTCAAACCAAAATATTCTCTACACATTACTGTCAGTATATGTTACGTAACGGGTGAGAAAACCTTCACGAACCCACTTTCGGAGAAAAGGGAATACCTTCTGGTGACAAATGCAGACACACAGGAGACTTCAGTGTACTCTTTCTATTCGTGCAGCCCGGACTCGCATCGCACCCATCATCGACTCAATAAACTCAATTGTGCGCCTCATACATTCGAATCATTCCCTCGAAGGGACCTGTCAAAGACGCGAGATTTACGGGGAAAATCCGGCGCCATTCAGAGTTAAATTGGGCCTCCTTCGCTCCTGTCCTGCGCAGCTGTTTGGGAGCGGTGGAAAACTGAAAACACTTCGATACGCGGGAGAAGGTAAATATAAACCGTGGTTAAAGGTCGAACAGATAACGCCAGGTTGAATCACACCGCCGCGATACTCCCATCTGAGCTTAGAATTTCCCGTTCGCTGAACATTGGCGAACGACGAGCCACTCCACCCATAGCAACTGATAGTAATCCGCTTGTGAAGAATAAGATCAAGATGTGAGATCATCATGACTACATCGCGATGCTTTATTGGGAATTATATCATTAGAAAACCACATCCTAATCTATCAGGCGTAAAAATATCTAATAACGTCTTTTCCATTCCAAAATCGAGTAATATAGATTAGAATAATATCGAAAAAATATTTTTTAGAATTCCGTCTAAATAAAAGAGCATTTCTAGATAAGATAAGGAGAAGTAGCTTCGCCATTTGCAGAATTGGTATGCTCATTCCAAATAAGAGCGCAGAAAGGTTTCGGTGAAAAAGTATTCGCTATTCCACGACGACTAAAAAAACTCCATTGGCGGAATCTTAAAGCGAACCAAATGTTTGCCCGTCTCTTAAAGCTTTTAAAGCTGGAAAATTAATGTGGGCAGCACCCTGTCCTTCTGGTGGCAATCACCCCGAAATGAAAGGCGATTTCTGCACGTCGACGGAGCAGATGTTTTCTTTGTTTTTTTGACGTCTGATGAGTAATGCGCAAGGGGGCGATTAATTGGAAAGACGGCGGAGTATCGGAAGTCATTTGTTTCGCCGGAAAAGGGAAATAAAACGATCTCGCGGACTTGAGATGATGCATAGAGACGTTTGTTGAGAGGCCTTGGAATTTAAAGTGGCGCGATAACCTAAGGGATGTTCGGAAGCCCTAAACACTTGAGGGCCGCAACTAGAGTTTCTTCACCTCAAAATACTCTCAATGAACTCGTTTCTTTAGAACTTCTTCATTGTGAGACCATCAACCTCCGCCTCACGAATTCGTATCGGTAAAATTCCTGCAACTGCATCATCAAATTGCACCATATCTGGTTTTCAAGTTTAGTATAAAGAATACGTTATATAAAGGAACAGAAATAATATTAAATTGTAATGAACTACAAATTACTACCGAAAGTGTTAAATTCCTCCTGTATCCACAACATCTCTTCACTAATGAACATTTAAAAGTGTACTAAAGCACAAAATTCATAATTCATGAATTAAAGAAGATAGGCTTCCAAAACTAATTTTAAAAATCGTAAATAAATTTCGATAGTAAGGAAGCATACGCTGTTTGACACGAAGTTCGGCTGAATATAATACATTGCGTAAAATTAATAGTTGAAAAACTGTATTTGTTAAGACAAATTAGCATTACAATGAGAATACGATAATAACGAGAAAATGAAGGAATATTAAAAAGACATAATGTAGAAATTTAAATGGCTATATTCATCTGCAAGAGGGAACAGCATCCATTGAAATATTTTGTCTCCAATTCCAAAGATAATGATGCTTTTATGACATGTATTTTACAGTGTTGTTCTATTTAATTCCAAAAGAATAAAGAGGAATTTCCCGAGGAATTGATGCATATTTTATACGCCTAGTAGGAATAAGATAATTTTCCACTTCAAACAGTCGTATTTACTGGAACTGGTAGGAGCAGGGAGATTCTATCCCGAAGTTCAAAACACCTTTAATTTCTAGTACGAATGATACTAAATCCTACATTTTAAAAGCCCTCAAAGACCTTTTTACAGAAGGTCTATTTCTTAGGATGTGAAAAATCTTTCCACAGCAATATCCATTAATACTTTGATGACAGCTCTTACACTTTATAGATAGGTCACACGGTTAAATTTACCTTTTGATATTTGCGAATCATAAATTCGCAACTTCATTGGGTAATACGCACTGGCTCTATTAATTCGGGGCTCTACATCTGTTTCTTCCATCAAAATCAGTTCAAAGGTAACCTATATAACACTAAGTTCGGATACTCAAATTCCCTTTGCTACTAAATCCACGTAAGATGGAAAACTTAAGATGGAAAGGGAGAGGATAACAGTAGTTTGTAGCTTTACAAACATTCTTCACGATCTCATTAATTATTTATTACACTACAAAAAGTGACAATTGCAATTAGTATAGAACGAAACACAAACATCCTCAGATCAGCAGTTCCCTCTATCTCTACGCAGAAATAGAAACCATCTTGATGCAGGAAGCTCCGGACGCAAAAACAGTCTATGCGAAAAATAAATAACGATCCTTTGAAAAGGAAAACATCCACTCTATTGAACTTTTCTCGAACCAGAACGTTGGAAAAATTGAAAACTCGTTGCAATTCGGGATGAAAAAGCTTGGGCATCAATTGAGCAAAGGCGTTCGGGGTCATCCACTTGGGTTCCGTGGGCACTCAAAAGACGTCTCTGCATAACCCTTCCACTGAATAACCAATTTCCGTACCGAGCGAAAAAAGAGAAGACAATTTATAACCAATCCCGCGGACGCGTACTCGCAAAACCTATGCTCTTTTTTTTTGCAGACACCGTTAGGGCGTTCATCTCTCCAGTAGGGAAGGGGACGCGTCTGCAAAAACGCAAAAATCGAGTCATTATTTTGGAATGATCGATTCCATACTCCTAGATTCAAAGTCGATTGCACTTCGTGTTGATAACTCACGAACATGATGAACGCACGGACAGAATATGAATGGATATAAGTATTCAATATTGTAGTAATTTATTCTTTCTCAGTACCTTTGAACAATATGATGATGAACGAAATGAAAGTGTTTCTTTGAATAATTTAGCACCATTAACAAGAGCAGTGAGTAATAGAAGTTTGTCACGGATACTTTACCCAATTATTATATTATTAAATTCAAGAGCTTTTAATTTGAGGAACTTTATAAGAGCTAGGAGGAGAGAATAATTCATTTCTGTCTCTTTTGGCTTGATAATAGAATATCCAGGAGGTTTCAACGTTCATTACCGTCTTTCCGGCGACAAGATACGGAAGCAACTTTATTCGAAAGAGCGTCAAAATGCTCGACAGCCGCCGACTCGGAGAGCGCAAATTTTCGACTGGGAACGAAAACAACCTTAAAAAACGCACCCACTGTTCCCTCCAGCTGTTCACCAGGTGCTTAACTCCGTCTGGTCCAGCAGGTGATGTTCGTCGGCACGTGTTCCATTAATTCCGCAAACAAAAAAGGCGACCCGCATGCATCGATGGCCGAAAAATCGCTCATCGGATACACAATATTATCGCAGAAACGAAGGATAAACGATATCGTCGAGAAAACGAGCTTTTGGAAACATCGTACTCAAATGTTATCAACCGGATCGATCACCCGTGTGACACCACTTAATGGGGCATGAGATGGCTCCTACCTGCTTATCCACGGAGGCACTGTTTCTCACTGAGGTCCGAAATGGGTCGTTGCCCGCGACCAATCGATCCGCCCCCTCGAGAATCGAAATTATCCTCGAAGACTTTCCTCCTTCGTGACGGATCATTTCCTGTCGAAAATTTCGACGAGAAATGAAACGGTAAAGTCTCCATATTCCACGAAGAAAAAATCGATCCCCGGTGACGAATCGATGTCCGATGGATAACACCGAATGCTAGAGACCCCTCTTCCGAACGTGTCGTTGCGGCCACTTTCGGATTAATTCTCCCTCAAGACAATGGGAGGATACTTGGCCATCGCTTGGATCGAACTACTTTCGATGTTTTTATCGGAGTGTGTTAAAATTTCAGAGAGCCTTCAAGAAGATAATTACTATGTTTAGACCTTTTGATGTCAATACTTCCTCATGTATTGTACCTTTGATACTAACTTTACAATAACGAAAGACAAAAGGATTTTTATACATTCAAATTTCCTTGGCTGCAAATCAGTCAGAGACTAAATGCATTCGTTGAGTAGATGATTCAATCGGAAATAAATTATTTTTTAAAAGTATAAATCGTTATTTCTATCAATAATCTACAGCGAAAAAGCATGATTAATTGAAAAATAAATAAATTAAAACAAAATTCACAAGAATGAGCCAATAATTCAAGTCCAATGCCAACACAGACAAGATAGATAAACATCTGACAGCTAGCGTTGTAGAAGATTTATGAATAAATATAATCATGGATCAAGAATTAACATGAGAAAAACTTTAATTTCTTTCAATGAAAAGCGTAACACCATGAATAAATCAAACCAACAATTATAAATTAACCGTCTCTAACTAACTCTCCAGAACGAGAAGAATCGTAATGGCTTGTACCAGAGGCTTCAAAAATAAGAACAATGTATGATAGAGACAGTAAAATTGGAAACGAAATGAACCGAGTTTCTTGTCCTTATTAACAAATACAAATGCTCTGAGTGATAACACGAAACATCTACGGTCAAAAATCCTTACTATTTAGGTCACCTTAAACAGATTGTTTCGCTTTTCACAACAGAACGTAAAAATTTGTCTTGAATTCCATTTCCAAGAAGAAACACGGGAAACTATAACCACTTTGACCCGGGGAAGGAAAATTTTGGGGAATTCGTCTTATCTCACCTTTAAATGCTACCGATAGCCACTTTATCTATACAGTGGGAATGGACAATTTGCTTCAACCCTAAGCAGGTGACGAGGATAAGAGCCCGGCGAGGTGCGCCTTTATCGGATGGGAGAGCCGCATTTTGGAACGATGTCGAAAGAAGTGAATCATCTCTTATTTCCTATGCGGTCATTGTCTCTTTAACACCTGAAGAAGTGTAATCAACTCGCTAAGTATTCCTCAATGGTTTCCACGCTTGAAATGAGTGGATGACAGACATTATCGGAAATTCAGTTCAATAAAGGTGCGCTAACATTTTATTAAACTATAAGGTATTTACAGTTGAAATGCTTCTAATTTTGGGGTCTTTCCGTCCGGAGTCGAATCTGGGACAGCAAACAAGAGTATCTGAAAGACTTACCGGAGACCTCTATGAACAACCATGATCACGCTATTTGTATTGAAACTCGACCATTACTACCATTTACCCCGTGATACACACTATGCACTTTATCATCTACCCACAAATAAGTTTGTAATGCAATATATGATGATAAATTTCTTAGTCATCACCGCTGATTTCGGGAAATCAACTGGCAAAGTTGAAAAATGAATTAAGGAAATATTCCGCCACGGTTCAACTGATATAACATCTCGCAGATTCACTTCTCCGCCATTATTGAAACCGCCGCTTTTTATGACAAGATGAAAGATAATAAACTCAGGATTTAATTCCCTCGGAATCATACTCTGACAGTAATCAACAGCTTTAAGAGCCGAGAAAACAAAATCCTTAAAGATTTTATCACCTAGAAACCATTTAAATCTTGCTTGACGATCCTTTTATGTCTCCCTTTTTGATAGAATTTGAATCCCACCTTATAAAACTTAACTGAGATCATCAATCTTCACGTTGGATTCCATTGAAGACTATTTGCTGATGAGGAAAGTTTTAGATTTTATGTGGAAAGTATTTCCTTCGCCAAAAGTAAAATTCAAGTATTCTACGGATCCGTGATAATCGTGCAACATTCTTTATCGATTGGAGTCGGGGATATCGTAATAGCTTCTTTGAGAATAAAAGGCTAAAAAGAGACTTGATTTCCGAATATCATCAAAGACCCATTCCTTTGCTCAAAAGTAGTTTTCGACCTCAAAGTACGAGGAATAGAGATCAATTTATCTTGTTTCCTATCCATTCTATTGAATTTATTCTACTTGAAACGAAGTAATGGCAACGCTGAAGTAATCTGTGTCGATCATCTCCCTTCCATTTTATGGTCTCGTCCATTATTTTTCCATTACTCTACATCTTCATTCACAGTTAATTTTTTTCTACTGCTTAATAATCAAATTTCACTCCTCAAAACCACAATAAGCAGATGAATAAAATGTATAATTGTAATTTTTCAATTCAAATGCAATCGACAAGGTATGTAGTTAAATAAGCCTCAGAAGTTAAAACCCTCGTTGTCAGACAATCGTAGGATCGTTAGCAGAAACGATTTAGGAATAATGTACTTCGTATTTTTAGTTTGGAAATATCGATTCCCAACAACTCCATTTATCGTAGTAATACGTTGTTGTGACTTTTTTAGACTTAAACATGAAAACTGGGAATTTCAGCCAAAGGAGGTCATTTACATTATCGAGACTATTAAGATAACAATGAAAGATCGGTTATCTGCTACAACCAACTAAAATTTATGAGATGAAATTTATTTCATTCTTTTACGAAACGAAAGAAATATTATTGGTAAACGATTCTCAAGGATAAATGATAATAAATGTCAAGATAAAAGTTGAAATGATAAAAATGTATAATAAATGTATCAATCACATTATTTAAGAGCGATAATATTATTATTCCTTATTTCATATTCAAAGACTATTTTGTAAGACCTCTTTGTGCCAGAATTTTCGCTAGAAAAAATTGTTTTACCCTTATGAAACATGATAACAAATATCTTTTGTTTTCATTAAGGATTCCCACATAAATTCTCCTTCCAGAGCATTATCCAAATTATTAATCAAACAAAACTTTTGGAGAGCTTCATTACTTCTCCGATATCTAAGTTTTGAAACTTTTGCGGTCACTTCTAAACAAGTCTGAAAAGCAATCTGTTTAGGAACAGATAAATGTTCTTCGAAGGTCCGTATTTCCATGAGACGCCTCGAGAAAAGTTTTGTGGAAATAGACTAAAACAAAGCCATTAGTCAATAACAGACAGCTTGGGGGTAAAATCACCATCGTAAGTTCGTAGAATCGAACGAAGTTTTCCAAGAATTTCCGTCTCAAACTTCCAACTGAATGGCGACCACTCGAGGTTATACAATTGAGTCACACATGGGGATGCTAATTTAATTAATAGGGGTATAAATTCTATAGTATATGGTCGGACTTCGTGGAAAGCAATCATGATAATTGAAGAAGGCACTTCTTCACTGTTTTGTTCAGTGCCTTCTTCAATTCTGATTCATAGAGTCATTCTGGAGGATTCTTTCACCTTTAAATATTACAATGTAGTATCACTGTCTCACTCAGCATTCAGAAGTTCACTCCGAAGGTTTCTGGTGGCCGAGCAGGAATCTCGGAAATATTTTGAATAAAAATATCAAATACTTCTTCTTTATGAAACAACTGTGACAGCAACACAAAGGAGACAACTTATCTATGGAGAATAAGGTTTGAAACAACTCGCTACTAAGCAGTCGGTTTTCAGTCAGACGATAAATACACTGTTGAGTCTAAGAATCAATTTTATGCGAATAGTAATAAATATTTAACAGTAGTGTTGTGCTCCTGCTTGTGAATTTTGACAAAGAAAATAAATACATTTTATAATTCGATACAGTTCGAACTCTAGCGTATATATTTTATTTTTTAACATGAAATCTGTAATTTCAGCATATGAAAGCCGCTTAAGTTGAACTCTTTTCAAATTCAGCTGTTCTTTATCAAATGCAAAGAAAGAATCCATACAATGGTAGAAAACTTCCGTTTGCATTTCTTTCGCAATATTCTTACATATAAAAGGTAAGAATGTACTTATCTCTCCTCAAGCAAACATCTTGAACCATCCTTAGGTGATATTAAAGACCTGAAGGATAACGCAAACACGAGCTTAATTACAGACAAATGAACAGGATTAAAAACAAAAACTTGCATCAAAAAGAGCGTGTTCTCTCCAGCGAACCAAATTACTCACTTCGTTAGTTAACAATTAGAGGAGTCATTCATTACGGTGACTCAGGTCAAAGATGAAAAAAAGAGCATCGAGCGATGACTCTTATGAGTACCGTAATGTTTCTCATTGTTTCGAGGCAATCTCTCCACTTTATCTAATCAGCTGTTCTCAATAAAGAGCGGAAGTAGCCTTTCTTTTCGTCGATGGAAAGTAAAGCGCAGAAGTTTTGCAGAGGGAGATGCATTTGTCATTCGTCCAAAGAGTCGCTAAGTACGTTTTCCCATTTGCATCTGCGACGCCTTATAAGGCAAACATCTGAACGGTTTCTTCTATAAAAGCGATTTCCACAACTGGAGGGAGTGGTGCTTAATGAAGTCCGTGAAGGAGAGAGAATTCTTAACGATAATCGGAACACTTCAACTGCACTCCATTGCCGTGATCAACGACTAGAATCTGGTGACCTTTGTAATCGATAGAAAATTTCTACTTTAGATTTAATCAAAGAAGTCAAAATATGATCACTTTTTCAAGGACCTTAAAATATTGTACTTCAGATGTTTCTATTCTTCATGAAATTCATCATCTTTGAGAAAATCCGGTCACGAGACAAATAATTATTTAATGGATGATTGATGAGTATTTCATACTCGATTTCAATAACTCTCAGAGGATCTCATCTTGTGCCAATGTTCGTTTGAATGAACAATAATTTTATACTAAAAATATCAAAACGTTCACATAATTTAATTAAGATCAAAATAATTTTATTTGTTGTAATAGCAGGATTTTTCATGCCGTTAAAATTTCATTCTAATTAAGTAAATAATAATGTATCCAACGAGAAAATTAATTCAGCACCATTTTTTAAATCCGATAAAAGTAAAACACTTTTTATTTCATCCTCCTAATATGTAAACGTTTTGTATTACAATCGATGCTATTCTTAATACTTAGGATACTTTTAATTACTTTTCCTATTAAGTATTATGAAAACCATACATATACCATAATTGATAATAGGCAGCGATTTGAAGGGGATTTTGAAATAAAATTTCTCTTTAATGTAAATAGGTGATTGAACACGTTTCCTTTCACAGTGCGAATTAAACTCCTCATCAATAATTCAGCAAGAAAAAGCTTTCTTACAACATCACTCACCACCAATCGGCGGAACTGGGAGGATTTTACATTTTTATTCCATTAAATCATCTGAGAATACATTAAAACTTAATGGATGCATAAAAGGATGCACCAATGAGTGGATGCAATTCATCAAAATCATTGAAATCAGGTCGCTCTCAGAGAGCCCCCGCAACTAAAGCAAAACTGCTACTTCTATTAGAGGGAACAAACATTAATCCGCGTCTTGGAACGATAAATCCCATCTCTCGACGGAAGATTCCGCCACTGACCTTAATTTCCCATCAAAGCCAATTTCTTAGTACGTTTTCCTCTGGCGTCAGTTCATTCTCCCGCAATTACTCTACGTACGAGGAAGTTAAGTGAACAAGTAACGTTATTCAATTAACGCAGCTGGTCGAAGAAACAAGCACATTGTGTCCAATTGGATATCGAAGGAAAAAACGGCTACGGACGTATTATGTTACGATTCAGAAAATGAGAAATAATTTTTTAGGAAGAGATTATAAAATGACTACGATTCTAATTTGCAAGTTGTCAAGGAAACGAATGGAAACGTTATGAATCGCAAGCATTTGATAATTCCTGGAAGAAAGTTATGCGGGAAATGATCAAATACCGAAAGAACGTTTCCGAAAAATAGATTTCGAGTGTCCGAAAATGCAGTAAAAGGGTTAAAACACAGTGTGAATCAGTGCATTGAGGTGTGATTTAAATCGGGTTTCAAAATGCGAGGAATAACTGTTAAAAGGTTAAGGGACGGCGTTTCATGTCCATACGTATGACCCCAAGGCTAACGTTAGCATCGAAAATGCTAATCTAAAATTGAAACCAGGTAAAGTGGACCATAAACCGATCTTCTAAACAAATCGGCGGAGAGTTAATCCTTTCCACTCTCTATATTTACGGACTGGACGACTGATTAGTTCCAGATCACTGAAGAAAGCGGAGGGAATGCATTGCTATTATGGATCTGGGAAATCCCATAGTAAAATAGGAATACGAAGTAGTAGGATTAGTATCATTGAAACCCAATGAAATTCATCGGATTAATATTAATACAGTAGATAAAGATCATAAAATTTTTCCTCCATACGACAGTTCGCCAAGAGCATAGTGATGAAGTTATTGCGATGTTTGGAAATTGTAAACCTAAAGATAATGAATCTATCGAAATGAAAGTTGGCAAGTTCAGGGATAAACAATTCGAATAATTTTATTAAAACTATCCTTTCACACAATTTTTTTATATTATTAAAGAAGCATAATTATTATTGGATTTACAATTACCTATATTTAAAACAACACCTCATATCTATAAAATTTGAATTGATTATTCTGAAATAAACATTCCGAAACTAAAGCGTATATTCGGGATTCCGTGTGTCCATATATACCAAATGAGTTTACGCTTTCATAAACATTTAAACCAAAACTCAATCTAAACCACCTAAGGCATTCTCCAGGATAATGCTCTTCAGTCTATTTTAGGTAAGTGGTTCGAGTCGAGGAATTTCAGAGAAAATGATAATGAAAGGCAACGTCTCACTAAAACGTGTAGTGCGTTCATATCCCAAGGCTATTAAAGCTCTCTATGGCGATACCGACCTATTTGTACTGTGTTTGATTTCTCACGCCCAATGAATACGAATGACTGCAAGGAAATCGAGGAAATGAATAAAAGGAAACACACAGAATGATCGTAAAAGAGATACTTGTTTGAAAATATAATAAGCTATAAAGATTTATTGCGCTGAAAGCGTAACTATATCATTCGTTGACTCATTCTTGCGATAAGACTTTTTTCTGGTCCATTTTTAATAACTCTCAACAGAAAAATATATCTAAACAAATTCGCCGCAGAAAATAATATTATATTATTCTTTCGGAGTATTTTAATAATGATTTCGTCTCAAATAATAATCCTAAAATTTCTACCGAAAGAAACTTTACCGTGGAATACTGAATACTTTTACACTGAAACAAAATAAAATTATAAATATGTTAAATTATGAGAAAATGCATGAACTTAAGAAGAGCTTCTGAAGAATTTACTTGCAAACAAATGTACTGCATTAATTCACAAATTTGAGAGACCTCGCGAGTATTTTAAGCTATAAAAATAACTTGAAGTGATAGAAAAGTAGAAGTATCCTCAATGTACGATATCTTGAAATTCATTATAAAGAGGTAAAACTAGATAAATAAAACTCTCAAAGAAGAAGAAGGAAGTGAAGTAAGATGAGAGGAAAAGCACAAATTCACACGAATCACTCTGTCATTTATTGTTCCGTTCTCTTCCTTGTTTATTTTTCTGAGAAGAGATTGGACTGAAAACATGAAATTCCCCGTGACATGCACAAGTTGATAGATAATTCGAATCCCGGAACTTTCCGAGAAAGAACCCATCATAGGAAATGCTCGGCTTCGTGGAAAGAGGTTTCAAAACAAACGAATCATGACACACACAAACGAATTGCTGCGATAAAATGCCAACACATAAAAACACATTATCAGCAGAGCACTTAATTATTCATCCACCGAACAACCTTTTTGATCGACCTTGGGAGCATTCGAGAGCCCAATTTGAATAGGAATACATCAAAAGGCAAGTGTCTGTTTTCGGTACTCCATTAAATCGGTTAACGGAACTATTCTTGCTTTAACATTCCCAAAGTTCAATGTTTATGTACCTAACATTGAACGCAAATCTTTTACGTTATTTGATGTTTACAAGTCGAATTAAAATTTTATAATCATCCAAATAATATTAATACTTATTATCAGGGAGAAGTCGTTAAGATAAGAGATTTCAGAATAAATTTGATTGAATGTTTTTGACGGCAAAGGTAAAAAGCGATGTGACAGTATATTCAAATCAAATGTCCATTAAATTCAATTTCAACTCAACTTGGATTCTCTAACAGATATTTTATTCACTGAGTCACAAAGCTAAAGGTACCGAGTTCATGATATAATTTCGAAAACACACTGAAAAACAAGAAGGCTTTTGTTCATGGTAGAATTGCAATATAGCAACCATAGGTCAAACAGACTTGTTTGTTTCAATATCCAAATTTGCTGTATAATATATGATCTGACAATGGTTTCTACGATGAGATGTTTATGAATTAAGTAAACCCAAAAATATCTCTGAAAATAGTATTTCTGCAGAGAAGTATACCAAGGAAAATAAAACATAGCTAAAAAGAAGCAGTATATTCCACCATTCCCTTTGGGGAGTGAGGCACGTGCGATGCATAACTCATTCAGCGACCGCAAAATGGAACCACTTTGGAGGGACTATTTTCGAGTTGCGCGACAATGGGTTAAAAAGGGTCGTTGGAAAAAGCGAAGACACAGACGCAATATTTCCTGGAAAATCCATCGAGCTAGAGAAGACGGCGTAGCTATTGTTCACCCGGACCGTCATGTACTTGGAATTCGCGAGAGGAGAATCCTTTGAGGAAATTCGCGTAACAGAAGAGGGATGTGGCAACGTCGCAAGACCTGTTCTTCGCGATCATTCGGACGTAGCGGTCCGACGCTGCAAAATACGATTTCGGGCAAAAGCACAGCTGATCCGTTCGCTTCCATGAGGAGGAAGGTAAACAAGCGGACTGAACGCAAAGCAATCGCTCGATTCAAGAGCTAAGTAATAGGACACAACATAACAGAGAGTGACAATGAACCTAAGATGTTATATTATATTAACGTAATAAAGTAAGAATACGTACGGAAAGTGGATCCCTGAGATTATCTAAACCTTCAAATTCATAGTCTAAGGAGAATATTATCAATAATTCATTTGCTAGCTGATGAGATCTTATCTAAATTCAAATAACGATAACTAACATAATTATTTTGAATTTACTTATCGAATATAGTATCCCAAATTTAAAGGTCAATGATCTTGATCCGTCAATGTCAATTAATAAGATGTGTTCGTAGTATACGTAAATTAATAAATAACTACATAATGAACAAACAAAGTTTGCATCGACACACATAGGTATTCAGAAAGTGTTGTTGTTAGCTATACTGCCTTATTCGCTAAAATTATTCTTTATGTTAACTTTAGACTGAATACAAGCTTAATATCATGTTGAAAATATAACAATATTTTGAATACCAGATATACCAGATATTTATTACGTTTACTATTGTTGACGTTCCGTCAAGGAAGACCACGCCACCAATTTTCCTACAATTTTAATAATTATTATCTCTTAAATGACGGAATGCATCATTCTATTTCTGTTTTGGAGGAACAGAATTTTATTTATATACTAGATATTAGCCAACGCTTCGCCAAAGCATTACGCAAACATCTGTTTTGACGTGAACAAGTCAGACACTAGTGGAATAGAAGTTTAGCCTTGGAAGTGGATTTTATATGGAGTTGCTGGGCACGTGGGATCAGTACGTGTTTGTATATAAAACTATTAGATGTAGGGATTACTTCTCAACTAATTACCAGAAGGCAATTAAGTTCCATTCCAAGACGGATAAAAATGTCATTCAAGATCATAAGAAAAAGCATTGCTTGTGTTCCCATACAAAAAGTAGAAGTTTGTTTAAAAGATTTAGTACACAATTAAAATAAAAAAAAACAGTAATTGACTTTGTATTTTAGTTGTTTTTGTAGAGCAAACTTCAACTAAATATAGTAAGAAAACTATAATTTCTCTGGGTATCTTTGGTGTATGAAGCGGAAAATGTCCAGTAAATTTACACGTGTAAGTTAGTTACTGCGTGAGATAAGATACACATGTAACGCGTTTGGGTGCATCAAGACTTCTATTAAGATATCCTGAAGTAGTTTTACCCTTTGACGTTGAGAAAAACTTATCGCATGATGACATTTCCAACCGTTTTCTGCGTGGAATAGAAATTTACTACTGATAAAGACATTCTTTAGGATAACCTTCTTTTAGAGTAAAAAAAGTAACTTCCCATTTCTTAGAATAGTACTTATCAGCTTCTGGCGATATGTTGAAGGGTTGTAAGCTCTTAGCATTAAACGTGACATTCAAGGTTGAGACATCTTGACATTTATAGCAGACTCTTTGTACAAAACATAAAAATGGTATTTTAATACGTTGGTGTTTTTATTTTATAATTTAAATATTTCAAACAGATATGGAACAATAGTTATACTTCCTGGTCGCAGAAGGAATGTTTTTGATTCTTTCTGATGAGGAATTGGACAGCAGTAAATCGATTAACCAGTTTTAATTTTTAAGTTGATAATGAATTTGAGTTGATTTAAGATGATTTTACGTTTCGAGACATAGAATATCTAAGCGAAATTTCTTAAATAAGAATAAAATAGATCGAATTACTAAAACAAATCCCCAAAGAGGATGAGCCAACCCCGGATATTCGGGAGCATCCGAAGAAACATCGTCATTTCCCTTCGCACGAAACATTCGCGATATCGCTTTGAGTGAAATTCCTTCAGCAATAATGGAGGGCAAATATCTAAAGAAAACATTTGGATAACGCCTTTCGACCTTGGACGGGTAACGCTTCGTTTTATTCATGAGATAACGCGAATTTGTTTACTTCCATCGCCGCCAAAAGAAAGGCTGCCTTGTTATCGGAACTTATAATGATGCCCGCAGATATCCTAGGAGAATTCATCTCGGAAATCCAGGCTTAGATAACTCCCATTTAATGAAGTACGTCATCTGATTTCGGAATCGATACGGAAAACTTCTAACGAAATAAAGGAGCGACATAATGCCAAGTGGAGCAAAAAGCGAATAGACTTCCGGAGGTGAACTCTGCTGCCACTGAATGTTAGAGGGAGGAAACCGAACTTTCCGATACATTAACTTTTCGATACACTTTTTTCTAATTCAATGCAGAACTCGAAATAGAAACTGAATTACGGGAAATGGACCCAAAAAAGAAGTTGTGATGGGTATTCTAGGATAGGAACTTCGAACTGGAAAGGAGTTAGCGAGTCCAGGAAGCAAAGAATAAAAATAACGAACTCAGCGTCTTTATTTTATGGAAAATATGAAGTGTTAATTGAAAGTTAATTTTGAAATATCAATATATTTATGCATCTTTCAAATTTTAGTCAATTTTTCATGGTAACACATAATACTTAATATGTTACCAATAATATTGCATATATAATCTCCAAAATGTAAGGATATTCAGACCTTTGTTTCCGATGAATAAGTAAATCCAAATTTAAATAAGAGATTACTTCGAGATCACAATTACACATAAGAGAACCCTTCCAAGATGCCAAAGAATATTTCAACCATTACTAACAACATGATCACCGACATCATTAATGGATTAATAAAAAAATGAGCTAATTAAGCAGCTTAAAGAGAAATTCGCGAAAGGAAATTCCTTGAAATTTGCAAACGGGCAATCATCCAAGAGAAAACGTGATTCATTTGCGGTCATAAAGAAAACTACAACAAGAATAACAAAAAAACAATTGCTTCGGCAGCTGGAGTTTCGCAAATACATCTTAAAATGCACCGCGTCGGATTAAGTTTCCCTTATCCTTAACAAATACCTCTCATGCAAATGATCGCGGTGGACTCATTATACTCGCACATTATAATGAGGAATCGAGCTGAGGCAAAAGGGGTATCGAAGCCAAGTCATGTGGGAAGAACGACTTAATCCAAAACAAAGCTTTGATGTTTTCCGGTATACACTCTAGGATGCGGTTTTTAAGGCTTAGAGATATCAGTTGCATACCACAAACGAGATACAGGACACGACTTCCGAATTGCGAAGAATTACCACAGAAATAATAAAGGGTTATGATTAATGCATACTTTGCAAAAAGGATTCAAGTTCTCAGATTTTCTAAGAGAAAACTGAATCAACTGCGTGACAACCTAATGGTTTCACAATACAGAACTCCACAAAACTAAACACATTAAACAAAGTATACCATTCCTTGCTCTCGAATTAGTATTAATAATAAAAGACACGAACTATACAACACATTATTAAAAAAGTAGAGAAATTAAACATAAATAATTAATTCAAATTATAATATCTCAGGTAAAAAGCACAGATCCCTTGCTGCTTTTCTATGACTTTTCTATACGCTTCGAAACATAAGAAACCAACTCCCACATAAAGACAATTCCATTGACCTTATACGCATAGCGGTACAAGTAGAAAGGTTAACAGCTGCCGTATTTTCCCGCTATATAGAGCATCTCATTCCAAGGAACATGCAAATACAAACAAGCGAGCATCGGAATCCGCAGTCCACGTGCTCTTCGAACTTATCGGGAAAACAAGGCCGCGTATTTTCGCAATGGAAATTTTTGTACCGCATTGCATACGCGCAAAGGATTAAGAAGGAAAAACTTCATTTTCTTGAATGAAATTCAGCATTTGACCCGAATAGAAACTACGTTGCGGCTAACTACCGCAAGATAATTGCGTTCTTAAGCCTTTCACAAATGAATATATCCGTTAATCGCATCACTTACGGGAGTAAGAAATGACAGCCTTTAAGGCTTCGCAACACCTAAAGAGTCTTACGACAGAAAACAGCGCAATAAGGCCCTTGAGACTGAAAAATGTCCACCGAAGATACCATACTTGGAATTGGTATTTTCGTTCTTTTGGTCGATCAACGCAATTCAAGAAAAGGACAACAATTTATTATCAAAGTAAAACGTATATCAAAATAAAATATAAGGATGAACTACTTAAAAAGCTACCCAACGAGTGAGTAGAAATAGATTATTGCCAAGGACTTTGGAAATAATTCTGCGAATACAAAAATGTAATCACATATATAATGTTCATAAATGTATCAAGGATATGATAAATGGAAAAAAAATTAAAAAATCAATATAATGATTTTTATCAACATCTGATGACATTTATCGCACCCTAATTATACAACCAGAAAAAGGTGGAATACATGGAATAATTCATTCACCACACATCTGTTTGGCTTTAGTCAAAAATGAAATCAAAATTTAAATTTACTTTTCCGATAATGTACTTCAAATATGAACGTTGAAAGAATGTATTCCAAATAATTCATCATCGTAAAAACATGCTGGAACTTTTATAAATTGAATGTATATAATTATTAATGCAATTTTTGCGATTGGACATCAGTCCGGTAGCAACAAAAATATTTACTTACTTATATTTAGTCTTTTACCGCCAATCCGTTCATTTATTTTATTTCAAAATGCCCTAAATATCTCTTGAGCTAACAAAAATATTCCAATTAATTTGAACATAAACTTTAACTACGAAGAACTCTTGTCATAATGCTCCCTTATTACGGAAAGTTCAATTCCTTTTGATTTATCACACACTTCGATTAATCGATCACTATCCCACTTTCGACAAAACGACCAATCGAAAAGGACTAATTTTGTTGACGTGACTTTTAGTAGAAGATCCGAAACACGAATACTGAGAGAATAAAATATAAACTATCGACCTGTGATGGAATCTGTAAAAATTTAAGTAAGATAAGAGCTCCATAAACCACCGGAATCAGTATTGGCAAATTCTTGCGATGGCATGTAAATTCGTCCTTCGAAAACCGAGGCGTGTGAACTTCGGGAGTGGGCTGAGAGAGCTGACCTTGAGGGAACAATGGCAGGTGTCTCAAAGCGATTTTAAGGAACCAACTAGAGATGGCAGCTATTCATGTATTAGCAGTTTTCGACCATCTCAGCGAAGAATTATACTAAAAACAGGATGGTTGATAATTGGAATATGCTAGGCGTACTATTTTTAAGAGAAAAAAATTTATACCGTTTTGCATAACTTCCTTAATAAAACATAACCTATATTCCCTTTTAACATTCAACTTACAAAGGACTGATTGGTTGACAAACTCATTTTATACTAAAACTCTCTTCATTTATATTATTTTACGGAATACTGTCTATTTCTTTGCTATATATCTATGTCCTTTCCAAATTTGTCGATATACGGACAGTTATTATTATTATTTATTCTTTTAACTGCATAGATATCAAGCCAGGTGGTTTGTGACATTTACATGAGGGAAATATAAATACTCTCATTTAAATACTTATTACAAAATTGTTATAATAAATAAATAATTACTGTTTTTTAAAAGTTGAAAGACTTATTTGAAAGGTTAAGTGTTAGCCAAAGTAAAAAGTTAAGCCCTTCAAGAGGTTAACTACAGCAGCGGTTGGTTTTTGGTTCAATAATCTATACATATAGACGCTTCGGGGGGATATATATATATATACGAGTAAAGGTGTGCTTGCTGACAGCAAGCAATGTGATAATATATCTTTTTATAAAATGTAAGATTTTTCGAAATATCATTCTAAAAGGTCATGCTAAACATAACGTAAATGGACATTCTCGCAGCGAACTTTGCATTGATTTCGATTTCCAATGCATATCTTACTGCAGTATTATTACCGCCCTGGCGTCGAACCAAGGCCATCCAACGATTAATACTGTCATTATTGGCTTGAGTATGATTGACTTTATAAATATTCCGAATATCAAAAGGAAATTCATTCAGGAAGTACCTCAAAATGTGTCCCAAATTCCCTATGCATTTCAAATGGAGATATAGTTAACGCCTCCTAGCATCGAACCAACGACCATTTACGATACTATTACGGTTTCATTTATGTGAGAATGGTCCCTTATATGGCTGTGTGAAATTTTGAACCTCTGCGCGGTTGGGAAGTGTCATAAAAAGCTTTTGCAAATATGGCCAATGCATTCCTTATGACAAAAATCGAGATTACGGGTCGCTCTGGAATCGAACCCGTGATACATAGGCAAGTGCTGATTATTTTC
This sequence comes from Pantala flavescens, assembly GCA_020796165.1. NCBI lineage: Eukaryota > Metazoa > Arthropoda > Insecta > Odonata > Libellulidae > Pantala > Pantala flavescens. The sequence continues at coordinate 9,973,111 of CM036883.1, forward strand.
GAAGTACGAAATATACGTATCTATTTGTTTTAAAAGTTTGAATGATCTACGTATCATATAAAAAGAGCTACAATTTTTCAAAATTTGAAACTTTTTCACTTCCTGGCATCGAACCAATGACCGCTTGTACGTAATCAATGGCATTTTTCCGTAGATATATATTATAGCAATAGCTGTATGAAATTTCATTGTTCCAGCGTAATGGAAAGTATTTTTAAAAATTATTTGAAAAACGGCCCCATGCATTCTTACGGGGGAAAGTCGATTTTTGGGGCCTCCTAGAATCGAACCCATGATAGGTAGGGTCGGTTTTCGAATTTTTCCTGAGTGAGATTTAGTGGGCCATAACGGAAAAAAATCGGCGGCTCCGTGGCCGAAGCGGTTTGGGCCTGACATTAATATCCTATATATATCTATACATATAGACGCTTCGGGGGGATATATATAACATACGAGTAAAGGTGCGCTTGCTTACAGCAAGCAATGCAATAATTTATCTTTAGTGAATAATAAAATTTTTCGAAAGATTACTCTGCTCAAACGTTGCTAAACATAAAGTAAAGGGCATTAACGCAGCTGAAAATGCACTGAATACGATTTCCGATGCATTTCTTTCGGCAGCTAAAATCCCGCCCCGGCGTCGAACCAAGGTCATCCTGCTAAAATTACTGTAATCATTCGTTTGAGTATGGTGGACTTTATAAACACCCCGAATTGCAAAAGGAAATTCATTCAGGAAGTAACTTAAAATGAGTCCTAAATTTCCTAAGTATTTCACATGGAGTATTAATTAACGCCCCCTAGCATCGAACCTACGACCTTTTACGATAATCTTAGGATAGCTTTTATATGAGAACTGTCCCCTTAATGGCTGTGTGAAATTTTGAACCTCTGCGTGGTTTGGAAGTGTTGTAAAAAGCATTCGGAAATATGGCCAATGTAATTTAAACGGGAAAAATCTAGATTACGGGTAGCTCTGGAATCGAACCCGTGATACATAAGCAAAGGCTGATTTTTCTGTAATTACTCTTTGTATGTATCTACATTTGTAGAAGGTTTGAATGATCTTTGTACGATATTAAGGGAGCCACGATTTTTCAAAATCTGAAAATATTTCACCTCTTGGCATCGAACCCAGGACCGATTGTACGTAAAATACTACATTTTTCCGTAGACATATATATAAGTAATAGCTACATGAAATCTTATTCTTTTAACTTAATCGGAAGTATTTTTAAAATTATTTGAAAAATGGCCCCATGCATTCTTAACGGGGAAAATCGAGATTACGGGACGCTCTGGAATCGAACCCGTGACACGTAGGCCAGTGTTGATTTTTTTTGAGGTATATAATATACTTACCTAAAAGGGTAAAAAATTTGAATCATCTATGTATCATATTAAGAGAGCTACAATTTTTCAAAATTTGAGACTTTTTCACCTCCTGGCATCGAACCCATGACCGGTTGTACGTAAAATATACCATTTTTCCATAGATACCAATAATAGCAATAGCTGTATGAAATCTCATTTTTCTAGCGTAATGGGAAGTATTTTTAAAAATTATTTGAAAAACGGCCCCATGCATTCTTACGGGGGAAAGTCGATATTTGGAACCTCCTAGAATCGAACCCATGATAGGTAGGGTCGGTTTTCGAATTTTTCCTAAGTGAGATTTAGTGGGCCATCACGTAAAAAAATCGGCGGCTCCGTGGCCCGAGCGGTTTGGGCCTGACATTAATATCCTATATATATGAATATATATATATCTATACATATAGACGCTTCGGGGGGATATATATAACATATATATATATAGGATATTAATGTCAGGCCAAAACCGCTTTGGCCACGGAGCCGCCGATTTTTTTTCGTAATGGCCAACTAAATCTCACTTAGGAAAAATTGGGAAACCGACCCTACCTATCATGGGTTCGATTCTAGGAGGCCCCAAAAATCGACTTTCCCCATTTAGAATGCATTGGGCCGTTTTTCAAATGATTTAAAAAATACTTCCCATTAACCTAGAAGGATAAGATTTCATGTAGCTATTGCTACCATATATATCTACGGAAAAATGCTATCGCTTACGTGTAACTGATCATGGGTTCGATTCCAGGAGGTGAAATATTTTCGAATTTTAAAAAATCCTAGCTTCCTTAATATGACACAAAGATCATTCAAACTTTCAATACAAATAAAGACGTATATATTGTACCTTGAAAAAAATCAGCACTTACCTATGTGTCACGGGTTTGATTCCAGAGCGTCCCGTAATCTCGATTTTCCCCGTTAAGAATGCATGGGGCCGTTTTTCAAATAATTTTTAAAATACTTCCCATTAAGTTAGAAGGATAAGATTTCGTGCAGCTATTACTAATATAAATATCTCCGGGATAATGCAATATTTCACGCTCAACTGGTCATGGGTTCGATGCCAGGAGGTGAGATATTCTCAAAATTTGAAAAATCGTATCTCTTCTAATATGATACATAGATCGTTTAAACTTTCAATACAAATAAAGACGTATATATTGTACCTTGAAAAAAATCAACTCTTGCCTAGGTGTCACGGGTTCGATTCCAGAGCGTCCCGTAATGTCGATTTTCCCCATTAAGAATGCATGGGGCCGTTTTTCAAATGATTTTTAAAATACTTCCCATTATCCTAGAAAGATAAGATTTCATGTAGCTATTGTTACTATATAAATCTACAGAAAAATGCTATTGCTTATGTCCAATCGGTCATGGGTTCGATGCCAGGAGGTGAAATACTTTCGGATTTTGAAAAATCGTAGCTCTATAAATATGAAATATAGATCATTCAAATTTTTTACACGTATAGATACGTATAAAATGCACGCTGGAAAAAATCAGCACTTACCTATGTGTCACGAGTTCGATTCCAGAGCAACCCGTAATCTCAATTTTTCCCGTTTAAAATACATTGGCCATAGTTCTGAATGCTTTTTATAACACTTCCCAACCGCGCAGGCGTTCAAAATTTCACACAGCCATTAAGGGGAACATTCTCATATAAAAGCTATCCTAAGATTATCGTAAACGGTCGTCGGTTCGATGCTAGGGGGCGTTAATTAATTCTCCGTGTGAAATACATAGGGAATTTAGGACTCATTTTAAGGTACTTCCTTAATGTATTTCCATTTGAAATTTGGCATGTTTATAAAGATTGTCATACATAAGCGAAAGATGACAGTGATTTCCGTAGGATGGCCCTGGTTCGACGCCTTGGTGGTAATAATATTGTCAAGAGAAAAGCATTAGAAATCAAAGTCAATGCAAGGTACGCTGGGTAAATGTTCTATAGTTAGTACAGTAAAAATCGTAAGTTTTATTAAAAGAGAAATTTTCCGATTGCTTGCTGTCAGCAAGCACACCTTTACTCGTATGTTATATATATCCCCCCGAAGCGTCTATATATATAACATATATATATATAGGATATTAATGTCAGGCCCAAACCGCTTCGGCCACGGAGCCGCCGATTTTTTTCCGTTATGGCCCACTAAATCTCACTCAGGAAAAATTCGAAAACCGACCCTACCTATCATGGGTTCGATTCTAGGAGGCCCCAAAAATCGACTTTCCCCCGTAAGAATGCATGGGGCCGTTTTTCAAATAATTTTTAAAAATACTTTCCATTACGCTGGAACAATGAAATTTCATACAGCTATTGCTATAATATATATCTACGGAAAAATGCCATTGATTACGTACAAGCGGTCATTGGTTCGATGCCAGGAAGTGAAAAAGTTTCAAATTTTGAAAAATTGTAGCTCTTTTTATATGATACGTAGATCATTCAAACTTTTAAAACAAATAGATACGTATATTTCGTACTTCGAAAATAATCAGCACTTGCCTATGTATCACGGGTTCGATTCCAGAGCGACCCGTAATCTCGATTTTTGTCATAAGGAATGCATTGGCCATATTTGCAAAAGCTTTTTATGACACTTCCCAACCGCGCAGAGGTTCAAAATTTCACACAGCCATATAAGGGACCATTCTCACATAAATGAAACCGTAATAGTATCGTAAATGGTCGTTGGTTCGATGCTAGGAGGCGTTAACTATATCTCCATTTGAAATGCATAGGGAATTTGGGACACATTTTGAGGTACTTCCTGAATGAATTTCCTTTTGATATTCGGAATATTTATAAAGTCAATCATACTCAAGCCAATAATGACAGTATTAATCGTTGGATGGCCTTGGTTCGACGCCAGGGCGGTAATAATACTGCAGTAAGATATGCATTGGAAATCGAAATCAATGCAAAGTTCGCTGCGAGAATGTCCATTTACGTTATGTTTAGCATGACCTTTTAGAATGATATTTCGAAAAATCTTACATTTTATAAAAAGATATATTATCACATTGCTTGCTGTCAGCAAGCACACCTTTACTCGTATATGTTATATATATCCCCCCGAAGCGTCTATATGTATAGATATATCTATTATATATAGACGCTTCGGGGGGATATATATAACATATATATATATAGGATATTAATGTCAGGCCCAAACCGCTTTGGCCACGGAGCCGCCGATTTTTTTACGTAATGGCCAACTAAATCTCACTTAGGAAAAATTGGGAAACCGACCCTACCTATCATGGGTTCGATTCTAGAAGGACCCAAAAATCGATTTTCCCCATTAAGAATGCATTGGGCCGTTTTTCAAATGATTTTAAAAATACTTTACATTAACCTAGAAAGATAAGATTTCAGGTAGCTATTGCTACTATATATATCTACGGAAAAATGCTATTGCTTACGTCCAACCGGTCATTGGTTCGATGCTAGGAGGTGAAATACTTTCGGATTTTGAAAAATCGTAGCTCTATAAATATGATATATAGATCATTGAAACTTTTTACGTGTAAAGAAACGTGCATAGTGTACTTTAAAAAAAATCAACAGTTGCCTATGTGTCACGGGTTCGATTCCAGAGCGTCCCGTAATCTCGATTTTTCCCGTTTAGAATGCATGGGGCCGATTTTCAAATAATTTTAAAAATACTCCCCATTAAGTTAAAAGAATAAAATTTCATGTAGCTATTGCTATTATATATGTCTACGGAAAAATGCAATATTTTACGCACAATCGGTCCTGGGTTCGATGCCAGGAGGTGAAATATTTTTGAATTTTAAGAAATCGTAGCTCTCTTAATATCGTACATAGATCATTCAAACCTTCTACAAATATAGATACATACAAAATGTAATTAGAAAAAATTCAGCATTTGCCTAAGTCTCACGGGTTCGATTCCAGAGCGACCCGTAATATCGATTTTTCCCGTTTAAAATACATTAGCCATTTCTCCGAATACTTTTTATGACACTTCCCAAACACGCAGAGGTTCAAAATTTCACACAGCCATTAAGGGGACAGTTCTTATATAGAAGCTTTCCTAAGATTATCGTAAAAGGTCGTTGGTTCGATGCTAGGGGGCGATAATTAATACTCCATGTGAAATGCATTGGGAATTTAGAACTCATTTTAATGTACTTCCTGAATGAATTTCATTTCTCAATTCGGGGTGTTTATAAAGTCCACCATACTCAAGCGAAAGATTACAGTAATTTTAGCAGGATGACCTTGGTTCGACGCCGGGGCGGGATTTTAGCTGCCGAAAGAAATGTATCGGAAATCGTATTTAGTGCATTTTCAGCTGCGTTAATGCCCTTTACTTAATGTTTAGCAACGTTTGAGCAGAGTAATCTTTCGAAAAATTTTATTATTCACTAAAGATAAATTATTGCATTGCTTGCTGTAAGCAAGCGCACCTTTACTCGTATATATAACATATATATATGATATTAATGTCAGGCCCAAACCGCTTCGGCCACGGAGCCGCCGATTTTTTTACGTAATGGCCCACTAAATCTCACTCAGGAAAAATTGGGAAATCCACCCTACCTATCATGGGTTCGATTCTAGGAGGCCCCAAAAATCGACTTTCCCCCGTAAGAATGCATGGGGCCGTTTTTCAAACAATTTAAAAAAATACTTTCCATTGAGATAGAACAATGAAATTTCATATGGCTATTGCAATTATATATATCTACGCAAAAATGCTATTTTTTACGCGCAACCGGTCATGGGTTCGATGCCAGGAGGTGAAATATTTTCAAATTTTGAAAAATCGTAGCTCTCTTAATATGATACATAGATCATTCAAATTTTTTACGCTTATAGGTAAGTATATTATGTACCTCGAAAAAAATCAACAGTTGCCTACGTGTCACGGGTTCGATTCCAGAGCGTCCCGTAATCTCGATTTTCCCCGTTAGGAATGCATGGGGCCGTTTTTCAAATGATTTTAAAAATACTTCCCATTAAGTTAAAAGAATAAGATTTCATGTAGCTATTGCTTATATATATGTCTACGGAAAAATGTAGTATTTTACGTACAATCGGTCTTGGGTTCGATGCCAGGAGGTGAAATATTTTCAGATTTTAAAAAATCGTAGCTCCCTTAATATCGTACATAGATCATTCAAACCTTCTACAAATATAGATACATACAAAATGTAATTAGAAAAAAAATCAGCATTTGCCTATGTATCACGGGTTCGATTCCAGAGCGTCCCGGAATCTCGATTTTTCCCGTTTAAAATACATTGGCCATATTTCCGATAGCTTTTTATGACACTTTCCAACCGCGCAGAGGTTCAAAATTTCACACAGCCATAAAAGGGACCATTCTCACTTAAAAGCGACCGTAATAGTATGGTAAATGGTCGTTCGTTCGATTCTAGGGGGCGTTAACAATAACTTCGTAAGAAATGCATAGGGAATTAAGAACTCATTTTAAGCTACTTCCTGAATGAATTTCCTTTTAAATCTGGAGTGTTTATAAAGTCAAACATACTCAAGCGAAAGATTACAGTAATTTTAGCAGGATGACCTTAGTTCGACGCCGGGGCGGGGTTTTAGCTGCCAAAAGAAATGCATCGGAAATCGTATTCAGTGCATTTTCAGCTGCGTTAATGCCCTTTACTTAATGTTTAGCAACGTTTGAGCAGAGTAATCTTTCGAAAAATTTTATTATTCACTAAATATAAATTATTGCATTGCTTGCTGTAAGCAAGCGCACCTTAACTCGTTTTCTATAAAAAGAAGCAAGAGGGGGTTAGTATCACGTGTCATCACCCTCAGCTGACCTCACACTTCATTCTCATCCCCCACACGCCTTTTGTGTGAACCACACCTGATTCGGTATTTGCTCACATTTTGTGAAAACCGATTGATTGAAATCTACAGGACAAAATTAAGGCTAATTGTATATTTATCTCGAGACTTTAATTAAGTGAAGCAACAGCGTTAGGGTCGGTAAGATTGGGGAGATCGCGTGAGAGTTCAATAAGATTTCCGCGAGTGATATTTAGTGAATGGGGAGGAATAATTTCATGGAGTTTTTTAGGCCGTAACAGCGGAAGACTTGCAATTATTTGTAAGAAAGAAATGCATCAAAAAAGATAATCAAAGAGAGCATTAGTAAAAGACTTAAAAGTAAATAGAACATATAAGTTACGCAATGATTTTACTTTTTTAAGGGAAACAAATCAGCCAGGAATAAGAAAATCAAGATATAAAAATGATATATATGATATAAAAATATATGGAATTTAGAAATGATAAAAAGGTACTGCCACAAATTTATGATAATGATAATCTGCCTGCATTGAATCAGGGCGAAATATAGTCTATATAGACCACTCTTACATTTAACCCCTACTGACGAACACGGGATCCTATCCCAGTCAATTTTCCGATCCGCCAGGACTCGAACCTGGGACCTAAAGACTAAGAGCACTAGCACTCAATGCGTTAGGCACTCGGCCACCGAGGCAGGCAGTATACTCACACTGATAAAAAATATAAATTTTATGTCCGCGGAATAAAGATTAGAAAAAACATCTTTACTTAGAATAAATACCGGGATGTAGTTTTTAATATAAATTCATATGTACAAAAAAATGTAAATAAAGATTGTAGCCGTTTATGTTTTACATTAATTCTAATTCAAAAGACGTAGAACTGTTTATTTTTATTATCACACTCCACTACAACTGCATTCGAGCACCACTTCCTTCCACTTTTGCGAAACTGCAAAACATCGCAGATTAGTTTATCGACAAGAGATTTCGCAACTCTTTGACATTTTGCATTCCGACGCATAAGAGCAACACTTACCCGATGATGAGGGGATTAAGAAGCGTAAAAGGTGTCATCCATCCGTAAAACTGAAATATATAACTCTACTTCTCTTCTAAAACCAGCTCTGGTTCACAGAGTGCGCTATCCAGTCTCCACAATGGGACAGAAAATATTGATGGAAAGAGCCTCAAAAACAAGTCTTTCTTTGGAGAGAACTGTAAAGAATAAAACTTTGTCCCCGCACTCGGTGTATATAAATAAGACGATAGTTTATCATTCGTCGGTTTCGAAATTGCAAAGACCTCTGAAACTCATCCGGACGCAGTATTTCGTCGGATCCGCTATTTGAACAAGATAATGATCGAGACAAAAGAGGGCAACCCCTCAAAGATTGTGTGTGATGTCCACATATGTTTGCTTTGGAAAAAAATCAAGGGCAGAGGATTGCAATATTGCAAGACTGCATTCACTGCACCAATCCTGGGAAGCTCTTCATCGAAATCCATAACTTCCAATTACATAAGTGCCTATTTTATGTAATCTCAAAAAAATTGGATCGGGATATTTGTTTGATATTTGGTGATGAAACTCTAAATACCATCACTAACAGAAATGAGAACAATTCTTTTTGAAATATTTGACTTTTCCATTCAAAACCATGAAGACAATACAGATATAGTTTTCAGTGATTCCTCAATCTACCAATCGGGAAATAACTCAGTTTCAATGGATTATGTACAATAGAATTAAACAGACCTCTGTGAGTCTTTCAAGCATTTTAAAGATAAAAGGTCATTATCTTTTCATACGCTTAATATCAATTAGATAAGGATCACGAATTTACATGCTGTTAACTGCTTCAGGTTTTTATATTAGAAACCTTGAAAGATAAGGCATTAAAAAGTTTCATAGAACGCTTTCGAGTGCCTTTTATAACTTTTTCTACTTCCAGATAACAGATACACTGCTGCAAAAATGCATATTTTATGGCTTTCCGTAGCAATTTACAAAATATCTACTCATATCTGTCTACATAATGTCGGTTTACATTGCATTAGACACAAAGCTTTCATGTATTAAAAAGTACGACATAAATTATATGGGTCTATTAAATTCAAAATTACGATATGATGTATCTTCGTAAAATTATTAACCCTAAAATAACCAAAATAGGAGGAAAGATTGAATATATAATCATGAAATAGAGTTCCAATACAATTACTGAAAACTCAATCACTTCAGATACAGCAATACAAATAAAACAGAAAACCATAATAAAACAAACCAATCCCCGCGCATTCATAAGAAGTATTAAAAAATAATCCTTTTCACAGGCCTAGAGGGAAAAGAGGATAAAAGAACTTTGATCCGTTTTCAGTTCTAATTTCAAAGCAGCGTGCAATACCCACAAGATTCACAATTTTCAATTTGAAAGACTGAGATTATAAGAGATGGTGAAAAATGGAAAGTCTTATTTCACAAGCCCTACTTTCAGACTAAAGCCTTGCTCTGCAGGTTATCGCACACAAAGGAAATTGCAAAATGTTTAGAAAACGTATGAAAGAAAAAGTGAAATCGATTATAAAATGAGGAAAAACAATCGATACCACCGTTCTTTAGGATGAAGAGTGGAATAATAAAACTTATATCTTAGCTTACCATTGTTTTTATTCCAAGTGACTGCTTGTTGTCATCAAACTCGTTCGTCTAAAAAAAATAAGAAAAAACCTATACACCCAATTTCCTTCTTCGAGTATTTTTAAATATTATTAATGATAGGTCTATTTTTACTTAATTATTTAATCTCAATATAAATATATCTTTAAATAATATGTAATTTCCAAAAACATTAAGTATAAATCACTCCTTCAAGGATAATTATTTTTCCAATTCATTGACTATAATTACTCAAAATCAATTATCATGGAATCAGAATGAAGGTAATCGTATAGAAACATTTTTAATTACAGTGTTATTAAAACTATTTATTTTAAATCGAGTACTATAATGTTATCAATTACTTTTGTCTCACATCCAATGGAGAAATCATAGGAAAACCATTAAGTTCATGTTGAACTATTTATTATAATTAGCTATTTGAAAAACGCTTGATGTGATGTTGAATAAGATTAAGTTGTAACTTCCGCGTTTAACGGAATCAATTTTCCTGTCGTTCTAATCAATCGCTTATTTATTTTAACTGTGTCAAATTTTCTTTTTTCCAATCCAACTATTTTTATTAGTTCATTCTTTCCAACATAATACTACAAAATCTAAACTTAGTACGGTTTTTAAATATGAAATTAGTCGATGAATATTAATAATTTTATTCAAATTAATTGAATCGTATTCATTTACAACCTTGAAGTTATAATTCTCATACATCTTAACCAAGAGCTATGAGATTCTTCCGCGCATTTGCTAAATGCGAATTCTATTGCGTATTCCCGTCTCCACGTTGTTTCAAATGTGACATTAACCTCTTTTCTTGACCGGATAAGCTAATCGCACAATTGACGCGCAATTCAACAGCTGTTAACGACATCTGAAAAAGATGACGACTTCTTCTCGTCACTCCGAAAGTGTCAGAAACGGAAAAAACACGCGATACTCTCATCTGGACGAAAGATAGGGACGCAGTTACGAAACCGAGAAAAAATATTTCCTCCGACTAGACGAACTAGAAGAAGTATAAGAGGCGAAACGCTATTGCGCAAAGACTGTCGTGGCGGTGTCTTATAGGTATTCCTACGCCTTCGGAGAAACAACAATTGCTCGAAAGGAGAATATGTACCGACGACGCTTCCTGCTCGAATGTTTGCCACCGAGAAAGAAGACTATACGCACAATGTTTCAGCAAAAATACTCCGAGTGAGAATGCAGCCCGTTTCCGGCATCGAGAAACGAGAAAATTGCGCAGAGGAAGTTCGGTAAACAAAACGATCCGACAATCCAAACATCGGGGGCGGGAAATCTCGTTTGTTCTCGCAGTTCGCGAGACATCCTTAATACGAAAGGAAACAATCGGATCGGAGAGAATTATAGCGGGGAAAAGGGAAAAATCGAGCGTCCCTCAAACGGAGTAAACATTATCGGGAAAGCCGTTATCTGCGCCAATAAATTTATAATGAGTTGAAAAATCCAGAGGCAGTGCAAACGAAGGGAGCCGACAGCTGTTTATGAACGACGCAAACACGGTGCACTCGATGCCAAGGCATACCCGGAAACACGAGAAAAAAGGAGGGGGCGTCGGCTATTAACCTCCTGAAAGCTCATAAACACACGAGGTCGAAGGGTTGCGAGAGACGGCGTACGACTGAACGAGAAACTAATGGAAGTGATTCACTTCGCGAGAGGATCCCAACCTTTTGCAACCTCATTTAACGAGAGATGACCGCGGAAAAAGGATTCTGATGGACGGAGCCACTGTACCCTCGCGAATGAGGTGTAATGATAATCGCTAGGACCTTGAAGATGATGGTGTTCGTAGGAATTGGTACTCCAGTCGCAGGCGGTCTGCAATTGCATGATAAAGTACGAGTGAGATTACACTCCTTTGGGATACGCACTGCTCATTGAATACTGTCCTTGGGTTCTTATAATGCACCCACTATTATCTATAAATCTACGCATGTACTCTCCAGGATGTCTTTTAGGGAGTGGTAGAAGGGACAATGCACATGCATTGTCCCTCATACATGCAATCACATTTTGTCCATAACTACATTAATTATTACACCCCAAATCATTCAGTAATTGCGTATTCTCTTCCTAAAATATTCCCTGGTACATTTTTATCCACTTTATCCAGTATCTAAAAGTGTTTTGATCTTTAACCTTCCTCATCCAAATTTCTAATTAATACACGTAAGTTCATTTATTGAAGTACAATTAACTATCGTAACTGTAATTTTTCCTTGAGAAAGCAGCACAGAGAACGGACTGTTATAGAAGATAGTTTTATATGCAGACGGAGCAATTAGGAGAACTAACAGGGCGCTCTAATTCATGCATATAATTATATGCCGACTGAACTACTTTTCTCCTTTATGAACGCAGCAATTTCCGCGTGCAAAAACGTCGTTCATTACCTTGCTCTACGTGAGAAATTCGCCTGATGAAGTTTGTTTATGAGTCCTGCAGAGCTACGGCAAACTCAATAACCTTATGTAAACTGTATGAATTAAAACAATTGACATCAAAATGATAACGCTTAAAGGGAATTCGTTCTTATCTCTCAATAGTTTTTTATGATTCAGTTGGATATGTAACTTTTGCGGCAGTTAAGAAAGATATTAACTCCCTTTCGAAGAACAACGCCGCAGCTGTGTTTAACTTTGTTTACTTTCCCCACTCTGGATAGACTGCATGGTCCCCTTTCTTCCCTATTCTACACTGGGAGACAAAGGACTACTTTTTGTGGCTAAATTTAGCACTACGTACTGTTCCCGAAATATCACCCCTACACCAGCACGGGTCGATAATTTCCAGCCATTGTGCAGTCGTATGCATGCGATTCACGTACGTTAAGCGTATTTGTTATACCACCAGAACCAGATTTCCACGATTATACATCGATTTCTGTTAAACATTATTCATTGGAGGTAGTGCAGTAATGTAGTCGAAAAATTTCCATTACTGAACGAGAGAAATCATTAGACTCTGATGGATGTCAAAGAACGTTAAGTTGAAAACTCGAAGTTTTGCCCCATTCGACCGACTTTTGGCAGCCATATTGATCGACACCACCGTGACGTCAACTTCTCGCGGAAAGATAAAAAAGTGTGGCGAAAACATAGGTTAAGTTCGTACCCACGATTCAGCCGCCAGCGTTTTTCCATATCTTGCATCGAAATGGATTTCCACTACGAAAATATCAACTTCTTCTCTCTTCCGAATCTATTTTCAGTCTCTAGGGCTCGTTGGAAATATTGGATCTGAATTACGATGCTTGGGGGACATCGATGAATTTATAATAAGCTGCTTTTTCGAGGTATGTCTGTAGACTATGACGACGATTCCCAAAATAATGGCGTCACTAAAAGGAAGGCGATTTCGATGTTTTTATTTCAATAATTCTGAGTGGATAAATCCGAGAAGAATCATGGATCGATTCCCGACAGAGTATCAAATTATTATCGATTGATAGTATCGATAAGTAAATAATGAAATCCGAGAGTATCTGATGTAAATTTATAGTGATTAGTGAAAGGAATAAAAACAGCGTGTCTACTTCCGCAAAGTTTATTTTGGTAACGTACATTGTGTTTATTCTCTAAGTATCGATAAGATTGAATCTTCTGTGATTTACGCAAACCAGGAAGTACTGATAATATTTCAAGGATTATTTTCCGATATAAAAGTTAAAAATGAATTGCGAGTTGATAACAAAATTAATCTAAAATCGCGTAGATAATTGTACACAATTATTACCAATTATAATAAAATTCTAAATTTAAATTGATTAATTGTCAATTTAATTAAAAGGGAATTTAATTAACATGGGAATTTGTTCAATAAACTATTACTTCTACCACAAACTCCGAACATAATGAAATTACCTTCCATAGAACACGCACTTGTTTACGAACACCCCTCACAACGGCGTCTTGATAAACGCAAACGTCGCCATAGAGCTCTTCAAACATGTACGTCACCGTTCTAACTCATCAAGTGGTGGATGCAGCGTCCGTGAAACCGTCGAGCTACATTTCCGGGGCGGCTTCTACAAATAGCCCTGGAGGTCCCTGCAGGGCGATGGGTTCAAGAGACACCTCCAGGTTATGAGGTCAGAGGTCACGAGGCGCGACCTAATTTACTTCCTCCCGGCCTTGATCCCACATTTACTTAATCAGGGCGCACCGCGAAATGCTCTATATTTCGCGAATAACGGCTAAAATCAATGCATCACTTTGACGACAAACTGCGGAGGCAGTACTAGATGGGATAAACGAATAAAAGAGAGGATCGTCAAAATAAAACTATTAAATTCAACGACATATGGAAAACTAGCGCAAGCGAAGAGAGCAAATAAATTAACAAATTTCCGAAGCCAACGAACTATGCAACGCTCGCAGTTGAAAAAATTCAACTGAAAAACAGACAGCGGAAGAGACAGTGGCCGCTATGTTTGACAGCGGTTTACCTAAATAACGGTTCAACATGCTTGTTTATCATTTTTTTATAATGTTAAAGTTCTCGATTGGTTTAATAAACCGCTGGAACAGTTAGTTTTTGTTTCAAGAATACGTTGTCTTCGTCTCTTTCGACCTAATTTAAATAAGATTATTTTCGTTTTTATACTATTGAAACCACTGAAGCAACATTATAGAAAAACTCAGCCGCAACTCGACGAAAATTAGAACAAATATTAATTATTAAAAATTACTCATTAAGGGAATCTGTTGATTTGCAATTAAAACTTTTAGACATGAAGTCATGAAATAAAATAATGAACGTATTTTCATAGAATGAATGAATTATTTTTTCATAAAAAAACATACCAAAGGTGTACATGGAGACAACGCACTTAAAACGTCCAATACCAATCAATATTAGAGATACGAAACAAGTAAAATCTATAATTACCGTTCGCATTAGTTCAGTTATAAAAATATTCGATGGTTTCAGGCTAATTTAGCGTAGTCTAAGGAAAGTTGCGGGTAATAGGACTAAAAGACTTTTAAAAAATAACAAAATTACATAACCCTCTTCTAACTGAAGCTGAACTCAATTTTCTCAAGTTTGCGGGGTCAACGAGCATTCAAGATATTAAAGAGATGTAGGTTTCGAGACGAAAAGAGACGATGGAAGTGAAAAACGGGAATTTCTTTCGTGTTTCATTTAATACGGCCATTTGAGTCATGCAATACCGTAGAGGGACAACTTGCATATATAAACAGCCAGCGATTTAATCGTCAAAATACGGGCAAATTTATTCATCGTTTGTGATCAAGTAGAGTGCTGAAGAGAGAAATGAAAACCGCCGGAAACATTTCGCAAATCATGTTATCGCAATGTGCCTTGACATTCTTAAGCATGCGAATTTAATGTACGAAATACTTTTAATCACTGTCGAAATGCTAGTGGTATACTTTGCGAGAGACAACTGACTGAAGCACTTTGACTTGGAATGGACTTATGAAGAAGCAGTGGGTAGAGGAAAAAACAAGGGAATAATACAATCATGACGCTGGAATGGAAGGAGGAGTAATTTTCTTCGGTAATTTACTTGAGATATTAGTGAAAATTAGTTACTTTTAAGGATTCGCGAATGGTTTTAATCAAATTAATACTTCCACACATACGAAATTAATACATAGTCTATCCATTTTGAATTAGCTCTATAACCTTATCAAACAAACTCAGAAATTCAATACCGCGAAAAACACCGCAATTGCTCGTTATTTATAATATTTGAATATATCTCATAAATTCAAACGATAAGTTTTCATTCCCTTTTAATGGAACGCAAAGCTGAAAAAGGAGGGAATTCCAACATTCGGCAAGAAGACACTCGATCATGAAAACGAGACAAATCGATTCCGGTCCAAAGAAATTCAATAAACCCTTTCCGAGTGGTGGACCGTGAGTTATAACGAATGTTTTAAACTCATTACGAGAGGAAAATTCTTTTTAACGAAGAAAAACCAACGAGACGTTTAAAAAACTCGGGCTTCCTGTCCACAGACATCAAACGGGCATTTAAGGAGAAGATAATCATCAGAAAAGGAAGAGGATAATATTGTCTGCGAACTTTTTCCGAGGAAGGAAACCGAATTAATTGCTGCGAAAACTTTTTTGAAGACAAAAGTATTCGCGTAATTGTTCCTTACTTCCTTTGTGACTTAAATAAGCGGAAACAGATGACAAGAATTACATAGTTCACATCCATCTAAGACACCGAATTAATTAAAAACATTGAACTAATACAATTATAATTTCTTACGATTAAGAGTTCAGCGTTTATTGTAAATTCAGAATATTCGTAGATACGTATAGATATCGACAGCAACATTTACGTCGATGAAAATGAATACGGAAGGGAGACTCAGTAAGGCTGATAAATGAAGCACTGAAAACAACAATCAGCTGGCGTTGTAACACCGACCTCAAACAGGAAAAGATACATTGTAACTCGATATATAAAAATACTTATTTAATTATAATACAAACACAAGAACACCTGATGATGATCCACCTAATGGTTGACCGTCCTATCATAACAAACAGACATAAACACTGCTGAAACCCAATCTACAGATATCTTCTGGCAAAACCAAATGAAACGCGCACCACGAATAAACAATAAATCCACTGAAAACCCATTCGATACTCGTCGCACGTATTTTTCGCGACGGTGAACCATCAAGGACCTTCACCGTGGACAACAACCAACACTATGCAACCACCATGGTCATCTAATCCATCGTATCGCCGGTAACTTCTTCGCGTCGATTATCATAAGAAAACCCCCCTGAGGAGGAAACAGAATAGCCCTCTCCTGTGACATATGCAACCACTTGTGGTTTCTGCAGATCCCCCTGCGGTCCCTCAGGGGTTTCGATTGCCATCGGATAAAAAGAAAACAGAGGCTTGTATCTCTTACCTCCGTGGAATGACTCTCGATGGAAGTGCACAGAGTTGCCAGCGCTCCTCCGGACTGAGGAAGAACATTTCCCTCTCGCGATTTGGAAGCCCGGTGCCATTGTTGCGCTAACGGAACTCTTAGCGAGACCACGCTCTCTCATTGGTCGAACCCCTTCCTCTCGACACGAACTTCTAAAAACACCTCCTAGGGCCTTTCTGCCGATGAGGAACTCATCTCTGGATGGGCTCCCTAGTTCGTTCGCGGTCCTCCAATGGGACGTGATCCGAATTTACCATCGATGGACACTTCGCTCTCTACATAACATTTCGAGGACATCTTTTACCTTTCTCACTTGAGTTGTAGCACTATCTTTTTGGTTGCTAAGATGCACTTAGCAACTGCATTCAATAGCTTATATTCCAATTGAAATCAATACTTATAACTATTTAATTATAGAATTCAATTTAATTTGGGAATAATTCGCAGTCGAACAACATTCCCGAGAATTAGCGGAGACCTTCTGATATCTTCTTGAAATCTCCACTGATGTTTACTTAATTTGTGACCTCAAGTCTTTCAGTTATTAATAATTATAATAATAAATGGCCCAAATCTAATTATCTTCATTAGAGGTCTAAATACAACTTAAACATTCTAATCTAACGTTTAACTACATGTGCAAGAAAAGAGAAATTCAATCAGCCAGGACTTGAACCTAGGACTCCAAGGAATCCTTAGCTGTTCGTACACTAAACAGCGAGGCCTGTCGTTGCCGGAATAATATACTACGATATTTTCATGACTCCTTAACCTCCGTAATATTTCATTTTCTCGTTCACATTTAAAAGGCAAACCACGGTAAAGTAGGCAACACGCAAAGAGCCGTGTCACTTTCCTATGCAGCCCTTCGAGGGAACTCTAAATCCGGCCTTCTTTGTTGGTTCTCCCCACTCCAAAATAAAAGCGAAGACTTCTCGGTCCCCTTCCAAGAGGGTTGCTTGTTTATTTTCAAGAACGTCTGAAGAAAATTCTAATACGACCCCCTCCCATTGGGTCTTAGCGAGGAAAATGTATTAAACCAATGTTTTGCGGAATGATGCTTGAATTACATCAAGGATATCCACTAAATTGTACGTTAATTTAACTTAATTAAAATTTTGGATAAAATACTGCATTGGAAGCAAATAGTATGTTGAAAAACTGCACCTATAATATATTTTATCTTTGTAAGTTATCCACAAAAAGGAAAATAGGAATAGAAAGATAAATAGAAAAACTTTGAATTGTTCTAGCCATTTTACACGATCAAAATAGATTGTATTAGCCTATTATTTCAGGGGGACTTAAAGCTATAGTAACAGGCATGTATTATTTAATGTGTACATATGTAAAGGAACAGCATAAAAATAAAAAGTGAAAGTCATTTATTTCGTATTATACCCTCTCTACATTACGAACTTCTACATAAACACAATAGATTAAAACGACTCATTCAATTTGAAACGCAAATAGGGCTGAGTGTAGATAAGGCCAAAATAAAGAAGTCAAAAGGCCAATCTCATTCACAATCGCCACACTCCAATCGAAACTGCTGAAAGAGTAGACTCGTCGAGTACGTATCACAGCACTGCGTCTCTATTTTAAACACGCAGCTAAACTGGAGCTCTACGGCAGATAGCTTGTGTATTGAATGGATGAAAGGTCATAGAAGATATTCAATGACACGAGACATTTCTCAATTGCCTACATCATAATTACCTCTGTGGCGGTTTGAACAATCTCATCAACGTAATAACTGTGACATTGCTTCTCGAGAAAATTTGCAAAGAGAAATTAACGTAAATAATCGAATAAATAATTTTTCGATAATTGTTGGTTAAATTTTTATTATTTAAGAACGATTCGACAGCGTTCTTAAACAGAAGCAAACGCTAAAGGGCAAAGCATTTATATTTAAATACAAAAGAGGGTTTCTCAAATAGAGTAAAGATGTTTATGAGATGATAATATTATACAAGTAATTTACCAATTTGACAGAAAGAAATTTTATATTGTGAATTAACAATGAAATGTTTAAAGGAAATAGTAACATTACAAGAAAAGAAAGAAATATTGCCTATTATTAATGTATTTTGCTGTCGGCCACTATCACTTGTTGCTGACTGGAAATTCTGATAAGCATTCAACATTTTTCTATGAAATTCATTTAATATTCCATAAAATGAGTTAACAATAATTCAATGATGATAAAATAGCAACGAGTCAACAGATATGAAAAATATATCAATATGACAGGGATTTGAACCACAAATAATTTTAGATTAATTGCGGGACTAAATTAAAAATTACTTTAATTTTATGAGAAATTATCATTTCATATATAATTTCTTTTAAAAAAATTTTTTTATTGCTGACAATCGTTTATTAAAATAATACCATAACCGATTATAACCAAAAAACATTCATTGCTATAAGTGAATAGAGAATAGCACATTGCTTCCGTTCATCAAGTGCAATGGCCTCATATTTGTGGACCCTTTCTATTTTCCGATTAAAGTCTGCACATTAACAACGCACCTTTGGGAATTTTATGATACATCAGAACAGCAAAACATGAGCTATAAATTTCGAAAACCAAATGCGTCTATCAGATATCCTACCTTTCCACTGATATCGTCCAACCGAGGAAGCTTTCGAACACACAATCACCACACGGGTGATGGGGACGTAAAAAAGCCAAAATAAAACCCGCTTTTCGAAAAGAGAGATTAACGAGGTGATTTTTAGCCAGTTTAATTGGACCTCCAGACACCCGTATGGTACCAAATAACCCATGATTTCGCCATAGAAAACCATCTACACAAGAGATGTCCCTTCTTAGTTGAAAATGCACATGCGAGTTTTAACCCTTGAATAGAAAACGAACCAAGGAAGGGGCAATGCTACCAGTGGGCAAACATCCAGAGAGGGCAGTCCTAACGGACCGTCATTGAGTTTCGTCCATTGCAGAAGAACTTTTGCTCTTCCCAACATATGAATGAGACATTAGTCTCAGGTAGAATTCATTCAACTACTATCGAAGATTAGCTCTAATACAATGGCTAACAGATCAGATACTTATATACAAATTTAATAATGATAATAATCAACAATGGTGTATAATGAATCCAATTCTTTCCAACAAGATAAGATGGTCAAATACTAGCCGAACGAAGACGTATCAATGACCATAAACACTAAAAACTCTTTTATTCAGAATTTATTTAGTCACTAAAATATAACCCAAAGAAAATCAAAATTATAAACAATAAAATTGAATACATGGATATTTTTGTTGTTGAAACGAAAACTTAGATTATCTTCAAAATCGTAGAATCATACGAAATTTTACTTAAAACATATTTTCACTGTAATCAGTACAAAAAAATACAAAACAAATCCTTAGCAGAACACCACTCATAACATTTTGGGTTACGTTCTGTAACAAACACGAAATACTGTAATAAATTAAATTAAAAATCGATTGAAATTTAATTATAACTCCTTCAATTTAGGCCAAACTATAAGCATTTATCGAAATAAAATCGCTAGAACTTCTCACCCATGAGTGTTACAACGGCCATGGAATCACTTCTAATGCATTTCATATGCAGCTATCGTGGGTATAATATCATAGCGGTAACTTTGACGAAGTGAATTATTATCAATAATCTTGGAAGCTCTCGGGCCATAAAAAGCGGAGGAAGAAAAAGAAAAACTGGAAGGAGATTTCTCGAAACAGCTTTCGAGAAAGGCGGACGTCGGCGGTGAAATCCGACGGAGGCCTTGTGGAGGTGCGTCACGGTCGTGAGTAGGCGTGCAGCGCCCCGAGTGGCAGGGGCCGATGTCCGATGCACGGTCCACTTCCCTCTTACTCCCGGGATTTACACGAGAAACACATCGGCACGGAGAATCCATCTCAGCACATCAATGTCCCTTAATATGACCAATGACTCGCAGTTGCGCTCCTTTTGGTAGAAGCATTTCGTAAACCAAAATCCCCCACCGGGAATAGAACCCGGAACCGCTTTCACCGAAGGCGTTGCCCACTTCGATAGCCCTCCGACTGTTGTCTTTAATCTCATTCGATTTATAAAAGTATTCCATCAGATCGCTAGGTAAAGTATGCATATGAGTTAGTGCATTAAACCTAAGTACCCACGTGTGAGCGGCGCAATGTACGATATCTTACGTAAGTGTGGAGTCGTGCTTAGAATTGTTGAGAGCGGATCTGCAGACGGCAAACACGTGATACGCGGACAAGAAACATCTAAGAGAGAGTTGACAACGTTAAAAAGTTACGGTACACGGGTAGGTGAGAGCCGAGAGTAAAAATAAAGAAATTAATTCAATTATTAAATTAGAATAAATGAATTATGTATAATTATTATCAACTCCAATGCACCATAATAAACCACTATAATAAAACCGTTAATGATGAAATTAAAAACATTCACATTACTAGATAGAAATTTATTAACTCAAAACCTTAGTTATATTAGCTTTTTACTTTGATTTAAACCAATTTTCAGTTATCGGAACCTTCGCAAGTAACTCTTTATTTAAAGATGAATTTACGCATGTAATTCCCTACTGAAACGGAGTAACAGCTGATGGTGAAGAATTTTCCTCGCGCGAGAATCTCTCGTGTTCAGAGTTAGTAAAAACCGCAGTGAGAGTGAATAGAAAATACGCAAAAGATTGTCATTAAGGACATTTCGAAATGATTTGCATTTAAGACGCAGATAGCGAGAAAATTTGCAATCGCCACATCTTCGCACGCAAAAATCGCGAACCAAGGTCGAATGAGAAGGCAAGAATAAATTACATAAGTGACGAGAAAGTCTCTATTGCCAAATAAAATGAAGTTCTTCGATATCTCGAGATCGGGTTTAGAAGAAACCGAGACGTCGCATGGGAAATAGGTTTGAGTCGTATTAGTCAACTGACATACTTATTAATTTACAGAATTTCCTTAAGATATGACAAGGGAATGAAAAAAACGACGACTGACTAAAGCCACAATTTTTTTCCATGAAATGTAAACCAAGAAGAACAGCATTAGAAAAAATGTATTATTAAACCCCTATAGTTTAATCTACTATCAAAACCAAATCATAATTTTATTCATCAATTAAGCCTATACTAAGTTTACGATGATTGCAATCTATCGGAAAGCCAACTTAGAAAAATGCTAAACAAGGAAGTTCTGTTTTGCTTCTACTGCATTCCTCGGACTTTGACAATTACCAGCTATTTTCATTCCAATTTTTATAAGAGACAGAAAGTCAAAAATGAAGAAATATCAAGCACGCACCTGCTCAATATTTTGTATCGAAAAATTAATTCGTTTCTTCAATAATGGGATATACATAAAAATACATACTTTTACAAATAGCCCACTCGCAGGCAAGAAATTAAATTTAATAATAATAGAAATAATATTAATTCATATATAACGGTAAAAATTTGTATTTTTTATTTATTCAAATGAGGACAGTACTTTTTTGGAGTAGACCTAATACATAAAGTGAGAATCTTCTTAAACTCAATAAAAGTTTTAGATTCTTATAATATACAAGAGAATGAAAATTGGAGAAGGTAAGTTTATTTAAAGCGACATAAGTTTGGAAAATGAAAAGAAATATTATTCTAGAGATTTTTTCTCTATAGATGTTCGTAAAATATAGGTTCACGTGTTCAAAGTAAATTCTAAAAGCTAAATCTATCATCGTCACCACTATCCTCACTTTGCCTGATAACTCTCATACCAATTAACCAACGAAGAACTTACTAAACAGGTACATCCTTATAAGTTCCGAATAACCACTGAAGGTGAATATTTGATTATCCTTGGGGCGCTGCACACGGCGGAGAGATAGCAAACTACCACCGATAAATCTCGTGCAGACAAACCACCCTAACAACTTCCGCTGCCGTTTCTAATCCACGGACTTCCTTTTAAAATTTAGGGTGAGAGAGTCATACGCCGATAAACTCGGTGCCTCCCCTCCGAAGCGGAAGAAACGGGCGGAGAAACCGGATGGGTCCGGTTCGAACCACTCCTTGGCGCTAATCGCATTAAAAACCTCCAAATTGACACGCGAAAACACCCTTTCATCCGATCCATGAGTGCGATGCCCACCGACCTTCTACGACGCATATTCCACTGTCTTTTTTTTGCGGGGCGCGTTCGTTAGTCACTCGTGGGGGCTGAAAATGATTCCGGTGCCAAGAATTTAGGTGGCGCGGCAGGTGCAGTGGGGGAGCGGTTGGTGTCCGCAGCAAATATCGTCGAAAGCGGAAGAGAGTACTTTATTTTGAGTCTACTTACAGACGCACGTTCGGTTGTCTCTTGTAAGCACCTGCTTTAATGAACGCTTCATTTTGTGGGGAGAGCTCATTAATCATATAGAATCATACCTTTTTTAAGGTATGATTCTCTAACAAGTTCTAAAATCGCGCCGGAAAATGAACAAAAAAAGATTTTCGTATCATTTCGATAACTTCGCATTTTGCCCATTGAATATAAATTTAGATGTTCGCCACAACTTTAGCAGAATCACATGATAACTCTAAAGAACCATTTAATCTCCAATCATATACGTGTTTTTCAACATCACGTGAAAATCATGAAATATAAAAGTCAATTATGTTACAAGACTACGAGTAGCTGATACGACCCACGGCAATAAATCATCACCTAAACTTTAACGGAAACTTTCCCAACACGTTCACTCATCCTTTTCAAGCAGAAGAACTCATTGGAAAATGATTCGCATTCATTAACCAATGGTGGACTTCAAATTGAAACGCCAATTATGAATAAATTAGCCATCGGTAGGTGCATTACCATAAAAATGAATTACTTCACACTTTCTGCCTAATGGACATTGAAATGCGACTAAAATAGGAAGTAAATATATCTTTAGGTTAGCGGAACTGAATAGGAGTACATAAATCTGAATCTATGAATAAAATGCAAGCTACAACGAGTTGGAATTCATTTATTTACGATTTACAGCAACCATGAATTGACATACGTATTTCACATATCGACAGTAAAAGAAAATTATCACCAAGAATTCCAGTCCCTGAGAAGTACAGCACAACTTATAAATGTATTTTTACTAGAATCCGTACTATTTCCTGCTTTCGAACAATAACTATTTATTTACCTTATCCTCAATGATAATTCCTTCATTCCGCTGCACACACGCCCATATTCCCGACAGCTTCTGTTGCCTTTCGAAGTACTTTCGTAATTCAGCCTTTCATAGTTGAAACAATATGATATTTTGATTTCATGCGACAGCAAAAAGAGAAAGGGCACAAGGAGTAAAGAGAATGAACGCCTTCAGATGCAATCACTCTCGGTTGGAAATCCTTGAACGGACGAGATGAAGGATACATGCAGTTATATCACTCTTGCGATACCGGATTCGATTCTCGTCTATGACTCTCGTGTTTTACGCAGCGAAGTTTTAAGTGCGTAGTAAACTGATCGTAGGTCGTATTTATCGATTAGTAAATAACATTTTAAATATTTAAGGTTGATTATCAACTTATTATCCTTGTAATAATGTCTGCCTAAATTTCTGCTTAAATAAGTAGTCATTCTTATTTCAGTTAATAAGAATATTGCTTCGGAGAAACATCAAACGAAATTGAATTTAAATTTCAATGACTGAATGTACCTCAAGGGTCGAATAGTTGACTACAAACCAATTGCTGTATAGTAGAAAGGAGTCTAAAATATTTAAAGGAAGATTCTGAGCATATAATTCGAATATCCGAGTAAAATACCGTTGAAAACTAAAATAGAACTTTAGAAAGTCATTCTGTCATTATATAGATAATCCCAATGGGTCTTAAAAATCTTGATACCGACACCGGAAGTGTATTACACTGTCATGCAACGCTCTTATTGAACCTATGACAAAATCCATGAAATATAATTACTGCTAGAAGCCCTCTCAAACCCTTGTTTACTATCCACTTACGTAAGCTCTACTACACCACATTAATTAACTCCCTCATTTCTATATTATACACTAAAAAAGTTAAAGCATCGAAATTTCTATTAAAAAAGACAGAAAACGCTAAAAACGAGGTAGTTGTTATACAGATAAACAACCCTTGTAGAAATGACAGAAAGTTTGAATGGATAAACACAATATACTTGGTGGTCTGAGAGACCATGGACATAACGCGGTTTTATGAAAATTATATCGCTGAATAACTTCGACTTCATTCCTACCCGATAACATACAGGAATAGACTAACATGTAAGAAACGCAAGGAGCTGTATACTGAGAATAATAATAGATCCTGTGCAGAATGGAACACTAGAAATGGCAGGAAGGAAACCACTTAACGACCACAGCACCAGGATATAGACGGATATTGGATGTCGAGATACGTTCAGAATATCGCTTAATGTATTTATACATTCGTAACGTGAGAGAAAATGTCTTCTAAAGAACTGAATGCCATGGTAAAGTCAGTATTTAGATATGGCCATATTGAATTAAGGAGATCAAAACAAAGAAATCTTCACCTTGAGAAACTGTGACGCAAGGGGACATTAGTTATAAAACACGCGAAACAAAAGGGCTTGAAAGATTGAATATAAAGGCAAATAAGGTTTTATAAATCGAGATAGATCCGCTGTAACGTTAATGATTGTCATAAGAATCAATAATGAACGTATAGCTTAATTAACTGACGGAAATTTCAATTTCTTCGAAGATTACGTCATTTAACCAGTAATAGCGAAAGGGGAAAAATTCACGGCCATCCCGAACAAAAATGTATCAAAAACAGGATGAGTCTCAGGTAAAAACTCACTTATAATTAAGGATCAAACTCAAGGTGTGTTCGTTAATATAAGGATTCAAGCATATAATGGCTAATGATATGAATCACCATTCACTATTCATTGTTCTATTGAAAAATCTATGAAAGAGTAATGACAAAAATAGAAGAAACTACAGGTAAAAATCTATGATAGTAATCTTTCTTATACCGTTGAGAGATTCGATGCAAAAATTTAGGGTGGTTCATTATGAACAGAAAATAAAATTACATATGTTTAATCTTGAATCAATTGTATAATTATAAAAATCAATATGATATAAAAACATTTACGTTATTGAGGGCTATTTAAGGTACCTGATAAGGATAGATAAATATTGTAATTAAGGAATTATTAATCCACGACGTGAGATAACTACGGATACTGAGACAACAGAAACATCCAGGAATCAAGGATTTAACGCCCTATAGATCGAAAAATACTGCTTTTAAAGGACAAAAAAGGATTCAAACATCCAATTTCTGAAATTTATTGACCTACGATAGACGAAGAAACCCCAAAGAACATTAAACACTACTGTAATCTTTAGGGATTAGAAAAGGAAGTAATTGGATGTGATTAACTTCTTTTCTATCCGATTAATTAAGAGTCTCAATAGTGACCGTCAATAAGTGAGGAACGTATTAAAGTTAACAAGGAAAGTGTGCTAATCATTGTAGCTAGGAGTAGAATATTGGAAAACTCGGCTCGGATCGTAGAATGTGCAAGCTTTATACGATCATCGAGTATGGGTCTAGCATGGCTAATAGCACCATATCACGGAGCCTTATAGCCTCTTAACTGGCACTAAACAAATTAACCAAACTAGGTTAATGTCCTGCATCTGGCGTGCTCCTCCTAGATGAAAAAATGCTCATATTTTACGGCGCATTTTATGAAAAAAGCAATATATTAAGCCTCATCAAGACTTCAAGCTTCGTTAGGGTGTATTAATGAACGTTTATTTTACGGGTTTTATAAGATTTACCTAACATATTTATCTTGAATAAAACAAAGCAAAAATGAAAACACACTCCGATTTCCCTGAGACAAACAATATTCTTCGCTTAAAATTTAAGTACAATAGGTGTATAACATCCCCAGAATATAAGATAGCACTTTATCACGCGTGGAATTTTAAGAGCTTAATTAGAGAACTGAAACCGCAAAATTGTAGATGACACGATGGCATCTCGTGCGATGTTATGTCAACAGAGATAAAGTAAACAAACTCAACTAAACAATGGATGGGACCATAATGATGCCTTTATCTATTTTGCCACGAGGAAAAACATTTCCACTTCCACGAATCTTATATTCTCTGATGAATTACTCATGATGATCTATTTCAGCGTACATACGAAAAATATATCTAAATTTCAAACTAAAAGAATTTTCATTCTATCGATGATTGTAATCAATTTTAATGAAACAATATTGATTTTAAACAAAAGAATGTTTCAGTACTGAGGAATATTAATACTCCTAAATAAATCGTATTTTAACTTTAATTTCTGTGACATTATTTAGTATTGAGTGATGTCTGAGGCAGATGGACGAATCAATACAAGTTATGAATCAAGCTGAACGGAATGATCTTTGCATTGATGCTAAACTTACTGTTTTGCTGTGCACTGGGTCAGCGTATTACGTTTCTGCATTGTTCCACTGTTCCTGTAAACAAAGAAAAATTTTATCAGTAAACATTCATGTATAGGTCCTCTTTGACAGTAATGATAATCTTAAAAACTATACATATTGATAAAAGTCAACATATGTTAATCGTAAAGCATAGAAAATATCACAAGAGCTCATGGTGGATTTTTTTTAATATTAACTTAATAAATGATCCAGAGCTACGAGAAGATAAATACTTTAGAGTACATCATAAATGGCTTTTGAGCGCAAAATGTTATGTAATACAAAAGTTTTCTGTAAATCCCAGATTAACAGTGAATTTAAGAAAAGCTGGTTTCGTACCTGATTTGAAATTATATTTATCATCACTTTTTTTAACAATTACATAAGCCTTAATTGTAATTTCTCTAAGCTCGAATAAATTAAGTGTAAAAAATAATACTTAAAAATTTGAGATAATATATGCTATGAAATAAGAGATATAATAATTTGACACTCTGGACAGTTAAATAATAATGATTCATATGTTGTTCGAGGATAAAGGGATAAATTTATTACCATAACCATAACTTTGCATCTTATCTTTTCCTACCTTAAGTTCTAAAAAATATCCAATACTAAACAATTCTATGTGAACCCTTAGTTTGACTATCCCCAAACATAACTTATATGTCAATTCCATTCATTATGTCACCACCATATTCAAGATATAAGTAAACGAGGGACACATTTCCTGAACCAAAAGACATCCTCACCAAGCAATAAATTCAACGAGTAGTTACGAATTCCAAGATGCTCCCAAAACCATTCCCAAGAATTTGCTCTACTCCGTATTAAAATAAGGCATCTGGCAAGCAGAGCGTACCCATTCAACATTTCTTCCCCTTCTGCTCAAGGTACGCGAAAAATCCACACCTCCATCCCCTAGAAACATTTGGCCGTCTTATTTAACTATGGCGAATTCGTTTCGACACCTTTTCGCAAATAAAGAATGAAAAAAAAGGAAGGCAGGCGTAGTGTGTGGAATGGAAGGAAATGGGTCGCCCAGCTACCGCTCAGTAGGAAAAATCCTGCGCAGATATCCATGCCAGACCTTCTGGGTGCAAGTGCGCAGGCGTCAATGAATAAGAAGCCAACTTAACGGTCATGATGTACTCAAGGATTTAAGCGACGGCAGGAAAAAATATCGCTTGAATTTTCCCTGCGCTCGTCCGAACAGTTACACGTTTCCTTGTCATCTTTGTTAGTTTGCTTAGAAACCAGGGCTGGATCAGAAGCTCTTACTGGAAGTTTTCTCAACATCGTGATCAAAGTCACGTTTACCTTGGTTCTCAGGAGAAATATATATATCGCTAAAAATTTGTACTAATCACATTTTGATCGATTAGAACTTAATTTCAATTCTAAATGTTTAAAAAGCAATCGATATTCATCACATTTACAGTATGTTTAAATGTAACTAAGATGAATAGATATAAGTTTAATGACTATGGTCTTTTGTTATAGCTGTGAGCAATTAAAAGTCATTCCATGTTCGATTCGTAATGAAATATTCGAAAGGAAATAATAATTCCTTTTCTGCAATGGAATAGTGACTGCACTCATTGGAGTACACCTGCACTTGAAATTATCACTTAAAATTTATTTTTCGCTGATCACCATAATACGCCTTGCCGACTTAAAATTTCCAAACTTTAATACTTTATATACATTATAAATATTCTAATTTTTTTAATAGAGCCGATGAAAACTTTAATTTAGTTGCTTATTACGAGTTCGTACGTTTAAATTTAAGGAAGTTAAGTTATATTTTACACAATAAAAATATACCTAAAAATGTAGGATTAACACTGCCTCTCGAAAGAAATAATTACAATAAATAAACGACTCAGTGTATAATCAATCAATGATTCCTAACTACGATGAGATTCAGAGGACGTGATAAATATAGAAATCAGTTCCACTTCTTGGGGTGGCCGAGTAACAAAAACAAACTCAATTTACTTTCGTCGCTTGGATACGGTTTAACTATTTCCAAAGTGAAAGAGTCGAAGGTCGATTAAATAAAAACCTTCCGAAACCACCAAATAAAACAACAGAATGTACTCCCTTCACAAGGAAAAAGTTTCCACCTTGAAAAGGATTAAACGCAATTTCAAAAAATACTATTTCTTAGTGGTTTTCTTTGCACTCGAGAAAAATTCAGTTAGAGAAACGGTCACAAAATTAGAGAAGGAAAATTCTTGGCAACTCAAGGATTATTCGTGGAAATGTTTACACAATATTTAACGCTCTCTTCGAAAGGGTTTTTTGAAAAAAGTCTTCGGAAGGATACAAATCTCTCAGACCAAAGAATCGTTCAAGTCTCTTAGTCCATTAGATTAATTGAGGCGAAGTTAGGAGGGCAAACACCTGAGAATTTCCTCAGAGACATTTCTCGAGCCATCCAATTTTAGATTTCACGTTTTGCTTAACCCAACAAAACACAACAATCTCTACCGAGCCAACGAAGCTAAGGCACTACACATTCTTCAAGATCCATTTATGCATCTATATATTCCAGCAAATACAATAATTTTCACTAATTCACTTTACAAACCATGATCCGCGATCTCGTTTACATAGCAACAAATTTCAGTAGTTTATTTTCTATCACTCGAAAACTTCGTTTCCTAAAAAATAGATAAATTTCACCATTTTTAATAACATCATTGTACTTTTCTTTATCTTTTTGGTCCAAATTACAATAAAACACTCAAACAGTGGAATAAGATCGATATTATTGCATTCGTGTTCATTAACCTGCCATTTGTAATTAAGCCACTTCATTTTGAATCGGATTAATTAATAAAAAACTGGTTTTTGTAAAAAATATTTTCTTTTGTGAAAATTATATAGCAAAATGTTTATACTGAGTACCCAAACAAAGCTGGAAAAATCCATATTAATTTTTAGCCTTCTCGTGTAATAAAAAGCAATCAATGTACGCTTTCTTTAAAGCTTGAATTCATCAAATAGAAACCAGAACTATGGTTTTACTGCACTCTCTCTAACTACTACTCTCTTTCGATATAAACAGCTCTGTATCGCATAATTTTAAAGATAAAAAATTCAAATCGTTCACACACAAAACTGACGCTATCAGTAAAACAATTTTTCATTTAGTCTCACCTTTCCTTTCGCCAAGAATGGTTCAGAAGGCTGAGAAAAAGGAAGAACCTGGTGCCAAAATTTCTCACACATCTCCCATAAAGCACAGAAAGTGACGATTTAGCAGCTTAAAAGGGTTCGCTGTTTACGAGGTTATCTGGAGTTAGCATCCATATCTTCAGGTCAACGCGAGATAAGAATAATTGTCGTACCTCGGAAAAGTCATCCGTAAGTCGAGGACACGACGTACTGTGCAGTGCGATTGAATATTTCCTCATTCGAATGCGTTTTCTGACGACAAAATGTAAATAACAAATAATTCCGCATCATATGCAGATCTAGACTGCGTAATGTCCGTTACTGATAAAAACGGAAGAAATTTAAAATAATAAATAAATAATAACGAAAGGCGCAATATAAATGCGTGTAAGTATTGGGATTTCAAAATCACTCGGATATAAATAAATCAAAGAGTATTTACAATAAGCAACTTGGTAACTATGCACAAAACATCTACTTGAACGTTATGAATGGTACGAGTTATGTCCACCAGCGTATGCGTGTTATTCCAAGGGACTCAAAATGTTTTTGCAAGCGAAGTTATGAGTTTGGAAGCACTCAAGTTGGCAAGTTTTCGAAATCAGGCATTCTAATTGATGATAAAATTACATTAGTCAAAAGAAATTAACATTTTAAAAGTTTAGGTAAAGTTTTACATTGTAGTCTTTTCTTTCTTCAGCTTTAAATAGATCAATACAAATTAATATAAATAACGTGCAGAATTATTAACTTAAAGTTAGGAATCTCCTAAATATGGAAAAATGAATATGAAATTAAATTAAAATAGGGAAACCATCATCTTATTATTGCTAAATAGCAACATTCAGACAACTGATATTTGAGTTTCTTACATAAGCTTCGTTACTCGTGATTCGCACCGTTGCAAGACCTTTACCATCCGATGGATCTTCCTTAAATGCGTATCCTTAACCTTTTATGCAACAAAAGGAAACGGAGAATTCTCAAAATTTTCGCCCCTGGTTACGCGTGACATTTCGAGTGATCATCAAACACTGTTTCACTTATGTAACGCATTTCTAAAATAGAAGACGTGCCCTCTGCAATGCTACCACTTGCTCACAATTAAAGCCATCATTCTCTGCGACCAAAATAGAGGCCATAAATCTTGAGGTGGTTTACTTACCACAAAAGTGAAACGTTTATCTTTCGAAGACGAAAGGAAAGTGCTGATAATGTGGAAAACGGAGGCGATTTGAAGTTATGGTCATTTTCACACAAAAAGACAAGGTCGTTGAGTTTCTGCGCCGCGTTCGAATGACTAACGACACAGCTCTGATTAGATTAAACACAGAAAGTGATTCCGTGAAAGAGTCGAAGAGTGCAAATATCGCATTCGCTGTTTCTCGAGAAAAGGAGTGTGCGAAAAGGAAACTGTTCACCTGACTTTAGCAGGAAGTGGTAATAAGGCTTTCTGGGAATTACCTTTTTTTCCCTTCCGCTCCTTCTGGAGGGTTCTTACCGTCGCCGGAAGTTGGGTGTTCATGGGAAATCAATTATTCAATTTATGTGACAACGGAAGGATATTATTGAAAATAAGTACACGTTTCTTATTCGGGTTGCGTCTCCGTGATCTATACGTTATATATGAAAATAAGGAATTACTTCTTTATTCTCGTATTAATTCAAACATCTAAGTGGTACAAATGCGATAATTTTTCTATCATATAAACTGATTTCCTAGTCGATTTTTTTCATCTAAACTGATTAGTGAATTTGAATTAACATATGATTTAATATAATATAATTAACATATTTCTTAAAATATTTTAATCTGAAAGCCATATTTTTTGGATGATAAGTTGATTATTTCGTAGAAACAAAACTATTCAGAAGCAAACATCTAAAGGGAAATTGTTCAGTAGTAGGGTTTGCCTAAAACTTAGAGGCAATAAAATTCTCGACTTACTCATATTTCTATCTATAATTCAGTTACTTTTTTTCTTTAGGTAATAAAAACAAAAGGTAACAATTAAAAATCACTAGAAGGGAAAAAATATATAGAGCTTTAACTATTAAACATAATAGTTTTGAGTACAATATTTAATATTAATACAACCAAATAAGCACAATTGCTCAATATTCATATAACCAAATAAACCGTTTTATTCTTCGCAGAGATACAGACGCGACGCATCAACGCTGAGCTGAAAGTAAGTAATTTCATCCCGAAATCTCGGAAGGTTAATTGCGTTTAAGTGTTGGCCTTCTGATACCATTTTGGAACTCGATCGCTAAGACATACAGCGATGAGGATTTATGCAGCTTACGGTATCCACACATTAGCCACCACTAGTTCAGGCAAATGCACCAGAGTATACATAGCATGCGAAGGTCACCTAGCAACCAGAAGGCTAATTGAGGTTAAATTCGGGGAGCAACAAACGTTTACTCGACCGTTTTATTCTCAAGTGTTTTGGTGCAGAACCATCAATTAGTTCCGGATGAAAATAGCCATCCGCGGACCGAATCCGCGGCCTTGTGCGAAAAACAATCCGGAGTAACATGTGGGGGCGTTCACCAATGAACGAGCAAACCCATTAAAAAGATCTTGACGATTACCTTTTTGCTATCGATAGCCAACTTTAATTTCGAAGCCTTGAGTTAATGCAGCAGCCGACGACCAATCGACGTTTAATTACGAAAATGAAATATGGTGTTCTCTATAGGTTTCTGATTTGATTCGCATAAATTACACACTATTCTGAATATTACTACACTATCAGCCGCAAAATGATTCTCTATAGGTTTCTCAATGTATTGTTTCTCTGAAAAAAGAGAGCTAATTATTTTAAGAGAGGAGACAGACTAAATATTACAATAAATTCATTTTAATTGCATTCAAATATGAACAGATTTAATACGGAAATGGCGACAGTTCCGAGATATTCATTATTAAGACATCAAAACGTAATAATTAAGTTTTTTAAGGAAACATTATTACATGCTTTATATTGTTTAGACAAAAATTTAATTCTTACGGCCCAAATTTAAATTACGTTTGTTTAACATTGCATTTAACTCATCTAAAAACATAGTTAAAATTTTCATGCTATAATTAAATTGACTTAAATGATGTAAATAGCCATTCCCCATTAATAAATAAACCATTTTCTACTGCAGTAATTCATAACACCACCTGATGAGTCAAACTCTGTAGACGTTTTTAGACCAAGGTTTCCCGATTTTTTTCCCAATAATAATGAAGTGTAAGCCCATAAAGATGGAACCGAAATAACTCATTGCTGAAAAAATTTAAAAATAGATGACTCATAGTCCTCACAAGGGGGAGGAGAAACAGTCACTTCGGACTGTGAACACGCCATGGCATCATTAAAGCAGCTGAAAAATAAGGAAGAGAAACACTTCGTCGCCTGAAAAAACGGTAACGAAGCAACAAAGATGGCAATTTCGAGAAGAAAGAGGAACGAATTGAGCGCACATAAAAAAGGAAAAAACTCATTATTTTCTCCGTTGCCTTGGAAACATTCCTACGCATAAATAAACACGCGTAGTCGACTGACGTCATCTCCGAGGCTTTTTCGAAATGCAGATCGAAGGGAATAATTATTTTCTAGAGAAATACGAAAAGCTGAGCTCCGTTGCATCAATTACAGTCTCAGGCCATGTTTATTTTTCCTCCCAAGTTTCACCACGAGGCGCCTTGACCTTTAGAATTATCTGTGACGCTGTTATTCATATTCGATGTGATAGATTGAGCGAATCGGAAATGAAAACTCATTTCCTTCGCAGATAACTAATCGGAGACATGCGCGAGAGATAATTTGTGAAAGAAATGTTCGGGACCTCGTGATTGACACAATAATACGCTCTTTTGAACTCAACCATACTGTTTAGAGCACGAAATGGTTGAATTGAGGTAAAATATGGAAAAAAACATTTAATATTCTTATTAAATCAATTTTTCTCCGAAATATCCTAAATGAATGCAAGTTTGAAAATAAACAGCTTCTATCAACTGAAAGAAAAATAATCAACTGAAAAATTAAACATTTTTTTTAAATGTCAAAAATAGTGAAGCCTTATCGGACGATTAAGTTTGTCAGATATCGTCATCTTCCTTAGTTACGTAACAAGTAAACTTATATTTGGCAAGAAGTGAGATAATTTATTATATTGGGTAGATAGTTTGATATTTTATTGATTGTGCGATATCTTTACGAGACACGGAAAGAGATTGCTATCTCGATGGGTAATTATCTTGGCCATATCTGAAACTGGTCTCATTAAATACTATACTTACCGCCAAACAAATAGCTTACAAATATTCATTACGGAAAGTTTTACAGTTTTGATACAATCATTTCTATTTCCATGGAGCCTTTCACAACAAAATTTCCCGTAGTAACACACCATAACATGATAGCCAAGCATAAGGTAAAATTCCCTTCCGAAGGACAAGTAATAGTTTGATCCATCTTCAAATAGATATGTACTTATATGATTTTTTAAATAAGTATCTAAAATCCAAAAGCGACATAATAAAAGAAATGTTGCGCCATAAGCTACATAATCATCTTGGATTCCACTGCTTGGAAACAGCGAAGAATCCCGACCAAAATAGCTTCATCCCATTTTCCCATAGCCCACGAAACCTAAGCAGTAAACTAATCCGCTGGATTCACCACGCTTGTTTTCCGAAAAAAATATTCGGCCCATCGTGACCATGAAAAAAAAAACTGATAGTCGAGTGGTTCCATGGGCTAAGATAGCCGACGACCGGAACGCCAAAAAACCTGATGAAAACAAAAATAAAAAATAATGGGGGAGCGGAAGTGTTAAAGGCCTATGACCTACCCTACGCATCGAAAAAAAGGAGTTCCGATGACACTAGGGGTGGGAGCGAAACTATTTCCTTTCTCAAGGTTTCCTATCCTCAAGGCTGCCTTCTGCATCTTTCCTAAACCAGAGGTTGGTAAAGAGATTCGTCTTTCTTCGTGAGAAAAGATGCGAGCGGTATTCAAACACGATAGATCCCACATTATAAAGGAAGCATTGATTTCACTCGGTACAACGAACCGGAACTGAATCGAAACCCGAAACCGGAAGAAGGGTTCTTCATTGGCCCGTAAGAAACCAAATAAGTATCATTATATTTGAACCTTTTCGTGAGTTTATTCATTCTACTCTCATTGTATGATCAATCAATATATTACAAATTAAATCATTGAACCATTGTTAGAAACATAAAAATCTCAAAAACTATTTTCCGTTTAGATTTCGATGCGAGTAAACGAGTAGTTACGTACGAATCCCAACACAAAAGTGTATACTGAAATGATGAACATCCTAAACCTGGAATTCTTGCACACGATTCACTCCATAAACGCAACGGATTTTGCATTTGAATCTTGTGAGATAAATGTAAATAAATTATGGAGTTTCATCGGACATGTGCCGACTCTTAAGAGGCAATAACCTTGGTGGGTACCCACAGATATATTTCGGAACGCAGACTAGTTCCAATGGCACAAATCATATCAAATTGAATCGAATAAATTTCAGCTTCACAAAATCTTCATCTTTCTACCAAATATGAAAACCATTAAACTTCTCATGATGTCCTCTATTAAAGGATTGTTTTATTCTAATAGCTTACCATCTACTGTTGCCACCTTGGCTACTTTCCTACATAGCCTTCGATACGTAAACAAATATCCAAGTTGCCAATAGTCGCATCTTATTTAAATTCCTCTTGCGATAGAGTGACTAACTTACAAAAGGATAGCGATGAGCAAGATCCATTAATTCCGTTAAATGCAGAATGAATTCAAGGAAGGATAGAGGGAACAAATTATGAATTTATAGTGCTCGTAATTAGACTGGGATGCGACACGAATAGATATATGATATGAAGTGTATGAACTATCAATACGTGACTATGACATCCATTGCGTCAGCTTCCTTCTTAAATTTTGGAGAAGAATGATTCCGGATGTGACTAGTTCTATACTTACCACTACATTTATTCCTCGATCCAACCAAAGAATTAAACAAACACAAAACAATGGAACTAGATTTCGTGATTCAAGAACTATCTCCAAGTTAGAGAAGTAATATTTAACGTGCAGCCGAGAATAAAACGTGTTAGCTTTATTACTAGCGGTGACAAGGCCCTAAGTTGGAATATTGGCATGGTAACAGAATGACCACGCTTACTTGGGTGAGATTTTGAATTCTTACCGTTCTGATACTTATAGTTTGATGTAGAGAAATATATCAGGAAAAGGAATTTCGCAATTCTGTTTAAGATAAAAATGTAAAGATTTTGCAATGTGGAAGTAGATAAGCGGAAGGCAAAGTTTTCGATAAAAATTACGGACGCTCAATTTTATTGCAATGATAAATCATCCGGTTTTATAAATGAGTGTACAAATTGTTTCGAAATTTTAAGTATATTGAATATAATATTCAGTGTTATTTAAATAGAGAGAATTATTATTATTTTTCTTGATTTATATTGACTGAGGAAATTATTATATTATTATAAAGAGAAGATATTTACTCGAAGGTATTAATTTGTTTACTTATTTCTACAGAAAATAGCCATTTTATATACAGTAAATCACTCATATTCAGGGATTTCGTTTCATATACAAATATGAAACGAAATCTACAATGCCACAATCAAAACTTTATTAGCCTTGGATTGATTGACACTTTTCAAAGAACTTACAAGTATCCGATTGTGAGAACAAAAGTAATTGATAGAACAACAATAAAATAAAACCGGAAATTTGCATATGTACCAGATTTTCTGATTGAATTATTTAACTACACATTACTATTCTACGTGAAACAGAAATATATAAATAAAAAGTAAGCTAACTAAGTATATTGGCGAAATCTCACTATACTGTAATATCGGCATAAATTGAAGAAAACCCAACAAGGTTCGAAAGGTGGGGAATCAGATAGCAAAAAATATCAATTTATTAGTCGAAAAGAGCGAAAATTTTGAAAAGTCGAGCGCTCATTCTCTTCTCGGATAGAAAACATTGACGGAATTGGAGAAAAGATTACGTAAATTAAATAGGTGATTATTCTTTAAATTTGTTGGTAAGTTTTTCTCGCCCTGATTTTAAAGGAATCACGCAATTGAGAAAATCTGAAGGAAAATGGGTCTCTCCGAAGGTCCCTCGCGAATTTCGTTTTTAAAAGAGGAATTCGATAGTATCTTGAAGGAAAGGTCCTGAAACTCTGCGGGTTCTCAAAGCAAGTCGCACGCTAAAGTCTACTTAAAATAACATAAGTGATATGAAAAATATGTACAATGAAAGAAAACACTTGGAAGTTTCATAATTTTATAAGAAGTAATTTATTATTTCATAGACTGACTTGATTCGTATCATTTGGAATTTTCTCTTTCTTCTCAGATGGTTCAACTCGTGATTAAAATCTCTTTCTATCCAAACGATTATATCTTCAGATAAACATTGTGTCATTCGCATAACTTTAATTTTTTAATTGATACTCAATACTTTTACATAACTTTTTTATCTACTAATGTTCAAGTATTAGAACCGATATGCACACACTTCATGCTTATAAGTAGAATTGGCTTTTACTACAATCTCATATAAGCATGTAAGACGGTTAACTCGACAAGTCTACGAAAGTAAGGCATTATCAAAAATAACATTTTAATTTCTAATTCCAAAAAATAATTAGTGAAATTTTTACGACCGGTTTCCTAAGAAACCGATGTGAAATCCTGGATACATTAACATTTATGAAACTTGAATCTAAATTCTTCTCTTTCGGCCATGAGAAACTGCTCTCTCTCATGTTCAGCAAAAGAGAATTTCTTTCCTTTTTTAAGTCTTTAGTATGGATTCTATTCCAAAAACCACAATCATTAGAGATACGGTTATAGGGCGTTCATCTATTTCCTGTTGACGAACTTCTAACAGGATGAGCCACTTATGATAATTATCGGCCACCGAAACGCAGCAACAAATAATCGGTGAGAGGATATTTTATATCCATCAAAATCAATGAGTTCCAAGGCACGTACATCTTCCAATTAGCGCTTACTAACACATCAAGTCTTTCATATCCTCAAACGAATTCCCACAAAAATATGAAAAAGCAATCGGGTTTCTGCACAGCAAAAATGTTGAAACTTATTTGGAATTTATTACGAGGTATCTTATTTACGTAAATAAATACTAGAATAGAAAAACGTTACTTTGACCTTTTCTAGGAACACAATAAAGCTATAATATTTAAAACTAAATCATAATCATGGGTCCTGATTAAAAATGTGCTAATTATGCTTAAGGATCTTAACTAATGAACAAATAAAAAGAGTAAATATGATTTGCAACAGTTCCATATTGACCAAATTTCGCCAACTTCAGATATCCTATCGCAAACCTAAATTGTCTCCGTACTTATTTACTATCAACAAATAAAAATCGTAATCATAACAACATGTACTTCGAAGTAATCTCAAATACCTTCCAACAGCCTAAGCGGCCAAAAGCGACCGTATTGAGTTTCCGAAGACTATATTGACAACCAAAAGGCCCTACAGTTTTGAGGTCATAAGGTTGCCGATTTTATTCTCCGATACACAAACGAAGAATTAACCAAAGCAGCCAGAGAGCAGAACGGATTGCCATTCCTCGACGTCACCCACAATACGTCAACCGTTACATCCGAAGGCCTTGGAAATCCCACGTACCGATAGATACGATCGTTGATAATTGGGCGACAGTTTTAACAACAGAAATACTTCTCCAGCAGTGGTCCACAGGTTTAATTAAAAACCCATTGGAACCAGTTCCAGTGACGTCTCCGGCAACCTTCTACAGCCCCAACCTCGACGGCAAAACACTGAACATTTACACGGCCGGAAACCCTCGGGGGGAAAAAACAGGTGGGACGTCATGGAGTAAGCCATCTCTCATGGCCACGGCGACAGGGGTGTACCTTCCCGAAAAAATGTCTGCGGGCGCTGAGGCCTTCGGAGCGGTCAAGCCGTGATCTTGTGCAGATCGAGGACGTGCTGATACCTATCGGCCGATCGGTTTAATGATTGCCTCCACTTTCTCGCACGCGAAAAGGGCTGTGCGCTAATCCGATGCGTTTCTAAGAGCTTTCCACTCGTTTCGTAAGCGATTTCTATGAGTCGGAGGGAATCTAGGTTCACCAGCGGCGACGTAACACGAGATGGGAGAGACGCAACACGTGGTGTGCTTCGTGCGTTTATGCAAAATCGGGCGAGGTTCTTAAGATGACCTCCTCTTTTTCATGAAGAACCAGATGAATGTGTGTATCTCGCGAACCGGTTTTTCTGGAAAATTGAGATTGATTCCTTCAAGTCACCTGATGTCTCTCGAGGAACTGATTCATACTATTGATTTATCTATAATGTTGGCGATGACCACAGATCTCAGAGGGAAACTACGTCTGACATATAGGGAGAACGTAAATTGAAGGACTATAAGCACGAATGTAGTTCTATATCAAAATGAGATTTTTAATACGATTGTGATAAATGTTAAGCAAAATTGTTTTTCAAAAACAGTGCGTTTTAGAATAAATTTGAAGTTGTTGTATAAATATGTTAGGATAACATATCCATTCTTTATGAGTTGATAGACAATACATTGCAGAATCGACGTATTTATGAACAGTGTAACATCAATATTGGGTTATTTTGCAGTCCAAAGGGGATCGAAAGATTTGACGGCCCATGCTTAACTCATTGCGTTGAATAATTTTTCTTAAATTTTCGTAAACCAT
Source organism: Pantala flavescens (assembly GCA_020796165.1). Taxonomy (NCBI): domain Eukaryota; kingdom Metazoa; phylum Arthropoda; class Insecta; order Odonata; family Libellulidae; genus Pantala; species Pantala flavescens. Next base: position 10,013,428 of record CM036883.1, read on the forward strand.
TCAACCGAATTTATAAACGAAAAATGCGTAAAACGTTAGCGAACAATATTTTTTCAAGAGACATGCATCAGAGACAATATCCGATACTCGGCAAAGACGATCATTGGGGCGCACGAAATCGGCTTACGCGGGGCATAGAGACACCCTTTGATCGTTTTAATAAGCACCGAGATGTGCTCTGGTGGTTTGAAATGAAGGAATATTAACGGATAATTACTCCTCTTACATCAATTTAAAAGAAAACTGTACATGAGGGCATTCTACTTTGGCCTTTCATCCTAAACACACCACTAATCCTTTCGGATCCAATATGATGGTGATGATCGCTTATTCTGTGATTAAGATAATAATATTTTACAAATAAGAAAGTAAACAATCTGTGCAGATTTAAGCATATGTTGTTTTGAATTAAGTCCTTTCGAAAAGAACTTCGATAACCTTCAAACTTCAATACAATGCGTGTATTACGATGAAAGTTGTGAACGCATTTTTATAAATTCGACTGATGGTTAACTGAATTGGTAATTGAGTGAATTTGAAAATATGAAAGCGTATCAGCTCTAGGATATGGGATTGAGACTTAATTACAAAAAGATTCGAAGTGATCGAACTTAAGTATTCAGCCAAAGGACATCACTTAAACTCCTGAAAACAGAATATTTACGACAGAGAAAATAAAATGTCATCTCTTTGCACCAACTGAAAGGAAAAGCCCTCTGTTAAGGTGATCCAATGAAAAATATTCTCAGATCTACTCCAAAAATTCTTCCTTTGAATAGAGTTGCGTTCCAAAGAAAAACAAATTTATCTAGTTTAAGATTACTTCCAGATGTTTTCATAACGAAAATCATTTCAGTCCAAACCTACTTATTCACGTAGCTTAAAAAATCTTTTTTGAGAGCTACGCCGTGAAATTATTCAGCATTCCATCCTCATTTGGAATGAAATCAGTGAGTATGCGAACGGCATTGAGATGAGACTGATTGGAGGGTTCAATCGGTAATGGAATGAAATAGAAAACGCTTAGAGTTATGGTGGCAGCACATGGTGGAATACTAATAGCGAAGCAAAATACAGAGGGGCATTAATATTCATCGCGCGTAGCCAGAGATGGGGTTTGTCAACATTTTCTACAAACATGATGAAATGAGCACCTATGAAATTCTGCAGCCGCTCGTGTACCGTTAACGGAAAGCAGTTTCTTTCGAATAAGGGCCGTGTGTGGGTGCAGTGTCGCCCACGGTTCAAATCCTAACGAAGTCTTTGAAAGTTTGTTTTCCACGATGACATTTACAGCAAGTGGGTAATGTCACCGCCCGAGGGGAACAAATGATGCGCCTTGGACCGTGAAATCCTTCCAAACAGACGGCCAACGAACGCATCTCCAATTTTTTTCGTGCAATATCCCAATGTGACGGAGGATGACAAGGCACTTCGGAAAGATCGATATTATTATGTAACGATTAAGTTGCGTTTTCAAATTTCGTTCGCAGATACGTCGTGAGTTTTTAGTTTACGTCACTACAACTCCAGTGACTGGTGCCGTTTGAGGAAAGTGGTCGAAAAAAATGTATCTAAATCTATGGTTATTTCTTCATGTGTGGATGTGCTTCCTGGTTGGATATTGTCACCCGGCGATGGCTTTCTTAAGATACTAAAGGGCAGACATGGTTGTGGAACGTTCAAGTCTTCGAATAGAAGCTTTCTTTTCTCGTTGTGTGACGATTGTTATTTAAGCGTATAAAATGCAATGACTTCTAAACAAAGCTTTCAGAAGCTCTTCATTAAGGAATACCGTGGAATAAAATAATACATCGAGTGAAGGACCAACCGCCCTGCATCACAACAACAGTGAAAGCGTACTGATAGACAAACTACTCGAGCAATACGAGGATATTACGAGAGAGAGTTATTTCTCATTTCCCAGTATTATTAGAAAGGCTATCCTACAGTTTTCTCTACTTCATCCTAATCTGAAGCAGGTTTTTGTATAAATTTTGCTGGAATTTTGGGAGCATATGCTGATTCAAAATACATAGATCAAAGTATAAATATATACAATAATATATATATAATAAATATTATACCACTAATTTTCTATTCCAGCTTATTTTTAATCATTAAAATCTAGTATATTTCATTTACTTTTAACGTCAGAGAGTTAAACGTAAATATTCCTTACAAGTCTATAATCACCTACGTTTATTTTTTACGTAAATACGTATAGATTTACGTTACATAAACACAAATTGCAAGCTTAGTTAGGGATATTATTTCTTATAGTACAAGAAACACTTTCCAGAAGGGGTTTTCGGACTAATTTATGTATTAGTTCCGATCAAGAGGATAGTAATAGCGGATAAAACACAACATTTGACAGCCTATTCATAGAAATGATCACACCAGACAGCGTAGATCACAGTAAAAACGGAGACCAATAAGTTCTTTCTCTTCGCTTTAAAAGGGAATCATCTCGTCCACAGAAGGGCAGCCGAGTTTTTCGAAGAGAGCAAACAGTCGCTAATATCCATTCCGTATCATTCCGATCGATGTGCCAAACAAACTCTTGGGATAAAAATCCATGGCGGCGGATTTCAGCAGTACTCCGACCCAAGGCCAAGTTTCCATAATAAGCAGAAACGCGCTTTAGTCATCCGAGCCAAGAAGTTCGAAAAACCTTGGCCCCGGCGACGGTCGTCGGAGGAGAAAACAATGCGAAAAACACGCGTGGAAAAAATGTTGTGCGAGGCGGTGACCGATCCCCGAGGATTTCCACTCTTCACAAAAAACGACAAAGCGGATGTGAAAAAATATCCATCGTAAAGTTAAGGACAGTTCCAACAAATTTCCATGTTTAGAATTCCTTCATTCCGATTCGATGTAGACTTGGGGCGAGGTATATCGATTTTATTCGATATTTGTATTCGGTATTACAGAAATATCTATAAAAATCTATTGATCGAAGTCGAAATGGTTGTAAATATACGACAATAGTAATTCTGTATATTTTTCCGATCACTTAAAGTTTGATTTCAGTATACATTATTTATAACAGTAAAAATTTTAAGTAATTTAAAATTGTTACAAATATAATACTTTTTCAGAAATAGAATAACTAACGTGCACAGCGAGGAACGCCGTGTAGCAAAAGAAGGGAAAGACTTTTTTAAAAAGTCCTTATCCAATAAATCAGAGATAAGAAATCACGACAGAATGATTAAAAATTTCAGTACAGGTCTCAAAACGCCAAAGATCAATCTAGAATTGTAAGATTATAATCTAAAATTAAATCTCTTCAAACGTCCACACAAGATTGGTTACTCGATTCTTCTTGCTGTTAATAACCTATACAGATAGATTTCAAGATCATATCGTCAAGTTTTTACGATAATCTGATATTAGTCTAGAGAATAACGCGGCTATTTCTACTTTTATTTTCGCGAGTAAAATTAAATTACCACCTCAAGGAAGAGAATCTTTTTCTATACCCTATCAACTCTTATTAATATAAATATTTCACAATCCAAGAAGCGGGATAACTTCAAAGAAAGTGCATTGAGAGGAACTGTCGTCGTGTGCACAACTCCCCCGTTCCTTTCTCTTCGTCAAAACAACGCAGGCGGCTGTTCTCGCTCTCCATTGCACCTTCGTGTTTATTATTAGACGAGAGACATTTCATCATCAATTCTTATCAAGTACATCTCTAAATAGAAGCTCTCCTCGGTGAATAATGCCCGTGGACGAAGTTTGAAAGCTCTCAGCCATTAACCGCTTGATTGGAGCGTTCGATGCTTCATTGGGGAACCATTTAAACAAAGACGAAACTTTTCCACGCACTTTTTTGACTCAGCAATCGCGAAGTATATTTGAAAGACTAAAACTTGTTTACCACTCGTATCAGTGAAACTGTCCTACAGTTAGACATGGAAATTTTGTTTAGTAAATTAAACCCTATTTATAATTTATTTATATCATAAAATGCGTACTTATAAAATTCAAATATTTTAAAAAAGCAGTCAAATCGCAATATGTGATATTTATTAAACGATGAAAAATTATATACTTAGGAGTACATTTAAGTGTTAAATGTACTCCTAAATTAAACTAAATGTTTAAGTATTAAATGTAACTGAACGGACTTACAAAATAGGCTAAAAAATAACAACATTTACATTTTAATATTCACTTGTTATTTCCAAAAAAGATTGACGATGGAACTGAAGAAGGAAATAAAGGAACTTGTTTATCCGCATAATTTTGGAAAACATTTTCTCCCATAACATGATTAAAACTACAAATGTAATGCATCGCATTTTTATTGTGTACAATCATAGAATTTTTCCAGAATTACTTTTTAGATTTCTAAAAGGATCTGCAGCATTTTCGAATATCCTCCACATATGTCTACACCCCGTAGTGAGTGGGGATGCACTTAAAACCCCTCTTTCGTTCCCCCACAGCGATTTGAAATGGGACTCGACATAAATAATATGTTCGCTGTTCAAATATTTAGAGATAATATTTCGGTTTGACAAAGTTCACAAGTTCTTTATAACGCTAAGGATAAACGTCACGGTATTCATATATATGCAATACGAAACGACTTGAGAGCCCGTGAGTTCTTTCATTCAAACTTCCTCCTCACTTACGGGTAATAAATCGAGGGCAATTTTGCGCTGACAAATACTGTTATTCTTTGCCATCGGAGGGAACTTTCGCCACGAGCAATGGTCGAGACGATTGGTGAGGACTCCCTTAGCAACCGAACGTCTGCAGTGGAAAGAAAACAACACCGAAGATTCGTCTTCATCAATTGTTCGGGTGTCCCAGAGAATTACATAAGTCAACTTTCGCCGATACAGAGAATTGACCACCAATTTTACCTGAAGATGCGTTTCTAGATACGTCTGGGATGGACCACTCGAGGGAGGGGAGGGTTTGTTTGTACCTAATAACCTTTCTATACAGAGCTTGAAGTCTGCAGTTTGCCTAACAAACACGTTGGGACATCAATGCGTGTAACATTACTCCAGCATTCCACAGGTTTGCAAACGAATCTCAAGAGACATAGAATATTTCAAATTAGATTTCCTTTTACTTTTGTTTCTGTTCACGCAATCCAACGGATTTAACGTTAAGACAGAAAATAACAATCTCAGATGCATTCCATCACAAATTAACATAAAAAATTTAAGAAATGAAACCATTGGCAACTATGTCATGCTGCATATTATGTGCAGAAATTCTCAATGGGTGGGATAATGAACGTAGACATAATATAAGCCGACTAATTAAAGCAATGAGATATAGTCGGCGATTCGACTCAGAGAACAGCAAAACAATGTTAAAAAACAATTATTTTGTTTCCTTGTGCCAATTGTTCCATAAAAGTAGCCAAAATTGGGCATAATAACTTCATGATCATAAAAAATAAAGGTTCGGGAGAGGGTCTTCAAAATGCTTAAGACTAATGGATGATCTAAGATTGATTGGTGATTAAACCGATTTCGTTCCTAAAGAGGGGAAGTTCAACGGAGAGGAGTGAATAGAGAGTGATAGTGAGGAAGACCGAGCAAAACTGATTGGACGCGGTTGATTAGACTTTGAAGGGCCCTTTAGAATGGATTAGGTACTGATTTCATAGAATAACATTGAATCATAATCGAACAAACGAGTGTCTTTTACAGGATAAATCGACAAAGCCTAGAAATAATATTCGTAACGGAAGACAAATTACAGACGAGATTCCCATGTATATATTTTCCATAAACGAAAATGACGATATGACCCACGAGCGTGTTTACCTTCGGTGAAAGCGGACCCGGGTACAATTCCAACATAAATGGAGAGCATAGTCATAAAATCCTTTACAACGGAAGGAAACTATGCCGTAATAATGAATCGAATCGCTCAACTCTTTGTTGCTAGGCTACCCACCGAGACCGGATGATCCGTATGCAGATCCAACACGCCGCCCGCATGGGGAAAACAGACCCTCGGTTATTCTAGAGGGCCTTGAGACGAAAACTTGGAGGAACACCGTCGCGGACAAATGGCTGAATAAACGACTGTGTATCTCTAAGGGAAGGCAGAAGGCCTCACGTAGAAGCAGATAGTGGAGGTCGACGCGCCAAGAGGAAAGAGGCAGCCTCAAGGTCCTACCCCGGCCAACGACCCTCCGCCAGGAAATGCCGCCCCTTCGGCCAGACGTGGGGAGGCCAACCCCCGTCTTCCAACCCCACGTATACAGGTGTCTTTTGTGGGAGTTTTAAAAGGGGTGGTTGAGGCCAGACACGGCCTGTAGCACGTGCAATTCCCAGACGGGTTTTAAATGCCCGGACGACAAGTGTACCTTTCGAAGGGATGGACTGCAGGGTTGGAACGGCTTCTTGCTTTTTGTTTCGGTCAACCGGAGTTTCTATGAGGGGAAAAGGAAGGTACTCTGCGGAGAAAAGCGTGAGGGGTTGTTGAATCTTTTTAAAGGGCTGAGGCGTGTTTCACGGTGGAATCCTATTTGAGCGAAACGAGATGAACCACGTTTGGACTGGGTATCTATGTTTTCTCGAGGCATTGCTTCCGACCGAAATTTATTTAGTGCCACTTTGTTGCTAGGGGTTTGTTTATAACGCAAAGAAACTCACGATTACACGATTTAATAATTGATAAAACATATCGTAATTAAAGAAGGAGCTGAAAAGAGATTCCACAAGGAATTGAGTGAGAAGGTAAGAAAAATATGCGAATCAGAAATTAATAAATTATAAATAAGCGTTACTTATAGAAATTATGGTTGAAGGAACATACTCAGACGATACGTTACCTATTCTTGAAGCTTAATAAAGATTAGGATTTTATCTTTGAAAAGTTGAACTTTTACAACGAAATACAGTAAACCTAGTACTCTTAGGAAACAGAAATCCGTAATTTAATCAGTACCAAATCAAAAGCATACGGAAAGAGATTCAAAACTTTAGTTAGGAGATTGGAAAATGTAAAATTTTTAAATCTTTACTTGAAGAGATGAACGGCAGTGGAAAACGGGATTTAGAAACAGAACCTTTTTTCGGAACGTGTGGGAGTCTCAAAAAGGTTACGAGTAGCCTAAGGCGGTAAATTTATCCACCGACAGAGTAAACCACTTTCTTTTAAAAGTTAAAAATCCTAAAATCGCCACTATACACACAAACACATTTAAAAATTGCTCGATAGCATAGATTTATATATAGATATTCGATTTATGTTACTATCCTTTTTTCAATTCGATAATTTTACTTACATTAGCAAAAGGAAAGATTTCGATACGAGTCTACATCAGGGTCAATTATCTACTACAAAAAGGGACCTCTGTACATTCAAATAACTTCCCCATATAAATTTCTGCACTCTACGAGACAGGAGAAGTTTAGACAAGTCTCTTCTTGCTCATTCACGTTCGCACACGAGAATAAACTCGCTCGCCCCACACCCCTTCAACCTTACATGTCTTTGACCTTCGACCCTATCCATAAGACCATCATTGCATCCAGACAGGCGGCCACTTCGTACATCGTTGAAAAGCGAAAAATGCAGGCGGAAATTCGCGTATATCAAGATCGCCTTGGGATTTTCTCTCACCTATCCACCCGCACGCGTGATATTCGCAGAACGCTCTGTTTGGCAACACCATTTCCTCTTTGCCATTCCACGAATTTTCGTCGCTTCCGAATAACTTTTCCACGAATCGTAGCCGTAAACCGCGCAAAAGTTCTTGATGATGGCTATATAACTTCGTGGATTCCACCGAACACTGACAGCTGACTCTTCGATAACAAAATAGATGAGAAACTAATTTCCCTCGGAAGGCCGCATATCAAGCACCGATTGTTAAGCCTCATAAGTTCTCCGTGTTGCCTATCTCCCCCATTTTTCCAGTTTTTTTACGCTGGAAAACCAGAGTTTTCCAGCGTACATAAGTATGGAATCAATATTAATTTTCTATAAATAACCAACACAGCGAAACGAAAAAGCTAAAATAAACATTACCACATATCAATGAAATCGTGTAAGTTATTTTCAAATAAACTAACTTGACTCTAATATACCAATAAATAAAAACAACTTTGTAAATTTCCACAGAAAAGTTGTTTTTATTACTAGGGCATTCCACGAAGTCACGCCATCTCACATTGATTTCACTAATATACCAATTCTGATGCTACAATATACTTCTTTCTTTCTTATCGACAGAGAAAGACAAATTCATTCATGCCATACCGTTCCTTCACGGTTTTTAATTCTACTACTTAACCATCCAATTCGCTTCTAGAGAGTTTCACTAATTGTTTAATGACCATGCAAAGCTGATTACCATTCGCCAACGTTTGAACGCTCAGCATTACTTATTTCACAATAAACAAAAATACTAAAAATCAAATTTTACGGTTGTAAAGTATCTATTCATGAAGAAACCGATTGTTTTTTATTAAGAATAAGAGAAAATATTCGCAAGAATAGCGGTAATTGATACATTATCACGAAAAATTTAGAACATCAATGAAAACCAGAGTGAAATAGAGGAAAACAAGACGCTTTTTTACACAGGGAATTAATTGACAGCAACTGAGAAGAACATTGGTTATTACTGTAATAAAATAAAACTTGAACAATGAAGATCAATCAACGAAGCTCATCATACGATCTCCAAGGCAGTGTCAAAAAAAATCATGACCCTTTTTGTGCAAAACATTTCGGAAAATTACGCTGAAAATCAATTTTTAAAATTTGTATATATAAAATAAAAAGGAGGATGTAATGCCCATAAAACTCGCTACTTTTCCTTAACTTTAGTATTTATCATACAGTTACACGTATATCCTCTCCGGAATTCCCCATTTTCGACCATTACGCAGGAAATAAGATATATTAGCAAATCGAAATTCACTTCGTCGAGACGCAAATGCATCGAACGTTCGACGCGAAGAAAAATAGATGAACGCGGAAAAACAACAAAAAGCGAGCACATGTGGAAACCGTAGAAAATTTCGACTACCGAAAGCTCTCAGATGTTCATCTTGTTAGAGCTGATCATATTACTCGTCACAACGCAATGCATGATGGGAAAGGCTGGGTGAACGGGAAGACACTGGATGTCAACAATCCTGCCTCGATTGACTTGTGGTCGCGGATGAATTCGAAAATTAAAATAAACTGTAGGAAATCTAATGGTAAAGTGCAGGCCTAAAGCAATGGTCAATGTGTGGACAAAAAGTCTTTATAATGAAATAACTAATAAAGTACTTATAACAATAACAAACAATATGGACCCGTAGAAAATAAATTTTATATTATTTCTTATCTAACTAAAATTTATTAACTTACTGAATAATTCATGATTGTATTGTAGAATGAAAGATTTTATTATTCTCTTCTCTTAATGTTTTTCCTTCAAAATTCAGAAGTAAAATAATGAAAGTAACTTACTATTGGCAAATTTATTCTAAGAATTTCACGGGGGAACGAGTATTCTAATTATGCTCATACGAAAAAATCGATTAAAGCATTTGGCTTAAACAACCACAGTAAAATACACCAATATATAGTCAACAAACTGATAAAAAGGAATTTAACTCTGGTTAAGGAAAGTTATATATATATATATATATATATATATATATATATATATATATATATATATATATATATATATATATATATATATTATACTTACGTATACATATATTACAGCCTTTTTCACGTTCTTATATCCCACTACTACTACAATAGAGTAAATAAATAAAAATTTCATTAAATATTTTTTATAATAAGTTATAGAAGCTAAAAACCATATTACTATATCTATCCTAATAAAAGATTCATTCTGAAATGTAGTTTCTAACGATTAAAACTTTCTGGCATCCAGAGATTTTCATCTTCAACGCTCTCATAAATAACTTAAAATGTTAATCTTTAACGTATTCAGGCATTCACACAGTTTTCATTAGGAATCTCATTCGATCAATCTAACTAAAATCGATCTCTGTCAGAGAAGGAGAGACGGATTTTTCCTAATCGAGTTCTTTTTGTAACCATATGGAATACACTAACACAAATTTCGCCTAATGTAATTACATCATCGGCATTTTAAACCAGAAAAGTACAAATATGGGTGCGGAAGTATTTTTTCCACAAATATGGCTCTTTAGCCATTACAGCTTCGAGTTAAAATCTATGATAAGCCTTTTCTAACTGTGCCGACTGTACGCGGTATGCATTGATTCATTCCAAACAAGGAGATCCAACTTCCTAAGAACAACACGAGGTCTGCAAACTCTGCAGAAGATGCTGATATAACACGACGTGCAAAGAAGTGAAATAGGTCGACTAAACTGCGGGAATCTTTTATAGGTCACAAGTTCGGGTCAAATGGGGAGAGGTAATTTCGTAGATCATCCAGTGCGACCTTTGGTTGCCTCTAAATCTTCGCCTATTATGGAAAAATAGTCGCTGGAGTGTGGGCGAATCAATTCTTTGGCAGAATAGGATAGAATGATCAAGTTTAAATAGGATGGAGATTGGATTCTGAAGAAAATGAAAGATTCTAACGGCAGTCTGAATCGAATCGATGGGTTCGTCATAACATCGAAAGAAAAATACTTCCAGATAGTTAAAGCTGAATTAATAGCCTTCAATATGTTAATTCCAAAACGTAACTAGCACTAACACCTAGCACCTGCAAAACATTTTGAGATCGTTGCGGTCAATGTTATAGAAAACGGAAAATGACTTCTCAGGAGTTGGCAATAAAATTATTAATGTAATACACTCTCAAAAATAAGTTGTAAGCTACAAAGGGAACTGGAGGATGAAGGCTAGTTTTAAAAGTATATTATTCTAATGAAAATCAATTTTGTTGCTTTGGAACAAAATTTTCGGAACGAATTTTTACACCAAAAAGTAAAACATGCATTCGGTATCAAACAATACAAAAATAACCACGAATAGATCATATATCAATCAACGTTATCATAAGAGAAAAAATTGTCAGAGACTCATCAAAGGTTATTACAATCCTTTAATTTTAAAACGAGTAAACTATAAAGTATATTCATATATATTTAATATTCAGTCTTTCCTTTAAAATTTATTTGTTCTTTGAGAGTTTATATAACTTATACATTTCAGATGGCACTCTAAAATGATGGTCATGACAGGTTTAAACTGTTGAAACTCCATTATATTCGATCGTTAAAAAAATAAAACGAACACTTAGATTTCTCAGAAAAATGCATTTAAAAATAACTTAGGAATTGAGAGGTGTGTAATATGCATTCAGTAAATAAAGTGGAAAATTGAACGCATCCATTGCATAGACTAGCTCATTGAACCTAGCAAGCCATCTAAAGTTGGCTAAATATCCAAGCAACCGACCATATCGATATATCTATATAACCGAACAACCATAAAACAATAATGCGTTTAGATTAGAAATTTAAAAAATCAATCGAAACTTGGGTAACCCAGTGGAGTGAGATAGATAGGCCGATAAAAAGATATCAATTTGAGGACAGTTAAAAACTCTCTCTTCCAACTCATTTTAATTCCTCCCTCTAACACACACTCAGATGATAGACTTCCACAAAAGGTTTCCCCGCCGACTCTTACGAAACGAGAGAGAAGCTAGTCACCCACGGTACACATGAACCACGTGCAGTAAAGAGGTTTCTCCAACGACCGAGAAAACTTAATGATTTTCGCAATGTTCCTCGGCTTCCTATAACAAAGTTATGCCTTTTCCTTTGCTCATTGGAAGATGTTTCTGAATACATCGCCCAATTCCAGTAGAAATTCAACAACTATCTCATAGAACGTTCTTGAGTATTTCAATTTATTCCAATATTCTCTTTAGCAGATTAATATGTGAATTACATTGAACTTTTTTGTTATGACGATGAAATAAAAATTCAAATGATTTCATTGCATTATTAACCGATTGAATAGTGTATTAACGCTATAAATGTTTCTCAGGAAAAAAAAAACAAAAATAAAGATATTTGATATGGGAATTTAACATTCCTTGAACTGCCTGAATGTTAGGCGTATTAAGCATAAAATTCAACAACGAATACGTGTAGAGGAAAAAAAATTAAAACGATTTATGAATTTAGTTATTCTGACAAATATGAAAACAAATGACTGAATAATATTATCCCATAACAATATATTTTCTTTGAGAAAAATAAATCATTTGTTGCACTAAAATTAAAAAATGCACAAATTACAAATCGTACAATATAGACAGCCAAATACGCTTCAATTTCTGAAAAACTGTTTAAAATAGAAAAACGAAAAATATTTCCACCGAAAGAATCGAATGATTTCTAAGGAAACAAACAATATTATTTATTATTTCCCATGACATGATGTGATTTACAAGTTCACTGCCTACTCAAGAGACAACCATGTGAATAGGCAAATAATATTTCAAGATGGCTGGAAAATATCGAGACAATACCTTCGATTGTGTCCGGAAAGTATTAGCTTTACTTTAGGTTCATGCATATTAGATGAACTCGAGTTTCCCTTTCAGCTAAAAAAGATCGGAAGAATTATATGGATCGATACCGAAAGTGAAAGCCTTAAAAGAATCCCATAGGAATATAAGTTAGAACGGCCACCATGAAAACGGGTCACGGAATAGTGTTCGATTGTAGTTCACTAACAATTATTGGCGACCTGTAAATTTGTAAGATATCATACTTAAAATACGCTTCACACATACTTTAGTATTCCTTTTGTATTCTTAACGTGAGAGCCGACAATTAGATCCTACGCAAAGATCTGTGCGACAGTGAATAAAGAAAGTAAATTGCTTCCAGCAGAAATCCTGCCAAGAACCATGTTCTATGTGAACGTGATTACTCCGTTGTATCCTTTTCCGGGTAAATGGCATTAGAGCAGCCGAGTGACACTTCGCATAGATGCATTTCGAAAAGCCTTGTTGGTCAATTGTGCTGCAGAAAGTTCGAATCACGATAATTCCCCAGTTTAACCAAGGGCAGTCACCGATTTCCGAATGAGTCACGTCTTGAGAAAGACGTTTTATTAGAGAATGCTTTCCTTACGATTCTACGAAGGACTCCACAGCTGATGTGTTCAAACGAAAAGGAACTTCTATAAAAAGAATACAGTCCGGTCGATCATAGGTCTGCTCTATACAGACTTAAATAGACTCGGTAGAAACTTCGATTCAAAAACAGAAAACAAGTATTCAGGGACACGAGTCTAAATGCTGTCAATATAACGGCATTTGGGTATAGACAACTGATACACTCCAATTATACAACGTCAAAATAAATCGAAAAGGTTTAAAATGTAAAAACGAACAATTTCATGAAATAATTCAAAATAAGTACCTTGATGAGTATTTTTTGTGTAACTTCTAAAGTAAATTCAAAACGATAGCTCTTAAGTCTGTATATCATATATTTGTTACTAAAATTTATCCTTACTTGCGATACGTTCAATCGATTTTAACACAAGGATTTTGACATTAAATTTCTATTATTTTTAGTTCCAATTGGACACCAAAATTGAAAAGTAATTAAAAAGTAAGTTTTTGAACGAAGAGCGGGCAAATGAAACGACCGGACAACTGAGTGAAACAATCAAAACTAATTAACTAGTATAACTTTCTTCGCAGCACGCATCCATTATAGTTGTAATTATTTCTTGACATTTCCATCCCGGTTTTTATTACATGCCCATAAAGAAGGGGAACGTTAAAAGATCTCTAAGGCACAGTCATAGTAAAGTCTTTGGTTGAAACGCACGACCCGACGCACACGTGCCTCACACAACCATTATGAAACTGTTATTCTTCGCCAAATTGAATTAGAAAATTCAAATCTCTTTGAGGGCTATCAAAAGTGTGAAAATCCAATTTGAGGGAACCTTAAAACACAGTCCTGAAATAGGAAATCCGTGGAATGTTTTGGGGTGCGAGTATACTATTTCGGGTCAATAACCGAGTAAAGCGCTCCCGTGCTGATAGACACACTCATTAGGTCCTTTCTCGGAAAGCAATTTTGACGTGGAATTGCTACAGCTTCACCGAAATCCGAGAGACGCACGATGAGTATTTCCACGAAGTAACAGGAGCCTTTCAGCAATTACTGTTTCATTTTATTCATTGTAATATGAGAAAATGATTGTTAAGCTGACTTTCTAGAATGTGTTAAAAGCACTAAACAATCATTATCATGTACAATAAACATTTTAAAAAATATAAAGTAAATAAAAAATAAAAATTAAGTCGTGGTGCACAAATGTACGGGAAATACATAAATGACACATAAAATAACAAAGAATCATTAATGATACAATAAAAACAAAACAGTAGCACTCCATACGCTTATACTCAATACAGCAATTGAGAAACTAAATTCAATAAAATTCAATGAAAAATACACGGTCATATTTTAAAATAAAATGGTAGAAAATCAAAGAGCCCTATGTATGTAAATCTTTTGACAAAATCTTTTAACAAACTCCTTTTTGTACAAAATGATCTACATTACGCAATCGCTTTTGAATCTATTGGGAAAGGTTTGAATCCAGTCTATGATGAAACCCATTCTGTACGTATTCTACTTTCGCTGCATTATTCCACTTACATGTAGGCATTTTGGTTAAAGAAATCGATTAAATCCCCTGAATAACCCGTGTTCGATAAAGAAATCAACGACCGCGCTTTTTCCGATAAAAAACAAAGTGAAAATAAATCAGGACCGGGGAACATTTGACTGACAAGATGGCGAAATGAGCTCGCATTCCCGAAACAGATGAAAAAAGAGCGCGGAACAAAAGTTTCGAAACTTAGCGAGGGCGAAATCGATCGATAATATCGATTGCCCTCGAGGTATCGCTACTGCCGCGATCTTTTTTCCGCAACTGCTGGATCCCGGAAGACAAGGGAAGATTTACGATCGAGGCACCCTGACGATGACAACTTGCCAAAATGGATATCCAACATCACGGAAACGGACGCGTGGTAATTTATAACCAGATGAGTCGATCGGAGGGGTTACCAATTACTCAAGACCCCACTGAGGGACTTCTGCACTAAAATGGTGAGCAAAGCCTCTCTTCCGGTATCTTAATTGACAATGCTGTGACGAAAGATGGGCGCCTGAGCCAGAGATGACTTCAAGCAATAGATGGCCTGTATCAGAAGTGTTGATCGTATGTTAATTCAGCAAAAACCATCCATCGATTCAAAGAATATAAATTTAAGCAATGGTAGAGCATATAACTGAAATTGAACTGGAAGATACGAATATTGATTCTATTTTATGTATTGGATTTCCTAACAACAACTAGTAAAACTATTACATGAAGTAAATAATGCGATTTGGATACATTATCCTCTACCATTTACTTAGTGGCATTACTGCTTTAATGTGCGATCTGAATCCGGAGACAGGTAACCACAACACTTAGCTTCTCAAAGAGAAAGGGGATACACGCTCAGTCGAACAGGAATGAGCCCTTGCTTTCCACGCAATTGATGATTGGAATAAATACTTCTTTCCGATTAAATGAGACATTTAGAGGAATACATTTAGCGTAAAACAAACAACTTTCTCAAACCTTCCCGATTCCCTTGTGGTACGAATATGCACCGATTCCCTAGCTCATCGTTACACTGTAAACGGGTACTTTCCCACACCATCGCCATAGATACATCTAAACGGGGCCACTCCCTCTTAATTGCCGCATAACTAATAAAACACGATATCCTAAAAAAAAGCAGAACTTGCATCGTGAAAATTGTAACTGAAACCACTAACTAAAGCATCTCTTGCAAAAAAAATTATATTCGTACACTACTCATCCCACAAACATATCTACATAACGTCGAAAAGTATATTATATCAACACTGTTAATTTTTCATTAACTTGGAAGATAGAAAACTGAAACTGGAGGAAAAATTCCATGTATCCCAAGTTGGGAAAGATTTTTCTTACCTTATGTAACGATTCCGCGTAAAACCGCAAGTAGAAAATAATTCCTGTTGGGAAAGTTGAGGTAAAAAACGCAGGTGAATCCACGAGAATGCCATTGACGAACCGACGGAATACTAATAAAGTTGGAGTGTGTATAGTTGTTTCTGTTCCAGGAACTTCTTGAGGTTCCCCATCTTCAAGGGCTCGGAATGACCTAACACTAAGTGCTGCTGAGATCGGTGGCCATTCGGGTCAACGGTAAGTCTTGAAAAAATGTATGCCATTGTATGGAATCGAGTTCAAACAATACACTGTAAATTTCCAGCAAAATCTAATTCGATTATTATTAACTCGATAAGAATTCTAAACCTCGGTAAATGAATATTAATTGAAACAAAGAAGTAAATTATCAACGATATAGGTTACAAATTATTTTTATTAATTGCTAATTAAAATTTTAGAAAAATTTATGATGAATTTCTAAGGCAATATATTTTGTTTCCACAGAAAATACACATTCTTAAAAGGGAAAAATTCTTCGACCGTACGAGTTCAGTAACAGACGTTTCCCGGAAGGAACAACTGATGAGAAAGATCTCTTTGCCGTCTGCCTAATTTTGGACTATTCAACATCTCCCACTTCTTGTTTCATCTATCACTGATTGCACACATTCTCATACAAAGCAAAATTAGCTCATGAAGTACTTTCAGAAATAATAATATGTAATTTTAAGGGGTTCTTAAAATAATGCCGGCCTCGTTGGCGGAATGGTTAGCATGCTAATCTTCTAATGCTGAGGTCCCGGGTTCAAATCCCGGCTGAGGAGGAAATTTTCCTCTCAGGGTCTGGATGTCAGTGACGTCCGTTGTTGAGTTTGAAATCTCACTGTAATTGTCCCGTAAGAGGATGTTTGTGAGGTATTTGTTAATAAATAAATAATAGGTCTTTCTCGTGATTTTTATTACCTCACTTAAATTCCCATAATTAATACGAATACGTAGCAGGAAGAAAGTTAAAAGTATCTTAATAACAAATAAGTGATCGATAAAAATCATTCATTATAAATTTGTTAATTTTACATGTCAATCTCCTTTTTGATTACTTTGAAGAAATCAAAAACTAAATAAAATTTTTACACCCAGAGGAACTTAACCGGGAATTCATTTCTTTTTGATTAAATTATTCAGAGATCTTCATTAGATTAAAAAGCTGTTATCTTTAATGATTTAAATTTTTCTGATAATGATTTAATTCTAAATTCATTAGTTACAATATGTAAATTTTGACCTACATTTATTTGTAAATAATTCAATAAATTTTACATTACAAATTTTACTGCTAATTGATCAATACGTAATCGGAAATACTAATAAAAACGATGTGTTTTTCAATATCTTGGCAACATTTGTTTACATACTTTTCTATCGACGAAATATTTCATTTTGATCTTCAAATTCTGTATGTAGGACATGTCCTTTGCATTTAACCGCCGTTACGCACTCAGAGAGAAAAATTCAAATGGGATAAATATCGTTGACCTACATTCCCCAAAAATCATTACTACGGACTTTGTGTATTCCACGAACGCAATGAGACAAAAAGAGTTGAAATCAATATCATTGATCCATTTCCTGGAAAACTCTCCGACTATCGAATGATACTTCTCTATGTACCACATATACTGTGGAATTTCAAACAATAAAAATTCCAAGTTCCCGAGTTCTCAGACAAGTTGTACAGACCAAAACGAAGAATTCTTCATGGAAATTGAAAATTCACGTAAGATGTTTACGTGAGATTGATCGTCTGCAAATTTGCATGCACATCTTAAGGAGGTGCAGCTTGATTTAATATAAGGATTGAACTTAGTTATTCCGAGAAATTTTCCGTATCTTTTATGTATATATCAAAGAATATATACACTGGAGGGAGTAGAAAATACTATTGATAATCAAATGTCAACAGTATTTTTCATTATTCCGTATATTTTATTCCTTTTTTTGCGCAGCATATATAATTGATTGTTAAAGATAATAATCATCTTAAGAGCAGAAGGAATGAATATCAGAGATAATGAATACTATCAGGTTAATGGAAAGATAAGAATTGCATCGAAAAAACTAATTCGAGAGGACAACCCGTGGATGATGAGGCAACTTTTATAAAGTTTCATTAAAATTCATTTAATGAAAAAAGGATGGAATAACGACCGCTTTAGTTTTGATTCAATTTTTTCGATAAATAAGATTAGGAATCTATTGGATTCTGCGAAGATAAGAAGATTTCATTGTCACGTTACCCAACGAAATATAGACTACAAAACTTCTACAAACCAACGCTCGTAGAAAACAGAACATCTCTTCTTTTCCGATCATAAAACTCAGCAAAATGGCAATAACTAGGAGAGGAAACGATGTTCGTTATCCGCAAAAATTATTCCTTCTCTTCTGTTTACGCCGCTCAGCTGTTTCCTTATCTCAAACAGCTGTTTCCGCGACCCCGTTTCGAAACGGCCCGCGACCCGGCGCCGGGTCGTGCCCCCCCTCGAAAAATATTACGGCATTTGCATATAAACATAAACACGCACAGCGATGCAGCGTAGGGAAAAACCGTTACTTCCCGACGCGCCATCTGAAACAATCTCTCGCGGCTAGTCATCTGTTTCTCCATAAACCGCCCAACGAAATAGCTCCTTCCCTCAGGGTGTCGTAAATAATCGATAGAAGGATCTTTTTAGCCTTGGACATCAGATGCACGCGGCCTTGAACATCTCGTCCCAAATAGAGCTTTTATAACTAACATCTCCCTCCTAACACTTCCTGGAGCTTTGCTTGGCAGACCACTGCATCTCTCCGTTTCCTTGAAGCTAACGAGCGACTGCTTACCATAAGACATGTACACTCCGTGCCTTTCTCGCCATCGAATGATCGCCCTAAATGCACGGAGAGAGAAAAATCGCCATCTTGGATATGTGGGGAAAAAGGGAAGCATTCAATTATCGGAAGCCTTAGCAACCGAATTAAACGACGCCATTTCATTCCTTATTGCCCGTTATTTTCTGAGACCCATGGCCGCTGGTTAGGATAAATCAAAAGATTGCCGATTGCATCTGAGGCGAGAGATACTTGAGGGTCAAAGAAAGATATAAACGAAGGTCTTAAAATGTCGCACTGGATTGGACGCACGTGTTCGACTCCTGCTTCTTTTCTTTTTTTGGGCTGGAAGGGTAAGGAACCGTAATTTGGCAAGAAATCGCGAATGAACCAGGCGCTGGAACGTAGAGGCACTTCTTCGCAAACTTAGTCTGAATTTTTTCTTAACATTTGACCCAATGTAACGGTCGTTGTTTTGTTGTGTGACCGGCTGTAAAACTGTACTGAACTTAAGGATAGATTATCGAAATTGGTTTAAAGACGACGTACTTTACGATACGTATCCTCAAGATGTCTAATAACTAGAGAAAAGCGTCTGAGAACAGCGAGAATTACTCATTCCCTATATAATCCCTTCTAATTCTCGTATTAATCAAATTATTTAAAAAACAAATGGAAATTCCGTAACTGAGAAAAATCCTTTGCAAGGAAAAAAGAAATAACATTTTCATTCACAATAGTTTCACGAATGCATTTGTTATTTTTATCCGAAATATATTTATATCCCAACCGAGACATTCATCCTAATTGATACCACGGCGTGACGTGGTAAAAACTTCTGCTTCCTTTCTATTCTCCTTACATGAATCTTGCGCCAATATCAGCACATTCGGCCAAAAGTATAAGATGAGGTCAACGTACAGTATATTTTTAAAGAAACAGATCCAGGGTTTCATCAAAGCCAGAGTTTATATTAGGATTGTAAGATTAACCTGGAACACTGAGGTGTTAAGCTAATGGAACTGCCAGTTAAAACCACTAATGATTTGGTTCCTAATATAAAAGAGAACCAAGTGAGAAAAACCAGGATTAACACGATTAAGACGAACATCATCAGTAATTTAACCATTACATTGCGCAATGAACATCAGTATACTCGAGGAAGTTACGATGTACAGAAATTCAACGTCTAATTAGATAAACTGAATTCAGTTACGTGATAACTATGACCTAATTCTCGTATTTCCCACTTTAAATAAGGAACTCCAACAGAAATCGATTGCATTTCCAGTAATTTTTATTGCAGGCGAATGAACGCTAACGACCGTTGACCCAATTTAAAAGTAAAAAATAAGTGCAGAATTTTCGCACTTCAAAAGCAGCTTTGCTTACAACAAAGGGTTCCTTGCAAAAATGATGGCAAATTATGCATGAGAAAAGGCAGAAATAAAAGACTCCGAGAGAAGAAAAAATACGTTTCCTTTATAGCTGCACATATCGACATTTGCATAAATTTAAAAACGGTGATATTTGATGTAGTATATAGCACAGAGATTTATTCTGATTGATGAATTATTTCTAACCCAGAATAAAAGTGAATCTGAAAAATGCAACAGAAATGATAAGAATCTAGCTTAAATCTAATTTAATCTTAATTTATAATCTACTTTAAATGAGAAATAACTAAAATCAAACTTAAATTTTTGTTAAAGCATCGCCGTTTATAATGCGTCATAAAGACATGGAGATAACAGCGTTTCGATTATTTTCGCTTGACTTCCTCGTAATAACAACCACTTGTCCCCGACATAAATTACTGAAATGGAATATCTCCTTCGATGTTTAGATTAGAAGCTATCATTTCCCAGAGATTTATGATTCCGCGTGTGCAAACACCAGCAGAAGATGTCCGACATTGAATCCAAATCGAATCCACATCTTTTTATAGATGCATTCCTCGATCGAAGGACCTTGAGCAAAAATAGATTTAACGATTCCGGAAAAAGCAAAATTATGCAGAAATGTCTTCCCAAAATACTCCACTACAGATTTGTGTAAGGAATCACCCTCTATGACCTAAATTCCGGAGTGTGTCGCACAACGGCTGCGGAGGAAGATTAATGTATCATTAGCTCAAGTAAATTGAATTTTTATGGAAATAACGTTACCCATAACGACGGCAGGAAAAGATCATCTAATTGTGAATAAGCAGTTTGAAGTGAAAAATTCTCTATCAGATTATCGGTTTTCTAAACGTGGCAGATATACACTCCAAACGGTAAAATAAATTATGATTGTCATGTAGAAAATCAAAGGCAAGGGACTATTTAAATAGGAATTTATTTTCCTGTAATTTAATTTGCTTTATTTTCATCTTAAATGGATATAAAGAATGAATATACCTCTAAATATTCTTTTTCATAAAAACGCAGAATAAAAGAATCTCCAAGATAATATATACTTAGGTAAAACCCAATAATTTAACTACCTTAATATTATAATTTGGCTTTTAGCTTTGCATAAAAAATCGATACAGAGAACTATTATATGAGTAAAAAAATAGGCCATCGAATGAAGGCATATCTCCAGACCCGGTCTATCTCTGTTCTGAAAATTCTCGTAGGTGAACATCAAACTACTTTAACTCGTAAATTACGTCGGTTTTAAATTAAATAGCTTTTCTACTTAAAAATGTTTGAATTACTTGATAAAATTCACAGCATCTATAACCCAATCAAATCAGTACTCCCTCATTCATTTATTTAATTAATTAATTTAATACATTAATTTTTCTTCAGACTATTTGTTTTGGGAATGAAGGAAACTTTAGGAATTTCCTACATACTGTTCTTTTGAATCAACTCGAATCTACTCGAGTATTTTGTACTTTGCAGATGATATTTTTCGTCTTCCTTAGATAGACTTCAGTCTCGCCACCAACCAAAAACCACTTACTTGTGAATTAGTATTCCGCCCCAAAGCTGGTTTCAACAGAATTACATCCATCATCAAAAGTTCTGAAGAAAGAATATGGCCTTTTAAGCATGAAGAAAAGATTTTATTTTTCCTAATTTCTCAGATTAATCTGCATACTATGAGTTGAAAAGGTCCATTTAAACATTATTTTACCATTAATGACACATTGATTATAAATAGATAACTCTGTAGAGTACGAGGAGGATATAATGGTATGAAATTCTAGCCATGTCGCAAAAGAAAGATATCAGACAAATGTAAGACGAAAAAAAGTATAATAACATATTTAAATAAATTAAAAAAGAAGAGGGCAAAATTAAATGACAACTATTGGTTACCTAAATTAAAGTTTATATGCTGATCTTGACTTTAATGAAGGAAATAATCTCAAGATGATCTCGAAAAATAATTTGCAACACCTTACACCTTACATTCATGTTATCTTTAATGTCTTACAAAAAACTTTGGAAATGTACGTGCATTTTGCAAATGTTGTATTGTTCGAATGTTAGTGGAGGAGAGCTGTTTATCTACGAATTGAACTGATCAATTCTAAGTAAGATGTTGAAAGGCAATTCACTTAACTACGCAAAAACAATCATGGTTTTTAAAATCCCTAAAAGGGTTTCCACGGCAATAATCGCAAAATGAACTCCTTACGAGCGGATGCAGTTGAGTTAGAAGAGTTTATTACACTAGCTATCGATAAAAAATTCTGGAACGAGAAATCAAAGAAAGACAAGCGCTGGAAAAAACTGCTTTGTTCGATGCGAGGAGCCCACTATTACATAAAGAACGACACGATAAGATGTTCTCAAAAAACAATTGCACGTATAATCGTTAGGTAATGGATGCAGCGCCCTAAAAATCTTCGCCAGTTAAATGTGACCCTGTTTATATCACCTCATTCTAAACGGAAACTCGAAAAAAAATTCCATGGAAACGAGTCGAGAGTAAGTGCGAACGCTGAGAGATTGAGAATATTCTATCGATGGAGTAAAGCCGCCATTTTCTTATGAAAATTTCAATTAGACTTATCAGCAAAGGGGTTACGTAGAAGTAGGCCAAGGTACCCGAGGGGTCACGGTACTTCGGGAATCCTTTATAGGGCAGATCGATGCAGCTTCCGACATCTTGGAAATGCGAACAAAGTAGCATCGTAAAAGTATCCGCCGCGATCCCATTTGACGCCCTGCTCGACAATAAGAATGACAAATACCTGGGCCAATAAAATGCCCTCTGTGAGCATGTAGGCGGGGGATTAACGAACGTGCTGGTCGACCCAATTACGTAGAATTGGGTCATACCCCTTCAGGTGGCTGTGGAATAAAAAGAAATGGAAAAAATTGAGCGACCCGAAAAACGAGGGGAACTCCGAAAATAGGGCGTGGGTGGAGTAAAATGCACCAGTTGTGGGGGAAGTTGCATTTTTTGACGTGAAAGACAAACTCGCAAAAGCGGTACAGAAATTCGCATCCATGGAAATTCGTCTCCGTTGCCCTACATACGATGAAAATGGACCATTGACCTGATTCGGAACTAAACTAAATACGCCGTCGTTAAACATTCTAAGAAAAAGTAATTTCTCTGGGTGATAGGCGGGAATTGTAGGAGAAATATTACTTGGTCGTCTTTTTTGTTGGTTATAAAACTCAGAATTTTTTCTGGTAGAGGATAGACCCGGATTTTCCTCCACCGCGCTATAAAGAAAATGCAAACATTTTCCCGAATTAGAACATGGAATTTCCTGCTACTATCCAGAATGATGATGATTTATAAATTTCGCGAGGGACCATTTACAGGTATGGCAGTAAAACATTAAAGACATCGCTCAAAATGATAATGTTCTTTGTTTCCTGACAGAAACGAATAAAGGTTCATCGCGAATAATATTGATGGAAATACATCAAATGAAATATTACCTCCAAATACCTAAGAAGATCGAATTCTTTTTGCTTCATAAAAATTGTGATAAAAAGGAAAACTTTTACAAATATGCTATTAATACACAAAATCCGAGAAATTTATTATAATGTCTTCAAATCCCAGGTATTAAAGTTCAAACATTAAATGAATTTATGTTTAATTACGTAAATTATTTCAGCACAACAGAATTGTTAATTATGAAATAAATAACTCTGCGAACAGAAAACGAAGTTCAATAATATTAAAATATCATATCGAACCAAATATAAACTGATTATGAAACGGAATTAAATTGAAAATATTAAACGAATTCTCACCAAAGGAATTGATGTCGTTAAAATTACCTGTTGATACATCAAATACAGAGCGAGAATTTTAGTCAAAAACAGTTTAAACAAATTAGACTTTAACCTTTTCATGAAAATGATTATAAGGCAGAGAAAATTATGATATATTGATCTGATTATTAGATCATGAAGAAAGAAACACTTATAATTACAAGACAAGAAAGTCGGGTCCTAAATTCAAAGGTATAACTAATTTTAGCTAAGAAAACGATATATATCATTTTTTTTCCTTGGAGAAAGATACAACAGTATACGAAGAACAGCAATGTGCTATCAATGTTCAAAGAGATTCAGCAATAACTCAGGACATTGAGGCATGATAAGAGCCATCTAAAATTAATGAAGATAGTACTTTGTTTTCTGTCGAATTTCCAAAGTTCTTAGTAAAACTGTACAAATAAGAAATGTATCTCAATTTATTTTTAGAGTAACTTAGTATAAGAAAATAATCAGTAATTAGGTACAGAATCTTATTCAATAAAGATCAATGATTCTGATGTGGATATCTAAAACTAGTAAAACATAAGAGGGTGATAAATAACGTATTTCCCGTAAGTAGGTTGAAGTATAAGCCTAAAACACCGAGAAATATTTGCACGCTATCCTACGTTGTGTAAGAGGATTAGACCTTCAGCCTCTCGTCCCTGACTAAGAGAGACAATGCACGTAATAACACAGAGATAAAAATTGGATCCTTTATTTTATACAATATTAGGATCTGAGGGAATCATGGCAGTCGGCGGACACCTGCTGCTGAAATGATTCCGTTAACGCGCCGATTATCAAAACAAACAGCGGAGAAGGGAACAGACGGAGAAGGCCTTCATAATGTACGTGTCCCAAACTCATTCGCGAATCAAACTTTGATGCATTTGGATACTTTGAAATGCGCCTCACAACAAAAGCTGAATTTAATTCAACTATGCAACTGATTTTAAAAATTTCCCGATCAATTGTACGTTACCCACGGAACCAAAACTTCCCTTAATCTATTTAGGTACTAAAATCTATTTAATTTTGAATTAATTTAAATCATAACAACGCTTTTCAAAAGTATTCGAGAAATTAGCACTCGTAAATAATAATAATGGTAAAGACTAATTGCTGCGGTAATCCTATCATACGGAAATTCTCCGACCCAACCATCTGTTCTTTAAACAATGGGATCGCCACAACTAATTCCACCGATAAATGCTACGCTCTGGAGGCACACACAGAAAAGCCAGGCGTTACTTCACACATACACGCCTCTGAGGAAATCCGTAACACCCATCGACCTGTTTACCAACAAAAGCTCCCACAGAGGAACAATTCCGGGAGGAGGAAAGAAACTAGATAAGCGCCGCCGAAATCAAAGGTTACAAACTTGTGTACTTACACTGATAATCTCCTGAAGACCTTTTGTAGATAAAAACGTTGCGAGAAACCCCTCCGACAAAGCGACCCACTAAGGAAATACGCCCTAAAGCGTGGTTGCGACGCGTGCACCTGTTGGTGCTGACGACGACTGAGCCCATGATCTTCGACCGTGGCGGGTGCTGAGTTACGGGGCACCACCGTAGGGACCTCCCCTTCTGCACCCTCCCCTTTTGAGGACGAAGTCCGCTGAATGCATTGTGCAGAGCACTTGGAACTCGGTTATCGATCAGAAGCGATGGCAACTGTGTCATACGGACAAAGCAGTCATCGCGGTTTGTTTTTCCGACAATTATTTGACTTCCTCCGGTGCTTTGACGTCCTTCTGACAGATGAGATTAGCGAGGGACGAGCAAATCGCAAGGATTAAAATCCCTTCGTGCAATGCGGTTCTACTTTTGAAGTCTTTTGCAGATGAGGAAGTCTGCTTAGCAGGTCTTATCTGTACCTTGCAACGAAGAAAAATGTTATTGACTCGTTGAATAACCTTAAGTGTGAGGGCACATTATTGACTTGGCTCGGGCGCTTAAGAATGATTCCGAGTTTCCTTGGAAACAAACATTTGTATCCATTCAGATTTATATCCGATGAGATTCGAAATGACGTCCTTGTAACTATTATCAACCTTACTCTTATAATAGACTCTATATTTATTCATTAAGTTATAAAAAAATGCGCTATTTCTTAAAGATTGTACAAGAAATGTGAAGAAATTTTACTTAATACCTATTATTCAAACAAAGGTAAAATATCATGTTTGTACCACTTCGATCACATTTCAAAACAAAACCATCTTCAGAAGAACAAAGAAAGTACCGCCTTCTATTCATTTTTAAGAATTAATATAATTAAAAAAGAAAATTAACTTACAAACAATTTTCAGTAATCAAATTTTTAAAATTTGGATTACGATATTATGCTAAAAATAGATACAGATTATGGGCAGGATAAGTAACAGGAACTATGATAAATTAAAAAGAATGAGGAATCAGAATATTCATCGTCAACTAACTATTCTGTGAAAGAGGTGATCCACAGATAGGCTAATAAGAGACTCTCATAATATTTCTTTCTAAAAACCGATTAGGCGGTCCCTAGGGTAAAGCCATCAAGAGAAAAAACATTTGCGCACCATCTCAATATTATGGAAAATCGCTAAAATATCAATTCCTTCCAATTTATTCGAATCATTCACAATTACCTCCGCTTTGGTTAACATTCTAATATTTTGAGAATGAATATCACTATTAACTATTTAATTACGGATGCTTTACCATTGAGGCATTACGACTCGTTGATTCAACAGACAATGTGAAAGATATTGGTTATATGTATAAAATGAACCTCATTAGCATTAATGACTTACAAGTTTACGATTTCCCAGAGAATAATAGTTCATTTTCGATTATTTTTTGTGAAAATTAAGAAAAATAAACAAGATAAAATTACCAAGAGAAACAAAAGCTTTTACGGTAGAAAAGTTTTAGAACGAGAGATAAAGGAGCGCAATAAACTAAAGAATGGATGTCATTCATCCATAGAGGATTTTCAATCAAAAAAGATGATACATTCTATGCGAAAAATAAACCCACAGTCTTTTATCACCGCTGATTTAAGAATAGCTGAACATTGAAGAACTATTGTTTCCTTTCGTTGATTCATCAAGCACAATAATGGATTTCAACGAGAGTGCATTTTTAAAACGACAGTTTTGTTTATCGATTGTCAAGATGTTAAAGTTTCAAAAACCAGAAGTGTCTCGTATCCTTTCCTCAACAACAACAGAGGTTAGCCGAAATAGGGAGCAGTACATCGCATGGAATACAGCAGACATTATTACACTTGCAAACTTCGACAAAAATATGAAACATAAACTAGGAAATGCCGATTATGGGACACAACTGAGATTTTTAAGGTCCATAAAAATTCGTGCATTATTACTCAAAGAAGCCCATAAATGGTGAAGGGAGCTTATATTTCTCGAATGAAAACCACTAAAACAGTGAATTTTTATGACCATCTTACAGTTTAAGAAATATGCTGTTTTTTTCATTCTTAATCATGTTAAGATGCTTATGAAACAGTAATCAGTTTTACTGATTTTCAAAGAAACATCCACGAAATTTATTTCCCAAGAACTAATCAAATAAAAAATTGAAAACACAGTTTATGATCGTTTGAAAATAGAGACATAATCCATTAAAGGAGCAATAATCATCATTAACTTTTCAGAAGTTCATTTCTTGGTATAAGGAATAATAAAATTTTCAATAGAAAAGAAATGAATAGAACGAGATGCAATAATTAAGAAATAAAGCTGTCTTTAAGAATAATTACCAATCAGACAATAATACAATTCATCCAATTATAATATCAAAAGTAGCACTAATCAAGTATTTTATGCAAATTATCGCGGATATTAACCTGAATATAGCTATTTTTGTTTTCCTAAATTAAAGGAAGACGAAGACAATCGGAACCGTTCAAGAATAAACAACACTCCTTTGAAAATGTTAATTTTCATCGATGAATAAACTAAAATCTGGTAGTGTCACTTTATTCCAATATTACTAATTAAAAGTTAGCATATTTGCCTAACAAAACACTGCATTGAGTACTTATCACGGATAACTTAATTTGTAATACATTTCGAAACAATTAGCCAGAAACAAAAGTAATCAAATAACTCAACTTACCGCCACGAATTATACACGACCGAGAAAGTTTCGCAGCTCAAAATGATTCACGCACACTTGGTATGACCAATTAAAAAAAACGCACCTCCTCGATTATGAAAAAAATACGACCTTGCCACATCAAAAAAGAGCGCAGAGCACGCGATGGGGGAATCCGCAGGGATAAAAAAACAAAAGCCTTCGAAACCGCGATGGAGACGAGTTCGTCGAACTAGAGTGAGTAAAAAATCGGCAGACTTAATTTCCTCAGGTCAAGGTGTTTTGCTAAACGTGACGATCTGGAAAGACAGTAGCGTCCGCTAGAAATCAATAAAGGGATTTGAGCACATGCGAGAGAAACCCATGAATCAACGCGTGGAAAAAACTGTGCCGGACGGTGGCTGCGAAGGTGGGGAGGGCTCTTTGACGAGCCGAGTTTCCAAAGCCAAAATAGAGCAGAATTCAGTCAATAATGCAATTAAAAGCGAGCGTAGATGTAAGTTACGATTCCCCGAAATGCATGGCCGAATTTTTTGGAACACGGAAAGGCATCTAGGTAGATTCGTCTTGCGTCTACTGCCATTACATGGATAGCGACCGATGTAATACCGGTTATCCGCGCGGTTTATATGGCGAATCTGTTACTATGCCAGCCTAACAAACTAAAACCAGGGATCATTTCTCAGTTAAATCATGCAGAGATTTAGAATAGAGAATAATTGTATCAACGGTCTTTCGACTGGATTCCGGTTTGTGCTTCTGTTTAACCGGGTTTCTAATAATTCCTACAAAGCAAACGTAGAGTTGTTGATTACAAATGGTTTTGAGCTCACGACACTACAACTGCTCAATTATAGGATGTTTGTTACGGCAGCAGGAAGTAGAGAAAAATCCACTGTATATTTATGTAACACCGAGTCACCTTGCAGCGTGCGGCAAGGGGAGAATTTGCCGTTTCATTATTCAATCTTAAAACTGTCACAAACTGTCCACAAAAATGTTTAATTTCATGATTATCTTGGTTTAACTGCCTGAATCCCGTTTTCCTCGTCTGCATAGGAAACGTGTTTATATATTTACCAATATTATTCTAACACGTTGTGAGAATCTGAAAGCAAGGTTTTCCTGAAATACGATCTTCTTTGTCGATACCCATCCAAAGAAAATCGGAAGATCCATTTCTGATGCAATTTAATTTGGAAAAGAGCGGAGATTTCTGCTCGTATAAATAGCAATACCTTTCTCAGCTCCGAATCTAAATAGTACTCTACAGCTGTTCTTAAATGTGGATAAGTTTATGTAATTTATCCTTTTATGACAATTATTTCCTTTTCAATTAATCGTAAACATTTTCATCTTTTTGTCAGTAAACAGCTGCAGATTCGATATGAGAAATTCCAGCTCATTTTCCGCGGGAAAAGAGCGAGAAATTCCACACTCCTCATTCCCTTCTTCTACCTTTTCGTAATAAAATGTACAAAGGGTTGATTTCTTAACCAGTCCTTCACATAACAAGCGAGTAATTCGTTACACAAGCAGCCACGTAAATATGTTTGAAATTATATCAGAAGTACCACTTAAAACCCTAATTTATTCCCGGATTTTCCACGAAATTCACTCTTCCCTTCGAAATATTCACGCATTTCGGTCTTCAGCTGATGATTCTTAAAGTGATCCCACTACTAACTGATTCTCCGGATACAAAGAAATGGGGAAAATCCTCCTTAAGACGCGAAAAAAAAATCGCCAATGCCTGCGAAAAATTCTCGCGGAAAAATCGAAACGACGGATTCGTCCGCGTGTATAAAAAAGTCGTCCGCTAATACAACTGACGTCATTCCCTCGCCTTAACGAATCGAAAAGAGCGTTGCTATGCGACGGATACGTACGGGCCTCGATCTACTAAATCGTTTTCCAACGGACGCTCCTGCCGTCAGCGCTGTCGATACCCGTGTCCTGACGTCAAAACAATCCCTTTATGACCATCGAACCTGAGAAAGATCGCAGCCACTCGCGAGGGCTCGAAAAGGTGTCGCACTTTCGGAGTCAACGAAAACACAGCTGATGTTATGACGTCAGCCCATCGGACGGAATCACGTTAAGGGTTACCGAGGGGGAATATCATAGAAATGAATTCCCTGATCGAATGGTTGTATTACCATCGCTTCTGTTGCAATGACCTATTTAAGGTTCTAGGGGCACATGCTCTTTACCGAAGTTGGGGCGGGGACCTGAGAGGCCGTATGCGCTATTAGGCCGCACTTCAAACCACCAGGCCGCACTTGAAAGACGATCTCGAGCTGGGAATCGAAACAGCAACATAGAACAAGCGAAAACTATTCCGGACGCATTGCAAACCGTAGGCTCTTCTTTCCGTCAATTCGAGCCGAGTTTCGAACAACCAGGCCGCACTGGACTGACATTTTATTAATATCGATGTATAAATGACATATTCGAATTAAATCTTGAACAAATAACAAGAAGAAATGCATTAGATATTATTTCTATTTCAGATGATAAACATGGCCAATGAGCGATGTCCTAAAAACCATTTATGCCGCACTCGACTTATTCGTCCGCAATAAATTCTTATGCATCCGGATTAAGCATTGGAATATCTTAAGGAAAAAATTTCTTTAGAATCGCAAAGCAGAATATGAACTTACTTTTTCCCTTTGCATTAAAAGGTTTTCACGTTAACAAATACTGATTCTACTATCTCGAGTGTTAATTAATTCACTCAGATATTCATATTACGGACGAGAGTGCGTGCGCGAATAAAATAACCACTGGAAAGATCTGTGATAACCTCACCGCAGCCACTCGTTCCGTGCGCAACTCTATCAACGAGCCCACTGTTGCTGGGCGACAAGCGAGAGGTAAACAATGAAATGAAACGGGCCGATTCCCAATCGCTTGTTACATTGCAACGTGCGTCAGAGATATTCCTCCGATTTACATGCGAATTCTTCTAGATAATTGAATGCCACGCATGCAGAGGAATATTACGCTGCTACGGATTACATGACAACGCGGCCTAGGGCCACACGCGAAGACGGTGTGGGAGGGGTGGAAGCGGGGGAGGGAAAAAACCCGTGCGGGGGCAAAGCGTTATATGCAAGCTGCTTTTCCGGGCAAGCGGTGGAGAGAAGCAGCTGTGACCCTGACCTGGGTCAGTTGCCAATATTTTTGAATGGAAGAATGAACCACTGCACGGATAGGATGGGAGCCGAGTCGTAAAATATTTGGCGAGCGATACTAAAGGCCCCTAATAAAATAAGGGAAAAAGACAGAAAGCGAACGTCGTAAGTCACGAGTAAAATCGGACTAATACCACTGAATAACGTAACCTTCGCGCAGATTAATTCCGAGCCATTCAATTTAGACGCAAACGTAACATTTAGCGAGGTTAGAAGTTCAATTGTCGCTCACATATACGTTCATGTGTCTCTTGCATCTGTGCCCATACTCAATATATTTCCATGTTCTTCCTTCGATCCATTACACGACGTTGCAACCCTCCGAGTCTACTTTGATAGCTCGTACATAAAAGAAACGATCAACCATTATACAGCTTGACTCAGTAACGATTTAACGAGCTTAACGTCTCGAGCACCGTGAAAAAAAAACGCGAATCGGTGACGCTCCGCTTGGTTACGTAAACAACTTCGTTGCATCGCGACGCGAAATTCAACAAGACCCCGCTCCGGACGGAATAGTGGGTCAAACATTTTGTTCGATGTAAACATCGCTCGAAGAATAGACTACCCTCTGGTTTCGGTATAGCGATCTTCTCTCGCGAAAATGAGGTATTGAAACACTTCCGAGTGGTGAGGAAGTCGGTCGATCGATCTGTCCTCCCTAACCCACTGTTGCTACTCGGTGCATTTGTTCTATTTCCAAATGCATACGACGGGAGGTAAACAGGCCCTCCGTGTTGGACGCTCAGCTGGGAGAATGATTGAGATGGAGGGCAAGATCTGAGGGGAAAGGAGTCGTACGGATCTGTGGACAAGGGGGATGAAAAACTGCTCGGAGATTAAAAAGGGCGAGGATAAGCGCCGGTGGGTGGAAGAGAGAAAGGGTTGTCTTTCAGAGGCCAGCGGATATCTGAGAGACAGAAGGCTTGTGGAAGGCGACCGCTTGGGCCACGACCCAATCCGGTTTCCTATCCCAGAGGAGAAAGAAGGACTGGAATGAGTGAGGATGGAGGACTGTATTTACTTCGCTTCGCAAAGGGAAATGCCCGTGTGATTAATTCCAACCGATGTCCTGAGCGAAATACGAGGAAACGGGAATATGATGAATTCAGCAGTTGTCAATCGACGACATCAACCAATAACAACTGTAATTAGTTACGAGATTGACTTGGTGATAATGATTAAATGAAAACAAATGATGGTATCGTAAACTAAAACACAAGACGGCGAAAATCAATACCAATCATATGAGGTTAAAAACAAGGGATTGACAACGTAAGAGGCACACAATTTCTACGGACAAAAACAACGCCGAGATCCCATGCATGAGATTTCGCTCAATCTAACACTTCGTGTATACAAACACGCTAGTGTGGGACGATTTTCGGCGATTATACCGTAACAACGCTCTTGAACTACCTTTGAGATTTAAGAGTAAGACATCCGTTGATTATAAAACGTTAAGATGTTTCCTAAAATGCAACCATTCCATGATTCCAGAGTGGATCAATACACACAGGCATGAAGGTCAGCACGTACGTGAGCAATCCGAGCAAACCAAATATAAAATTGCTTCCCCGCATTACCAAGATATCCTTGTCCAGACACAATATTCGAAATTCTAGTGGATGATCAGCTGGATTTCATATGCAGACAACAATCCGTGTTTGCGCAATCTCGCCGAGTCCCTTCGCAGCTTTGTTGTGCGACACTCAAAGTAACACATGGCAGCACTGGCTCCACAGCTGACGAGTGAAAACAAAGCCATTCCGAGAGTGGCGATCCCTACCTATCAAACGCAGTTCATAAAATACAGCTCCATACAAACCCAAGCTAGCTGCTCTGCGCACACTATACACACTATGTTTTAATCATGTTAGAACAAATGTTATACGAGCTATTTGACCCAAAAATCCGGATTTAGTCGCAAAGGGTGTAAAGATCTCGGGTGAGCATGTCATCCACAACAGCGAAATAACAGCTAACCAAAAGAATTACTCATCCAATGTACCATTGCCGTACTGAAAAATTAACTTGTTCCTTCCTTCATTAAAGTTAAATTAGTCGTAGTCGATAATTAAATAACATGTACACAGCCAAGATGGCTGATACCCCGTTGTCAAAACATACGTAGCTTCGTTGAATATGAGTAAAAAATAATCGAGTACTCACCAGCATTTGGTTATTTCTCAATCGCTACTGAAAAAGGGAAGTTTCGGCAACATGTGAAATGAGAATCTTTGAAAATCCTTCCAATACAAGCCCAGGGAGAGCCAAAATATAAGTGCAAACATAGGCCCCTCTCAGACTGCAGTCTGCTTCGATTTATTTTGCATCGTCTGCCTCCAAGTAACTGCGCAGGAGCAGCACTCTCAGTTGGTGGAAGGATTGTAGCGTTCGTTACGGCACGACGAAGAACTACGAGGATAGCATCTCGGGGGCGTATGAGGAGATGAAAATTAACATTTATTTCTTCTCTTCACCTATATTATTAACTGTTCTCTGATTTTATTTGTCCATCGTTGATAATATATCAATTTGATCAAATATTCACCATGAAAATGTCTTATTTTAAGCTCCTTCTGACATTGCGTAGGATAGGAATTTTGGTTTGACTTAAATAGGGTATCATTCGTAAGCTTTCTTTCATGATTTTGCTCTCCTGTTTACCTAGTGAAGTATTGAAGATAATTCTCAAATAAAATTTTATTGATATTGCTGAAAATGACAACTAGTTCTCTATTGGTGTGGAATTTTGCAGCACTTTGTGTATAGATATTATTCTTACGTTCAAGATGCTTCATTATGTTGTTTAACAGTTACGAATATAAATGAGCAGCAAAGGTAATTAAATTTTCACTTAAGTAGGATTTTAATACACCACTTACAAACTATTAAAGAAGTTGAAAAGATATGTTAAATAAGTATTGCGATTGTCTTGTATAAAAATTTAGATTAGTTTCTACTAAATTACAATTCAGAATAGAACAGGAATTATAAGGTTCGAAAGAAGTTTAAAACTAATATCCAATTTTATTTTATTCTTTCAATTCTTCTTATTCTTCCAATTAAAGCAACAACCACATAGTAAAAAACAAAGAGTACTCTTATTCATACTAGGTAAATAATGATGAAAATAAGATACCTCATACCACTAAGTGCAATAGTAAAAAAATTATTAATATTCATATCAAAGTTTCAACAATTTCTTAATAACAAGCAATAACAATGAAAATTTCTATAAAAATAACATTTAGCGCATTTAATTGACAAAAATCCTTAGGCCATGATTGTGCAGTATGTCTTCCACCTTGCATGTTGGTGTTCAAGAATCTCTGTTACTCAGACATTATTGCCCTGTACTCTTTTTGATTCTTTACCATTTGGAGAAATACTTTGTACTTCTTGTCATGATATCTGTTCAAATATAATTAAAATAGTAGGACTTAGATTATAAACATATGACACACCATACCTTAAAATTGTATTCAAACTTAAACAACAAACAGTGATACATCGAAAAATGTTAAGTGACAAGCCAACAATCAAAATAGTAAATTTTAAAATAAAAATTCTTTAGTTGAACAAAATTATGAAGATTTATCATGTTCACAAGAATCAAGTGTAAAACTATCCTCAAGTTTTCATCAACCCCCTACCATAATTTTCAGAGTTTTCACTGAAATTCAATTTACAATTCAAGTAACTACTATGCTTAAAAGTCAATATCAGAGCTAAATAAATGAATTTTTCATTTATATTTCAAAATCAACAGTAAAAACACAACCTCTGTGATGTGTTATTCATTTATGTAATGCTTTCCTAATTATCATTAGTTAAAATTTATAATAAGGCATAATACTTCCTCCCTTATAAATAATAACAATTTAAAATAAAAAGAGATTGGGAAAAAGTAACAACTAATTGTTATATTTCAGCCTAAAAAATTGGCATGCATAAGCTAGTATGCAATAATCTTTGTCAATTAAATAGCATGATAACCTACCTTTTTAATTTGGTGTTAGGATGAAGAACTGTGGATGATCCACTCATTGCTTTTGCAGTAGATTCTAAAGACTTAAATATACCAGAAGCATTTGCTCCTAACATGGCTGCACCAACTAAAACTGCTTCAACTTCATCTGGACAAATAATGGGCAATCCAAGAGCATCTGCATGAGTTTGGACTAAAACAGGGTTTCGTGAAAGGCCACCACATATGGCCAGTGCCTTAATGCCCTTATGCCCAGCTGATTCCAACTTCTCTATTATGTGTCTTGTACCATACTAAAAATATAAAACATTAAAACATGAATATCATAGCAGTGAATGGAATATATAATGATAAACTCATAAACAGTAGTAATTCATTTTACAATAGTATAAGGCTCAGAAAGGAAGGAATAAAAATCACTATTAAAGACTATAATTTGCCACAAATAAAATAAGGTAATCCATTAATTTATTCCTATTAGTAATATATTGCTACCTAAGCATAAAGTAATGAGGAATAGGGAACCAAACAATCATGATAGGATTCCAAAAAATTCAATTCAATATTTCAAAGATAATTAATAAAGATTTCAACTTACAGCTAATGCCTGTACAGTTGCAAGGTACAAGACTGCTAGACTTTCCTCATCCGTTGACAGTGAAAGCCCTGATATCTGCAGTTAAATACAATATTTCACTATTAATTCATTAGGGAACAACTGTCAATTCAAGAAAAGGTTAAAAACGTCCAAGTCCAAGGAAATGTTAAAAACTTGCCATTCCAAGTAAAGATGGGTCAGCCAAAGGAGATCGATTTCCATGAAAATCTGGCCATACATGAAAATCTGCAGTTAATTCTGCAAAGTTGGAGAGTGATTTTTCTCCACCCAATTTATTGAGCAAATCATTCAAATACTCTTGGATATGCCTATAAATTAAAAGGAATCTTAAGTTTAGACATTGTAATTTTTATATAAAAGTTTGGTATCAAAACAAATGAAGTATTAATCAAAGTGTACAAATACTGACAATAGAGCTAACATAGTAAAATAGAGCGAGGTGGCATAAAAGAAGGGAATTGAATGACTTGTGAGATGTGCAATCATAGAATTACAAAGAATTAAGATAATTTACAATGAATTTTAAACACTGATTTAACCACAGTTAAACAATCATGCACATAAAGTGATATTAATCTTGAACAAAATTCTCTTTAAATAATTCAAGAAAAATTAAAGGATCACACAAGAATTTTTTTACAATTTACCCAACATTTTGCATCATCAAAGATATATTTTCTACAAAGGCACCACAAACAAGGGTTATTTACAAATAAGTTTTTAAACTTGAATGTATGTTATGCAGTTAACTAGCAAACCCATATGATTTAATGTATGCTGATACAAGCAAAATTTCAGTTAGGCCTATTCTAACAATCAGTAAGGATATGAAAATCAAGAGATTGTTAGTGGTAAACAGATTTATAGTTAGGTTAAAAGATACTCTATAATAAATCACAAAAATATACAGACTATAAATTAACTTTATAATAATGCACAAATGTAAAAATATCATTTATTGAAAATTAAAAGTTTAAATTATAAGACTTTTAGCTAAGTTTTAATCCTTTTTTGACAAGGTAGACCTAGGATGGTTAATGTCAGTTGGTATAATTTCATAAATCTGATTATACCTCAAGCTATTACGGATGGAATATTCCCAGAATTTTTTTCTGGACATCAAAAATCAGACAGGACTAGCAAACAAACTTCGATCTCAATATTTCTGGTTAATTGCTCTAGTTATCTAGTGAGAACATTCAATTTGAGTTTTATTTACTGAGCCACTGCTTGAATAACTTTAAGGAATAACATCTCTTAGTATGTCAAATGCATTGACCATATTTCATATGTCACAGTGTGTTTGAATGCCCTGGCAAGAAAGTTCCATATCTAAAGTAATTGACAGTATCTTGAGTAATCTTCAAATCCAAGTCCTATTTGTCATTTTCCACATCTGTTAAAATCCTTAGAATACATAACACTCATATCATATTAAAAAACACATCCTACTCATCATTATCAATTATTTATAAATTTAAGGATAATATGAGTTAAATTCCTAATTTTCGAAAGAATATAATAACATTGAAGACAGATGAGACATTTTGAAAAGCTTTTTGAGGGGGTTCTCCATTTCCATAATTAAAAATAATTCTCTTAATAGAGAGAGAGAAAAAAGCATAGTTTTGAATTTAGCTTACATAATATATTTTAAACAAATTATAATATTATTCTTCAACAAAATCGATTAACAATTTTATCGGAAGACATTATCAGTTCATCAAACAAGATGTAATCAGTCAAAAAACCCAAGTATCAATTAAACATAAGAGATTAATATGTAAATAATGTAATTACTTTGTGGAATGACGTTTTCAAGAAGAAGAAAAAACTTTTTAAACTCTTCCACAAGAGTTTCGTAACCATG
This sequence comes from Pantala flavescens, assembly GCA_020796165.1. NCBI lineage: Eukaryota > Metazoa > Arthropoda > Insecta > Odonata > Libellulidae > Pantala > Pantala flavescens. The sequence continues at coordinate 10,051,309 of CM036883.1, forward strand.
ATGACATCATTAAATTCTTGTAGACTTTACATTTAAGTTTCGTTTGCTTCCTCTTGGGAGATAAATACTTGATGAAAGATGGTAATGTTTAAGCAAATGATACAACTTTAAGTGATACTAACATATAAAAAATAAAGAATTGATATTTTGTGACAATCAAGAAAACATTCTCTTTTCTAAAAGTCTTTTGAACAAATATTCAATGTTCAGGGCAAATTTCATGATTAATCAGAACTTTTTAATCATAACATGTTCCTCAATATTTGTTTAGATAATAATTCAGAGATTTAACTTCAGGACAGGGTAATTATATTCCCTCAATATTAAAAGTTAATCCAAAAAGCTATACAAATGATATCCTGTAGAATCCAGAGGAATTATCTTAACTAATTTCCTATATAAGAACTACTTAATTATGACCCTTATATATACATATATATAATTTATGTAATTATATACATATGCATAAGTTTAGAAAATGCATAAAACTACACTTACAGGGACATTTTTCTCTGTCAATTTTGAATGTCTTTTAAAAAATCCAATACATGCAAAGGTAAATGAATTTTGTTACTTACAACTATTCAGTATGGGTCTATATACAGGTATACCATGGGTCTTATCTTAAACTCAATTATGAATGACAATCAATGATAAAAAAGTAAAATTATCTGAAATTATTAAAGGAAAACTATATCTGCAGAAAATTGTTTCAAAAAAGAAAATCTGGAGACTGAATATAAGATTAATATTCATCTATGGAATTTTAGAAGAGTGAACTGGATTACTCATCTTAAATTATAAACTAAAACAAAGAAAGCATGCATTAATTATGCATTGCTATACTTCTTAAATCAGATTAACAAAAATACTGATCAACTAAAAGTAAATACTTCATATTTTTCAAAAATTAAATTTTGTAAAACTAATGAAAGTGGCTGCAGAATGAATTCATTTTTGAAAAAGTATGAAGTATTGCCTTCATATTTTATTATATCTCTCCACCAAGTCATTGATTTTATTAAAGATAATTATATTTTAACTACATTATGACAAAGATAATTATTGTGAAACATTTTTCTAATTTGCGTAATGTAACATATTTCCATATTACAGAATGTTCCTGCTTATCAGAAAATTGCTATCAACTATTTCTAAAGAGACATAATAATGAAAAAAAATTTTCGTGTTAAACCCAAGAGTAATTTTTATAGCCTATAATTTATAGTAAATGATTTTTGAAAGTAAAATAAAAAGAAAAAACTTTTCAAAACTTTGTCAGCCTTAATCCGTCTGTATCAGTCTGTCATTAAAATCAAACCATTTGATACAACCGAAGAAAAAAATAAACGCACTTGGATGGAGGCAATTTGTCTAAAATAAGGCTGCTTGCTGGATGGGATGACACCAAATGGTCAATCAACTTCCCAGTTGCACTTTGACCACCTTCAATCAACCATACATCAGGTAATAAGGCACTCCAATATGGGCCCCAAACACCATCCACAAATAAAGGATCACCACAACTAATAGCCATATGGCATGTTGAGGTTCCACATATAAGTCCTGATCATGTGAGAAAAAAATGGATGTATTGTAGCAAGTTACCCAGGTTAACAATTTAAATCTCCCCTACAAGTCTCAATTGCTAAGCTTACTTTCCCCAATATCTAAAAACACTATTATTCCTGAAAAATTCATAACAAACGTGAAGATAAGGAAAAGTAAAATGTTTAATTTTACTCAGACTTAAATGCAGGTTTTGTGTTTCCATGAAGTTCCGACAAAAAACTAATTGGGCATTGTTAATTCTTTGATTTCATAAATCAGCAGATTGTATCACCTTGAGTTTTGTGATGGCTTCATGACAACCAAATGCCAGAATTGAAATAAATTTAAGTGGGATATACATGGTTGATTAGGTTAATACACTTTTAGAAAATGCAACTGACTTTCTGAGATTTAAAGAAAAAAATCAAACAATCAAATGATTAGAAGGAAAACATAAAGGCTCCTAGAGACACAGTTTAAGGCATGTTAGGTTGGGTTGATGCAGTTAGAGAGAAAAATTTCAATAAGGAAGTTTTCTGGATTTAAAACTCAGTTATATCAACCCATTTTTAATATATATTTCAAGTGAGAAACTTAAACAATCATGGAAATTGTATCAAATAATATGGTGCCAACTGCTTATTTACAAAAAAAATTTCAAAAATAGATTTTCAAGAGATTAAGTAAGAATGCTAAAGAAAAAATAACTACCAATTGAAGCATGAGTAAAATATGAATCAGACACTAAAACAATGATGATCTGATATAATGGTATAAAATGATAAGTTCACTAAAATAAAGTGATCTTATTTTAGAAAAAGTATATTATAGTTTGTTTATGTAAGTAAAAAAATAAAAATTATAAAAATAAAACAAAGGATGGAATATATAAAGCTTTGTAAATATTTAGAATTCAATGACTTTGTTTCAATTTACATTTGAAACTCAATATTAACACATGGCAGGAGTTGTAGTACTACAATTTATCTCGACTGTAAGTTAAAGGTGGGAAGTTGTACTTATGCTATATATAGTTTCGTTAAATAAACTTTAAAATTTAAATAAAATCTTTCAAGTCCAAATTGTTTATAATTACACAAAATATCGCCCGCTCTAAGATGAAAAATGAGGTGAGGCGGTCGCCACGTTACCTAGCATAATTCCGTCAAGATCCCTTGCCTTCAATATGTGAATAGTATTACTGGTACATTAACTAAATTGGTTACATGTTAATAAGATTTTTGATGAAGAAAGAGACATCAACTTTATTAACAAAATTCTTCATGAAATTGAAATTGAGAAAGTTATTGGCTGTTTCTAGTTGTTCCATGTCTCATAAATACTGAAATTGCTAAAATGAAGTTATTTTCCAAACTTAATAGTTTATAATATGAAATAATGCAGAAAAATGTAATTTCATGCAAAATAATTACATACTATTTACATCTGAAGTATGCTGAAAGTGAAAATGAAGTTATGCCGAAAATATAACAAGCCTTATCCTTGACAAGAACACTGTCTATAAGCCAACAACAACAAATATTACTAACTAAGCAGCACTAGTTTATGACTATTTTTACACCAACAAAGATAGAAAAGAAACCAATATACTTACCAAGACGATTTTCAATATTCACAGGAGGTACCAAGTTTGGAGCCTTACAAGATATGGTAGCTAAAGCACCAGCATGGGCATCTATCATAGATGCTCCAACAGGGGTACCAGGAATGAGATTTAGTGAATCTGCTACAGATGAACATAAGCCTTTGCCAATGGGAGTGCCAGGGGGGACCACTATTGAGCCTAACAGAGAAATGTATACAGAAATTAGAACAATTTTTTGGAAGCTGAAAATAAAAATCAATCCACAAAAATAAGTTCAAAGGTTACCAAGGTAAAATGAGCTAATTTCAATGAATCTTCATTAAAGTACTCATAAAAGATCTTTGACACATTTTGTGCACAATTTTGGAAAGGTTTCCTTTTACCATCAATCCTAAAAAATTCCTCAATCTATGAAATGAATCTTCTTGTTACCTTATAATTTAATAAAATTTAAAAACAACAACTATTTCTAACATTAAATGATACCATGATAAATTATTTGTGAAATACAATGATCAATATTAAAATATAAAATATAAAACAAGATTCGATGACTAATAATATTTAAGCTTAAATGGATGTTATATGAGATTTTATGCATACATGCAAAGTTGACCCTCAAAATATTTTTTTTTTATTATATTTTGAGACTATTTGAAAACTTTGCATTTGAAGTATTCCAAGAAGCTTTTACTTTCCAAAGGGTTTTATTGTATTCAATTCGACATACATTAACATATATTCCAATCACAATCATCACCCACCATTTTCATAGATGATGATAAATATACTCTCACATTGAAAATAGATCTAAATCCATCTAAATATCGAGCATCACATTCATTACAATCGGAATTTTTTTTTCTGCACACCTTAGCTGACATCAAAATTTTGTACATTTATCTCCAAAAAAACCACTCTGAAAATTGCTAAGGATGATATAAAAGAATTAAAAGAGCTTCTGGGATGGATGTGATTAATTTTCACAAAACACGAGGAGTTTCATGTTTTACATGATATTCTTGCCATCATCTAGCTATATGAAATCCATCTTTTTCTAAAGTTTTACAGAAAAAACCTTATTAGATATTTTATGGTATCCTTGAATACAATTACTCTTGATATTTTTCATTAAAACAAATAATTATTTAACAATTTATGAGAAAGATAAATAATTCCATCATAAAAACTTTATATGATGCTCAATGTTACAAAAAAATAACAACCTTCTCTAATAATATTATACCGGGAATTAGAAAAATTGTACAGTAAGATACACATGTAATAAAATAGATTTAGCATTACCATATTTTTTGGACCATAAGACGCACCATTTTTTAGAGAAGGGAAATGCAGAAAAAAAAGATTCTGAAACAAATAGTGTCCTAAAATATTTTATGTACATTAAAATTCAACAGCACAGTCATAAACACATGTAATCAATGCTTCATAGTAAACAGCAGCATTTAGAACCATTATTAACAAATAAAGTCAGCAAAAGAAAATTACGTAATTTAACGCTCAAGGCTCCTTTTTTTCTACATTCGAACCATAGGACGCAGGGACTTTTTCCCCTCATTTCTGGAGGGAAAAAAGTGCGTCATATGGTCCGAAAAATACGGTAACTTGATATTTGAAATCAAATTTTGATAATTTCAATAAAAGACCTGAAATATTCCACCTTTGAAAACACACATCCATACAATTTGACTGACAGAGTTAAAAAAATTAGAAAGATATATCATCAATAAATCTGGTTGCAAATAACCTACCAATTTTTTTGAAATCATCTTCCATCAAATCTTCTAAACCTATCTGCTGGAAATAATCCTTGCTCCAACCTTGACTCCCACTGGGACCAGCCTGATATGTCCATTTACAAACAACTGAACAAAGGGACCTAAAGAATAAAAATTTCCACTTAATCCAACATCAGAAACAATAATAACACATCTTTATTTATTGTATAAATTTAAGGAAACTTCACTTGAAGTGTGAAATATCTTTGTGAGACATTATGAAAAAATCAACTTGTTTGAGATTTATGAAAAGCACAGATTTTACAGCATACCGTGGAAGAGATGAAATAATTCTGGTTTCATGAAAAGATATATAGCTGAGGGTTATTAGACAAATTGATATTATTACAATTTATAAGCAGGGATCAAAGGGGCCACATCCGGACAGATTTTTTCCGGCCCGGGGAGAGCTAGCATACTTGAAAACTCCTTTTAGAGAACATATTTTTTACAACAATGATAATATGGTTTTGGCTCTTGGAACTTACTGGAGTAATCAGTATGGCCCTAAGGCTGGAAAGTTTGAAGACTCCTGCCCTAAACCATTGCAACCTAACCTAATTGTAACTGAACTGCGTTAAATAAATAAATTAACAGATCACTCTTATTGATAATATGAGGGTTTTCTGAAAAGAGGATGGGTTAATGATGTAATGGCCTTTTTATAGTTCATTTATTTACTTTCATTTTCACACACCCCCACAAAAATCCATTTTTTGACAATTACTGAGGGGTACACAAATCATAAAATGGACATAAACAAATATCTAACCTCTGAGAGGAATAATATCATTATTATTAGATTATTATTATATAATATTATTAGATTTTTTGAAAGATTATTCTAATAAGTCATGCTAAACATAAACTAAAGGACATTTCCGCAGTGTACATTGCATTGATTTCGATTTCCCATGCATTTCTTACGGCATTAATTCCCGATAATAATTATTCCCGACCTTGCGTCAAACCAAGGACATCCTGAAATTTATAACTTCTACACTATCAGGAAGTGCCCTTATAAATCCTGAATTACAGCCCATTTATTTATTATGAGGAAATTTGAGAATACAGGTCCCTCTGGAATCGAACCCATGGTACGTAGGCAACTCTTGATTTTTTAAAAGTACATAATATACATTATCTATACATGTGGATAGTTTGAATGATCTATGTAGAGAATTAAGATAGATACGATTTTTCAAAATTTGAAAATATGCCACTTCCTGGTATCGAACCCATGATCTATTGTGGATAAAAAATAAATAAAAAACGAATAAAAATTTTTGTGTAGAAATCTAAAGTTCCATAAGCTACATGAAATTTGATTGTTCTGTGTGCCTGGAAAGTATTTTTTTTTAATTGTCAAAAATCGACCCCATGCATTCTTATGGGGGAAAATACGACTTTGGGGCCTGCTAAAATGATAGGTAGCGAGGGTTTCTAATTTTTTCCTCGGTAAGATTCAGATGGCCATTTTGCAAAAAAAAAACGGCGTGCGCGTGGTCCCAGCTGTTTGGGCCTGACATTTGTATCCTCATATATAAATATCCCCCAAAGCAGCTATATATAATAGATACTCTTTTCATAGTTGAAAGTATTTTAATTAAAAGAATGGGGAAGAAAATTCCATAATTGTAAATAGCATGGCCTTCCAATATCTGCAAAATAAGTTAATAGAGATTTAAATTATTATGAATAAATAGGATTAAGTCACCTAATAGGAATTCCTGTGGCCTTCCATGTTAGAAAATCAGGCAGATCAAAAAAGTAACGAGCTCTATTCCAGCATGTTCTTGCAGCATATTTCTTCAGCCAAAGTAGTTTTGGAGTTTCCATTTCTGGAGAAATAGCTCCACCAACATTCCTTAATACTGGATGTTGGAGATTATTTATATATTTTGCTTCATTTTCTGCTCTGTGATCTAGCCAAAGAATAACATTTTGTTCATCCTTTCCTGGGAAAAATAGGACCAAGAAAAGCAGTTAAAATGAAAATCAAATTTAACAAGTAAGAAAATCTATACTTTTTAAAATTATATAACATTGTTAAATTACAATAACAAAAAGCATAATAGTTTAATATTATCCAATAAATCTTAATTAAGAATAATATTGTAGCATTAAAAATATAAAGAAATAGATCAATTTATTACACTAATAATTGAAAGAATACCTCAATACTTATGAATTCAAAATTAAACTTACAAAAACACTACACTACATCTGATATCTATCTGATTCTAGGATTATTATAGTCTAAAGAAATAAATTTATAATGAAAGAATTTTCACTGAAAAGCTCGGTGTTAAGCTCAAAAAATTATGGGCAGTTAAAAAACCTGTAGGACTGATGGTGACTGGCAACCCATTACTATCCACTGCCACTAATGAACAGGTTGCATCAAAACCTAATCCTTTCACGTTTCCTATCTCCACAGACTTTGTCACTTCCTGAAATAAAGAAAGGATAAACATAAATACGCACGAACTAAAATAACTCAAAGTGCTAAATCTCCTAAATCTTTTCATACTCTTATCGTGAAACAGCAAGCTTCCCAGATGTCATCAGAAGATTGTTCAAAATACCCTGGTTTTGGATTCCATGTTAAGGTGTCTTTAGTTGATACCGATGATACCCTACCATTTTCATCAACTAGAGCAGCTCGGACACTTCCCGTACCAACATCGACTCCAACAAAGTATTTGGGCATGGTTTTATTTTGAAATTTATTTGGTCAATATTAGTATACGAACCCTTGCGATTCGCTACGTCGCCGAATATCAAGTTTCCCGCGAAAATAGCGTTCTAATTTGGGATAACTCCATCGCCCTCCTTTGACCTCTTGACCCTTTATCGCCCACAGTAACCTTTGAACCTGATGATCTCGTGAAACTTATGCAATTCAAACGAAAAGTTAATGCGGCTAATACCACGTCATCTACCGACTAAGGATACTTTCGTGACGTCACTTTTTTTAAAAGTTTTCACTTTCAGCTAAGTTCGTTAATTGTTCTCTCAAATGGTATGTTCTTCTCTGGAAAATGATAATGGCAATAAACATTATCATTAAGGAAATATTTGTTTCAATCATTACCACCGTTCAGTGCGACTGAACTTGCGAAACATATCCATTGACATCTTATCGTGAGAAATCCTTTCTTTAACGATCTGTAAACAGGTAATTGAAAGATAAGGCAAAGTGTTACATCAAATAAAAGATATAAGACAGCTTCTGTTTGTACTAATTATCTTACTTGAGTGGAAAAAATTTCTATGCTGAACAGTCAGTATTTTTACAGAAGCACACGAAATAAAACGATTGGAATTGTAGCTTTTTAACAATCTTATTACGGTTGAATATTGAAAGATATTCCGTTTATCTACTTTAAATTCTAATAGCCTATTCATTAATCGTAGATCATTTAAATAAGATGGGACCAATTTAAGGGATTAAGTGTCGGATATTGCAACAAAACAAAATTATTATTGGAACTGTAGATTCTTCATTGAAAATTAATTTTTCCTCTACAATAATAATGAAAACTGAATGATTAGATCAATAAAATTTTCTCTTAAAATTTAAAATATTTTTTTGCTCTGATAAAATGTTAAGATTTCTTTTAACCTTTTTTAGTAATCCGATAATCGTATTGTTTATTTTGTAAATATTTCTAAAAATAGAATCATGTACTAGAAAGACTTGTTTAGCTTCTAGATGAAAACTAGAAAAAAGCATTTGCTAAAAACATTTTAATTCAATCCTCAATTGAACGAGTAATATTAAGTGAAACTAATAGTAATAAGAGTACAAACGATTAAGAATATTTTCATAAAATAATGTTATAATATTTTATCATTAATTTTTCATCTTAAAGTCGTTTTATAGGTTAATGAAATTCATTGTTCATTCAGAAAATACAAATTACAAGAAAAGAACAGCATTTTTAAAGGAAAGCCTTATATTAATATATAACATTCATTAAAATTAGAAGTTGTAAAATTAATAAGGAATTATTTTGACTAATATGTCATTACTACAGGAAATTTCTTGGCACAGGTAATGAAAATAGAACAGATGAGCTTTTAACAACATCCACTTCATGCCAATCTACTGTTTGTCCATTACAATGCAATCTCCAAAAATCTTTCACTAGGGCTGATGAAGTTCCAAGCCAAACCTGAAATAAGCCATACAATATATGTTTGTAACAATCAATAGCTACTCCCCTTCTTACTTTATAACTTAGCATATAATTAATACAATAAAAAAGAGTTCACAAACGATGCTATGAACTTCTTTTCAATGTAATGTATATAAGATTTGCAAAAAATTATTTGTATGCCCAAATAAATATGCAATATATAAATGAATTAGTTAGTATTATGAGTTTAATAACTATAAGTAAGAATTTTAAGTTTCTTGCATACAGCTATGTTAATCTCCTAATAAGTTGAAAAGCTTGTCACAAAGGAAATATTCAATGGTATTGATGCTGTTGAAATCATCTAGTAGAATTTTGAAGAAATTCTTATCCAGAAAATCCATAATATATTAAATGTGTTTTATGTACATAATTTCAAATTCTCTATGATATTATAAGGTTTTCATATCTGATATGAAATTATTATACTCCTATGATATGAAATTAAATACAAGCAGAGGTTCATATGCTTTTCTCATATTATGACTGACATAGGATTGAAAGAGAGAAAGTTGCCATCACAATTTTAAAATCTTATTCTAAATAATGTTTTCAATATTTTGTTAAATGCCAAGTAGTTGTGAGGGAATTAACTATCGGAACTTAAATATTTTACATGTTTTGAGTAATATATTTTGTTAACTAGTAATATGATACACTCAAAAAATTGGGAAACTGAGGACTTGCTCAATTCTAATGATGTCTTGGAATCGATAAAAATATAGAAATTAAATTTGAATTTGTTAGAAAGTAATAAAATATTTTTTCAGGATGCTGTGGTTGTAAACTAAATTTTGGGCGTTAATTACAATGAAAGTGATATCATCATACAATATCACTTGATTTTGACTTGATCACATGATTTATCATAATTAGCAATAAAAGGTACAACATGATATTTTTTATAATCAATCAATGATCAATTTTTTTTGATTGTGTTACTGTGATGCTACTTACTCTTTTATTGTGATCAATCCATGCTGATTCAATTATAACTCCATATTTCTCACTTAAACTGGCAGATTTCTTTAGCAAATTCACTGCTTTGGCTGTTCGAGCTCGCAAGACATTGTAGTATGCCATTAAGTGTAAAAATCTAAAATGGATTGATACTAAAATAGATGAACAATTTACTTAAATAATCAATATCTTATAGAAAAAATGTACATAAATTTTGAAATTTAATACACACAACTAAATACAATTCAATTTAGCTTGAAGTACTTAGAAAAGAATAATATCAAAATTATCCTCCAAGAAATATGGTCTGAAATAAGTAAACTTATTAAATAGAAGCTCCCTTACCTAGGCCTTGCTATTTTTGCAGATTTGGTGCAATTTTTAAGTAATCTCATTACATGTTGAATATGTTTATGAAGAACTGGAATTTCTGTATATGCTTTTATATTTAGTTTTGCTGTCATCAATAACAATAAACCCTCTAAATATTTTAAACCTGCAATTAAGTTTGGAAATGATGACAAAACAAAATTGTATTTGGCTTCTTCTTCAGGTTTCTCAGCTGTTTCCAAGGATAGGCCCATAGTATTAACAGCTGAAGTAACAGAGTTTATTCCTAAGCAAATATTGTTGGATTCTTCCCATGTCATGGCTTCTTCCCATCTTTCACAGCGTAAGCACCAAAGCCATAATGATATAATCAAACGGCGATTAGCTGCATTGCTAGAAAAGTCACTTTCAGTAATTGCTCCCATTTTTTCTTCTGCATAAGCCTGAATAATTTAAAATATTACAATATGTCATCAATAAAACTTAGCATTACAATAAAAATTCATCATATCTCCTTTTTCATGCCATTAGCTAATTTTCTGGTACTATGAAAATAAATGTATTTGAGTTAATTTTTAGTGAATGTAGATATTGTGTATGAGTTGACAACTGATGTAAGCCACTGTTAAGAGACAAATTGAAGGATTTCACAATTAGTTAATATTTTTCTATAGTGAACTCTATCATTTTATTGGTGTGTGATAGTTTAGGAAAATAGAGTTGGTTTATACTCTGATTTCTTTTTTGTTTCATGCATACATTTTTCCACATACTCCTATTCTTCATCTCATTTAAGAAGAGGGGAGCTTTTGGAATTTGGTAACAGTGTTTGAGCCATGTCATTGGTGTTAAGAAGGCTTTAACAATATCTTTTGCCTAATAGCTAGGGGTATTCACCATCCAGCTGCAAGTTGACCTATCTAATTATAATAATCATAGTATGTCAGGTTTTTTATTTATAAGTTGAAGAGGAAACAGAAATTTCATTAGATAACTTAGGAAAAGAAATTCTTGCCTCAATCTACTGTAGAGAGACCTAGTACAAGACGGAAAGTAGCAGAGATGACTTAACATTTAAATTGAACTCAAATTAGAGAAGTTATGAGGATACATAAATTACATTCCATCATCATCATTTGTTTTCTGTTTTTGATAGGTCATTGATTTCCTATTAAAGCAAGCTCTCCATTCTTGCCTATTTTCTGCTATAACCTTTCACATACTGGTAACATTTTGCTTTTCTTAGAGTCATTCATTATTTGATAACTTTTCTGGCCACTTTCTCTCCTATCTTCAACCTTACTTGATTGCCTCTTTACTCATGCTATTTCTTCCAAAAATATTTACTATGTAGTTAGCTTTTCTCTTTCATATTTTTTTCTATTCCTTCCCTGTTTTTGCCTATTCTTTGCAAGTCCTCAATTTCTAATTCTTTTTACCCATTTAATGCTCTGCATTCTTCAAGTCACATCTCAAAGCTTTCTAGATATTGGATATCTCTTTTTATTAATATCCAAATCTCTGCTCTTTATAGAATGCCACTCTTGGCTATGGATTACTTCAGTTCCATCCTAAGTTTTTTATAAACCTACCTGGTTACTCACCTTGCTATTGAAGGCTACTTTGACCTTGGCTATCCTACATCTAACTTCCATTGTCCAGTTCCCTTTTCTTGTGAGTATACTTCTAAAAGTTCTGTTCAATCAGTTTTATAATTATCAAGATATTAAATTCCTTTTCTGTTCCAATTATCCTCATTACTTTCGTCTTCTTTATGCCATACCATGTGTTCTCCCATACATGGTAATTCTGTTTATCATGCTCTAGGGTTCCTTGGTTAGAGTTGTCAATTATTACAGGATCATTACCATATTTTACTTATTTTAAGGCACATTTTACAATCTTAAAGTCACCTATTCTCTCTGATGATTAGCTTCATATTTTTTTAGTATATATAGAACGATATTGGTTTTAGGCATCAACCTTGCCATATTCCTCTCCATATTTGTGCACCTAATGCATATCTAAAAATTTAATCCAGTTTATTCTATCAAATACTTTCTGCCAGTCAATGAAAATTATTGCATTCGATAATTGTTTCTATAATCATTGTTCTTTTTCTTCTCCTGAACCCAAACTGATCCTTGCTGCTATTTTCTTCCACTTTATTTTCCAGTTCCATTTTTAAAGAATCCTGGTCAATATTTTTGGGGCATGAGATAATAAGCTTATTGTCTCTTAATCCATGCCTTCTATTGATGCTGTTTTCTTTTTGTTTAGTACCATCCAAACATAAAGGAAACACTCTAGCGATCCTGTATCATATATATTTGATTTGACTCTGTTGACTTATCATGTTATCATCTTCCTGAACTTCCCATTAGTTTGAGAACCTATACTACAATTCCATCAGTCCCTGTTGCTTCACCTTTCTTCTTCACATTTCTTGGATTTCCCTCTCTACCTTTTTAGTATAGTCAAACTTTGTCCTAAGTTTTCTTCATTGACTTCTTTTTCTTATACGAGTACTATCTCTTTTTCCCTAGATTTATCATCATAAAGTCCTTTTATGTAATCTAACCACAACTCTTTTATATATTTGCAGTCATTTAACATTCTTCCCTTCTTATTCATAATATCTTTGTCTTTTTTGTAGTTCATCTTCTTCTTATCTAATTTCTTGGCCTCGGCTTCTTATCTGTTTTAGTTTTTTCAATTTCCTTTATCTCTCCACATTTCTTATACAGCTAGTTTTCTTTAACCAGATCTATAATTCTTCTTAAATTGTTATGTAATTGCTTGTATTTCCTTCGACTTATATCACTGAACATTTTTCAACTTTCTTCCTCCATTTTTACATTTCTTGAGTAACATTATTTATCTCCCTAACCTATTTCACAATATTCTGCACCTTAAATATGTAAATGATATCCTAGGTAATTGTCCATTCTGTATCTACAGGTTGATTCTCATAAAAATTCACAAAAGCATCCTCCAACTTCATTCATTTTTCTCCAGTATTGCCTCACCATTCCATTTCTTTATGATTTTATTGTCTATTTAACTCAAGTTTAGTTGCTTTATCTGCTATAGGTAGATTGTGGTATGAATCTTTGCCAGCCCTAGGTAGTGTCTTTATAGGTTATTGCTCAAACAGAACTCTATTAATCTGTCCCCTCCATGATTCAATTCTTCTGATACTCATCTTCCTACTATATTTCTTCTTCTCCTTCTCTAACTATTGTATTCAATAAATGCATTCTGCTGCTATTGTAATTTATCTCTTCATATATTATCCCTGTCTCCTCATCATCATGACTAGATGTTGGCATATAAGTTGGGTGGGATAGCTCTCAGGATCATAAAGGCAAGCCCTGACATCTAGACTAAGTATGAATCAATGGGAGGGTTTAAATAGGCTTTTCATGAAACTTCATTAAATTATTCTTAGGCCATGGTTACTGTAGTGCCTCTATATATGATGATATCTCTGTTCCAAGTATGTGAATACAAATATTATAATTACCTTGCAAGCTTGATATTTCTCCAATGCAAAGCCTGTGTCCACTATAAGATCAAGACATAATGCATGATACCATGTAATCGCAGAGCTATCAGCATTTTCTTCTCCAACTTGAAGTAATACTTGTAGTAAATCCACAACTTCAGGAAGACGACCCTTTATTAAGAGTGACTGAACTAGCAGTGGCATAACCATTAGCTTTGTTGTAGCTGACTGAAACATTTTGTCACTCAGTTTCAGAGAACGATAACCGATTCGAATTGCTGCATCTACTTCACCACGAAGGAGTCTGAAAAGTAGGAGAAATGGAGCAATTATTAACTAAATAAATTAGAAAAATAATTCTCATATATAACTTACTATTAATACTAAGACATAACACTATTTCATAAATACACCAAGCACTATATTTATTTATAAAATTTGAATGAAGTTGATTTGAAGAAACTTTTATAAATATTTAAACTAATCATCATACTTAGGTAATGTCAGACTCAAGTTGGCCTTTTTTCTATGTTATATATGGTATTAATTTCATTGAATCATTCTTAAAGTGCATATAGAATACATAAATGCATATCAATATAGATACATAGAATCATTATAAATTTTATCATTATCACACATTATAATATAAATTATAAATCCTTGAAATTCTCAACTAAAATAATGATTATAGATGAAAATAGTTTAATTAAAATTAAAATAGTTTATGGATGTAAATCAAAACTTGGAGGTGGAACAACCATTTCTAGTCGACATAGGAATTTTGAAGCTGCAATCTATTAATTGCAGGAAAATTAATAAGCACTTTGAGGAGGGGAAGAAAGTTTTTTAACTTTCAATTTATATTTCAACATCCACACATAAACATAAGTCCTAACATGCAATAGTAAAACTTTCTTTAAGATGGCACAATCAACATATTATTACATGATGATCATTTAAGTGACTTTAAAAGTGATTAAAATAAAATTATGATTATGAATTGAAGTTATACACATAAAAGGAAATAATATGATCTAAAGTAATCTATGTTTTAAAATTTGTTGAATTTCAATTCATAAGCATCACGCAAAAACAAAATTGAATTATCATAGTTGGCACAAATATATTTGAAATAATTTTGAAGTAACCTGGTCCTCTTAAACTTATGTAACGTTAATAGGAATTTCCTCATTAAACAAAATAATAAACTTCATATAATCTTCAATAACATTAACAAATATTAAATAATTTTGGCTGTGATAAAAATGAGCATGAATTTCAACCTTATTTTATTGTTGCTTGTTTTCTAAATGGATCATTAATATACTATTATTACTACTATGTGTATTAATATACATTTAAAATATATCAAATAAAATGATAAAAATATAATAAATGATTGATTTAAAAGTTATTCATATTACAGATATTATCTTAGAAATAGTTCAAACAACATACAAGGCAGATAAATATTTTCCACTGTATTACCAATATATAACCAATATTTATCTTACAAGTAGCATATCATGAATAGCATTGTTTTTATTTATCTTATATTATAACTGAGAAGTTCAGAATCACATTAGGTTTTCTTTTAGCTATCATAATGAATATGAAATTTTTAAGTACTTAGCATTTATTACATAGGATTTGAGTTATTATAGTTGAGATTATAAATGTGAATCTTCATGGAATTCATGAAATTATTGCATGCCGGTATATAATCAAAGTTGAAGTGGTTCTTAAGTTGATATTATGAGTATACCACAAAGGAATCCCTAGAAATTATTTATGAATGCAAATTTTAAGTACGGACTTTAATGTTAAATAGCTGAAAATATGATTGGGTTCTTTTCTAGTCTATTTCTATTCTTACCTAGCATTAAAAGCTACATAATATAAGCGAGAGATTGCTAGAAGTAAGGCTCTATCAGTTTTCACTTGTCTGCTCATCTTGCGGCAAAGGTTTTTAGACATTCTTTCAATATCTAGGCTTCTGTTTAGGTCTCCATCTTTCATGGAAAATTCAATGTTATCACTGTATGCTCTACAGAGGGCCAAAAAATTATCTTTTGTTTGTTGTGCTCTGCTGAGTCCTTCTAGTGCAGCAAACCGTGCAAGATGTAAATCATCCTCAGCCTATTGATTAATAAATTGCAATTAACATCTATGGAAATCTATGCCAAGGTTCAATATTCTAGTATTCCATAATAGTGCCTCATAAATATAACCTTTTATTTCTTTTGAAAATTATTAGCAACATATTTTTTCTAGAGAGAAAGAAAGATATATAAATGAGAGAAAAGGATCAATAGAGAAACATACTTGAAGTCCTTCAAATGATATATATATATATATAAGACAGATGTAAATTCCCTTTATATTTATTGCATATTGTGAAAATAATCTGTTGAATAAATTTTTACAGATATCAATTTGTGAAACTTTTATTAAGAACCAAGCAAATGCTGTTGATTTTATTACTCATTATTTAATTTCTATTGATCCATAAAAAGCTTTTGATATAATGAATTATCAAAGAAATAGAATGTCTGACTGGTGTTTATAGTAAAATAGGATATCCTCTAAAGATAGCTGATACTGACGGAAAATTTTTCATGTAAAGTCCTTCAAAATTTTCATCATTAAACTCATGATTCTCTCAGTTATCATTCATGGACCAGTCAACTCCATAGAAATCTTTCTATTTGCAAATTCTTTTAAAGTAGAGAGATCTAAGGCTTTCACTGATAAAAATTTTTCTGAGCTATAAGTTAAATTTAGGTTCCTATATTCTATCCACAATGCCATCCACCATTACTACTTCTCTCTTTCTTATCATAAATTGATAATTATGAAGATGTGAAAGATTTTTATACAGAAGAACATTTATTGAATATAAAATTTCATCTTGTTTCTTTTCAAATTTGTATTCTTCATTTATAAATCACTAAACTATTGTCATTAACATGAAAATTTTGTTCATTAGCTAGTTATGAATATTCACAGTTTGACAGTAATTTTCCTCTTACCATGAGAATGAGAAATTTTGAACTATTTGAATGATTTTTATAATTTGTAAGTTTAACTTTGAAAAGTTTGATTATTTCATCTTATACCTACCATTTTTATCTGGCAAATCAAAGAAAGACACTCCGCTACTGCACTACATAGTGGCTTATCTCCAGTTGGAATTATTAAGGTGGTTATTTGTTGAAAACATGGTAGAAACTTGTGGTAATAATATTTGAGTAAAGATAAAATTTCTTCTGCATTTTCTTCTAGTGCAGATTTTCTCTTTACTACCTTTTCTTCAAATTCAGGAATATTAATATTAAAAGTGCTTAAGGCAGGTAACAGTGCTTTAAGACTCTTGCTATAGAGGCCCAAATCATAAAGGGCTTGACCTTGAAGCAATTTAATTAATCCCCTAGCAAACCATGCTTTGTCTTCTCTTTGCTCTTCTTCACCCTCCTCATTTATATTGAGAATATCTTTTGGTCCTTCTAATTCCTATATTAGAATATCATTTCACAAAATTTGAAACTGCCAATCCATATAAATATTATGTGAAAACATAAAAGGAGTTACCATCAATATTTTTTCAGCTTCTCTTAAAAATTTAACAGCTTGGGTACTCAGCCCTAATGGAACTGCAGCAGCTCCAAATTCAATTAAAAATGATAAAAGCTTCTTCTTATCATCTAAAATAATAAAAAAGTGAATTTCAATATCACAATGTTTTATGCTTTTGGGCATAATAAATGAAGAGCAAGAA
Organism: Pantala flavescens; assembly: GCA_020796165.1. Classification (NCBI taxonomy): domain Eukaryota; kingdom Metazoa; phylum Arthropoda; class Insecta; order Odonata; family Libellulidae; genus Pantala; species Pantala flavescens. Next base: position 10,069,049 of record CM036883.1, read on the forward strand.
AAATTTAGAAAATTGTAAAATGAGAAAATGTCAGCCATAGAAAATATGGATGCATTCTTTCACATTGCCTGTCAATCACTCTTTCAATAAAAAAGGACTGAAAAATGTACCATTTAGTATTTTAAACTGAAATAATATTTCACATGCTTCAGTGGATCCATCAATTATGGCATCACAGCGAGCTCACATTTGATGACAATTTTGTATCCTTTCTATGAAAGCAAACTTTCTGAAAGCCATATGGGCAGGTAAGTGAGCTTATAGTGTCCTTATTTAAATAGAAATGATTTTATTAACATTGGGTATGATTTTGACAGTAACTCATAATAATACCTGCAGCTCTAGCATGCTCAATCATATGAATGTACACCGTTGCTAAGATAAGATGACATTCACAATCACCCAATTCAATCACAGAGAGGCATATTCCAAGTGATCCACTTGAATCACATCTTCTTAAGTCTTCTTCTGATCCAATTTCCTCATCCCCAGCATTTTCATCTTTTTCCTCTTTGCCAGATGAGCCAGTTTTCCATTCATAAGCTGAGAGCCACTCACGCTAAAATTGATTAAAATCCAGAGAGTCATCGTAAAAATTATTGAATCTATCTCCTAATGTAATATTGTATTGTATATATTTATATTAAAGCATTCCCCTTATCCAATTGAGATCCCTTATATATCCTTTTAATACTGTCTTACCTCAGAAAGAATTAGAGGTTATCTATATTGTCATAAAAGAGCATAAATAATTAAGAAAGATAAACAGTTTGGTGCTCTCTAACATTAAAATTCTTCTAGTACAAAATTATTTGGATGCATTTTTTAATGAAATTTAATAATGCTTGAACCACATTTTGTAGCTTAAATTACAAAGTAACTAACATAGAAGCTCCAAAGCCCTGGTAAATTAGTTTGTTTTTATAAATATTGAATTTCCATTTCAAGGATTGAAGATACGCAATCTTGAAAAACAAAAAAAATAATGAGTGGAAGTTGAAAAAATAGGATATTTTTGGTCAATAAACATTACTCATTGATTGTTATGTATATATAATAAAACTTTCAATAATGAACGTAATACAATTAATATTTTTAGTTAAGGAGTATAAAAGTAATGGGCAAAGTGATTTGTGATGAAGTATGATATTTATTATTAAATTATGAAGCTGTTTCATTAATACAAGAGAATAACCAAATGTACTCCTGCCATGTTATATACTAAGTAAGGTATAGGTTTGAATACTGAGATTGTAAAGATAAGTAAATAAAAAGTATCCATGATTACTATGAAAGTGACAAAGATATATGTTTAAGAAAAGTTAAGTATAGATGATGTATGCATATATGAATTTTTTTGTCTATCTAAATTTAAAGATTCATACATTTGATGAATGTTATGATGCAGATAAAATATCAAAGATGAATGAATTCTTAGAATGATTTGTACCATAGGTGCATTGAAAGCTGGAACTTTGAAAAATGGTACATTTCCACATGCTTTGCAACGATGAGCTTCATTTTCTAGAAACTTAACTGCCCTTCCATGAAGATCCTTCTTTTGATCTTCTGGTAATAATTCATATGCAGTTTCTCTATGCAATGGTGTCCGAAATTGTAACAGATTGCAGAAGGCATACATCGGAAGTCGAGCTCCATAATCTGTGAACAATTAATTAAGTTGTAGTTTCAATATTCTTAAAGTACAAGAAGGGCTAATTATTAGAAATTTATTTCTGTAGGTTTTATTATAAATTTCAATCATATCAGTGTAATAAACCAAATGTCTTGAGAAAATGTTCTATGCGGATAGCTCAACAGACATAGCACCCAACCTGCAATTGGGAGACCCAGGTTCAATTCCTGGTATCTGTATGCGTATCTGTGCAATACCTATTCCTCATTCCTTAATAGCATCCCAAAATGATTGATGTGAAAATCTAGTTTATCTCTTTCTTCAGATTTTATTATAAATTACAATCATATCAATAAAACAGACAATACCATCCCAAAATGATTGTCAAAATCTAGTTCATTGCTGTCTCAAGTATAAATTTTATGTTTTTAATGTAAATTGGAAGTATCAACTTACGTATCTTCATTCCTTCATTGCACAGGCACTGTGGTTTCAATGTTCCCAAATTTCTAGATTTAATTTCATATTTAGCACAGGAAATAATCCTTGCTTCAAATACATCTTTGATTGCTGAATATATAATAGAAAAATATAATATATCATAATTGAAGAATAAAATTATATAAATTAAATAAAAACCCAAACCTTTTATACATAATTTTATTTTAAACAAATTATGTATTCTAAATACACCCAAAGAATTTAAAAGACATTAAATAAGTCTAACAGATTTGGACCAGATGTATTTTAAGTATATGTATTTTGAATCACTTCCTGCTCTAAAATAATACAAAAACATCTCTTCAAAGTATCTAAATAATTAATAAATGTAAATAGGTATTCAAGTAAAATAAATTTATGAAGTTTTATGAAAAAATATGAGTAGTATAAAAAATATTGATTATTTCTTTTAAGGTGTTTTGAGAGAAATAATTGAATTACAAATTATGAATGTTTGAAAATACATTAAATTTTCAAATTAATCAGTGTTTCAATATCTATTATCAAAAATTACCTTCAGCCATTTTTCTTGGACTTGGGAATTCCATAATATGAATCAGCATGCTTCTCATGAATTTATTTCCAAGCACTGATGCAGCTTTAACAAGGAAATGAGTGAAAGGATCCAGGTTGTCAAAAGCTGTCATTATGACTCCTGAAGTAATGGTAAAAATTAACAGGTTTACTTTGAAAAATATGTCATTCCCTAGGATACTTATACAATTTATTGGAGCTCATTTACTTAAAAAATTATCATAGCCTAATTAATTTTCATTTAAATTCCTAACTAATTTATTTTGTTGTTCATTATATTCTATTGACATAAAGACATATTGACATATTATCATAAAGTATCAACTGTATTATATTGGCAAACCATAAAATATCAAATTGAAATCTCATCAATCATTTGCTTATTTTATGGCTGAATAAACATTTTAATAAAGAGGCAATTTATATTAAAAATTGATGCATTAGTGGACGCATTATATCTAACTGAAATGAGCTTCTATGATATCTTCAGAAATTTTTCCAACAACCATTAAATTTATTTAATTTAAATATAATGCTTCTGGAATTGAAAACATCGTTATAAAAATATGTCAAAAATTCAAAAGGCCTGATTTTAAGAAAAGAAAGAACATAAATTGACACCACTTGCTTTTATCACAATAAAACTAAAGAGTCCAAAGGAATAATGTACACATTTACCTGTAGCTTCATTTATTGCAATTTCTTAACAGAATATTAATTATAATTTTCATAATTTATAATTAAAAAAGGAATAAATCCATCATAATTTACCAGTCATAGAATTCGGAACATCAGCCTTATCAACATGAAAATCAGGAACTAGTAAGCAAATAGGACGTTCAACTATAGAGTACATCACTAATGAATCATTTTTATCCTACAGGAGAAGAAAAATAATTAAAATGAAGAGATTTAATATCCTCTCACTCTCACTGTTATGCACTCAAGATGTAAATTAAGATGCAAGTAAACAATTGCCTTCTTAAATTAAAATAAGATAATTATATGGGCATTTTAATTGATTAATGAAATAATGGATTAAGATACTAATTGAAATACAGGTTCTCAATTATTTTCAAACAGGAATAAAATTTAAAGACACAAGAATAGTTCAGCCTATCTTGGATAAAAAATGTTAAAATTTAAAATTTTACTCAATTATAATAATAACAAAGATATTTCTTTTATATGTTCATTAATTTCAAAAATAAATATACCTCATAGCTTATACTTTGAAAAATTGAGGCAAAATTATCCCTCACTCAAACAGTGGGTAAATTAAGCAAGAATTTTTAGAATCAATTATCATGAAGAATAATAAACATCATATTTTTTGCATGTATAAATTATTACATTTTCATAACAATATATTAAGAAATGAGGCCAAAGTGAAATACTGTTGAGAGATAAATTAATTTCAAATTTACAGGGTAATGAGACCAATTAAATTTAAAGCTTGTGGATTACTTGAAAAAACTGAAATGAATAATCTGCAAAGAATTATTTTTGACGGAAGAGTAAAGTAATGCTGGTAAAGAATGATATTATAGGCTTAAAAATCTGATAATCAGAAAGGAAGTGAAATAGAAGTTTATAGAGAATTAATTCTAAATCATGTGAATACTAAAAATGGAAATTGATACATACTAGATGAGGAAAATCATTTCTATAAGAATATTCTGCTTTCTGTTGCTCCTCCCGTAAAGTTTTGAGATCCCCATATTGGTCAACAAATTCAAAATTTTCTTCCGGCAATTGATATTTCTTCAAATAATCACGCCCCTGACGAGTTACAAGGGTTTCATCAGGAAATACTAGATCTTCGTGTTCAGGATTTGTTGGATCCATAGAGGCAAGGTATAGAGACCCACTTTGCAGCAAGCTGATTAGGTAGCTTTCCACCCAACCTGGGTTTCCTTGACTATTATTCTGCAAAATACTGTCATAGAGATTGGTAGTGTATATTTATAGCATGGATCATATAGGAAACGTTATCTGCACAAAATTCTCAGTAAAAGGAATCACACTTTTCCAATTCTGAAGGTATTCCTCGAACATCAAGCAACTGGCAAGCAAGTGGAGCCATGAATTCTAAAGGAAGACCAGAAAGAGGGTAACAAAATAAACGAGGATGTTCATAAAATTTGGCAAAAGATATCTGAGATTCGCCAATTTGTAAAAAATGGACTCCTTCAAATTCAAAATCTTCCACATTTGCAAGTTCAACTGGTATGTCTGCTGTTGCTGTGAAGACAAAAAGAATATTATCACATTCCAGGAAGGATGCAAATAACAAAGCAGACGGAGGATCCATGTGATGAATGTCATCCAATGCAACTACAACCACAGGGGCAACAGCCAAGCAGCACTGAAAAATAATAAAAAAAGTAATTAATTCAGTCACATATTTCTGATTTCACTTTCACGAACAGGAATTTATTTGAGTAATTTTCAAAACTCTATTCTAATTCTACATGTTCTATATGCTATTAAAACTCAACTTAAATAGAAATAAAAAGTGTTAAATAAAAATGAAGAATTATAAATCAGATGTATTAATGCGTTGTTATAAAGTCGCAATTGCGCATGAAATAATTTTTTTTTCAAATTTACCAAATTTAAAAGTTTCTTGGCTACTTTCATTCTCTTCTTTTCCCTATCTTCTTCACTTATCTCCATGTATTCTTCAGTTAAAGTCAATTTTATCTATGAGAATGTGAAAAAGGAGACAAGGAAAAGTATAATCTGTAAAATAATGGCAAAAATAATCACTGACTGAAACATTTAAACGTACTGCTTTTACCTACCTGGAAAATATCATTTAAATAGCAGAGTTCATTTGGCTTAAGCTCTAAGCCAAAATATGATGATATGATTTCTTCTTTTTCTTTAGCATTAGCAAGATCATCAATACCTATAATGAGTTGGAAAAGATATGCAGCAGAAGCATAAGGTGCTCGACGATGAGCAGATGTTAAAGAAGCAAGAACACAAGGATAATCCTGAGCTCTTGTCAAATTAGCCAGATCTTCCAATAAACGAGTTTTGCCAATTCTAGGCTCTCCATAAAACACAATGCCAGAGTGAAGTATAGTGTGCTTGAGTTTCTTGTCTTTCATCTTTTTATGGATTAGTAGAGAAATAAACTTTGAGTAGTAAAGATTGATTGCTGTATCTCGACCAAGAAGTGGCCAGGGTGTCACTTCAGCATCAGCAACTGCTCTAAAAATTTAGAATAAAGAATTAATTAATAATTCAATTTCTTAGACCCTAGATTTAACAAAAATATTTAAAAACAATAAAATTTGATTGATTACAAAGTGTAAGTTTATTGTTTAAATATAAATATAATTTATACTTTAATAATAAAGTATTACTTTAATATTAATTTTGCAAGCACTCTCTGCTTACCATGCATACCTAAAAGTACAAGTACAAATAAATTGAAAATTTATCAGTAATGTTCAAATCATTATACCTTTTTTCTGCATATAAAAATTCATAAATTGGCCCAACTGTTGAAAGACCCTTTAGTTCTTTTGTTTCTTGCAAACTGAAAGAAGCTGAAGAAAGTTTTGACTGAATAAATGTGCTTCTATCACAAGTGATTTTCCCATGGTATGCAACCATTATACGTGCTGCTTTATTTACTGTTGAGCCCAGAACAGTGTATTCTCTTCGCATAGGGTGGCCCACAACTCCACAATAGGCCATTCCTATTTCAGAATGCAAAAGAGTATAAATCATTGAAAATATTAAAAATTATCAGTATTCTCTTGATGAATGCTATTTTTGTCCTCTGAAGAAAGTGATGGAGGGAAATTTGATATGAGTTACAAGAATAAAAATCTTAAATCGATTAATTTAATTTTTAAACTCAAATTAATTTATCTTCAGGGTTAAAACAGAGAGAATAGTATAAGTAATATCTATCATCACATTAAAACATATGAATTTAAACCTCAAACCAAAGTATTTTTACCTTCAGCAAGAAATCGATATAATTTTGATATTTCATTACAATCTATGATATGATTATAACTACTTACGTTAGAATTAGATGTAACCCTTAAAACATCTTATACCCTATAAATCGATAAGGAACTAAATATATGGATAATTTTTTTATGTCGATCAATTAGGTAGGAAATTTCAAGACAGCATAAGCAAAATATTAATAAATTCAAATATTATTTGTTTTTATCTCAATGATAATCATTGAAAAATTTTGCTAATTCTAACAGTACAATGCATGTATAACCTGTAGTCACTCCAACTGATACTGATTTGACTCCAATTAACAATTTAAGTTGTTGATGACAATAGGCTGCACATATCAAGCCATTCTGTGTTTCCATATCATGACTAGATCCTCTTAATCCAAAAATCACAAGGAACATGAGATCTTTGTCAAACAAGGATACTTTATTCACACAGCCAGAAAATTTTTCAGCATTACTGAAAAAATGAGAAATGAGAGGACATTTTTCATAATTATTTATTTGATTTATCATCACTTTTGCAGTTTATTCATACATAGATTGGTAAGATGCTGTAGATTAAAACAATTTAAAGTGAGGAGATACATTTCAAATTTGATGGTGATAAATTTGAATTTTAATAATTGCAAATTTTCATGATTTGTTATTGCAAAGAAGCCATTCGTAATTACATGATTAGAAGGGGAATTTTTACTTAACCAATTTCCACTTTTCCATGAAACTTCATTTAGACTTACAACTCTTGTACTTGTATGAATAGAAATAAGGTTAGATAAAATTATGATTTATTTTACCCACAAACTGTGTAATAAGCTTCATCCACCAGAGATATAAATTGATCAACTGGTGTTTCAACTGTCATGACATTTATAAACATGGTAGTTATCTGCCTCATTTCAGTAAGATATTCTAATGGTTCTTCATGATCAACCTTGAGCAGTAAAAAGTATTAAAATCATAAAAATGTATCAGTAAATATGTTTAATATGATTTCAAAAATAAGATCAGTAATGCTAATATTTACTAAATATTGGATGGAGTATTTCAATAGAATAAGTTTGTTTATTAATTAATATACTTTTGAGCTTTAGAATTATGTAGAATTTATTAATTTTCTTACCTCATAGAGCTGACTATTCAAATTTCAAATTCAATATGAATTACTAAAATCCTCAGCATTAAATAATATTTTCTACCTACGAATTTAAATCACCTGTTGCAGCACAGGGGGGATAATGAAAGGTCGGAGGTAAGGTCCATCTCTATTTTGTCCAGCTCTTACTACTATATACCGCGAAGACTCCCAGTCTAAAATTCAGATTTATAATAATAAAATCTGTGTAAATATTTTAAGAATAAATATGATATTACATCCTATCTAACATCACTAAGATATATTTCCACAATCTACTGTATCTAATTTTCAATTTTGGCTGCACATGTCAAAATATTTTATTATTAAATTAATTCATCCCTTTTATTATTTTGAGATAAATTGTCGTCATCATTGAAATTACGTACCCCTTACTATTTTTCATCCTAAGGTTAAAGTATTCCTGACAGAATATTATCAATAATAAATGAATCAAAGAGAGTATCAAATATTTTCCTAAAATTAGAAGTGCTTTTTAATTAATACCCATCAGAATGAAAGACCAATAAATGATTGTCAAAGCGTAATCAAATATTGATGGATATTTATATAGATCTTACTTATTAATAGATATTGATAAAACCCTCACCTGAAACTTCTTCACTTTTTTTCTTTTTGGAATCCTTTTTTTGAGGAGGGGGTACATAATCTCCAGCCCCTACCTCTTCCGTAATCTGTTAGAAAAATCAAGTATATAAACTAAATTTGGAGTTGGTATAGAAATTGTTATTAAAATTTATTTAAACTCATTCTAAAAACAACTACTACCTTGATATTATATAGACTATATACAAATAGAATATGAGATGCAAAAACAAAAAATAACAAATTTTCAATTGATTATTGCAATTCAACTACAAAAATTTCTCACATTTTTTAAATTATATTTCTCTTAAAAAGGGATACCCAACCTTAGTAGGAGGACAAGTTAAAGTGTGTATAAAAGTCTATGCAATTAATAGCGAAATCCTTAATCTTTAAAGAAAGGAATGCAACAGTTGTTTTATTTTTCTAATGTGATGTGACTAGTATCTGTTTCTGAGTATAAATAAATAGAGAAATTCTTGCTTTAATATTATAGATATTCCATTATGATTACAGATTAAAATGAAAGGAGGATAGAATTAACCTTAATATGACCATATTCCCCAATAGGAATGTATTGATACTTTTCACTCTCACAGAATTTCCAGGCAGATGGTGATAGAAGTACATCTCCAGAGATACACATGTACTCAGCTAATCTAATATCAGTTATTGGATCTCCAACAATTATATAATGACGTATATCTTCATCACCTATTACTGAGAATGTGGCAGTTCCTGCAGATATGGCCAACTTAACTGAAAAAAAAGACATTGGAAAAGGAGAAAATTTTGTAAATGGCAGAACACATCTTACTAAAAATGCAATTCTTTAAAATTTTTAGATGTTCTTAAAATAAAATTAATATCTAGTTAAGCATGATTTTTTTAATGACTACATGTATTTTTTATTTAATGACATATTTCTATGTGATATATGATTCAAAATTTTGTCATTAAAATCATTCACTTATGATTTAAAGGAATCATATCTTCTGATAATTTTTTTTTGTACCTCTAAGAGCAACATGAACATCAGTTTCATATTCTCCTAAGGTTCTCTGGATGAACAGTGCACATTTAACTGTCTTCATTACTGTAGCTGACATTTGATCATCTTCAATTACTTTCCAACAAGCCAAAAATGCATCCCCTTAAAAGATAAATATGTTTATGATACTAAAAGATAACATTTAAAATCTATCGAATGAGGAGCGCTTACCAGAGAATTTCAAAACATCACCTCCATTAACGATTATTTCTTGTACCATCTTTCCTAAGTACGAATTTAAAGTTTTGGTCATATAGTAGGTTCCCCCTTTTCCAGTCAATGTATACCTTTCTGTTAAGGCTGTAAAACCTGTGAAAATTATTGCATTTAAAACCATTTCATGAAAGTAAGTGTGCACTAATTATAACTAAATATTATAATTCATTTGAAACTATGTAGAGAGCTGAGGCAATTTTTTGGGATTGCCTCAGCTTATTTGACCCATAAGTTCAATATCATGTATCAACAAACAAGTTGCCCTCTATTTTATTTCTGTTAGCATCATCATAAAACCTTTTTTCTTTAAATGTGTATAGGTTTGTAACATTGCAATTACTAATATATATTTTTTGTATTATACAGTCATTGTGGGAACTCATCATCCATATTAATATTATGATTCCATAGTGATACCATTTCTCATGAATACTACAGGAATGTAGGGCTTAGTTTCACTCAAAAAGGTACATGGACATGAATGCTGGTATTTAAATTATTCAATATCAAAATAAAAACAAATCCAAAAATGCAAGTTAATAGAGCGGGAACAGATGTCAAGTGAAAAGGTAGGATATTAATAACTTTTGATAGTCATTTAAAATCTTTATCCAGTTGTGCACAGATTTGAGAGAGCATTTATAGTCAATATAATCGTCTGAGGTAAACCTAGTTTTCATGGAAGTGTATAATCCCACTTATGATCATGGTTCATATCATGGATCATATTCATTATCAATCATCTGTTTTTAGGACAAAATCTGAAAACAAAGGATCGATTTTTTTCTATCAGGACAGCTTCTTAAAACAATATCCTAGAATCAATTTTATGTACTTTTATGAGGATAATTAGTATAATATATTCTGGCACTAATTAAAATTTGTACCTCACTGTCGGGGATTCTACACTTGTATATGCTAATTTAGATAAGGGCAAAAGAGCATTGAATTAGGGCAAACAATTAGTACAACAAGTACTACAAAACTTGAAAAATAATTTTGATTTTGGAAAATCTTTATAAAACTTGTCAGAGGAATTACCAGAAACATCTGCCAAGAGTAAAACACAATCGAATCTCCGTCTTTCTTTTCCGCGAATGCGACAAAAATTCAAAACCTCATCGGGAAGCAAGGTTGCTATTGTACTAGTCTGAGAAAAAGTCATTTCTATTTCTCCTGCAGTACTCAATGAACCTTCATCCGACTGCTGGTCTAAATCGCTAACTTGAGAAACGTCATCACTATACACAGATTCAGTATCCACATCACTCTCAGCTATTGTGTCAGTATCAGCAATTTCTTCAATTACTTTCTCCTCCTCCTTTTCTTCGTTTTCATTTTCTTTATCTTCTTTGCTTCCTTCATCTTCTTTCATTTCTCCGTTTTTGTTTTCTTTATCTTCCTTGCTTCCTTCATCTTCTTTCTTTTCTCCGTTTTCTTTTTCTTTATCTTCCTTAATTTCTTCTTCTTCCTTCATTTCTTTCTTTTCTGTGTCTTTGATTTCTCCGTCCATTTTTGCGTCTTCGCCGACTGTTGCATTCGTTTCTTCAAAATTTTCGGTTTCTTCCTTTGGTCGTTCATCATCTTTTACTTTCTGATCTTCAGCAATAGAGTTTTTCCCCGCCATCTTTATCTCTTGGTTATTTGTTCAACGTAAACATTTTAATAATAAACATCTTGGCCATCATCACAACCAGTGGTAGCAGCAGTAGTAACTTCTAATAGATACCGTGTATCACTTGATTGATTTATCGATTCAGATCTAATACTGGAGAGACATAATTAATTCATTAAACAAATATAAAGATATGAAATTATTTCAATTTACTAAATACATTTATTTACCCGAAAGTTAGTCAGAAATATATCTCCTATTAAATTATCGTTCCCCCTATCGCTATTGATGTTTTCTCATTTGATCGGAATTCTCTATTAACATCATAGTCTTTCATTGTTCCTGACGGTTAAGAAAAACACCCCCTTTCTGTACAACACCGTTGTCTTCTTACAACTCGTAAATCATTAGTCAAACTTAGCGGTTATCAAATCATGATCAATCATTAGCAAAAGGCTAATTTCATTCATGGTTATTTAAGCAATCACGTTGTTGCATAAAATCATATTAATTTATTCTCTTATTTCATATTCACATTCTCTTCATTATTCATTTACTTCTCTGATTCTAACAATTGTGAGAATTGTGATGTCCTTCGAACTTCGGAGTGTTTATCGATTATTTTCTTTGATATATTCTTTAAAAAAATTATTTTCAAACCTGATTAGTGAAGACATAAATAATTACATGCTTATCCAACTCTTACAATGAGTGAATTCCGTGGGACGACGTGTACAGAACGACACCAGTGATTATCAGGTAATTGACAATAGAATTAGGGGCGCAGAACCGCCAAGAATCGACTTTGATAGGGGCTTAATAGGCTGAATGAGTCCTGCACCGGTGAAACAGACAAGACGGTGAACATGGAAGGCGAATGCCTTGATTAAATAAATAAATTCAAATTCGTCGGCGCGCGAATTGACAATAATTGATTTTGCATTGATTAGGTATCTAATACAGTGGTACCTCGAGATACGAGTTTAATTCGTTCCGTAACCTTGCTCGTATGTCAAATTGCTCGTATCTCGAATCATTTTTCCGCATTGAAAGTAAAGAAAATGCCATTAATCCGTTCCGGACCTATGAAAAATCCCCAAAACATTGTAAATTATGAATAAAGATATGTTTTTAATTAACAAATAAACATGTATAATTAACAAATGAGTAACAAAATTATGAAACAAAGAAATAAAAGAGTTATTTAGAATAATAGTCTTACTTTGGTGACGGACAAGTTCGGCTAGCGAAGGTGAACAGCGAGGAGGGAAGGAGTGTGGGCACTCTATATAGACACATGCGTAAACGGCGCTTTTTTAAAACTTAAAACTATTTTCGTAACTTTAAACTAAAACAACACTTTATTTATTTCAAATAAAAGAAAATACTTAAAACAATGCTCTTAACTTTAAACTTAAACTAACCTTAACATTAATGTAAATTTAACTATCACTTTTTTCTGCCTTCTTGGCTGCACTTTCTGTACTGTAAAAAAAAGTTCAGTAATCACGTAAAAATGATTACAGCGCACAAGATACACTTCGATTCAAGCGGGTAACACGTGCGAGTGAGTGAGAGATTTTCTCGGATGATGCCCGAACCTTCGCACCAACTAGCTGGACGATCCGGAAACACGAATTTGGGCTCGTATCTCGAACGAAAATATGGCCCGAGCTCCAGCTCGTATCTCAAAAAACTCGCATGTCGAGCTGCTCGTAACTCGAGGTACCACTGTACTGGCCATTGTATTTATAGAGCATAAGCATTGTATGTTCGCCGAAATTCAAATCATGTTCAGGAAAGGGATTCTAAATAATTTTAAAATACATCCGTGCTTAAGAGGAGTATGTACTTCCACTGTACTCCAAACTCTCTCTCCAAATTAATATACGAAATAAACTTTATGAATGTCCCCCTGTGTCAATGTTTGAAATTTTAGCGACGTAAATTTTATGCAACAACGTGATTGCTTAAATAAGAATGTACGGGAAATATATAAATTGCGGGAAATCACCAAAAATTTACTAATCAATCAATGAGCTCATACAGCTATTTTATATATTCAAAAGTCAGACGTCAAAATTTAAGATGCATGATATCTTCATCATAACATATAACAAAGCAAATTCACTCCACAAAAAACAATTATATCAAGGATACATACATCCATAATTAAAATAAGTCATAGTCATCATGACAGTACATTTTTAAATTAATCCATCCAGTAAATCCAGTTATTGCAACCCATTTATAGCATGGATGAATCTAATGAAGGCAAACTCAAATAAAAAGATAAAAGGTTTAGGAAAATGATTAAGAAAATTAGAAATTTTATGGAATATATTGCATAAAGGCATAGGTTTATTGCTTTAATTTTGCTGAGAAAAGTATTTGATATGTCAATAGAGTATTTAGAAAATAATAATATGAATAATCATTGGATACAATGAATGAAAAAAGAAATAATTGGGATTCGTAACTATGAAAAAGAAGTGGGCAGATGTAAAGGACCGAGAAAGAACTTGAAATTGAATTTTTTTGAGTTCTGAATTATTTTATGCAATAGAAACTACTTCAAAGATTATTTGTCTATTTTGTAGGGTGGACATGTTGAGTAATCAGAGGGATTCTGCATAAGAGATATCATTAAATGCAATACCTAATTTGAAGTAAATCTACATGAAGTAATTCTGAATTTCTCTCTATTGCCTTGATGTGAACAGAGCTGTACAAAGACCATACTTGAGAGAATACAGTCCTGTATTGGACTGCCTAAGGAACAATAAAGAATTTTTATCGTACATAAATTTCTTAAGTTGTTCAGATGATAAACCAAAGAATCTTTGAGCTTTCCAGATGGATAAGTAAATATGAGATTGAAATTTTAAGGCTGAGTCCAATCAGACTACAAGGTCTCTAATTACATTTAGCCTTTCAAGTGAAGTTACTTACTGAAAGTCTTAACTCTTTCAATAAGAAGTAAAAGTTATGATTGCTTGCAGCAGTACTAATTTTTATTGCATTTACATAAAGCCAATTGAGTAAAATGTCAATGTTAAATTGGTGAACAGAAGAAATATGAATCCCTCAGTAGATTTAAGGTCATCAGCATTAAGCAGACAATCGACATCAGTTAGTTGTTTCATTATGTAATGGATACAAATATTAAATAATATAGGGTCCAGATGAGAAATAAGAGATGGTAAGTAAGACTAATTCGAATATTCCTAACCTCATATTTTGCAAAGTTAAGTCTAGCTTGAATTAACTGGGAGCTTGTTGGATGCAAGAGAGTAAAAAGGAAAAATGGAAGAACTTATTTTATTAATACAATCAAATTAATTTTAAATGTATAATTTAATATTTGAATGTCAACCCTTCTCTGGAACAAAGAGAATCAACTTAATGAATAGTGATTAGCTGTCAATGTCAACTATTCTTATGCTCTTAAACCCACTTCATAAAAATAAAATAATTTAAATTATATGTAATAATAAAGATTTTCTCTCTCAATTACAAAATATAAGATTTGTCTAAAATGGCTATATATTAGGTCTTGATTCATACATTACACTTAAGAAATTATCTTACACTATGAACATCTGCAATTCAAATAGTGAAATTGTTTGCTTTGCAAATTCTTGTATTAAAAGAGAATTTAAGTTGACGAATCTAGTGTGTGAATTATTACTGTCGTGTGATTTACCATAACACAGTGGTTGAGCGGCTCATTGAGAGTATGCAATTAGTGTTTCAGAAACAAAGAATCAATTACAACTTTTAAAAATTTAAATAAACAGAATAAATAGCATTATTCAAAATTGATGTTACCAATTCACATTACTCAGATTTTAACAATGTAAAAAAAGTCTGACTGGACCAAGACTCAAACATCTTGAATTCATTTTCATAAAAATTCTCTACTCTTCTTCCATTAAGTAAATAAATATACCACATATTTTACAATACATTTTATTTAAAACAAACCATAAATTATATGATCTACAAGAAACATATCAAGTTTGTGAAGTAGGATGTAAAATAATTAGTATAATGACAAAATATGAATGAATAAAAATGAAATTTACAGAAACAAACAATCCAGATCAGATATTTAATACAAAATTTATTAATTTCTTTGGAAAAGGAATTCGGAAAGAAAGTAAAGAATAACTAATTCTGTTTCAAGGATATTTTCCTAGATTACACAGCTATAGTCTTTAGCACTCATATAAAAAGTTTTGATTCCTGCCAACAAAAAATAAAGTTCCTTACAAATTCTTTTTCACATTATCTACTTTCAAGAGCCTTTGAGAATCACACAAAGAATTTTCAAAATCTTTAATGACAGATGAGCGATTTTTTACACTAACTTCTTCATATTCGATATCATTCGCTGGATTCTTTACAAGTAAACTTTCAACGTGCTTACAATGGGACAGCGGCAAAGGGGACACATACTACTGACTTGTGCAATGACAGATACACATTCGTCGCACATACAGAGATGTCTGCAGGGAAGTACTATGACAGACTTTCTTCTTTCTCTACACACGGTGCAAAGTCTCTCCTCTAATTCCGCTTCTAAAGTTCTCTGTAGCTCCTTCAAGTTACTTGAATTTGCAATTGATGAAGGAGATATTTTCCCACTTGAGATACAGCCATTCATGGCAGGACGGCCTCTTGCGATTGAATTCCTAAACAAATACATTCTCCGGGCCATACGTCTCAACTGACTAATTGAACTTCGTAACAGTTTATTGATAAAGTTTGTATGTGCATGGTAAGCGATGGTCACGAAACGAACTAATAAAATACGTCTCTGAAACATTACACTTAGAACTGCCGTCCCAAGGATTAAACCTAATAATGCTTCACAAGGAATATCTGCAAAAGTTTGCACTATCTTCAGCAAGCCGTAATATAATTTTTGGCTGACCGTAAGAATGAAGTCGGAAACACCTTTGTGCGCAAACTGAATTGCTTCTACCAAAAACGAAGGTATAAGACACACTGCACATATTGCAGAGTAAGGAATTATCATTAAAATGTACCAAACACATGTACCAATCAAAATTATAGCACGTTTGAGGTGTTCGGCGAGGACAACCACAGCTAATATAGCACTGTCAATCGTGCAAAGGTAAATATCAATCGGTGCCGAACAGATTAAAAATATCAAATCCTTGGAAGTCACCAATACATTTAAAACTCCTTCCACGACATTATCAATTATTAATCCAAAAAAATCCAAACAAAGTAAAAATATTTTTGCTATGTCAACCACAAAGACCACGAAGTCGAGACACAAAATATTCACAACTTGAAATATCACCGTTAAAATTGTAAGGATACTGCTAACACATTCCACAGTGTAATTCACGATATAGGAACCTATCAAACCACTGACTCTCAATAACTCAATAAAATAAAGAACAGCTGTCGTTGCAGTAGCAATAATTGGACTAAAGAAATTAACTATTATAGCCTCCATGGCTAGCACAATATGATTAAATTCGTTTCTCCGAGATGATTAACTTATCATTGCCTCCCATTCTTGCGATAACATAAGCTTCACGTCTTTAAGGTGGACTGATCGGCAAAAAACCCGTTCACACGATCATTTGAACATTTAAAACACTTCTGAATCAAACTTGCAACGGTTTGTTAACTTCAAAACATCACAACACAGTAATGATGGTGACATCTGCAAACACTTCGAAGAACTAGCATAAAATTGCCGACCGATATCCATACTCATCTCATGGCAGATCGCTTCAGTAGATGATAAATGTTTATTTTTCAATTCTTATTATGAGCTATAACTTCGTGCTTGATGTTCATTGAGAAACAGCGTACGTGTACTATAAAATGTTTGAAGTAATCAATCAAATATAGAATCATAACTCATTAAGTTTCAGTTTCCTGACATTCGAGTCTTTCTATTCTAAATAATATACATTTTTTGTAAAATGCTCTGCGTAGAATAAGGGTTTGCATATCGTAGTATGACGACACATTTAGATTTAAAGCTGGTATCTCTACTAATTTATGATGAGAAATAACTCCTCTATCATCGAACAAAGATTTAAGCTAGAAATCGGAATAGGAAAGAAAAATGTTTATCGTTACTGCCAAAAGTTACTTCGAAAATTGGTCCTCAATCCCTATAGAGATTGCAGAAATCATCGAAGTTTCTCAGTTAAAGGAAGAGTCTCCTATGAAGCTGGAACAGGACTCGTGTATCATTTAAATCCTCAACAGAAACTATGTAAACAGTTAACTTGTTTTATATTCTGCATAGTTCTTATATTTTTTACATCATAGTCAAATATTTTCAGTGAATTGTTTTAATGTTTACGACTGGAAAAAGAAGATTACGCCAAAATATTCGATACCTATGACAGCATGTCACGTTGTCAGTGTCTGGCAGCAAAGTACTCACTCCACTCATATTAAAAAAGGTATGCATTTAGTGCCATTTTTTATTGTTAGAATCGTCCTGTAAATTCATAGTATTCCACTCAAATAATGTCTTTCAGGTCACAGGGCCTCCATTTTTCTTCTGATGAAAAATGGAATTTTGAAAAGAAATGATATGCTTACGGGTGAACTTTTAGAGGAAATAGTTCTACCGCCCCATCACAAGTTCGTGGAAATGATTGAGGATAGAGAAACAGGCCATATATACGTGAAGTCAACACATTATGGAAAATCCATGTCAAACATCATTGCATCTGTTGTAGTTTTTTCTTTTCCTCATCTAGAATTTGTTGGTTTCTTTGAGGTGAGAATTTTGTATTCTTAAGTTTTGTCCTTATGATATCTTAAATAGTTTATTGATGAAAGTTAGTTAATTAATATTCAAACAAGTAATGTTATTGAAGTAGAGCAATCACAGGAAAATGTTTACCCCGTAAAAGATTATACAAGTAAAGTACTTAAGTAAAGAGTGTTGGAACTCTACAAAAATTTGAAGGGGTGTCTTATGTTGTGTAATATTCATCTGGGAAGAAAAAATAGTAAGATCAACAAATAAGTAAGTCCTGCTATGAGAAATCAAGTTTAATTCTCAAAATATATCTTTCTTACTAGGAGCTCTTTCAGAAGTAGGATGAAAATTGTATAAGAATGGTTATTTATAAAACTGAATTTGCTATTCTGGTAGAAGCATCAAAAGTAGATCAAGCAGGAAACACTTTATTGGATATCTTATGGTTATCATCACAACATTGTATTACTTGGTTCAAGAGCAAATATCAATATTTTCCAGCAGTAAATGAGAAGTGAAAATTAAAAATAATGAAAAGGATAAATTTTCCTTTATACATAAATAAGAAAGATCTGCTAAGCTCAACTTTGCTGTAAGAATGATTGGGAGATAAAGTAATATTGAGAAAATATTTGGGTCATTATCTAGAGAGTTATGGAACATATTTTGGAAATTAAATCTCAAGAATGAAGAAAATGAGGTTGAAATTTTTCATATATAGTTGTGAATATGTAAAAGTAAGTTCAGTTGGTAAAAATTAAAATAATTGTGAAGAAGTGGATTTCAGTTGAAGACTCATGTGAGAATGAAAGAAATAATTGGCTAATGAGTAACCATAGAAAAGCGATCAGTATAGAAGAAGCGAAGGCAAAGGACAAAGTATGCTCTCTGAGCAACTGTATATGATATAATATTTTGTTACCCAGCTATGATTGTGCTTATGGTAGAGGAGTAAACTATGTGAGTATTAAAAATGAGATTGATGAAAGTCTTTTCATCAAACTTAAGAAATTTTGGAATAATAGATTCAGAAAGTAGACTATAGAAAAGTAATTGCATCATGCTTTTGATTATTGAGATAACAGAGGGAAAAAATATTAAAAATGAAAAGTAAAGAACTTAGTAGGAAAAGGATATAACTCTATGAGATAGTGAAGACATGGAGCTCAATGACTCTACAAAGCTATTGGAAAGATTCCATTGAATTTATTTTATCAGTTAATGCAATGACTTATACATTAGCAACTTGATTTTGGTTAATTACTTAATAATACATGGTTTAAGCATCAATGTTAAAAAAGAAAACAAGTAATGAGAAATCTCTTCCTAGAATTCAAGAAAAACTATCCAAACCAACTGTAAGCTATCTTTCATTTTATAGAGAGAATCAGTATTTTTTAATTGACAATGAAATATCAATTATTTGATACACTTTGTATTTATTTCCTAACTTAAGCTTGGAAATAAAAAGTTAACGTAGACTCTTTAACTTTTACCTTCTGATATGGTAATCACAAAAGTTATTACTTACAGAAGGGAAAAGTGAACTATTTTATCCAATGAGTTTGTGCAACTTGAAAATCAAGGCTGAACAGAAGCAAATTTATAACTTAATTATATATATATATATATATATATATTAGTCTTAGAAAGTCCGTAAGTTAAAAATTTTAATGTGACAAACTTATTTGTATAGTTAAGAAAACTATGAAACCTTACATTTTCCATATATTTGCAGGCTACCAGGGCTATATTTGGAGATTCTGCTATAAACTTAGAAATAAGCCAAGGAATTTTGTTGATTCTTCACTCCAACCATGTAGTAAAGTTGTACAATCTCATTGAAATCCTCTCTTTAGTGAGTATTTCAGAATTAATTTTTTCTAAAAATAAATATAATTTGTAATCTTGTACTGAAACTAATCAATTTAGCTTTACAATAAAAATATTTATTTATAAGTTGCAATTATTTTAGTTTACAGTTAAAAATTACAAGTTGGGTGATGTTTTTGAATGTAATTCTGTTGTATGTGAAGTTGGGAAACATCCATATGGTTTTCCATTAAATGTTAATATAACACAAACTCCTCCACTACTCCTGGAACTTAAAACAAAGAGACATAGATTGCAGATTGGAGGTCAACCTTGGCATTGCATAATGTGCCCATCTGAGAGGAATTTTCAGGTAATGGCTAAATATATGAATGCGCCAGTTCCCTATCTCTGCTACCATCAATTTATCTAGAAAAGAATTTGAATCACAGCACCACTTCAGATTTTTTCACTTTTAATCTCTTTATAAATCCTAGTGTTAGCTTCTATAACATACATATAATAAAGCTATCATCTGTATACAATTATGATGATTATTGGTTTGCTGTACACAATAATTTTCATATTTTTTACACCATTATTGACTGAATTTATGCATATTTTATTATATAAAAAGAGGGAATTTGTCTAGAAAAGGGAAGATTTTATTTTTCAGAAACATGATGGAATAATAGGCAAATCAACTTTTTTAAACCTGGCAGGGTATTGACATAAATATATAAAATCTTCTTTTTGGGAAGTTGTTAATTCAATTCAGAATATTGGGATGTGCTGCTTTGGAAGATGTACCTGGCAAGAAATTTCCAATTACAAAAGTAATGACACTCACTTTATTTTCTATTCATAAATAAATATTTCTTGTAAGTTGAGGTATGGCTTCATCTCATAATAGTGTCTTTTGTCATCATTGCCAAGATACTGAAAAATTTCTTTTTTAAATGTTTTAGGGCCTCTTTCTTTTTAAGCTGTTCAATTTAAGAATTAAAGTTGGATTGGTGATACATGCAAAATAGATTTTCAGTTCCAATTCCCATTATTACTGACCTTTTAAATTTTATTTTATTGCTATGAGTCCACCTCACATAAAATCCAAAACTACTTTCTATTTCCTATGTATTTAAGTGTATGATAGATATTGCAATAAATTTACGGTGTTACTCATTGTTGTAATTTCTGAACTACTTCAATAGATATGCAGACTATTTGATTTGCAAGCTGTAGGTAACGGCTTGCTTCAAGAGTCAGATGAGATAGATGAAGATCTGGTGGTATTTCACCCTGATGAAACTTCTAAGATTGTTCATGTGACTTCATCAAGTTTGACGTAAGTAAAGTTAAGAAAAAAAAATTTGAATATAACTACTGGTAAACTTAACAAGTTCTAACACTAGGATCTACAAGATAACTCCAGAACCAACTCCCCAGTTGCAAAAATTTTATTCTATTGATGCTTACCAGATGGAAGATTTGATCACCAAACAGGAAACTAAAAGAAGCTCTTTTGGGAGAAGAATATTCCAATCCAAATACATAGGATCCTACCCATCAGCCATTACATTTGATTATGAGGATGAACTAGACATTTTTGCTATGCTAGTGGCAAGAGATATGGAAGATAGCAAAGGTCCTCAGTTAGAGGTAAGTTACTCATCCCTGTTGTATATTTCAGGATTTGATGATTTGAAGTTTAGTTTTAAAAATTAGTGCAATAATTTACTTTCTTTATTTGATTAGGTAATTCTACAAGATGCTCCCTCTGGGAAAATTCTGAGAACAATTAAGTTACCAAAGAATCACTGGCCAGCAATTGATGACAGCCATTACAGTTTTGAGATGGATGGTCTTTTGTTAACTGTAAATGTTAAATATAACAATACTAGTAAAATGGTCTTGTATTTATTGAGTGAAGATGAGTAATAAAAATTTATCATCCTTAATGAGCGTAGCAATGTTAAAAATGTATAAAAGCACTTAACCTGAGATTCAGGAAGGGATTATTTGGTATGTTTTTCTATGATATTTTGATCAGAACTAAAATTTTTGAAGAGTTTTCATAAAATAAACCTATCAAATCATTATAAGTAAAATGCATACATATAAAGTGGAACCAACCATTAAATGTCTCAAAAAATCTTTCCCAATTGCTCAAAAACAAATAACCTCACTAAGCCAAAGGTATATGTGCATTTGTTTAGTTAGTTTTCTTTTGTAATCTTATATTAAAATATTTTTATGAATAAAGAATCTTATTTTGTATCTTCTTCTAAAATCTCTAATGATTCCTGTTTCCTGAGAATTGTGTATTGCATTATACAACTGACATATTAGTAAAATCTAATCTTAAAATGTTTTACCTGAAAAAGATCTGAATCAATTCGTGTAATAACTGTAAGAGTAATGGAGTATATGATATCTTAAATATATATTAACCACATAGATATACTCTTTTTTCACAAACATATTCTATCTGTTTTTTCATTCACAAGGCATCACCCAAAACAAGTGGAATTATCGTGGCATGTTAGTGTAGTGGTCAGCATACCTACCTGGCAAGTGGGAGACCTGACTTTGAGTCTCAGTCATGGCGCTATTTTTCATTTCTGATTAACAAGGTGCAACCAAGTTATTTATGATTCAATTCTGACACAGAATTTCTTTAATGATATCGCTAATCATTTATCAAAAATTCTTGCTTTATATTTATAAAAACAGGAGAATCCTTGATTGCGAGACCTTGAAGCAAGTCTTTGGATATTTATATAGAGACCATTATTCTTCTTATATTATTGAGAAACTAAGTAGAATGTCCAGAAAAGTAAATGAGCAATAATATATCTGAACAGCATATGCCTTAACCAAATATCCTCAAAATACAATACTAATAAGAATATTGCTGTAAGAGATAGCAGACCAGTCCCTTCTCCCAATTATAAAAGGTAAGGAAAATGAAATTATATAAATGATAAAGATAAATTAATTTATCCATATCTATATTATGCATTATAAGAGAACATTTCACTCAGTCATATTAATCAGGTACACAATTCATTGTTTATTCTCAATGAATAATTTTTCAGCATTTTAAATAATTACGATCACCCAGTGGAAGAAGCATTATGCCAATATAAACCATGATTAAGAATTTATGCCATTGAGTGGTGACTAACTATAACAGTGAGCCACTAATCTTAGTATTCAAAATTACATGACCCATTTATCTACCTTATTCTGTAAATTACATTATCATTAATAAAAGCTAAAACTTCATTCAAGTAAAATTATTAAAATAGTACGCGTAAGAGATTGTTAGCCTATACATTAAAGACTGAATATAGGAAAATATAATTATTTATATTCACACATAATGCAAAGAATGAGCATAAAGACACTTGAAATTATTACAGTATGTAAGTTATGACCCTGTCAAGAAATGTGGATATCATCAGAAGATTAATTCCTTCCATTACGAAATACCATAGCTGCAGTGCATTATAGACAATTGCTAAAACATATAAATCCTCAATATATATTTTTTTGAGATAAAGTAACAATAAATCACTTAGATATTTCATATAACAACAAAATAAAAAGAATGATAGCTTGTAAATACCTGCATCTGATTTTGGATTAAAACGACAGATAATTAAGATATGTAATAATATCATCAGCTATACTATATATATGACAGATGAAAGCCTCCCCAAACATTTTCCAATTCTCTCCATTTTGATCCTCCCATAATCAGTTTACACTAAGTTACTTGATGATAACTGTTCCATTGATCTTCTCAATGGTGGTAAATTTATATAGATATGTAAGCTGTAATTGGTAGGAATATATACAAATTAAGATATAATATCCATGACATTTTGTGATATGAAAAGTAAATATTAAACAAATATCTTCTTAAAGTTCCACCTCCATTTTATATCCTCCCTGTATTTTACATCACTAGACAGTTAACCCAATTTGCTGTTGATGATAATTATTTGATTTAATTATGTTCTAAAATTTTTCTTAAAAACTTGTAGAGCTTAAATCTTAATCCCAAAACACATGAACTTATAAAATTGTATGCGATTATATGGTTTTAATAATGAAAAAATACAATACCAATACACAAATTTACAGAGCTTTTTCATATTTATCACAATTAAACTATGAGGATCTTCATTAATCAGTAGAAATAAGAATTAAATCTAAAATTATTTAAGTAATCACAATTCACTTGCATAGGAGAAAGTAAGATAAAATTTGATTAAATATTTTGTAATAAGAACTATTTATAAATTTGAATAAGATCTCAAACAGATCTGAAAAAATTGAGTCAAAAGAGTTTAAAAACCATCTATCATGTTTCAGCAAAAGTAGATATCAAAGATTGAGGATACATCCTACAGAGATCAACTATAATTTTGTTAGCATTCCAGCTAATATTTTATTTAAAAAGAATTAAACGAGCTTTCCTTATCTGTAACATATAAACCATAATTAACAATATCATCTCTTTATCAATCTACGGTTTATTAACACTTTTTCCATATAAAAATATTTATTAATACTGTATATATTACCCTTACAAAATTTTGAAATAAACAGTAGATAAATACCTTCAAGTGTTATAAAATAATACGAAAAACAATAAATGCTTTTATTAATAATATTTCATCTTGCACTTATCAAATTCTTGGATTAAAACAGTGTATAAACATTGAGACAAAAAGTCTTCTACATAGGATCTCTCAAATTATAAAAAGAGAAATAATAGCCTGAATCATTTTCAAAAGTAACAACTGATAGGTACTAATTTCTGCATCCTTATCAATAAAGAAGTGCCAATATTTAAGTATTCTATATATCAATTATATAAAAATAATAAAAACAGAGTTAGAATCGACAGCTTGAGCTAAGTCTTCATGGTATGGATCCATCAGAAACAAATGTGGACACAAACTTTTCTTATGGTATTATAAAATTTTGTGTTATCTTTTGTTCCAAAACAGTTACTTTGTTGTTATGTTTATTGTGATGCCTGCATATTACTGTTTATATTATCACATTTACATTCATATTTTATCACATTTACCAGATATAATAACACATGATAAGAAGGGCTTAATAAACACAGGACTTAATCCTTACAGATTTTATGGAATGAAGAAAGACGGAAGTACTTAATATAATTAATAACAAGGATTAATTATGTCGTAGGACTAGTTAAATAATAACCTAAGAGGCATTCAATTCTAACTAACATTTTATAATCATGTCCATTTAGTTGAATATCATATAAGTGTTAGAGCACAATTGACTAAAATACCTCTTCCAGGCTTTTGACTATACATTTTATATGAAAATAACAGTTGATAGGAAAATATGATTTGTTCAAAGAAGAATAAGATAGCCTTGAAATAATTTATATTCACAGAGAATAGGATACTAGAAAATCAACTGTAAAATGTAAGTTGCAAATATATTACATTTACAAAAGACTGAATTAATTAAGTCAATTACATCCAATCAATAGACAAGTCCCATTTCTGTTTCTTGATCAAGTTTTTGAAGGAATTCATATCAGTTCGAGTTATTTTCTTGCAAGACCATAGCTTAATGAATTTTAAAGGACCAGAGAGGTGTAACATAGAGTGAACAAAATGAGCTGTTATATTGTGACAATTTTCTAATTCCAATTCCCTGAGATTCATAAATTTTTGGCCTTCTACCAAAACTTGGCTCAAGAGAGAGTCAGAGAGGGTAGTTGATTCACGCACAAAAATATTTTCTAGGACTGGAGAAGAAAGTAGCTCTTTCATATGCAGATCAGGAAGATCTGTCTTTGTCTGGTCACCACCATCTTCATAGTTTCTTCTCCTAAAATGATAATATAAAAAGGTTATTATTATTCAAATTTCCATTAGAATTATGTATGTCACAATCAATAGTTCTGCAACTAATAAACTGGTTTGAGGTTCTGCATTTATTTATTTTGTAAGCCAAATATGTTGGACCATCATATGCTGTGTTTTAAATAGGGAAATGAGATAATGAGATGTAATACTTCAGGATTATGAAAATTTCATAATTTCATTTTTTATATTTGGATTGGCAATGATTAAAGTTAGTATTTCTGACTATGATTCACATAAATCTTCCTAAAAAATAACATTTTTCAGTTTCATCTATAAATTAATAAAATAATTAATAAAGCTGACTCTCAAAGAAATGAAGTATTGTTTTCATCAACATAATCACCACTATCAAAGAAATACATATATTAATTAAAAATTTTCAATTTTTTTAATTATCTTACAGAGAATTACCATTAAGTGTAATTGCTTTTTATGGTGAAAAAGAACCTAAATATGTAGTTAGTGTTCAAATAATGGAGGAAAGAAGAAACATTCTTATAATAAGTCTCTGTCTTTAATTTTAAATATATGATCATATTTTAGAATACAAGAATACCTAAACTACCAAGAATAAATCTAAAATTTCATAAAAAAAACTTGATATTTTATCACTGGCCTACAGCATCTTGCATACATGAACTGCAGAATACCAACTAATTTAACCTCCTCTATATCCATATGTTCTTCCAGGAAGAAATACTTTACTCATCCTCTATTAAATCATCAGTTAGCCTCAATCTCTAACTATATCTCTATGACCATGGTCTAATATAATTTCCCTGATAATTTATCCTTACCTTCTCATAGTTTTCTTTATAATTTAAATGTGTTTGTATCTACTTGCAGCTTAAAAATTTTTCCATCTCATTATTTATCTTGGAGTGCTTTATAAACAGTTAGGGTTTTCATAGAACATCACAACAGACAGTTAAATGTGTTTAATTGCTTTACTGGTGGAACATAGATTATTAATTTTACTTTATTGTAAATTTCATAATGCTAATGTTGTTTGCCAATGATTAGTAAGAAGTAAATTTTCCAATCATATGTGTAATAGACTAACTTATGGTACCTCAATAAGTTATTATTTTATGTTTTTACCTGAATTTATTGTGTGCAATTTTTTCCTCTTAGGATACATTTAGTAATTTAATAGTTTTTAGTTTAGTTTTTTTTTTAATCTTTCAATTAACACTAGGGGATGATTTCCTTTTGATGTATATAATTTTTCCTAAGCTTCACCAACATTTATGAATTCTGCAATTATTCTTTCTGATTTGACTTAATTTCAATACCTTTTATTATTTAACATAACTTCTTAGATTCAAAGGGTTAAATGGAAAAGGACCTTTTCAGTTTCAATTTTGTCTTTATAAAGAGGTTATACTAATAATTATCAAGGGGACTTGGAAATTGGAACACAAAGATTGAAATCAATGAAAGGGAAAATTATGTTTGAAAGAAGAAAAAATTGAGAGTTAAAACTATCATTTAACCTATATTTACATTTGATTAATAGAACATCTCTAAGTAAATACAACTTACCATTGGTCGGGGACTTTCCCTGAAGCATAATACCACATACAGACTAATGTAAGCTTCTTCAAACACTGAAAGTAGTTTCTCTTGGAAGATTGATGAGAATTTCCTTCGCTTATTGCTTTTGAGTAACCTTTATTAAAAGCTAAATTGAGATCTGTAAGAGCAGGACAGCACATTCCAATCACACCAATGTCCACATAGGGAGGGCATTCCGCAAGAGACAAAGTAGTGATGAACTGACCACAAGTTTGAAGAACTATAAGAATGCCATTGGCGAATAAGTCTTTACATTTACTTCTTGCATTCCATTCCTCATTCTGAGAATCTACTAAAACATTGAAAACCTCTAGTCTTCTAAGTTTGCAAAGAGAGAGAAAAGCATCAGGGGATTCACTGTACCTGTAAACAAAGGAATACTGACAAATAAATTGATATCTATATACATACATCATCACAGTGGTTAATTGCCCCAAATAATGGCCCACAGTGATGTCCTGCTGACCTACTTGTGCATTTAAGCCACCCTATATATTTTAGAGTAGTATTCTTCCTTGCCATTCCCAGAGTTGATTCTGGGAACTAGCTTAAGTCATCAAGGAGGTGATACTGTTTAAAACTACACCAGGGTAAATATTAAGCATACAAGTCTCCAAAATCTAAATGAAAAAATACTCTACTAGAACAATATAAGTACTTATCAGTTTCCACTAAGTACTTATCAGTTAAAATGCGTTATTCTATTTCATATTCATTATTATTTAAAATCTAATTTGTAAACAAATTCTGTAACTTATATAAAGTAATAAAAAAACTTAAACTTAAATAAAGTAACTTCAATCATACCAATAAAAACAGCTTTGTAAATTTCCACAGAAAATTTGTTTTTTCCCTGTGGAAATTTACAAAGTTGTTTTTATTACAATGGCATTCCACAAAGTCAGGTCTTCTCACATTGATTTCATTCAATCATACTTTTTATAGCTGATTTACAGTTATATCAATAACAATTGGAATAAAGGGTAAATCAAATGAAAAAAATCTATCTATTATCAGCACAATCTTTACTTATCATGAATATATTTTCATAAAGTTTATTATAATAGTTTTCAAAACTGTCCTAAATTAAAAATAATTAGGTTTAGCACCTAAGTGAAAAGAAGAAAAATTACCTGTATCCAAGTATATGCACCTCTTTAGCATTGGGGCAGAGTTCAACAGCTAAGCTTAATGAACGCTGGAAGGTAGAGCTCCTATTAGATAATATGCTGTTGTCAGCAAACAATGACCTAAGGGAATATTTTGGTACAGCAGAACCAGAATCCCAATCCTTAAGGTGCATTCGTTCTAAGACAGTCACCACATCAGGATGGTTTAATATTGTGAGATTTGGAAGATTTCGTATTGCTGCTTCAACTCCTATCAAACCCACCTATAAAAATGATATGATACATTAATATAAGAGTAAAGGACACAAGAAATGCTAATTTGAATATTTTAGAATTTAACAGAAAATAAGTAACAAATGTTGATAAATGGAATATATATGTGTCAGGTGGGAAAATACAAAATTGGGCATTTCACTTTGTCCAACTAACGAAGCACATTTTATTAAAAAAAAGAACGCTGTCATAAGTAAAGTCACTCTAGATCTCTAACACGAATGATATTAATACCAAACTTATAATAAACAAGAGGAAAAAATTAGCATTTCAATTACTGAGAAGTTTACTGAAATTACCGTATTTTTCGGACCATAAGACGCACCTGGTTTTTAGAGGAGAAAAATAGTACAAAAAATATTCTGAACCAAATAGTGTAATAAAATATTTAATAATGTATAACAGAATAATATTTGAACCATATAAACTGAACAGCAGTCTACAGTGGCATTAAGAACCATTATCATGCATAAAGACAAAGGTTTGAGTACTCTAGTCCAGGGGTCTCCAAACTTTCCAGCCTCAGGGCCATACTGATTACTCCAGCAAGTTCCAAGAGCCAAAACCACATTATACCAATTACATAAATCTCATTAGTATTTCATAGGTCATTTTGCTTGTTATAAGTTATGTTTTTATTTCAAATTTATAAAATGTTAGTTGGATTCATTTCAATAATTTGTTAGTTATTATATCCTGAAGTTAAATTTTCTGCATATTATACATGTCTTTACTCATTACAATTCTGTGTTTCTTTATTCAACTTATCACAAAAACAATAAGCCAATAACAATGTTATGAGTAGATAGCCCATGAACATATCAATGTAGATGTCATATTAATAATTATTCAACATAAAATTAGAATTCTTCAGTGAACTAAATTTAATTTCCTATAAAAAATATGTTCTCTAAAAGGAGTTTTCAAGTATGCTAGCTCTCTGCGGGCCAGACAAAATCTGTCCGCGGGCCAGATGTGGCCCTTGGGCCGTAGTTTGGAGACCCCTGCTCTAGTCTTCTGAAAACACCGTGCACTGCTGTGTAGTGTAACACCGCCTACTACATGCTATCCTCCATTAGCATACGGCGGTGACACAGCACAGAGCAGCATCGCGCCTCCTGCAAATGCCCGGCATTAGTGTCAGCGGGTCCCGCTGCAGCTCTGATACAAATGCCCGGCATTAGTGTCAACGGGTCCCGCTGCCGCTCTGCTTCTATTCGGACCATAAGACGCAGGCACTTTTCTCCCCACTTTTTGGTGAAAAAAAAGTGCGTCTTATGGTCCGAAAAATACGGTACTTAATTACAGAAGTGAATTGGTAACAGGTTGAAGAAGAAAAGATCAAACCAGAATTGATTTTGGTAAGTTGAAATTGATATTTATTTACAATTAAATTGAATATTGGATGTATTATTTTTTGAGGTGTTGAGGTTATTATTTGCTGAGGTCCATGAAATAAGGAATTTTTCTGAACAAGTATTGAGATATGAAATTACAGTTCTAAAAATAATCATCTATTCTCTTAATTTTGAATGATATATTTTAAGGTAATCAGTTTTCTATATGTAAGAAATCATCCAACTACAAAGTTTATAATTTTTTAAAATATTATTTTGGAAATTCATTGTTTATTTATTGCGGAAGAATTTGAAACCATAATGACATAAGGATTCATTACTTTCAGTAACCCAAACACAATTCTGATGTAGGAACATACAAATACCCATTACTAAGAAGCTGGGTCTATCAATTTCAGTATAAACAGTAATTGAAGAATTATGTTTTAATGTATCATTACATCATACCAATGTATTCCTTCTTGGATCCCTCTCAAAACCACAACTTAAATAACTAAAAGTTAATGAAACTTATTCATAAGAAGGAGTCTAAAATACAATTAGTTACCAATTATTTTTCAAATTAACTTAATTATCACCAAGTAAAGATGAATTCACAGAATTAAGAAACAACTTGATTTAATTAAAAAAATAAGAACTGATAAATTACATGAACTATGGATTTTATTAATTACTAAGTAATAGTAACAGACCTTTGTGTCCTGGATTAGCAGCCTTGAAAGAAGTTTACACTTTCCAAAAACTCCACTAGATCTAGAAGAATCATATTGAGTTTCCTCATCAACACAAAGATATTTAATTCCTCTATCAGTCACATGAGCTGAAGCAGTAAGGTTTAGATCCCTATTTGAAAAAAATTTCCATCAGTAAAACCAAATATTGACTAGTGCATTTTAAATGAGGTTCTATCCCGTTTAGCTTTCAATGCTACAGATAACACTGTAGTGAATTATACATTCTTTCTTTTGATTTTATTTTGATATCTCATCACCTTGGCTCTCAAGTAAACCTCTGAAAATTTATAAGCAATGTAACCTCTGGTTAAATGTAACACTAATATTATTTTTTAAGTATGGAAACTTTCTTAGTTTGACTATTAATCTGGGAAAAGTGGAAGATGATGTCAGAGAGAGAGATTCATCATATTAACCAGAGACGATGTCAATTAATTAAAGCACAGAAAAAATACATTAGAGACGTTCAGAAGATAAAAATGGCAATGTGGAGATGTCAGAAGAAAATACCATCATTTACCTCAATTTAGGGCAATTTGCTCCCAATGCTCCAAGGACATCATCATTAACACACGTCCAACTTAAATCCAAAATTTCTAAATTTTCCAAGCAAACAAGGGCATCTTTTAAGTTACTTATGGGAAGCTTGGTGCAGTGTGACAGATTTAATTCTTTTAAAATATGCTGAAATAAAATTGAGTAATTTCATGATCTGGGCCTAAAATTAATTTTTTTTAAGTTGAAGAGGAGACAAAAAAATATAAGCTATACATTCACTTCATCACTGACCTTGCAACGGAAAGATATGAAGTTAAGCACAGGGGAAAGATTAATGCTTTCCTTAGATAGATCCAATCTACTAAGATTTGAAGTAACTAACAGTTGTAGATGATGGCGCCGTAACCTCAAGGGCTCGTGCTTCAATGTTTCTATTAAATCACTCACTAATGATCCAGCTGTAAGATATATGATTATGGTAAGTAAGTATTTAGTATTGTCAAGTAGTCCAAGAAATGTAAATTATTCAGTTATAAGAATAGGAATGATAGATAAAGTAGTGACAGAATACTCTGACAAATGATAAATATAAAAAAATTTAAGAAATTATCAGGAATATATTCAGTTTAAGCGAACATGATACCACAGTATCACAATGAACGATGTTTGTGTTTCAGTGGTTAATAATATATAATTACTTGTAATCAATACATTTATCTCTGAAAACGGAGACAACTAGAAATTATTTTGCTGTCATTTAAATAAAAAGATAAGTAAGAGGAATTAATATTACATTTTATTATTAACTAATACAATTCAAACTTTAATTATATTTCATCAAAAATTGCGAATGCATTCAAAACTTACGTAGGCAATCAAAGGGTCCGTTAATATACAGAAACTGTCCTTGACCAACAAAATTATCAAGGTAATCCTTGCACCACATTTTGTCCATATTTTTCGCAATACTCAGTAAGCATATTGTTTTAAAACTCTTCACTGACTTTCGTTGAGGCATATTGTTAAATTCTGTAAAAAAAATATTAACCAAATTTAATAATGAAAGTCAACCACTGAGGGTTAAGTTACAGACTTGTACAGTTAAATATGTTTTTCTATACACTCTTCAAGGGAAATTTCAACAGATTGAATTGTTAGGATTAAGTTTTATTGGTAAACAATAGGCAGCTAATCGTTTTACTTTGCTTTAATACTATTTAAAAAATGTTAGTTATCTTCATTTTTCACCTAAAACTTGCAAGGATACCACGACCTTCGAAAACGCTCCCAAAAAAAATCATATTTAACTAAAAACGTTAAAATAAAATATTTCTACACATTCCTTTTCTTAAGCACATATTCCTTAAAAATGAAGGAATATTAGCAAAGGATTCACAATTACATTTAATTAATAACAACTCAGCAAAATTAAGAGAACTTAACAATAAACCTTATAACTTCAAAATTTATCAAAGAGATTCTTTAGAATATTTTTTAATAAAAGATCTCGATAAAATTTCCTTGTATGCATGATGAAAACGGTTACTTACATTAAATAAATACTACTCTATTTAGGTCAGTAGAGTGCTATCTGTAGCTTATTTTCGATAATTATATTAATATTTCATTTTAATTAGAAAAGGTACAACACAAAGATTCAATTGTGAAACATCTGTCAAATATTTTCGCTGTTCAATTAACAAGAGAGGCGAATTAAACGCTCAAAATTTTTCAAGAGGACCAAACGCTTGCGCGCGCTCTTTGTTCAATGAACGCACGCCTGAAATTATTTATTGCAGATATACTGGACTTGAAAGTATCAGTTGAAGACAATTCTTATATTTTAAATAATTTACATTTTAAAGCTATTGAGATTGTTGGAATTGTGAAACATAAGAAGGGTTTGCGTAATAATGTTACTTCGTATCAAGGTTCTTCAGTGCCCTTTTGTCAAATTAAATAAAATTCTGGGTCTATTGCTGTATTTCAATTTTCTAATCAATCATATATCTTCACAGTGGACGATGGAACAGGGGTAATTGAATGCATACGCTTTAATGAAGAGAGAGCACTTCCACAAATCAGGGTTGCTGTGAAAATGGTAATTTTTAAGTATTTTCTATTTTATTTAACCAAGATTTAATCGGTTAAAATCCTATCTGTTTTGATGAAATGAAATTTGCAGATTTTAAAAATTGTGTATGCAATTTTCTTCTGAAACGTATTGAATAAATCTTCCCATTTTTATATAAATTTTGTAATTATGAACGTAATAATTAGTGTTCAGGTGCATATTTAGAGGAAGTATCTATAGCATGAGAGATGCTTCTCAGTATGCAGATTTTTTTCAAACAAAATCTAATTTAAAATTGGAACTTTAAATTCACCTGTAGATCTCATGTTCTAAATTGGCAATAGCAGGTTGCATTTCGTCATGCATTCATGTTTTCTTTATCTTGATCACAAATTTTACAGGTAAGCAAATTGTTATTGGAGAGAGTCAATAGGGTCATTGCCTCTGAAAAAGATTTGCAAGTTGGAACTACTGTGAAAATACAAGGTTATATTGTGGAATACAAGGGGAAGAGGGAGATTCGAATAAGAAGAATTAGTATCCTTTTCATTCTTATTTTCTGGCTGTAAGTAATTGTATAGAAAATACATTTGCCTGATGAGCAGATTTCCGGAGAGTAACAAGGAAGGATATTCCCTACAGATTATCTCATTTACTTATCATTCACCTACAGTTATTTTTACTTTTTTATGATATCATTAATTTGGTGCCTAATGTTGCAGAAGATACTATTCAGTTATTTCATTTAGCCGATAAAGTCAATAATGTACTGTTTGCAATTACCCATATATAATATAAAAATCACCCCAATTAATGATAGTTCTGTTTTTTGGAGTCCGAAACAAAATTTCTCTTCTACTAGTGTCTCGTAGAAATATAACTTTCACATGAATCGTGATGGTAGTCTTTTGATAGATAATATAGTGCTTGTATAATAATATCATATTTTTAATGAGAACAAATAACTATATATTTATGATAATTTACCTTAGAATTTTATGTATTAATTCCTCAAGAAACTAAGTCGGAGAACGATTACTTTTTATTTAATTATGTTAAACCTGTTCTTTTTCTCAAAATCAATTCCGTTTCTTTCTGTGTATGAATACAATTATTTTAGCATATCTTCATCATTACATAAATAAATTCAATTTCTGCATCAGATTTAATATTATTCATCAAATTTTATTTAAATTAATCCTCTCTTACTTTTATTCTGGAGTTTCTTCCTGTTCTACTTATCATTAGAATCCCATTTTTGACTGCCTTTTCTCAAATATCATTGTTTTACTCTGTGCCAAGACTTTCTA
Organism: Pantala flavescens; assembly: GCA_020796165.1. NCBI lineage: Eukaryota > Metazoa > Arthropoda > Insecta > Odonata > Libellulidae > Pantala > Pantala flavescens. The sequence goes on from CM036883.1 coordinate 10,103,810, forward strand.
GTTGTCTGACATATATCAATACTTTTCTCTAACTTATATCTTCAATCAGTATATTAATTTCTTCCATTAATTAACCTCCATCCATGCATTCACTTAAGGTTATTGTTACTTTATGTTTTTAATATACGCATATGCTCTATTTCTGTATATTTATATAAATTTTTGATTCTAAGTAAGTAATGATTTCTATCTGTCATTTAATCTAGATGTGTTAAATAAAAATAATTAGCAAGAGGACACCTATATATTACTATGAGAAACAAAGCATCAGTGGATACTAAGTAGTATCTGTTGTGTAAACCAATTGTAAAAACCATTTAGCAAATAGGGAATGAATATTATTTTATATTCTCATTGCATCAACATGCTACTCAGTAATGAACTATTATAGAAAGAATTAGTATATGGATGATTTACCAAACATGAACATCAAACATGAAGTCTTACTCACTTAAAATGATAGTGTATTAGTATTAGATATTTCAATTCAAGAATACTTACCATCTTGAATGATCTCTAAAAATATATATTGTGCTATAAAATTAATATTTCCTAGCTTAACTTAGTGGAATAATTGTAACATATCGAAAAATGACTTAGTAGGTTTCCATAGATAATTTTATTTCTCTTACTCTGATGATTTTCCTATAATTGTACCTGAAGATGTTAGCTCAATAACGAAACTGGATGAGAAATAATATTATCAGTGAAAAAGTACAAAGTCATTTGCAATATGTTATTTATTGTAATGGATGTAATTTATTGAAAATTATCCTGGATGATTTCTTGAAAAGGGATAAAACATGAATTAACCATAAAGAGGAAGAGTTCCTTATTTTCTCATATGTAATTTCTATCTTTATGAACTTCAGAATTTATTAATACACGTGAAAATATACTTGTGGGAGTCAACTTCTGAGGCATTGATGTCTTTTAGTATGATCTCACCTCTCAGGTACCCTTTTCCATATAAAGGTAGATTTTGAAAAATGATTCATGCGACCTCAAAATTTCTTCCTTAACTTGAGATTAGTACCTATTATGGATAGGAATCAAGAACTCTTTCACCTGTATGAGAAGTTGGCCTTGTATGAAGAAATATATGGTACGAGGCAATTGGAACCTACTCAGTAGGTCAAGGATGCAGAGATCATCAGTTCCATTCTTAAAGTATCATGGATGTGATTCTAAACAACCAATTTTGCAGCTTAAATATTGGGTATCTTGGTTTATGATATCTAAGCATTGGATTTACCAATCAGTTATTGGTCTTGAATGTCATTCAGCACAGTTTTTCTTAGTATAATGTATGCTAATTTCAATAAACAATTTTCAATACTGTTAACCAAGTTGAAATTTTTTTTTCTTAAAATGGTATAGCATGATGTAAGGCAGAAATTAATCTCATAAAAACTCATTTTATAAAAAGTAATTGGTACAAAGAAGCATTTGTCTAAGTTGAGAGTATGTTCTAGCATTCTTCTTATTCCATTGAGACTATCTCTAGGAACTTAAATATTTTGCTTATGTGAATGACTGAAGTTTGCATAACTAAGGAACTGTTTACTACGATGAGCAATATCAACTAGAGTTAAATTCATTCTAATTAAATTCCTCTAAAAAGTGATAAAGAGAATCTTAAACAGCAGAAATTTAACACTATGAAAATGTAACTGCTACCTGCCCTACCTTTAAATTAGTAAATCCTTCCCAATTATTAGGTAATATATATTTTGCAGAGTTCTGTAGTAATTATCAAGGATTCATGGCTAGGTATTAATAGATAACACAAGAAATAATGTTGATGAAATTTTTATTGTAAAAAAATTCAACTGAATCGAAATGTAATAGCTTGGTTTCAAATTTTTAAATAATGACATGAAATAAGTGAAAATAATGCCAATGAATTAAATTAGTGAACAAATGCAATAATCAAGATAGGAACTAAGGATTGATTTAATCAACTTCCTCGATGGTTGGTCCGGATCCGGGAGCAGCGCCTCCAGCACCTGGGGGCATACCTCCAGGCATTCCTGGACCTCCGGCTCCGCTTTGGTGCAATTTCATAATGATGGGTTGGCAGACCTGCTCGACTTCCTTCTGCTTATGTTCGTATTCTTCCTTCTCGGCAAGTTGGTTGCAATCGAGCCATTTGATGATTTCGTCGCACTTGTCGAGGATGGTTTTCCTATCAGCTTCGGATATCTTATCCTTCAGTTTCTCGTCTTCAGCAGTGCTCTTCATGTTGAAGCAATAAGACTCCAAGCTGTTCTTAGCTTGCACCTGCTGCCTCTGCTTCTCATCCTCTGCCTTGTACCTTTCAGCATCGTTTACCATCCTCTCAATCTCCTCCTTGCTGAGTCTGCCCTTGTCGTTCGTGATGGTAATCTTGTTCTCCTTTCCGGTAGACTTGTCGATGGCCGTGACGTTCAGGATACCGTTTGCGTCGATGTCGAAGGTAACTTCAATTTGTGGAACTCCACGTGGTGCGGGAGGAATGCCGGTAAGCTCAAATTTGCCCAAAAGGTTGTTATCTTTGGTCATGGTACGCTCTCCTTCGTACACCTGAATCAAGACACCAGGCTGATTGTCGGAATAGGTGGTGAAAGTCTGAGTCTGTTTGGTTGGAATGGTGGTGTTCCTCTTGATGAGGGCTGTCATGACACCTCCAGCGGTCTCAATACCAAGGGAGAGAGGAGTGACATCGAGAAGAAGGAGATCCTGCACGGCCTCGGACTTGTCGCCATGAAGAATGGCAGCTTGAACAGCAGCTCCGTAAGCGACGGCCTCATCAGGGTTGATGGACTTGTTGAGCTCCTTGCCGTTGAAGAAGTCTTGCAGAAGCTTCTGAATCTTCGGGATACGAGTGGAACCTCCAACAAGTACTATGTCATGGATCTGAGACTTGTCCATCTTAGCATCGCGGAGAGACTTCTCGACAGGTTCCAAGGTGCTACGGAACAGATCTGCGTTAAGTTCTTCGAATCTGGCCCTTGTGATGGAAGTGTAATAATCGATTCCTTCGAATAAAGAATCGATCTCAATACTGGCTTGGGTGGAGGAGGACAAGGTACGCTTTGCCCTCTCACACGCAGTTCTCAGTCTTCTGATGGCCCTCTTGTTAGGAGTAAGATCCTTTTTGTACTTCCTCTTGAATTCTTGGACGAAGTGGTTGACCATTCTGTTATCAAAGTCCTCTCCTCCCAGATGAGTGTCTCCTGCGGTGGACTTGACTTCGAAGATGCCATCCTCGATGGTCAAAATAGAGACATCGAAGGTACCACCTCCCAAATCGAAGATCAATACGTTACGTTCTCCGGTTCCCTGAAGGATTAATATGATTGATTAGACGACAGTGATAAAATTAAATTTCAACCTGATTCACTCACTAATTAATTCGGTAGAAACTGAATTTCCTCGTTGATATCTTACCTTCTTATCGAGACCGTAAGCAATTGCAGCGGCAGTCGGCTCATTAATTATCCTAAGAACGTTTAATCCGGCGATGGCTCCGGAGTCCTTAGTAGCCTGCCTTTGAGAATCGTTGAAGTAAGCTGGTACAGTGATTACAGCATTGGATACTGTCTTGCCGAGGTACGCTTCCGCAGTTTCCTTCATCTTGGTGAGGACCATGGAGGAAATTTCTTCAGGGAAAAAGGTCTTTGTTTCTCCCTTGTACTGAATCTGAATCTTAGGTTTACCTCCATCGCTTACGACTGTGAATGGCCAATGCTTCATGTCGGACTGCACGGAGGCATCCTCGAATCTCCTACCGATGAGACGTTTGGCATCTAAAAGTGACAAAATCAACGCTATCAGTATCAATATCAAAAAAGTTTATACTAAAATGAGTTGCGTACATTTATCGCATATCAGATACTAAAGAAAATAATACTTACCAAACACAGTATTATTGGGATTCATGGCCACTTGATTTTTCGCGGCATCACCAATAAGTCGCTCGGTGTCCGTGAACGCCACATAACTGGGAGTGGTCCTATTTCCTTGGTCATTGGCAATGATTTCCACCTTTCCGTGCTGGAACACTCCAACACAGGAGTAGGTGGTTCCCAAATCAATACCTACTGCAGGAACTTTTGCCATCTAATGGTAATAAAAAAATCAATACGTTAGACTTATATCTCAAGTCCGGCATTTACCTTAAAATACTTAAAGGCAATCTTCAAACATAGATATATTTAAGAAATTACATTTAAGTCCACTAACTTACCTTTACTATCGCACTGTAGTATATGAATCACAAATTTCAGTCAGACTTTTCGTCTTAGCTTACTCTCGCTGCTATCTTACTCACTTCTCGTGTGCAACTCGATTGAGGCAACGGAAGTACCGAAGAGCTTATATAGCTGTTCCTCGTTTCTATGACTGACTCAAAGGTTCGAGAAGCTTCCACGGCTCTCAGCCAATCCCAAGCAGGCTAGCGTTTCTTCCGGTCGTTCTGATTGGCTATCCAAATATGACTCTCCAGATATTTCTGGACTGCTGGATTCGAAAACTCCAGATATTGCCCGAAAGAATAAAATTATGCAGCAATTTAGCGGAATTTGAGTTCATGTAAAATTTAATTCAATTTTTCTGAGATGAAATACCCTTATAGTATCTTATATCTTTCCAAATTACAATCGCCATTTAAAAGTTCAATATCAATGCTTAACCTTGACTGAAATCTCTAAATTATTAAATTTTGTTGACAATTGTTGTAAAAGCTCTACCGGTATTACTACAAATAATGTCATTATAAGTAAGGTGACCAGTACGACTGTCTTTTTGGCTAAATAGATTGCAATTTGTTGCCAGAACCATGTGACATACTTACTCATTTCGCATCAGGTTACTGAGATAATAAATTACTTACTACGATAATGATATCAAGGGAAGGGAAAGGATTGAAGAACTACGTTGAATCCAATTATAAGGACGAAATCCTCGAATTTCAATCTCATCCTGTAAACCATGTGATCGTTTCCCATTGCAATTCAATGAACAGCCATTAGTTTTACTTGACATTTATGTTTATTTTAGATTAATTCATGAAATATTTGGAAATTCTCTACGTCTCAATTGGAATCACTGATATTTTTGTTGAAATAGCATAAATGTATGACGAAGCATTCAAGGATTCTCAAATTTTGAGTATGAATATTCCAGATCATCAACGTAATGTCATGATTTTGTATTTAATTCTATTACATCTGTAGGCAAAGGATTGCTATAATGTAGTTCAACGAGACTTGAAGTCATTCTGCCTTAGGACTACGACATTTATGCAAGTGATTATGAGCCTCACCACCATTATTATAATTATAAATACACCCACCATGGCGTTTTTGTTACTATTGAGGTTGGATATGAGTTTTGAAGTCAGTTGCAGAACAATCAGGTAAAAGGTTTGGTTGAATGTGAGTTGCATATTTAATAGTTATATTAAGTATAACGGAGGCATTGATATTTCAATTTTCTTTCGTCGGTTTTCAATATCTATCATACATATCATTCTAATACTATGCTGGAATCTGAAAGCACGCATGAGCATCATCTTCCGCAGCACAATTGAAGAAGTTATTCATAGCGTCCGTTTGTTTGGTATCACAACAGAAATTAAATATAATTTTTCGTTGGGCCATCTGAAATTTTTTAATGATACAATTATTGCTTGCGCAAGTAAGTACTATACTTCATTTGCGCTATGTCCTTGGAATATGCTAGATCATGGCTTCCGATTACTAAGACTGTTTGATAACGATTCAAATGAAACTATTAATGAGATGAAGTAGTGATTTTTAACAAAAAAGTAATATAATTATATCAAAATTTATTTGCAAAACATGTCTGGTACATTTTTAAAGAACCTTTTCATCATTTGTTAATCATTCTTGCATTGTATTCCTCTTAGTTTCACTATTGCTCAGCATTTTGTGCAATAAGTGCAGTGCCTTGTATTATCCAGTAACTATCAGGCCTTATTGTTGGTAGTAGAACAGCCATTATGAAATTTGTACTCTGACCTGATGTGGATAAAATACCAGCTTGTTGAGGGGTTTTGTACATTGGACAAATGTATTTTTTTGAATTCTCGTCCACAAAGACCGTTTCTTTAGGAACAATGTGCATAACCGGAAAAGCAGGATTCAGTTCTCCTGGAAAAAATACATAAATTATGCAGTTGCATGCTTGTTTGTAGCAAATTATTTAAATATTCTTCAGGCTAAGTTAAAACCAGGATGTATATATATTTATATTCAATTTAAAACAGAAGGAATCCTTCAATAACTTATTTAAAGAGTCAGTTTGGTATCAGAAGCAGTACTTTACATAAATATGATAACTAGAAAATTTATAGTAAACTAATAGTTTAAAGTAAATTGTAGATGGTATGATTGCATCTTCTATTGCCTGTGTAATTCATTGCTGGGGAGTTGGTATAAGAACTTTTAAGATAATATGACATGATAAGAGTTTATTCACCAACGTTAAACCAATTCTAGCTAGCATAAGGTTAGAAAAATAATTAATTAAAAATAAGATATGTTTAAATCGTTTCAGATGAGTAAAAGTTAGGGTAAAGGTACATGCCTACCAGAAAGCGGATCAGTCAACAGACCACCATTCAGATCCCAACCAGCTGCATGAAGATATAAACCATGAATTAGAACTCCTTCTTGGGGCCTCTCTAGGTTACAATATATTGTTTTGGTCTGTAATGGAATTTATATTACATTAATCAGTGGTTTATAACCTCTTTAATTGATAAATTAATTATGAATTATCTTTGAGTTTAACAGTATTAGAGTATATTTTATCATTGAATCAAAATATAGGTAGAAGGTTTTATGTTATTAATTTAACTTATTGGTATAAATTATAATTAATATGTAGCAGTAGTTTATGAATGATATTTTGAACTTCTTCCATCAAAAGAAAGCCATCAAATACCTCTACATCCTGACATAGCATTTTCGACCAAGTTCTTTTAGAGAATTCAAAGAAATGTCTTGGAGTATATGATTGGGATGAAAATTATTTTTTGATCCTGTTTCAAAATATTCTCTTGAGGACATGTAGTCTATTTCTCATGCTAATTTGAATTTAAATTGCAAAGAATTGGAATCAGGTAATATTTCATATATTCAAGTTTACTGGATTGCATATTCAGAATGAAATTTAATATTTATTACAATCCTGTCAGTAAATACTGATACACAATAAGGTCAAATAATAACTTTATGCTAAGTACAAATTTATTCTGGATAATGTAACTAATGAGAAAATCTTATGAAGGCGTTCATATGCATGTGCTCCATTGTTAGGAGCACAGTATTCATTAATAGGATTTAGTCTCTGTTAATTGGGATGCTTATTTGTGTAATATATATTAAATTATATCATGTTTTAGTTTATGAGAATCATAACATTGTTTCGCATGTCGTTTATGGTGGTTTATGAACCGATCAAGTTAAATGATTATATTTGCCAATAATGATGAAGCCTTTCAAATAGTTAATTCTGAAGTAGACTGATTTGCATATAAAATTTCGAGTCCTTCCTCAACGTGTAATTTTCTACATACTATCCGTCATCTCTCCTATTCCTTCTCATCGTGTAAACTATACTAAATTTACCATTCCAATCGCTGCTCAACATGCAGCGGTTCGCGAATACACATGAAGTATCTAGAATGATGCAGCTGCGTCGGAAGCACCTAGCACGATTTTATTGCATCAGAGGAATACATTTCCCAGTAATCTGATTAGGAAGTAACGATTAGATCATCGAAATGAGAACTATTTTCAATACGCATGCATGACAGTCCGATTTTTGTTTGTATCATTGTGTTAAACCAGAATATGTAACAACTTTTATATGTTCAATAAAATCAGATCTAATGAAACGCAATAAATCTTAATACCTCTGCTTGTTGACAAAGTTTTGTACCATAAAAAGTGAGAAAATTTAAAATAGTGCGCAAAAGTATTTAAGATTCCCTCAATATCCGGTAATTAATCAATGTTTGTCGATAAAAGTGATACTATAACTACAATTCAAGGCTGGAATTATCTAGAGACGCGCCCAGAACATTCTAGACAGTCTCATATTCAGCTACCGGCTTGCATTGCGAAATAGTAAGGAAAGTATTTCTGTTGGAAGCTTCTAGATTTTCACTGTATGCAGTGCTCGGGCTAGTTGCGGTGATTTATTTTTCTTATCCTAAATATCCTATTGCAGAAGGATAATCAGGAATATTCTTGAAAGTCAAAACGTGGGCCAAAAAAAAGGCGGGTGAATATAGACCATGACGTCAACTTTCATCGAGGGATGGCGGAATTGGGTCAACTTAAAAGATTCCTATACGCTGTAAACACGGTAATTCAGTTTGGTGCTTCTCTTAAAGGAATGCGTTTCATTTATATTTAGTATTGAAAAAGGTTAAATATTCTGTTTATTAAGTTTTTTAATTTTCATTGTCTCAACAAGCCATAAGTTCTATTCTTATTCTACCCACTTCAGTGAGTATTCCTAAATGTATAATATAAAACGTTAAAGAAACTCTTAAAGCTCTTTACTTATGATTTTGCGAAGGATTCGGATCGAAATATTTTTTATCAAGTGACAATTGATCATCATTACCTCGCACATTTTCCTCTGCTGAAGTTTGTCAATTTCCTCTTGATTTAAAATTACTTGTTTAATCTTAAAAGTAAAGGTCAATTGATCTGCAGGCAAGGCGTTCCTTCGTGAATGAGTTTGCAATATTGCTGTTATGAATCTTTGCGGAAAAAAAAATCCAGGAAGCCAAAAAGATATAGGACACCCGGTATTCAGCCACGTCTGAAATTAAACAATTATAAGATTAGAATGATCGTGCGAAATTTGAATATATTACCTTGTGAGTTTCAGCTATAGCAGTATTCAACGTTTGAATCTCACTATTATGAAATTCAGTCTCAGTCTTAAGTCCGCTATCCAACCTCCCAGACCTTTCACAGAAGGATAAGCTGCTTCAGTCCATATCTTTGGAATCTGTGAGTAAAATAAATGTAGTTTGTATAACTAATTACGAGAGTAAGATTGTGTTTCTTAAGTTAGTACGTGTAAAGTTAAGGTCTTATATTAAATGTACAGTATTACTGAATGTTTGCAAACCTGATTATGAGTTAATGAATTATACATTTCCTCTAAAGGTTCAGACATCTCTCCTAAACCTTTTATGGCATTCTGCAACTCGGTTAAAGATTTATGGATAACATTTAATAGTGTGTTGAAATTTTCTACTTCTTGCACAACAACTGTGGCTAGTGACAGGAGTCTATCTTCAGAATCATGCTGTTAATATAGTATGGATTAATAGAGAGTAATTTCTACAATATGTTAATCCATCTATAATATCGTCTTAATACCTGCATCATATCTTGATGAAAATTTTTTATTTCGATGAAGTTAACTAATTCTTTCCTAATATCTAGTATCATGCCACATATATTTTCATCAGAAGGTATTCTAAGGTAATTGGGTATTCTTGAAAGTTGTAATTCTCTTAAGGTCCTGGTTATTTCTTGTGTCTCATTTTTCTGCAAAATACAATAACATTAATTTAAGTTGCTGATCACTAATTGTAATTATATTTTGTCTCATTTTCTTGAGAAAATTTTTGTAATCTTTTGATTGAATAAAGTTGTATTCTAAGAATAACATTTTTAAATTTCAAGCTCAAAAGACATCATGGAAAGAGATATCTTAACAATTAATCATTGACATTTTTTGCTACCCTAAGATTGAATGCATTAGAGAGTGAGAATGTTTTCAAAATGGGAAGACATAGTAAAACCTTGTAAGAAATTTTGATTTTATTTTAATCTTCAAACCGTGATCAATAAAATTCAATTGACAAAAGTGTGGATAGCAAAAAATATTATAACAAACCAAAAGATAATTAGTGGTTGCTTGCAGAAAATAATAATAATAACGTCTTTATTTAGGAATAGGGAATATAAGGGAATATTATTCTGCTATCTGTGGTGGTATTTGCCAATTGTAGGTAATGTAGATGCTCAAAATATTTGAAATCCTTTGCATTCGTGAGGTGGGTATATTGATAAATTATCAGCGTAATGCAAATTCTTAAAATAAAGTAAACAAATGCTTATTTTATGTACCATAATAGAATTAATAATTTACTTACTTCATAAATAAAACTTGCATTAGCTTGCATTCTGAACACCTCTGTCTGTTCAAAGATAGGAAATTGCAGCACAGAATCTTTGAATTCATCTAGTTTTTCCATTTCTGGGTTATAGTATTTTCCCAAGTATGAATATTTATAACCTAGATAAGTGACAAAAGTATTCAAACACTAACTTCACCAAAATATTATAATTAATTTATGTACAAGATATACATAATTTCTTTGTTTTAATTGCCTACCTTCGTTCAGGATTTGGGGTGAAAGAAATAGTTTTAAAACTATTTTAAGACGTCTTTGATCCCAGAAATCAGTAACCCTTCCTCCATAAATTATATCACCTAAATTTAGGACAAAATGAATTTCATTTAGTACCATAATGGGAAATAAATATCTCAAATTCATTTAGGTTGTATCATGAAATTTTATGGTAAAATCTTTACATATTTAATATAAAGTAGTATTTATGTTGTACAAATATATTTCCATTGTTATAATTATATTAGTTAGAGTTTCAACCTTCCTGGAAAACTTCTATAATATATTCTATGTATAGTTTGGTGATACATTTATTCTCATTTAAGAGCTAAGAAAGTTTTGATTGTGATTATAACTTAGACAGTAAATATCTTAAGACAGTAGTGCACAAATAAACCATGTAAGCATTTTCTGATGTACTAAAAATTAAATAATGATTTTTCACCAAAGTGTTCTACAATGATGAATGTAAACTCTCAGGAGGGTCTGTTAATGATACCCTAATTTCTGCTTCTCTTGAAACAGTCTTAAGATCAGTCTCAATAACAGTTTAATTAGGAAATTCATACATATATTCAACAATACCAGTAATGAATTCCAGTGTATCCCATGGAATATCACCCTCAGCACATAAATTACGTAAGTTCCCCAGAGCATATTCTCTATCAACATTGCTAAAATCGTAAGGGATATTCCATGAAAAAGGTCCGAATTTTTTACTCTCCTGAATGAATACATGGAAGAAACAAATACCAAACACGAGTTTCCTCCATTTTTCTTGAAGTACTGTAAGAAGCAATTTTCATTAGTGGCAAATTGACGAAGGAAAATGAAGATCCGTACTATGTTACAATATATACATGTAATTTTTTTCAGGAAAATTTAAAGAAGAATTAGGTAATAATTTCCTGCCATTATCTTTAAAGAAGTTCTCATCCAGTTCTGCAACAGTTCTAGTCAAGTATGCTTTTAATCCTGAAGGAGCTTCTAGAGAAACTTTGACTGAATTCTGCAGGACGAATACTGGAAAAGAGGCAAATGGCATTGTGCTCAGATACAATCTGAAATTGCCATGAACTTTCTCTGGCTCCTCTATAATTTTTAAAACTATTTTCTCCATTTCAGCCATCCAATATGTATCTAAATGGCAGTTCTGAAATCATATGCAAAATTTATCTTATGTGATTGATAAATTGCAAAAGTAATGATTTATTTTAAATTATTTAAAGAAAAACAAAGTTACCTGTAAAAATACCCATTCCCCCTTCATGACAGCTATGTTGATTAATTTTGCTGCTTTAGGACCCTGTCCTTGCCCAAGTGATACACAATGAATTTTATCTTGATACCCCATTTCTTCTGCAAAATGTTGCATTGACTTGAATGGATCAGATCCAGTGGTCAGTAAAAATAACAGAGGAGTAGTATTGGAAGTGACTTGATATCTAATGTTGGAATATTACAAAGAAGAAACATGAAAACAAGGAAATAAATCCAAAGTTCCTAAATTCTACTTGTGGTTCCTCTTTGCTGGCAGGAAAAAATGAAGAGGGGTATTTTAATAACATATCCTGAACTACAGTTAAGCATTTTATCTTAACTAAACTTATAATATGCCAAAAGAGATTATATTGGGGGTAAAAATGGGTGCCATATATACTTGATTGGTTCCACTGATATTTTATTGCCAAAATATTAATAACTATTTTCAAGTGCATCCATAGTGTCTCTTTTCGAGAAAACACAGCATTGTACGTAGCAAAGGTAATGATGTTTTGCCTACATTACAGTACAACTGATAGCCATGGAAACCTTGGATCTTATTTTCAAGTGTTCATACTCCTAACAATTTTTAACTGTCAATTCAATAAATGTAATTTCATAAATTGTTAGGAACAAAGGAAAAATTCTACTCCTTTTGTCTGAAAAATGTCTGAAAAAATTAGATTACATAATCATCCCAAAAATAAATAAACTATTCTCTAAGCAATTTCTACAGACATTTATAATTGAAAATTTTGAACTCCCTGGAAGTAAGAGCTACAGTACATTTTTTTGTAAATTTTATAATCAATTCAGATATTTATATCAGAATGATCTTGATTTTTATGGTTAATTATTATACAAATTCTAACAGTAATATGAAGTGTAAGTTGCTGTAAAAAAAATTATTACCTTTGAACTTATGTAACTTTTTGGCTAGAGTTGAAATTAGTATCATATCTGAAATATTTCTATGAGGTGGAATACAAGGCATGCTAAATCAGATCTGGAAAGCTGCCCTTGGCTAGATTTTCATTAATAGGCCTTACATCAAATGGAATGATTGCAAAATTTTTTCTACATCACCATCTTATTATGGTTAAATTTAGGAGTTAAGTAAATGTCAACATAATTTTAATATTTATAAGCCATATCTCTTTAAACAATTTTGAGGTTTTTCATTTTTAGTTCTTCTAGCTCTATAAACAATTCTATTTCACAATTTATTCTAATAAAATAAGAGATGAGTTAAGAAATATATGTTGTAAACTCACAGTTCATGTAAATTCACTGGCGGGTTTTCAAGGAAGGCATAACCAAGCTTTTCCTTCACAAATTCGGTGATTCCAAATATCAACTGTCAGATAAAATAAAAGTTTAAGTGAGAGAAACCTTAAGAGAATGGTAAACGTGAAATGAATAGTTAGAGCCTTGCATAGTTTTGTGTTAATATTAAGAACATCTCTCTTTCAGTTAATCTTATCTAAAGGTCTACAGTTGAACAATAGTTTCAATGTCACTAAGTATAATAGGTAGTATACAATAATCATGGTTAAATCTGAGAACCTTACATAATTTCAGATAATTTTAGTGTACTTCATCTTGATCAAATTTAAATTTTAATAGTAAAAGGATACTTAAAATGGACTAATTTATTAATTTTTAAATCCATTTTGTTAATCAGTAATGTCAACTATTTTAAATTTCATTTGATAGTATAGGGGCCCAAAAGAAAAAATATATAAAGAAATATATACCTTTTCTTCTTTCATAGCTTTAATTAAGAGCAGTTTATCAAAGTCTCCAAGGTATTCATTCCAGTCAACAGCTGATTTGTCTGTTTTATTGGATGAAATTTGTATTACCTGAAGAGCAAAGATGTTTTATGAATATTTTAGAGAAAAAATCCAAAAGAATTACTTACTTTTTTGATACCTATTTCATTCTATTCAATAAATACTTCAAGTCAACAGACCTACCTGCTGAAAATCACCGATGTTGATCTTTATTTCTCCTTCCAAATACTTTGTTAAGCCAGTGAAATTCTTGAAATTATTTTCCAGAAAATTAACATTTTCCCACATTGATTTAGTGATTGTGTAAGATTCTGGTATTTTAGGCAAGTTCTGCTGAAATGTTATGTACCATGATATTATTAACATGTTTGATACAATTTTTTATGCCATACTAAATATTTAGGAGGGGGAAATTAAATAAAGGATTTTTATTTTGTTCATTATTAATTTTATTATGATATTGCTTTAAATACATTGATATATGTATTTAAAGCAATATTCATTCATATCATATCATCGCTGCTAACAAATTACTAAAATAATATTCATCTTAGCCTATTAAGTAGATTCTTAAAGAGCTAATTTTGAGAGATCAATCTTTGTATCTACTTGAAATCAATCAATTAAGAGCTTTAAAGAAAAAATACCTATTATTTTAACCAAATAATGATTAATTTATTTCATGTTTGTATTATTTTAATTTATGAAATACAGGAGAATGAATTGCCAAATCCAAGGTCTTGATAATTATGGGAATAAGTGTCAAAAGATACTTTATGTGTCTTATAATTTACTTAATTGTACCCTTTTAAAGTCAAATATATAAATCTAAGCCTAGTAATGCAGTCGAGGAAAATGCAGATAGGTATGATGTAACTCAAACATCTGCTAGAGTCATTAAAAGCATTGATAATTAAATTTTATGTACACATTATTCATACTTTTAATATACATCAAGTTTGGAATAATCTTCCTCAATCAAACATTATTAACAAATCTGTTATTCTTCAATGTATTACTAAATCTGACTTTCACTAGGATTAGCTTAAAAATAGATCCTAAAGGCTTTTACTCTGCTCTTTAACATCTAGTAAGTGAATAGAAATTTTTATAATTCCTAGATTTTCATAAGAATAATGATTGAAAAATAGATTTAAGACTATCATCTTACTTGATTGGTTGAAAGACTTCCTCTGAGGAGAAAGTCTACACCCTCTGAAGTTATCTCTCCTGAGTTCATTAGAATTTCTATGGATAGTAAGAAGCTGAATACTAATTTATGTCTTTCAAAAAGACCTTTAGAAATGTTATTGTAGATTGATTTTGTTATTTCTCTTGGCAATACTTCCAGTGGCTCATGAAGATTTTGGGACATTTTGCCACTGTCAATTACAGACTTGAACACCTGTAAAATTAAATTTTAACAAGTATAATCTATATTTATGTATCACTTATATACCACAAAGATTTCATCAGAACATTTTTTATGAAGAACAATAAACAAAAATATTGAATTCTGTTAATCCTGAATTTGATTAACCTAAGTTGTGATGTAACAGGATAAAACTGAATAATTTGAAACCGAGGTTAAAGCTCATCCACAAAAAAGAAATTATTTAGCATAAATGCAAAAGAGCTTTTATATCCAATCAATATGAATAATCTATGTTAGTTGAGTTTTAATTTGAGATGAATTTCTTTCAATTTCAACTTCAAGACAAGAAAGTTACATTAACTGATAGATCGCTCGGACCCACAAGAACTAAGCTTTAAAAACTTATTTTAACCAGAGAGATTAACAAAAAATGACAAAGCTGGGAAACTGAAAATTTATGCTTTTTTAGTTTATCAAGTGTCATCTCAATTTAAGATCAACAATATCCATATCAACAACAATAAGATCAATAATAATACAGTGGTATTTTTGCTTTTTTATTGCCCTTCAGAATTTAAGTTTTTATTGGTATGTTTAATAAAAGAAATTTTGAATGAGATAATTTTCTAACTGACCTGATTGAAGTGTTTGTAAGAAAATTGATACATGTGATCAATGTTCACCAATTTTGACATTGCTATATAAATCAGGGAACCTCTAACTGATACAGGTCTGTATTCCTCCCGGACAGCTAAGATTTTTTCTTGTTTACTTTCACTTAGTTGCAGTTTTGTAGCTATAATAGTAGCTATATCCTTTAAGGTGATACTTTCAATTAGCTCTTTTGTCTAAGAATGCAGAGCTTTAATTGCTTATGCAATATGCTTACCTTGCTTTCATTTAGTATGTCTACTAGTTCTTCATTATCCAACATATTTCCTTCATTTTTGAAAAGGAGGTTAAGAATTTTCTCCTCAATTTCTTTCAACTGCTTCTTGTCTTCATTTATTCTTGCAATTAGTTCAACCCATTCTGTTTCTAAATCTGAGTTTTTTAACTGTACAGTATCACTTGAGGACAAAACATAAAATGACATTTTTTCAAGATACAAATTTATGAAATTTAAAGATAGATGTATAGTGATGCAAAATATTTTAATGATGATAGTAACAGTAGGGATAAAGAAAATTAATTTTTCAACTTGAAGACATTTGTCTAATTAACTAGTGATGAGTCATCTGATTGATAGCTCTACTGTTTCTCTCGACAGCTCACTGAATACTTAGACATCAGATTTCCTAATGAGTGAGAAACATGAGAATAACTGTAAAGTAAATAATTGTCTTTGATGACAATAATAATATCGTCTTTATCAATTCAAGGCAAAATTTGGTCTAATCGGACCTGTCTTATTTTTAACCCTACCCAGAGCAAAGTACATTCAAACCCAGACTAGAGTAGGCTGCTAGTACCCTAGGCACGTGTCCACCAAGGCCGGTATTTTATTTTGATTTTATCAACTAACTTCTAAACTAATTAAAAGTTACATTGACAAATATGACTCTAATTGGAACTCAAATTCAAAAAATCAAACCTCAAAAGAGATTGTTGGACTACATTAGTTTGTGATCATAGCTAACATTGAAGTAACTTTGTTACTGATATCCAGATTACTATATAATTCAATTGTTTTTAATACCCCAAAAATAATATGGTTCTGTCTATTTTATGATTCAAGCCAATGATATTTTGCTTCATCTCATTCCAATTTCCAATTGGGCAAATTATGAATTATCTATCCTTAATTAAAAGATTTTATTTCCTAAGGGAAATGTAAGTATTTTCCTAAAATACCATATAGTTGATTTTAAGCACATAATTTTGTAGTTAATTATTTAATGAAAGGTGTCATAAGTTAAGCACAGAATTTAGAAAGATTTTTAATTTTCTAATAATTGAATTGTAGCCAAGAAAATGTTTTATTTCTTAGGAATTACTTTACTGCGTAACTAAGGAGATAGAGTGAGCTCAGTGTAAATATTTCAAGAGTTTTAAAATAATTCAAACTTATTTCATGCTCTCAAAGCCATTAGCTATTTTTATTTTAAAATAATTTAATGTTTAAACTCAATTAAGGTTTTAGCTTTAGAAAATGATACATACCTTAGCAGCTGCTCATCAAGACCTGATTGAGTGACAGTAAAATTAACAATTGTCACTTCATTGCAGTTAATAGAAAGAAATGAAGGGTTGGATAATTTTGTTATCATATAGAAGCGGAAATTTTCATTATACTCTATATCTTTACCACAGAGATGAATAAACTTCCTTCCAGCCTGAAACCATAAGTACTCAAGTAAAACTTTTGAGAGGATCATAAGAGATTCATTATTTCTAACAACTCACTTGTATAAATGTATTTTTTTGTACAAGAGTCTCTACATAAGGCTCCAGAACTTCATCAACTACTTCCAATAAGACTGGAATTCCATCATTTATGCATTTTTGTAGAATAGTAAATAAATTAGGTGTTGTACTTCTTACTCTTTGAAGGTTATTTTCTGCTTCCAATTGTTCAATCCATGCACGTGCCTTGAAAAGTAAAAAGGAGATTTTACTCTCAACTGAATTGATTTCTAAAGTTTTCACATATTCCTAATGTTTAAGGAGAGTCCAATAACTTTTTCTTGAGGATCTATCATCAAAGGCCATTTTCTCGTATGAGTTACAAGTATTCCATTCTCAATGGAAACAGTATCTCGAGGCAATCCACATATATTCCAATGCTGTATTTCAAATTGGTCAGCTAGTATATCTATAATGCTGGAATTAAGATAGGTAAAGATTGATATTAAAATTATTCTACACATAAATTATGCTCAAAATATTATTGTTAACTTTCCCACCTATAATCTTTTGAAACAGAAATTCCTACATCTGATAATTCTTTGATCCATGCCTCTATTATTTTGCTCCTGTAGTTAGCTGTAAATGCACCAAGATAGGCCACAAAAGCAGCAGAAATAAGAACATTTCCAGCAACATTCTCCAACTGCATTTCAAAATTCTTGAAAAGAAAGTATTTAAAAAAATTATATCTTGTAGTAGCAGCCAAATTTTCTGGCATATTATTATAGTAAATATAGTGTAGTATATGTATTAAATTTAAGGGTAGCACATGCTAGTTCCATGTCCCAAACTTATTTAGTACAACAAATATAGACCAGGAAAAATAGTGAAGTTGAGAAGGAGTTATAAGGCATTAGTTGGTTAGCAATTAGCAGAACACCCTTACCATCTTCTCATATGTATGATTTAAAAAAAAATAATGTAATTCAAATTCTTACTTAATGATGAGTTACAAGAATCTAAATTGTCAGTAATGAGAGTAATGATATGCTAAAATTTATTCTTGGTAAAAAATGTATTCAATCCTTCATTTCTTGAATTCCACTGATTGCATTTCAGTCCGTCCCCTATATTTGCCCTTAGTCTATTCATCTGCAATCCATGTGGATAGAATTTGTACTTAAACTTAAAAAAGCTAAGGACTCATGTATATCAGAATTTAACTTATAATTCAAACTCAACTGTTTCACATGATTGATTTATATCTCTC
This sequence comes from Pantala flavescens, assembly GCA_020796165.1. Lineage (NCBI taxonomy): Eukaryota > Metazoa > Arthropoda > Insecta > Odonata > Libellulidae > Pantala > Pantala flavescens. Next base: position 10,122,319 of record CM036883.1, read on the forward strand.
TATCTTATCTTTTTCATATTTTAATTTGATGAGCATTAAATGTATAAGATCTTTAGAATAATTCGTCATTAAAATATTTAGCACAAATCTCAATCACAAATGAGAGAACTCTTTTCTCAAACCATCTCCATTATGAGTCAGTAGAGATGGATTAATTTTATTAAATATATTGAATTCTTGTGCCATTCTATCATGTACAGGCATAGAACATATATGAAACTGAGGTAGTTGCTTTGATTGCATAAGAGTAATAATGGTGATAAGTAACAGTAGTAGATAGTGAAATGCAGTCGAATTAATTGCTAAATCAAGGGAAAGTGGATCCGAGTGCTGGTTAAAGTGAATAAAGGATTTATCAGGCTCTTATTTTAAAATAGGATAAAGATGTCTCCCAATAAATAACAGATGAGAATTATTTTTTCTAAATCAGGCTGTAGCCTCTATTGCAACAAATTTAGTGATAAAACCCATTCAGTTGAAGCATGAAAAAGTAAAGGTATCATAAGTAATTTACTTAAATCAGTTCTAACAGTTCCATTTTATAAAATTATTGATACTGTTTATTATTATACTGTTATTTTTGTAATTGAACTTGATTTCAAGTCTCATAAAATATATGAATACAGTTGTGACTTAAGTGAGAGGTTTTTTCTTTATTAAATTTATTACCTTCACCATCTGCCCCCAGCGTGTTTCTTCATCTCCTAGTGCAATGATAAGTCGGCCAGCTCTATGTAATCGTGTTGTAGTCAGTTCTATCATCCTTTCTAATTCTAATTTCTCTGCCATACTTGCATCATATGCTGCTTCTAACTGAGAAATTTGTGCCTCTGCCTCTGCTAGTTTCTTTTGTTTCTCTCGTAGCACAGTCATAACCTGATTAAGTTCCTCTTCAGCAGCTTGCAGTCTGTATTTTGAGCATAATTATTTGTATGCAGCTTATTGAATAGAAGATGAAAGGGACCATTTGCATTTGAAATTTAAAGTAAAGAATAGTCAGAAATTAGATACCAGAGAACCTATTTGTGAGCTTTAATTGTTTGGCTACTTAACTTTATGATCGATTGATAGGATCTATCTTACTTTAATTTACTATGGCATAATTTTCCTGAGGAACTTAAAGAAATTACTTTAAAACATGAATTGTATGGTGTAGCTGATCGTATTTGCTTAGTAGTTTCATTCATTTATCATTTGATATTCTGACAGTCATGTTTACCTTTTCCTCTTGGGCTGTACAATTCTATAAACTTTGGCATAGAAGTCAATTGCTCTAACCCACATGCAAAAATATTTGCAAGCCTTAGATTGTGATTCCACCAAATCTGGGATGAAAATAGGATTATCAACATATTCTTTCAATTTCCAGAGCAGAGGATCAGAAATGTTATCTTTGTCATACTCCTGAAGTATTTTGAGGAAATTCATATCACTAAGCAAAATTTTTGCTGATGCCCAATCAGTTCTAGAAGACAATATGCACACAATCATTTATATGGCATTAGTACTCATGGAAAAGATTATTCCTAAGAGGAACTACAATAATGCTATCATTTGCAATGAAAACGATTGTTTTTCACATTATGCGCCATAAATGATTTTTAAATAGTAATATAATTTTGATAAATGATGTATCATGATTTATGCAATTGAAATTAGAGTTTGAATTTGACAACTATCTTAATGTCTTTATGCCTTGAGATATTTATTTTAATTTACAATCTTAAGTATGAAAAAGAACTGAAATGACATTTACTGATAAAATTACTGTGTTAGTATTAAAGTATAGTTAGAATAATCAAATGTTATATCTGAATTGTGCTATAGAATTATAAAATTAAAATTCTTTGTTTCATACTTAACACCCAGCAAAAGACACACAGCCTCCATCACATATTTTACTAGGTTAGGTGGTTTGATAAATGCGCAAACTTCTTTTATATCATTTTTATCCAGAGAATTCAAAGCTTTAAGTGCATCTTCCATTGAAGGCAAAGCTTCGTCTAATTCCTTCTGTGCATCTGCTGCTATATTCTGGGTTTCTTCTGCTTTAATCTACAGAGTTAGTAAATCACAATTTCATAGTAATTCCTTAATTTCTGAGATGAGTAAATTTCCTTTGAAGTGTAGTAAATAAAGTAGCAGCAGTAAATTATTCACTCATTAGTTAATAATGTTTTCCTTGTCATGTTACAGTCTTATATATCAAAAATTTGAAAATAGAAAAAGTACTGGAATGAAGGCAAATCATAAACAAAAAAAAGACTAGTTTTCACGTCATATTTACATGGCATAACAATGTGTGTACCAGTTAACAAGTTAATCTAGATTATTATTGATAATTAAAATGTATGCTATGGAAATTAGATTATAAATTGAAAATTTTTATGGGATATGAAAATAATTCATTTCATTAAGTGCATATAACTCCTAAGGGTATTAAGCTAAATATTTGAAATTTTGTCTTACCTTTACTACAGCTTCTTCATTAATTACTACTTTTCTAATTCTATCAGCTTCACTTTGCTCTTTTGCTAGATTTTTCATTAAAATTTCTGTAGCTGTATTCTTTTTATTCAAATTTGGCTCCAAAGCAATTAATTCGACTTTCATTTTTGCAGATAATTCATAAGTTTCTTTAAGTTTCTACGATAATAGATTAAATAACCATAAATCATCAATTATCTTCTAAATCATAAGATTTGCTTAAAGTTGACTTACAATCATTCCATTTTGTACACAGTCCCTCTGTCTTCTTATTTCCTCTGTTTTATCGCTCAGCATGCTGAGGTACAAACTAATGAATTCCAAATAACTTCCTGGATTAACATGATATATTCTCTTTGTCTCAATGGAAAATAACTCTGCTGCATTTGATACTTCCTGAAATACATTATTTCAAAATAAATTCTCATCCTCTTTCAGCACATTTCTTTGGGTATAAAAAATAGATACCTCATGTATGAAAACACATGTTGAACCCAATTTCCTCCTGAGCTCTTCATTCTTAACAGTTTCAAGATAATTATTTGCAACAGAGAGCAGCGCATCTCGGGGCCAATCATAAAACCAGTTTATAGTGCAGGAATTTATTATTGATGGAAATGTATAACATCTTGACCTAAGAGCAAGTTCTTTGGGATTAAAAAAGTTAGAAAAGGTAATGGCGGATTTTTATATCATGCTTAAATATTAAAATGCATATTTATGTAAATTTCAATATCAAATTATTCGACTTACTAGGAAAACAGTAATTGTTCTAAAAAAATACTTTATGGTGAAATTTAAAAATGGACTCAATTTTATAAAGATGAGTATAGAGATTAATTTTCTTACTAAATAAAATATATTTAATAAATAAAGTATACAATTTTTCTGAATGATACTGAAATCACCTGAAAGTATTAATTACAGGACTCATGCAGATCACAAGATGCAGATTTTTACGAACACTTTGCATAAAATATTCAAATATGGCATCTCTATTTCCTTCAGCAATTCCATACTCTTTTGCCGCTGATCTTGCTCCCTGTATCACTTGTTCATATTCATCATCTTCAAATAAATGAGGTACTTCACCTAGGAGTACAGTTTATAATTTTAATGTTTGTGGTTAACAATTTTTCTTCAGCTTTCCAATAAGTTCAATTTCTTTAAATTTTTATACTTAAGTTATGGATAGTATTTATATTCTTTGATGCTCATACTCAAAATATTCATAGAAACATAAATTCATTAAAGAATTGGTAGCAGTTGATTTAATTTACCAGAATTAAGCATGTTGTTGATATCTTCCAGAAATTCCTCCAATACAATTTGATTATCCATAAAAAGAAAGACTGTTTTTTCATTTTTTAGCCCTATGTTCTTATATAATTTTCTCAAATCTTCATGAAATGCATTGTGATCATATCCTCTTGTTAGTTTTATCGTGAAGAACCTTCAGTTTAAGAACTGTTCAGTTATATATTTATCATACAAACTAAATGATATATTGCTATTATAGTGAAAATTAGTCATAGCCTCTATTAATTTTCTCTCTCCAAGCATTTATCTTGATGTTTATTAATACTTCTAGTTTTGAAACGAATTACTCAATATAGAATTAAAATGTTAGGTTAGTCAGTATACTCAAAGCTAAAACTTTATTCATAAAGAATCAAAATTGGTAAATCAAAAGAAATTAATCCAACTAATAGTCAATTTACTGAGTCAGTTAAAAATGTGAAATTAAATTAGCTGAATTCAATACAAACAGCAATTCATAGTTTTCCCAATTCTTTTGTTATTCAGAAAAATCTTATTTATTGTAAAATCCAAATGCTATAATTGTAAATACAGAATTGAGATTAATAGCAATGAAAATGAATAATAGATGATCATTCAGAGCTTATATAATTAATTATTATATAGTTATATTTATATTATTATATATTATAATATTATATTTTTTATTATATTATATTAAAACTATTATAATTTTTCTTACTTAAAACCACATAGATGTGCACCAAGCTTTGTCAGACTTTGTTTTCCGATTCCTCGTGCACCTATTAGTAATGCATTGCCTCTTTCTAAACGCAGGATTCTAGCTATTCTAGCCACATGTTCTAATGCATCCAGGAAAAATACGAAATTCATTTTTGTTTTTGAATTTGCATTATATTCATCAAGGTAACCCTGAAAGATGAAAATGTCCTCAATCAATTTTCCTCAATATTTTTCAAAATCCTTAATCTGAAGTACAGTAGTAAGTAAAAAAGTTAAGCGCAGAATGGTTACAAATATATAATACCTCAAGTGTGGTTTTGAGCTTAATAGCATCTGTTATTTCTTCGTAGAGTCGTTCTGTGTACCCCACAGAAGGATTCAGAAAATCTCCAAATAAAAGCCATGGCTTCTTAAAATTTCCTTCATTGTCCTCAATAACTGGTAATGTTATTCCAAAGAAATGATTCTCAAGAATTTCATTCATTTTGTAGTAAAAAACCTTCTGATCTTCTATTTTCATTAAACGATCATGAAGTACACGTAAGTTTTCATGATAGAAAAGTCTGTATAAGGAGAGTAGAATATTCTTAACTAAGAAAATATGGCAGAGTAAATGGGTGCAGTATTAAGAACGTTGATTTAGTAAAAGTTCTCATAAAGCTAATAATAACTATAATTTTGGAAAATACTTCATCAAATTTGCCTAATGATATGTAGTCTCTTAGTTGATTCCTAGCGCACAAAATGAGAGTTAGAAACTTTCTGTAATGATTATGATTATTGCAAAAATAAAATTGATGTAAAGATAGACATAGAGCACTCAATGAAGTATTTTTTTTATGGTGGGAAACATATTCACTGAAACTGAAATATTAAATTGCATTTTGAAACAATCTTTTTTCCATAAGTAACATATAAACTAAATTAATGATTCCCACTCTTTAAAATTCTAGCATCCTGATGTGAATAATTTTAAAACTCAGAAATATTTATGAAAGTAGAATGAACAAATACGGTCATAGTTTATATTCCTACCTTAACATCTGATCCTTTTCTCGAATAGATGCTGCACTGGCTTGTAGTATGCCTTGAAAGCATCTTGATAGATCTCTCAGATTATAGACATAGTGTGATTTTTCTGGTGTGGGTAAAAATCTCCTACAAACAAAAGCATAAATATCTATTGCAGCCCCTACTATAGGTTCAGTCATTTCTTGAATTGTTGAGGTAAAGTTCGCAAAATATACTTTCAGAGCTGACTGTAAAGAAAAATGCAAAGTGAGTTTAAAAAGTGAATTTGAAATAAATTTACTCCTATTATACAGAAAAAGATAAACTCAGGGCTTCAGAATGAATAACTTTCAATGAAGAAAAACAAAAAAAAAGAGATATTTGGTTACCATAGGTTTATTTCATTTTAATGAATGGTTATTTATGAGAAAAAGGAAAACGTACACTGAATATATGTTTCATTGTCTCTTCTGTTGTGGCTCGTATATTTAGCACAGCTAAATGGCGTAAAAATCTAGGTGAAAGAGGATTCCTGCCACCTCCTTGGGGACCACAAGCAGCTAGAAGAACTACATCAACAATACTCTTCCAATACAATTTTTTCCTATCAAATATACCTCCAAAGTCCAAGAATTGCCTACAAAAATCAATGGCTTTGCTCAAGTTGTATTGCCAATTTAATCTTGAATTTTGGAATGATGAAAAAATACTAAACTATGTGATTCAGCAATACACATTATCATATATTTTCCTGTTTTGGAGAAGTTATATTTCTAAATTCTCCTTAGACAATGTAAGAGAAAAGATCATATTTGAATAACAATGCAGGTAAATTGTTATCATTTACAAATATTGTGTAACTATATATGACTATTATTAACTTGATATATCCAATTGAGTAAAAGATTATAGTGACACTTGAAATTAATGAAAAAATTGGTTATAGAGCAAGAGAGATTGCAAAATTAGACTCATTTATTATACACTGATAGAAAAACATTAGTTTGATGATTGTTAATGATGAAATATGTCTTTACAGAGACTGATAGTAAATAAAACAATGAAGATTCTCAATCAAAGTTCTAACCTTTTGAGAAAGGTAAAAATAGAGAGATATGCTATTTTAATAAAATAGAGAAAAGTGCCATTTTTCTTAGACTCTGAAAATCAGCAAAAGAAGATAAGATTGGATTGAAATCAAATATAGATTGAAAAAAGTCAATCCCTTCAAATATTAAACTAAGTAAATGATATAATTAGGTTCCATGATAATCATAATATATCCTGCTTTGATTTTATATTTCTAGTCATAATTTTTACCTGGTAAGTAAATACAATTATGCAATTACAAAATATTTTATATTTAAGTTAAAATAACAATTAAATATATTCAACAAATGCAAAGTAATATTTACATCTAAGTCTTTTCAAAATATAAGTTTGAAAGAAATCAATGAATATTGATAATAAACAACAGCTCTTTTGTTGAAATCTCATAGAATCATTGGTTTCTGCTGAAAAAATTAAAACTTCACTGCTATTAGTATTAATCATAATATTAGTAATCTCACCTGACCATTTGCATTTTGATTGTTCCACTTCATGAATAAGGAGCACCTTATCCACTTAAATGACTATTTTAAAAACATTTTGTTCATGCATTCATTATTATAAAAAATATACCTTAAGAGTTCAATTGTAGGTTGAACTCCATATGGATCTAATTTTGGCATATTTATATCATCTATAAAAATTATAACTCTCTTCCCAGGAGGACCCCCAAGAATGTTTTTCTTCTTCTTTTCAAGCTTAGATTCTATTATTTCTTGAGTTCTGTTACTGCTTGTTTGAGCAGAAAAATTTATTGATGCTGTGACAAATTCATTAGAATCATAGAATCTTTTCAGGACATCTTTGGCAATAACAGTTTTCCCATTACCTGAAGAGGAGTATTATATTATCTATTGATCAAAATACACATAGAAAAAAGAAAATTTCATCATCATATCTTAATCATGCAATTTAATTTTGGTTGAATCGTGTAAAATAGTTTTAAATTACATGTACCCTTAATATATCTACACTTAAAAAGAATATCACAAAAAGTACATTACCTGTTATTCCTGTGCAGAGAACAGGATTTTTAAACAAAAGAAATTTTTCTATAATGTACCCATATCTGACTGAATCTTCAGTAGGGATATGTACTTCAAAGAATGGTATAGCAGGGTCAAAAACAAAATTTGGCATCAGTTTATACCATATGTCTAATTGTCTTGTATTTGTATTCATATAATAACTCCATAAATCATGATGAGTTGGTAGCCTTAAAAAATTCTCATGAATTATTATGATATAAGTTTCATTTTTCTGTAATGGAGGATAATTTTCTTGAATAAATTACAATGAATTACCTTGCATCAGGATGCTTTTCAAACTGCTCTCGAACATATGCTTCAAATTTATGTTGGCAAGTTTCTTTCAGACTGCCACCAACAGACCAAATGTAAGAAAATATAAACGTCTGAGTTATGAAATTTCTTAATGTGGATGAATCCATATTGTCTTCTAATCGTAGATATTCATCAATGTACCAGTCTAAAATGCTGCACATAGTAGAAATCTTTCCAAGATCTACCTACAGAAAGATGATAGCATTATTTAAATTTCAATCATTCACTTCCTTTAATATAATACTTTGTTGCCTTTAGTGAGATTTACTTGAAAGAAAATTTATAAAATTTCTCACTCCAAATATTTTACAAGCCCTAGTCTCTTAACTAGTTGACATTAAATCTCAAACACATAAATTTATAAATTATATATTACCTTTATTATGCTGATGACATAGGATAAAATTCTTTGAATACATAGATAAATATGTCATAATTACCTGATCCAATTGATGAGTACAATGCAATTGAACAAAATGTAATCCTTCATCAACATATTTGTAAACTAAATCTCTTAGATAAGGCTTTGTTAATGAGCTATCAGGAATCTTAGATAACCAGGTTTCAAAATATGGCATCCATCTAGTTTCCTTGGCATCCATATAAACTATTCCACATCTATGGACATAAAATAAATTCAGCAATACATATATCCAAATATAATTGGATATCTCATAGTATTACCACAGTGTTAAGTATCATAAACCTTTCCATTTTTATTTTCACTAGTTCATGTGTAAACTGCTATTTTATTTTTATTGCATATGCTTTTTCATTTATCCCATTTCTGATTATTCATTCATAATAATTGAAGAATATGCATATTTGTATTGCTGTGCATTAGTTAGTAAAATTAAATAATTTTTCTGTAAAAAATGCTATTTTGAATAATATTTTTAATCTTTGAATATTTACATTACTATGCATTAAATCATAAATTACTATCAAATCTCAATACTCAAAATCAACAATATTATTATATGCATATATAAATGAATATTTTTTAAATAATATACATTGTTTACTGACCGACTGACAGTAGATGGTGATGCATGTGATAAATCTTGTACCTCAAAAACCAAGCGAATCCATGGTGTCAATCTAATTCTCTCAAAATTTGCCAGGCAAAGGATTTTTTCATCATCTAAGGCTGAGTTCATACTTTCAATCCATAATGTATCAACTGGTCCATCACAAATGATCCAATGATGTATTTCATCTGTGGACTGAATACATCAAAACTTTTTCAAGAGAATTTTACTGGTGAACAAACAAGATTGATGATTTTATTTTAATTTCTGGAACAGTTTAAAAACAATATTTTACAAAAATATTTTTCCTAGATAGTAAGGTTTTTATAGGATTGCAAGTACTTTCACTAAAAGGACAGTTAAAGTCAAATGTATACTATTTCAATTAAATAACAGGTTAGAGTTGGAAGTTATTAGTTCTTCTGTTAAAATGATTCCTCATGAATCAACTCCCTAATCTAGTTTTCCATAATAATTGTTCTGATGTACAGATTATTGAGGTAAATAACTCTAACTCTAAGAAATTCTTATTGTAGAATTGGCCTTGCTCTTCTAAGCATTACCAAATTTTAAGGACAGTTTTATTATTTGTTCCTCTAGTATTGTTTATAAATAATAGCAAATTTCCTCTTTAGAATACTTGCAGAATCTTTGTTAACTTTAGACAGTTGAAAGTAAATTGAACTATTACAGTGGGTGAAACACTGAGTTGAAGAGAAGAGAAAAATGGCAGGATGATTATTAACGGGTGGGACAAATCTTTGAGTTCCAGTCATGTCATACACTATCTCATGCTAACTAAAAAACCCATTCTTCCCCTATATTGATGAAATAGTGAATTAATTGTTTATTGAACTAAACCTGTAACTATGTCATAATAAATTTCAATTGAAATTGCAATCAAAAGAACTCTACTTTGCATTGAAATTATCTATAATTCAAAAATAAATTATTATTAAAAATAAATAATTTCAAAATACCATTATCCTGATCAAGAAAGGATGGTCAGAAAGAAAACTGTAAATATGTAATCAAGGATTAAAAAAAAATTATCATTCGGATACATCATTACACATTGTTTCCATGTTACTCTCATACCTGAGCTGCAGTTCGTGTAACTTTTCCTAAGATGCCATCATGCCAGTCATGAGTAACTGGATCAAAACCACCGTAAAGTTCATTAAGAGATACTGCCTTAGGATTCAATACATAAGTCTGTACTGGTTTGAAGTGATGATCAATGACATTATCTGCAAATAATTTTGTAAGAGAGCTTTTTAAAACCTAAAGAGAAAGAAAAATGAAACAAAAAATTATAACTCTGATGAGAAAATAATTATTTCAAAAATGAGGAATCAATTAGTCTGAATAGAAAATTTAGATTTATAGAAATACATTAAATTAATCGTAAGATTATAGACAAACACTGACATAATTTCACTATTTAATTAAACTCTCAAAAACAGAGTTTTATAAATATTATAAAAATAGCAGAGATTATCATTGAATGATTTTCTTTGAATCTAATTCATTATTACTTTAAATTCAAGAACTCAAACACTTATTTGAATTTCATCATAGTTTAATTCATTGAGAAAATAATCTAAGATTGATTTAAAATTACAATGATCATGATACCTCATATAATGTAGTTTTCCCACTGCCAGTAGGTCCTACTAACACCACTCCATTGTGCAAACTCATAGTTTCATGAAGTTGTATAACTTTTTCCACCATAATATTGTTTACTTGCAGCTCCTTGAGACTCATAACAGTTTTAATAGCTTCATACAAACTCTTATTATCTTCATAATTGAATAGAACATTTGGGAAAAAATCACCAAGGATACTCTAGGGAGAACATGAAATAAATGAGGTGAATGAAACCAAAGATAGAAAATATTCTGCTATGATATTATAATAATTAGAATGTTATGAAAAATATTAAACCTTAAATAGAAGAATATCATTGGAAGAAAGCTTTGGTAGGTTAGTAACTCTTAGAGCCCTTATCAAAACCATATCTTCACTTTTATCAGGATTCTCATGCTTTAACAATCCAGCGAATGCCAGCACACTTTTAATAGCTCTGTAATATAATAATGATCTATAAAGACTTCCCTCAAAAAAATTTTTTCATTTATTAATTCAGCTTAACCTTGACATTTGTCAAAGATGTTGATTGGTTTTATGTAAGAAAATTTTGATTCAAGATCAAAATGAATAAAATAGACGTAAAAGACATTACTCATTATCTATAGGATAGTAGAAGGTATTTGAAAGTTAGGAATATAGTATTCCATAACTTCAATATTTGAAGAATATACTCTATTAATACTGAATTTGTGTCTTGCCTCATGCCAAAGTCATAATGATTCTGTTGAGATAGAAGTCCACTACATAATTTGTATATTTGAGTCACTTTCCTTGCCAATGTTTTTGATGCCTCAAATCCTTCAGAAAATAAGATGACTTCTGCAATTATAGCTATAACAATGTCATTCATTAGCCACTTGTACCTTAAAATGAAGATAATAATATACTCATTTTATAAAGTAAGTAAATACCATAATCAGGAACCATCATAGACATGGGGCGGAATAGAACTTTTAAATTATCAGGTAGATCATCCTTTCCAGCATATCCAGGGGACATTGTTATAAAAGTACAGCATTTGAGAGAAAGTTTAATATCTCTTCCTTCAAAAATAAATCTGAAGAGGAAAGTAAAGAAACTCAGGGAACAGTTTTCTTAGGTGACATATGAGTTATAGTTAACCAATAAAAGAGAAGAATGCCCTCCAATACAAGAAATAATTTCATAAATTTTAGTAATTTAAGCCTCGATGAGATTTTAATGAGGATTGATTTATTTTATGTTCTATTAAGAGTACTAGCATTAAATTTGTTGCAAAATTTCAATTATCTACTTCAAGTGATCAAAAGATGAGCAATAATAAAATAGCTTTTTCTAAGTTAAAATACACAACTTTAGTATGTGAATGTTTGAAAATAAAAAATTCATATATTTATTTTGAGGCAATGTACTTACATTAAAAATCAAGTATAATGGATTGAGCAAGTTATATTTTAAAAAATACCTTGACAGTTTCTGAGATTTAGCATTTTTGATCGTTAACAATTGCTGTGCTATTACGGATAAAACCTCTACATCGATTCTATTGAATTCATCCAAACAACTCCAAGCTCCAGCTTGAGCTATACCAGAGAAAAATCTCCCCATCATCTGAAACACAATGTGAAATATTACTAAACTTTAATTTTCTGGATCTTAAATTTATGAGAATTTGAGGAATGATTGTTTTTTTGATTACCTCATGATCTAACCCTTTCGAACAATTGAAAAGAACACAGTTTGTAGCAAATGATTTAGCCAAATCCTTGATTGTTTCTGTTTTTCCTGCCCCTGTAGTTCCAGTTATTGCACCACCTAAAATTTGATCATAATATCACAAATGCAAGAATCACTGATATTAAAGTTAAAATTGACACAATATACAAGGTGACATTTCATTAATAAATTATCAGAAATATTAATTAAATTATCTTAATTATGAGCTTAAGTTTGTTACTCAAATGAAAATTTTAAAAGCTGTAAATAGAAGAAATTGAGATGACACTAAGATCATGCTATCATTTGGTTCAATAACTGTGGCCCTCATAAAATACAGAATAAATGATCTCCTAAATTCTTTCTTGAATTTTAGTCTATTTCAAAAGTTAAAAAGCTATTTTTTAAACGAAAAAACTTATTATTTTAACTTTTTTATCTTACCTTAAGCATATTCTTCCTTTCTTTTAAACATAAGATGATATTAAAATAATACAGAGTTGTTTATTGGTATAGAACATTTACAAAGGTAACAAAACAAAGATGTTAGTTGAGTTTTAAATATTTAGAAACATCCATGGCAAAGTTAAGAATAGTTGTGTGACTTAGCAGCATTATATATTTTGAATACTTTTCAACTGGAAGAAATATATTCCCTTTGCTGAAGAGAGTTACATATTAGTGGTGAAGTCACTGTAACACCCCCACCCCCAAAAGAGATGAGAAAAATTATCAAAGATGATAGCTCACAGTTAGAAAGGAATGATCTTTACTTCTTCTGAGTAATCAGTCAGTAACCTTAAGAGCAGGCCCAGAAACATCATTTACTTAAGGAGTTAAAAGATAATTAGCTATACTTTCTATGCAACATTAAAATTAATACCAGTCATCAAGTGCTCTTTTGATAACTCTGTCTCACCCCTTTTTTAAGCCATTACTGCAGATGACTTATGAAACAAAGGTTAATAATCTTCAAAGTAAATAATGTTCTAGAACATTCAAAGAAGAATTTATAAATCCTAGTAGAAAGAGGATGCAAGTATAAAATAACCTGTTGGTTGTATCAAAATATTATTTGAAAGAATATCTTACCCAAGCCTGACTGCAAAGCTCCCATAAGGCAGAGATAACAGCGTTCAGTCAATGGTGTGATTACAAGACGGGGGGATGCACCTAAGTATTCATAACCATAGTCATATTTGTAGTTTGACATTTTTACAATGACAGTTTCAAAATCTTCATCCCAGTAATATCGTAGATGCTTCATCCATTCAAAACTTGAGCTACTTGACAAAAATTTATTTATGAGTTCACCTTCATAATAAATAAGGTCTTAATCAATGCAATCAATCAATCAATTAAACAAATAATTGCCAACATTCCCCACATTAAGTAAAGTAACCTTACCTAGACACAATTTTATTCTTTACTAGATTGGCAACTATATCTCTTGCATAGACATCAATAACTATCAAAGCACTGAGAACAGCACGAAGCAATTGGGGGATGTCATGATGAACCATGATTACTAATTCATCTATATCCTGAAGTGGATTTAGCAATTGTTTAGAAAAATTGTATTAAAAAGGCTGTATCACACATTCCAGGAAAACAGGTCTGATCATCAGTAAAATATCTAATTCGAGAGAAATATGCTTTTCCAATTTTTTTTCAAATATTGAAGAATAAATGAAAAAATAATAATATTAAAAATACTTATTTAAATTATTATTGTTTAGCTCTTCTCAATTTCAGATATTTTCTTAATTATGCTGATGATGGACTACAATATTGCATAAATACAAATAATCCAACAGAAAACCTGCATATTAGAGCCTTAAAAATCCTGAATAATATTATACAGTACTATTAATATGAAAAGCTAAGAACCATAGTTTCATTATCAGGTCAAGTGGTTTATTAATTAAGAAATATAATTTTCTACCATTAACTGGGCATCATAAGTTATAGAATCATATGTTATAGTACTATGAAATTAGAAGGATCAATTGTAATTTATTTATACTATATTTTTAAATACTAAAATTACCCTGAGAAACTTTTTCTCAAAACTGATTAATTTGTCCTCCACATTATCAGATTCTAATATAGCATGAACGGTTTGGCACCACATGATTTGGGAAACAGTTAAAACAACCTGGAATTACAGAAAAATAGTCCGTTTTATTAAATTAACAATTGAAAAATAAAAATTTATAAAAGAATATGAATACATCATACATTCAGCTATAGAAATAGAATTATATCTAATGCTTATTCATGCTTTTAGTCATTTAGACTGAGCAGGTTTGAACAAAAATGACATTAGCGCAAATTCAAATTTAATGTCTTCAGAAGAAAATAATGAATAAGACAAGATAAGTCCTATATTTTAGCATTAACATACATAAACAATTTTTATATTGCTACACACAGAGTTTTTATGTTCTATCGCACTGCTAATTGCATTAATGCATTGTTCAATTAAATCAAAAAAAATTTTTTTAATGCCCTCTTTTTTAATACGGGTCTTAATTAAAGCGATCGAATTTCAAATTAGTAAATACTATCTAAAATAATTATTTAATCCTAGTGTAGAAATCAGGAAAATTATATGAAAATGAAGAACTAATGATTTTTTCAAGTATGAAGATGAAGAAAATAGATCTGATAGTTTGTTGGTTACTTAAGGAAAACAATTATTTCTTAAGTTTCCTAATTCAAAACTAGAAAACCTATGATATGGATATCATTATCCGATGAAAAGCATCAATGGCAGTTATTACTTTAAGAAGAGAAATTTTTATTCTTTAAAAACTAAAAATGATACTAAGTGAGAATAAATTTTAAGATAAATAATAACATTTACATATAATTAGGATATTATCATATTCATATTGAGAATTATTTAAGAATGAAACTACCCCAAATTTTAGGATCACACTTGTCTGTTAAAGATATATCAAATAATGAATCAGTCTTTATGTACGTATTAAATCAAGATAATTTTCAACTTGAATCATTAGTTGAATTACTAATTTAAAATAATAATTGAATTATGTTACAATTATTAATAATAATAAAATAAGCACAACAATGCTTGGTTACTTCATGCATTAACTTCAGTTGACAAAACTGAGCTACATGTTTAGAACAAATGAGAAATACCTGTGAAGGGTGGCTCATAATCCAATCACTCTGAAAATCTTTCAAATAGAAATCATCAATAGCTATTTTTGTTCTTTTCTTCATTGACAATAGCATGGTACTTTCAACTCTTGAGAGCCATTCTTCAACATTACCCCTGGCCCTTACTCCCTAAATAGGGTTTATTAGAATAATTGTGGAAGGATTGAAAATTTTCCAATAATTCATTACTTTTCATTCTAATGAACAAATATAATACAAGTAATGATAAAAGTAATTTTTAATTAGAAATAAAACCAATTATATACACAAGATTTTTAAATTCTTCTATGAGAAAAACTAAAAACCTATGTAGAAAAAAAGCCTAAAAGTCAACAAGATTCAGATAGCTCATTTAACAATCAAATGTTAACATTGAACATTAATTAATTATCTTGAAATTTAATTATATATGCTTTTAAGAAAAACTGACTAAAATTTCTGCTATAAATTTGGAATTATTAATTCTTAAATATGATTAAGAACTTGAATGCAAATTGAGCAACTAAGATTGTATCCAAAACCATATCTACTGATATTTACAAAAAATAAGATCCAGGTTACTCATGAATATATATTCAAAATTTTGAAAATGTATATTAATTCACATACCTTAAAAAACTCAACACTCTCTCTTTCAGGAGAAACCATTCCCACCACTTCAAAAGAAATGACACTCCTTTCATTTTTTGGACTGTTTTTGCCAAATTCTAATTTAGCAATCCCATTAAAAAACTTTCTTATGTGAGGTTGTACTCCATCAGGATGTTTGACCTAAAATAATTTTTTTTTTACCTCTCCACAAAAATTTTTATATAAAATATATATATATAATATAAATACTATAAAGATGAACTTTCACTTAAAATTTACCTGACCCAGAATTTCAAGTAGTTCATTGTTAGAGAGAAAGTAAAATCTAGGAAACATTATCCTTTTGGAATCAAGGTATGATTCCAAACACTTTATTATTTGGTCCACCAAGTTGTTGTTTAACTGAAATGTTTCTAGTAGTTCATGTTTTTGGAAATTTTGCATTGCAAGTGGATCCTATATATGTGCAACAAAGCAAATTATTTAAATGCTGTAGGAAATAATGTTAACTACTGCTTATCATGCTTTATTTGTCAATTTCACATCCCTGAAACTTTTTGAATTTCAGTGCTATATTTAACACCTCTTAGAAATGTATATAGTTAAAGCATATTTATAAGCTTTTTATTTGAATAATTTCACTGTATCTATCACTATGAGATTTGAAAGGGGATGGCTAGAAAATTTATTTTCATAATACCTTAAATAAGTGGCTCTCATTAATTTTACTCTATTTATTATATATTCTGCTTAGGTTTATTTTCAAATGCAATAATTTTGTATTTAAATTGATAGAAATGAAAATATAAGTAATTATACATTTATCATGTTACCAATTGATTTTACTTTGTCGAGCTCTTATACCTTGTGAACACTTCTCATTATTTTCTTCCAAGATTTGTCCAGAATTAGGAACATATTTGATTCATTTGGGAGTAGGCTCTGTATATCTGGAGTCAAAAATATCGGCTTCAGATAGAGCCAGCCTTGCTGACAAGACAACCATTCATCCTACAAAAATATTGAAGTCAGCAGATTAGCTCAACAATAGAAAATTAAATGCTTATACATTATTAGAAAATATTGTTATAATATTATATATTAGACAATATTGTTATAATTATATAATTTGAGAGGGCAATAAATGAGCATAAATTCCACTCTACTGTGTGATTTTTTCCAAGTTAGGCTTTGTTATTGGAATATAATATTACATCTAACAATAAATTAAGTGAAATTGTTAGAATAGCTAAAAATATACCAATATTTTAGAAAAAAGATCTAGATTTTTAATCCAATCATCGACTCTTTGTTTCATTGGACCAGCATGCTTAGAGCTTGCTACAGTATTAATGTTCATACTGCAGTCATCAAGGCAATCTTGAACTTCGTCTAATTTACCCAATATATATGCATCTTTTGCTTCTTTATATGGTATAACAATGAATTCTAATGATTTCCAAGCTTCTTCAATCTGCAAATATAAATAGAATTTAATTAATCAATAACACTTATGTTATATTTTTAAAAAGAAGTCAAGTTATTTGAAATTTGATTAATTTACCTAAATTTTGCAAAATTGAACCATTCTTTTATGACTTAAGAGTTATCAGACAATAATGATATTGCCTAAATGATAATGCCTAAATACATATTAATCACTTTAAATTCTAGAGCCTTTATCTAATTTTCTATAACGTGAATCACTATAATATATTAAATTGTATCAAACCTTCTTCAAAATGCTTTCTAAAGCAGCTTCTGAACTAGCTTGCCCAGATATCTCTTCTAATTTGCACTTCTTTGAAAAAGTATTAAGTTCATCAAGCAATGAAAGAGTGAGTGCTTTATCAGGATTAAATTTATATCCTAAAACCTGTTCTACTTTCATCCAATGCCTGTACTTCAAATCTGGATTTCTTAGGCAAGCTATAACTGGGAGCTAAAAAGAATATTATGGTTAATCTGCAAGTTGTTAAGCACAAAATTTGTTACTGCATTAAATTTATTTTCCACCTTTATTTTAATTTTTTCCACACTCTCTCTCCATTTTGGAACAATTAAATTTTCTGGCAAATCATTTTCAAGTTGATCTATGAACTTTAAATATTTTTCTGTGATGGACATCATGTTTTCATGATTCAGAGTGTAAAAATCTTGACAAGACCATTCTTCTAATTGAGCATACCATACTTCTACATTCTCCCATAGAAGTTGACGAAGATGAACATTTGCCATTGCCTCTTCTAAAATGTCATATTTTGTCACTTCCATCTGTTTGGAGAGAAATATTTCAATTAAGGAAATGCTGAAATATTCAATTATAAAGGTAATTTATATTTACACACACATTGTATATATTTTAGCAGCAGAAGTAATATAATGTAGAGTGTTTGTAGTATGATAAGATTTGCAGTGACCCTTTTTATTAAATTTTACTAGCACATTATTTTGCATCAAAAAATGTTTGATATTTTCCTTTTTGAAGAAATCATAATACTGTGGATATTTTGATAAGGAGCAATATCAAAGTCACTCTTAAGCAAACATTCTGATAAATATTTGTATTCCTACTCCTACTAATATTGTTTTCTTTCTCATTGAAATTGAGTAAATATAGATTTAGAATGTTTTCCACTTGATGCCAACAAATATTTTTACCTTTATCACTTTCTGATAGTTTTGGAACTGAATAGCTCTTTTATTTATTTCTTGAAGTTTTCCATCAAGCTCAGTTAGTATCAAATTAACCTCTTCAGGGTTGGAGTTAATGTCAATAAGCATTGGTTGCTAAAAAAAGAACATGAAGGTAAGTATACACCAAGTAAGAGTTTGCAACACTTGTCATTCATTAGCTTATACACTCACTAAAACAGCATCATTTATATCTGTAACTTCTTCCATCAGGTTCACAATATCTTTGTTTAGCTGATCATTGAACCGCTCAATAAAATTGCCTTTTTCTGATGACTTCTCATGAATAATACTCCTTAGAGTTGCAAGTGTTGTTCCAAAACCCTATCGATAAGAAATAAAGAATCATTTACAAATTATAAAGGTAGTTCAGTACACCGATAATCCATTAAAACCCTTGACATCAATGATTTTAAAATAGGAAATTAATATATACTTAATTAACTATCGATTTGTCTTTTAGATTCTTAAAGATTTGGTGTAATAAGATGAAGATTGAAATTCTATTGAACCCATGATTTACATTGCACTGAATTTGTATGTATTAAAAAAGAAAATCATTATGTTATATAAAACAGTATGTGAAATATGAATCTATTCCTAACAATTTAAATCAAGAAACTTCAAATATTTTTCATAGATTCCTCCTTCATTTAGTTCTCAGTTAATTTTCCTAACATATATCCACTCATAGAATTGGATAATAAGTTAAACCTCACCATAGCAGAAGCAGCGAAACCTTATTTTAATTAATTACTTTCAGAAGCTCTAAAATGAAATAGATATAGAAAAATCTATTCTAATATACAAGCAAGACCAACCAAATAAATTGCAACATCTTCAGCAGGGCAGGGAACTGCATAATCTTCAATTATGGAATATATTTTCTTAACATACTCCAATTCATGTTCCATTTCTTCAATCTGGAAAATTCAAGTACTCACAAGTCACAACAATTAGTGTATGATTAATAGGATAAAATTTCATACTATGCATACCCTTGTTGAAGCCTTTTCTAAAAACTCTAGGTATTCAACAAAATCAAGAGTGGTTCTTGGAGAAATTTCCAAAAATGCAATTGCATCAGTAACTTCTGATGTCAAAGCATCTATTTTTGTTTTACCAATCCTAAATTTAGATGTATAAGATTACATTAATTAAGATAACTTTATTTATTACCATGATAAAATATTAATATAATATAATACATACCATGGCAATACACGATGGATAGATTCCAAAAGCCTTCCAGGCGATGGCTGAGTCACTCTTTTAAAATTTTCAAATTTTAGCATAAATATTCCAATTGACTGCTCATCTTCAATGCTTTCTAATAATGATTTTTGATTCAACACATTTTCCAGCAAACTTTTAAAGAATTCAGGATCTTTATGAAAAAATATTATGATGAGAAAATGACAGAAGGTATAATATTAAAAGAGGTTGATTTACTCATAATATACATTTATTAACAAGAACGATTCACCACTAATATTTCATGAAGTACCTGTTTCTTTTTCAATATCTTTGTGTTGAGTCCTCTCATTTTCAGAATAAAATATCCTAATTCTTCCCAATATTTCTGTGTGTGCATAAGCTAGTGTAAAATTATGCTCCAAAATATTAATAATTTTTTTCCTTAAATTATATAATTCTTCATCGTTTATTATAACATTTGCTAAACATGGTCCCATTCCACACAATCTCTTTTCTTGTCTTCCATCAATTATTGGCCTGAAATAGCATACATTGTACTAAAATTAAACTTGTTATGAAAACAAAATCAACAACTTTGAAACATTTTGTGATATAAATACAACCATTGATGTATCCCTACTGATAGCTTCTCTTAAATATATTTATGAATGACATTATCCAAACATAAAAAATAATCTTGACTGATTTTAAGGATATTGTTACACTGAAACCAAAGAAATTGAAAGAGAAATTCAAATTTCCTAACTCTGATATTTACATGCTATCTGTAATTATGTATTTGTAATTCTTTGATGATTGGCAAATGGAAAAAAATCTTCAATTAATAAACTTCGATTTTCCATATTTGAAATCCCAATTTCCATTATTATATTTTCCAGATTATTTTTAATAAATAATATAAAAGTTAGGAGAATCATAACCTATAATTTTACTCTACTCCTTTCATCTTTGAATGACAAGAGAATGACTTTGGTGTTTGCTCATAATTCTCTGCTGCTATCAATAGAAAATATTTTATAATTTTTTTATTTCATCACTTAAGATATACTCACTAACTCTTATGAGACAACTTAAATATAATCCAATACAAATGAAAATATATATGAGAAACCATAAAAAATTTTGAAAATGAAACTTCTTTTAAATAAGGATAGCCTATTAATGACTAACTTCTTTGAAAAATTTTACTTACGAAGTGAAGGGGTCCGACAATTCATTGCTTAGCAAAGGTTGAACATTAGTTACAGTTTCTGCCCACTTATCAAGCATCATGTTAATTGATGATAAATATTTTTCTTTTGATGGAGAAAAGTAGATGCAATCTGCATTGATAAGTACATTTAAATCAAATATTGGAGAAATCTAGAAGAAAAGTAGCTGCATGAGTGAACCAAAAAATGCAATATCAAGGTAAATACATCCAACAATATAAACAAAAATTCCATCAAAATTATTGATAAAAAAGGAAATCTAGAAGTAGTCCCTGATTATTATAAGTATGAGACTCTCAATATATAATTTTCTACCTTCTCTGATGTCTCTGGCTGGTTGGTGCTACTTTTTGGTATTTCCTCTTCATTAAATTCATTCATGGAATATTTTGATAAAGTGGTCAGTAGTTTATTTAGAGAGTTATACATTACACATCTTAAAAAGTCCATCATAAAGTAATCTGTGAGTTTAATGAAGCTGAAATTATAATTCAAGTTATATTGTATTAGGGAATAGAGATTCTACTCTATAATTAAAAAATACCTCAAGTATTTATAATATACAGATAGAAAATCACAAAAGAAATATACAGTGTACTTCGTATAAAATTTTCAAAAATGTTGCATATTAATTATTTTAGTTTATCTCTTACTAATTCCATGGGAAAATTGATGAGAATAAATAAGAAAATAACAGGTTCTGAGGAGTGAATTTTATCTTACATTTGCTGTATTCTTTAAGCCATTAATCAATCAGTATATTGTTACATACCATGATATTCTCATGTACATTGATCTCTTCTTAGCTTGATCTATATAAGAAATTGATCTTGATGTACAATTAACTTTTCCAGCTGGAAGCAAGAAACATAAGATTCCATAAAACTTCTAGATCAATTTTTCCTTTAACAGGATGCAATATTCAAATCAAATTTACCAGTTACATGATTGCCTTCATTCAATGTATAAGCATAAGTGGTGAGAACTGAATGACAAGTGTTGATGATGAACTCTTTTAGGTAATTTTGTAAAGAGGATATTTTTTCATACATTTGAGTGACTTCCTGCTCCTATAAAGGTAATGATTGACCTCACTTAATCATTCACAATTATTAAATTAACTTTATATTTAAAATGCAAACTCTATTATTTTAAAAATACTTATTATTGTATTTTGAAACTACATTAAAAAATTTTAGGGGCATCAAGGAATGAAATGAATATAATAGGTGTAATACTATTATTACCACCAATACAATGCCTTGCTATAATGTAAATAAAAAACTCAAATGAGCTTTTATGAAAGGTGATAAAGAATCTTATTAGATGATAGCTAATAAAGAGCTGAAAGTATTCTTGAAAAATATGTTTATGACAAAATATATAGATTATTCAATAGCCAAGCTGTTTTCATCAGAGTTGAAATCATTCTGATGTTTCTAAACTGGTCAATATATAAGCACTAACAGACTTGTACAATGGCTACAGTGGAATTTAATTCTTTAACCATGCCCATTTAAAGTAAAAGATAAGAGATTTAGCTGACCATTCAATAGTTTACTGCATAATTTAGTGCTAATATTTAACAGAGTGATTTTGAAGTTTTCCTTATAAAGGATTTGTTTGACTATATACGAATATTTTTATTTAAAATTGGTTGAATTTGTAACATGCCATTTTATGATGAATTATATATATTTTATGATTCTTTCATTAAATCCTACTTACCTATTTACAATAGTATACTGTTCATTTACCTGTTTTGAAATTAGATCTTGAAGCTGGAATTTTATCTGCCCAGAAAACTGGATGAAAGTTATTACTCTCAAAGGATAGCATATTTTATGATACTTAAGCAATGCTCTTCTGAAATGACTATTCAGTATAAATAAAATTTTGGACAATTTTTTCCTTGTAGAGTAAAATTTAAACAAACTTATATTCTTCCTCCACCAATGATATGTCAACACAAAGTGCATATTTTTGAAAATATTGATCTGGGAAACAACTCTGAGATTAGTCTTCTTTAATTAATTACATTGATATTAAATATGAATAACATTTTTCAATTACCTGCATGAGCTTGTCAAAGAGCTCATATTCCACCTCCCAAACATCCAAAGGTGTCCATAGTATTTCACTTTTGGAAAACTCAGTAATTCCTTGATGACTTATTGTAAAGAAGTGATTTTTATCTATCTTAGAATATGGAACTATTCTGGAGTGAATAATTAAGAAAATAGAAATGAAATGAAAATAAATATGAGTTATTGAGTACAAGAGTTGAGGATGAAAATGATTTATTTCCAGTATTTTTATCTTTTTTGCAACAAATAAATGAAAGTTATGATTACCACCGATTCATAGAATGGATTAGAACCAACTATTAGATACAAGTAACATATACAGGGAAGCTTTTGAATATTCATTTTCAACTCACTCAGCCATGATGAAGATTTACTGTAATGACTCTTACAAGTGAGCTAGTTATTAAACCTGGTTTCTTGAGAAATGGGAATTATAAGTATGACTACTTGGTTATTCATTAAATAAATGAAAATGAATGAAATCACTCAATGTGGCTTCATAATCAGAACCAAAAGTACCTTCAAAGGCTGTATTATGTACATATATATGTATATTGTGAAACAAAATTTATTTAACACAAAGTATTTAAAAGTTTTCAATACAGCTAAATGAGATTAAAATAAAAAATATGTAGGAGAGCAAATGAAAGCACGATTGGGATATAGAACTGTTGATTCATTGGATAGAATATAAAAGTACTATGATAGAAGATCCTTATTGCAGATATCCCATTTTCTTTAATAATCTATGACGGTGAATGCTATGCTATTTTTGTGCAAAAATAACAGTTTCACTTACTGAAGTTTATAAGGACAATAATTCTCAGAAAATTTTGGATGCTTGAAAATCATATACCAGAATCCTGGATCACTCTTTTCTCTAACATAGGCAATAATTTCCTTCAGATCGAACTTTCTTAAGAAGTTATTTGATAAAGAAGAAGGTTTGGTGGTTTTCGAAGCAACATTTTGCATTATGCTTTTACCTAAAAATAAATAATAATTATTTTTATTAATAATAATAAAATAATTACTTAATCATAAAAATTTTCAATATTGGAACAGTAAGGAAAAAATAATGCATTATGATACATTTAAAACATGAGCGAAAATACTTAAAACTTTAGGAAAAGAATGGAATTATTGATTAAATTTGAGTCGTTAAAACCCGCATTATTACTAAATCAATACATCATTATTAACATACTAATATTTCATTATCAAAATCATTCTTTAAAAAGTACAACTACGGGAAAACGACGAAATAATATGACGCAGACATACAATTTAAGGGTAAGTGAATAATTAATTAATACACTGACATGACTGCAAGCTATGATGAGATTGTTGAATTTGAAATGTTGTTGAATGAGTTGAATTTATTTCTGACAAATTTTTTCCTCCTCTTCCTTTTTCTGGTAAACCAAGCTGAAAGTAATAAGTAATAGTAATTTTCTAAATATCCAAAAGGAATAATGCAACTTATTCATAGTTGGTCATAAACACTTGATATACCGGAGGTTCCACCAATTCCATATCAGATTCAAATTCTTCTAGAGCTTTCATATGTGGTATGTGACAGGGTAAGGCTTCAGAGTGCCTGAACAGTAAAACATTACCCAATAAAATCCACTTACTTGATAGTATAAATAATACAATTAATTTAATTGTTTAATTTTATCAATTAATGACGACATTGCCATTCAATTCATGTATATGAATAAAAGATTATAATACCCTTGGTCGACATTTTGATGTCGAACAATTAACTCGTCTAATATTTCTTCCCAAGGTGAATGAACTATATTATCTTCAGAAGCAGTCAAAGATGAGCATCTCTCATTATCCTTTGGCTTTTCCATGTGAATGATTTTTGAGATGTCAATGCAAATTTTCCGTGTATTGTAATTATGGTCTTTTCAAATCTGAAATTATCCTATAGCGAAAGACTATTTGAACCATCGATTATTACAATAACTGGTTTGCTTGTATGCTTATGAATAATTTAATAAAATGTTTGAGTTTGTTAGCGATTCTAATATTAGTTTCTTAGAGGAAATACGTCAGTCGTCCAAAACGAAGATATATTATCTTCGTCTCCATGGTAATTGTTAGGAATTGTCTGGAATCCAAGTATTCTGTCTCGGGGATAGAAACGAAATTTCCATGTTCATTTTTCAATTATGCATCCAATTTTTCTATGAATGAAAAAATATTAATAGTAGGTAGCATGTGTTGTCTGAAGAAGTTCTAACGGCATAGAGATAAATCATACGAGTATATTTAATCATAATCACATCATTTGAGCATACACTGTTTTCCTATTAAAATTCTACCGAGGAAATAGTTGAGTAGCAGGAAATTTTATTGAAGAAAATTAGTAATTATTCTCTGTTTGATGTAGAAATAACTACAAAATAACTAGAGATCACTATAGGTTTTAAGTCAAATAAGACTAAGTGGAACCATTTCATTTAAATGCTTAAACTTCTGAAGGCAAAGCTCTGTGTTATTGCAGGGTTTTTTATGCGTTTTTTTACGAATGTTGCGCATAAATTCAGATGCTAGTGATCTGATTTGTACTATGGTAGACATTTTAAGCTGGTAATATCTGTTTCGTTGAATCTGCATAATCTTTTATTTCTTAACCTCCGATATTATTGAACCATTCATTCAAGAAATCTAATTATTTACATAGAAGACAAAAGAAGATATTTGCCAATTCTTTAAAACAGATTTTCATGAGTTTTCGTTAAAACATAACCTGGGTTTGAGGTCATATAGTTTACAAAATCTAAATAAGTCTACTGTGCATTAGCTTACTCAGCAAGAGTTGGTGTTCGTACAGTTTGACCGTTCGGCATCCTCTCACTTGATAGGCAGGTCCTATTATTATTTTTTGAAAATAATTCATGAGTTGTCAGGTATTCAGAAGAAGTTTGGCCCCAAACAATATTTGCTACATTTTAAATACTTTAGTGAAACTCTTTTGATTACTAGTCAGAGTCTGTCAATAACTGATGAATAAGCAAAGCTATTTGGTAAATTAAAAATTGACTTAAGTTTTAGCTGCAGAGGAAAAGTTTTAAAGCAAAGTAATCAGCGAAGAGGTGTTTTTAACATTATGAGGAAAGTACATCTTTAGCCTCGAGTGAAATTAATTTGGAGGTAAATAGAACATAATTTAAAAATTAGCCATAGGTAACGTTTTCGTTTGAATTGAATTTTCATGTTTGACTTTCTTAGAATGTTGAAGGCTAAGATTTGGAAGATGCTAAGAAATTGCTTCCACCAAATACTGTATTTATTAACTTAAAGAC
The DNA here is from genome assembly GCA_020796165.1 of Pantala flavescens. Lineage (NCBI taxonomy): Eukaryota > Metazoa > Arthropoda > Insecta > Odonata > Libellulidae > Pantala > Pantala flavescens. Next base: position 10,148,966 of record CM036883.1, read on the forward strand.
ATTGTATACTTGTTCTTGCAGCTACATAAATTGTATTTACTGCAGAGTATCAGTCCACAAAAATATATATCTATGCAATTTAAATACTTCACATCATTTATATACATCGTATATATTTGAAAACATTTAATCACAACACATGATAATGTACTTCAGTTAAGTTAGCAACCAAGCTAATAATAGTTGCAGTAAACACACATAATTCTCTCAATGATCAGCGCTTATGAAAGTATGTGTTTTAAACAAATAATCAGACCTGGAAGCAGAAATAGAAACATTGAATGGCCACAGATGAAGTTCAAATTTATTTAGAAATATGATTGCTAAGGGTTGGTCAGTCTTGGTTTCTCCTACAGAAACACAATTAAAATTACTGGATTTCAGTGTGTGTACAGTGTATGCGTGTTTTTATATACACACATTATGAATCTGGTTTAACATACACATGTATATAAACACAAGACCAAAATAACTGCAGAATCATACACCTTACTTAGAAAGGTTTAATTAATATCAGATTCACAATCCATTCATAAGCCCTTAACTTTAGCCACTTTTGTATGTGCAAACAGAGCTTGCCATGAAACAATCGGTGCACTTGAAAAATTAAAGGGTCAGAAAGGAATAGTTAGCTTGGTAAACACTTTCTTATCTAGAAACTACAATTGTAACTAGACCAAGCTCCTTTAATTTCTCATAATATACCTTTTTTGAAGATTACAGTTTTCCATTTCCTGCATCCATAATACAAATACAATCCAAAATATTATGTATCCAGTATAGTACCTATTATCCAGGATGTACAGGATACAAAATTTAGGCTGATTTTTCTCATGAATCAGAATATCAATGTAATGTACTGGTTGAGGTTAAATCAAATGTTATGTAAACAGGTTGTGAAGAGTGAATAATTAAGTGAGTTTACTTCAAATAAATAGAAGAGGTAAGAGCAGGGATACTGATATTTATGGGTTGAATAAAAGAAAGCTTTCAGAAATAGAGGTGAATTATGAGACTAGAGCTCCTAGTATTTAATTAAGTGAAATAACTTGAAGGAATGGCTTTGAGTTAAGATTGCCCAATCAGAGAATTGTTTTTAGGAGTCAAAAAAGTAGAGTTTTAGGTCAGTGGGAAACATCCTTGGGAGGCTGGAGCCAAGAAAGTTTCCCTAAGGTAATAAAAATGGGCTTTGAAAGATATGGAAATCTTATAATATTTAGACAGTCTTCTAAGGTAAACAGTTGGGCTTTAAACATTTACACATTTCAAAAATACTCCTCTGAAATAAAAGGCCATATCATCCAATTTGATTCAGCCCATCGGTGCAAGAGGTTAGGTAATTGAATGGAACAGAAAACTTGGAAAGATTATCTGAGGTGTAGAGCTTGATGTTACATAAATAATTTCTATATTAAATCTTTGCACATCAGCTTTTCCTCCATTCATCACGATACTTTTCAACTCTTCATTTACATCATATCATGATGTTTTTGCCTTTTACCCTATCAGTTCAGTTGTCCAAAAGTTGAACAGAGAACTGAAATCATTGGCCAGTTAAAACATTCATGAAAGATGGAAATTAAAATTAATTTGGGCTCTTTACTTACACCATTACACTCTGTATTTAACTTTAAATTCTCATCCATTAAAATAAATAATTTGAAGTTATTATTCATTTCATATAAACATTTTGCTTTATGCTTAGAGCTAAAGAATTGACTTAATAAACAACATATCTGTGTTTGAGGTTACCTTTAAGACCTTTAAAGAGGCCTCAGATTTTCCATTTAGCTCTTAACAAGAGGACTTGATGTCCTATACTAGACACATATGTAAATTTGATACAGATTTGAAATCTGCAGCATGTGCATACTTTATGCAGTGGGTAATGGAAGGGAATGGACATATACAGATATATATAGATATATATTCTTCTTATTTTTTTTTTCACTTTTTCTCGCTTGCCAACACATGGACATCTCAAAACAATTGATATAAATATTACACTACAAATACAAGGTTCATATATATGGTTTCCTCTGGTTAGGTTAAAGTTTTAGGCTCAATGGACAAGGAGGAGCTTTTTATGTATTTCCATCGATAAATAACAAAAATAGAGATCAAAAGCTAAAAAATAATTGATTTATCTCCAGAGAAGAACAGCTACTACTATCATTCTGGGATCAAGCTCCCTTTTCAATCGAGTCAAGCATTTTGAATAGAAATCATCAAACCATTGGATTAAACATCATGTAATCATCCCACTCTTATCAGACCAGGGATGAAGTGTTAGAAGAGAAGGGATGCGAAAAAAAATGCTTTGAGTGGAATACATCAACACTTAATGAGATTATAAGGAGCAGAAATATGGAGATATCTTTTTCCCTCAAAGGATTTGTTCCTCTAAATTCTTCTCATTGAATTCCAAGACAGAGTGATTTTTTATTTAAAGATTTCTGAAATATTTTGTAAATTCATCCAGTAGTCATTCAACCATAGTGGTGCGAAAATTCATTATATTTTCAACTATCTGCCTCCTCTCCTCACTTTTAGCCATTTTCTTCCTTATCTATGCCTAAAACCCTCATTCTTTTCCTCTTCCCTTGTCCTCTCCAAAGTTAAGTAATTTCTTCGGAATTAAACATTTTCTTTCATCCCTCCCAAAGCTACTTTGATGTCCCATCCTACCAGTCTCTATGAGTTTCCCAACAAACTATTGTTACTTGCTCATTCATTTCTCTTTTTTGTCATATCATTCTCAAATTGGAAAATCATGATCTTTATCATCTCCTAGAGATTCTATCATTACTTATAACATTCTTCCCTTAATTATGATGGTCCTTCACATAATAAATTTCCAACATCTTAAATCCCTATTTGATTATCCTCACACCTCTCCAATCTCATTCCATAAAGTCATCCATAAATTTCCTGATATCATACATAAATTTCCTGATGTCATCCATATGGCAGAGAGGATCATTCCAGGTGACTGCTATCAACTTCCCTCTTAGCTCGCACCCTATTCCTTTTCAAAGGTTGACCATTCACTGAGGAAGAGCTCGAAGGATGGCATGAACTTCTTCAGCCACTGCCATCAAGACGAACTCAAACTGCTGCCGACTTTTGACCATGAATGGTCGCTGATCACGAATATGCTCCAATGTGGCTGCAATATCTATCTCTTTGGCACCCTTAGACATGCGATTGAGAACCATGTCAATGAGGCAATAGGTTCCAGTACGACCAACTCCATCACTGTGGTAGAAAAAGGGTTTATAAACCGATTATTAACAATGAGAACTCATTCTTGCGCATTGAAATAGTACTCTTTTGGTAATAAGATAAGCTAAATGTGATTAAAATATATTTAGGTACTTGATAAGATCAAAAGAAAAATAGATTCAGTGGGATATAGATATATAATAGATATGAAAATTGAGTGCTTTTCTGAATACTTATAAGATAATAGGCAAAATAATGTAATTCCATTGAGATTTTTTTTCTTTCATGGCAGTGTATGTCTTTCAAAGAGATTAAAACTTTTTGTGAAATACTTTGAAATCTTAATGCTTACTTGCTTCAAAAATTTCCCTTTATATTCAGGGATTGAACATATTACCCTTTTATTGTCAACCTTCCTGTTGTTATTGTCACTGGTCTTAATTAACAAGAAAGGTTTATTTTATGGTATACATTAAAATATCAAGTTTTCTATGTTGTATTTAATATATTAAAAATAATCATTGATGACTTAAGAATTTAGCCAGTGCAAGATGATCAACATGATCAAAAGTTTCCTTTTGAAGTTGTTTCTAACATTATATATAAATATTATTTATATGAGTATTAAATCTAAATTAAACTATTTTCATCTTCTGTATTTATCCTTTCAGTTTCAATTACGATATACAAACTAACAATTAACTTCTTAAGTGAGTGAATAACTAATTCGAGTTATTCTAGGCCATATTTTCTAGTTATGTGGAAAACCTTTACAAATGTAAAACTTAGGAATTTTTTGTAAAACAAGATTCAAAAAACTTCTTAGATAAAAAAATTTTAACTATATAAACTATCTTGCATTCAAATATTTATTTTATAATCTGCAATATTGTGCAAAACTGTACTTATGAATTAAAGTTTATAGATCATCACTAAAAAATTCTAAATATAAGCACAAAAATTAAAGATCACTTTAATTCAGAATATGTATATATATAAAATTTATGATATAAATGTCATTTTTTCTCAGCTAGCACCTTTTTTTTTCAATAATTCTATTCATTTTCAGACATTAAGAAACTTGGTAATTACCTGCAGTGGACCACAATGGGGCAAGATCTTCCTCGGTAAGACTTGTTCACTTTTCTGAAAATATTTAGTAAACTTGTTATTAGGCATGATAATAATTTATAAGTAGCTATGTTTCATATTATTATATTAAACTGGTAAATTATCAGTGGTATAAGATGTGAAATTCAAGGGGTGTACAGACCTCCTGAATTCAAGCAGAGCTTTGGTAGAGAGTGGAGTTCCTGCCTCAGGCCATGAAAGGAAGTGGAACTGGGTAACTGTTCTGGTCTCCCCTGTCTTCAGATTTTTCAAGTAAAAGCTGCGCACCAGATAATCATCACACCAGATGTGCTCACTAACCAAATGTACCTGAAAATTATATTTTGTAAAAGCTAGGTTTCCTGAAAGTTACATGTACCTAAAATTAGAAAATCATTTTCTGTATATTATTCAGTTTCAATGGCAGCTAATCATAACATTTACATTTCTTTTAAATTGGCAAAATATATTATTAGAATTTTCTCTTATCACCAGTAATTCTGTGAGTTTAATGGACTTAGTTTATACATCAATTGTAAAAATAATATCAAATGGAAGGGATAGGTAAAAAATGTACCAAACAGAAACAGCTTTCATAAGAATCTTTGAAAACATATACTTTATATTCAGGGATTCAACATATTACTCTTTTATTATCAACCTTCTTGTTGTTATTGTCACTGCTCTTCATTAAGAAGAAAGGTTTATTTTACAGTATACATTAAAATATCACTCAATGTTAGCTAGTTTTACTGAGTTATCAAACTAATGGCACATCAATTTAATACAAACAAAAGTTAATTTTATTCATAAATTATAAGTAATTAATAATTATAATAATTAATAAACAATTAATCAATTCAATACAAACAAGTTAAAAGTTAGCATTTGAAGCATTTTTAAATAATATAGTTTTTATTAAATTCTTGGGTTCCTTTAACTACTTTGTTCTATCATTTAACTACTCTTGGATCCAATTTACTATGCTAGATAATTGATGAAATTATATAAACTGTCATTTTTCTCATGATTTTTACCTCATAAATATGGTATAGTTCAGATCCCTCCTCTGGCCAGTATCTATGAGACATAACTACTCCGTCTTCTGTAAGCCTTGTCAGCATAACCATCACGACACTTCCTTGCTCCCAGACCATTTGCCAGAAATCAGCTGCTGTGTGACTGAGAGGGCCTTGAGTAGCTATGTAGGCAGGATTTCTTGGATCATGGTCCGTCTGTGATGAGGGTTAGGTAAATAATTTGAGATTGTCCTTGGGAGTGCTTTGTCAAAAAGAATTTTTGTATTCAGAGGTTGAACCATTTTCAACCAGTTATAGCCACATGTTAATGGCAGCACTAGGTTTAGTTGAAGGTCAATCCTTAATACTTTGTAGTTTAAAATGTATGCAACTTATTTCATATATCTTTTACCTATTGATGAGTATGAATCAATTCATTTTCCATTGAGATCAGTTACCGATTACTTACGATTGTAGATGCATTTATGTAATCTGAGCCAGATGCATTAGCAAGTTCATTCAATATAACTCTTGAGTGGTCATATGGAACAATGTCAGGATATCGGTTCTTCTTTAGGTTTTCTTGCTATAAATGTTCAGAAACAGTCATTAATATATTATCTACTCCTATATTGGCTACACAAGCTATTTATTGAAATTGTTAATGTGTGAAAAATTTTTATTTTGAAAATGAATGAAGTGTACTGCATTCTTTGGTTACATATAAAAGTAAAAACATGATTTAATAAATTTATCAGTTAAATTAAGGTGCTGAAAATGCAGACTGAACTTCTTATTAGGAATTTACTGAATAACATCTTTGCTAATTATGGTTAAATGAAACTCTCAATTTCAAAGTATTTTGATGGAGAGGCAATTGTAAATTTCATTCTGCCTTATTTTCTATTATTTTAATTATTTTTATTAGGTGTCAGAAAGTATATTTAAAGAAGAGTGTAATGATATTAACCTTCATTGCCACAGTTGTTGCACATGGTTCTGCTTCATAAGCACATAGAGCCACCCACTCTTGTTCAAGCCTGTCCTTGTTTTTTAGATGATCTTCCATGTAAGACTATGAAAGAAATAGGGAGATAAATCAGTATGATAATAGTAGCAGTTTTAATTATTAATTTCTAGTAATTAATATATTATTATTGATAATTAATAATAATACCATTAATCTAATAATGTATAATAACATATAATATATAATATGTATAAAAATTAATTGTATATTTATACACTCACACACACACAATTAGGGTATCCAGTGGAAGTTACAAAGCTTCCTTTTTTCAAATGTCCCCAAATTGATACATGATGGTATTGATTAAATAAAATACTTTATTACTTAATTTTTGCTATTATCTTATCTTTTATTCTAGCACTTGATATATGAATTATATCAAAATAATTTACAATAGAAAATTAGTGAAAAATTCATTAAAATGAAAAATAGGTTTCCCTTACAGTTATAATAAGTAGAAATTGCCTTATACATTAAAACTGTATTAGCAATTATAATGACAATTGCTTTAATGAATGAAACATGATGAAATGAGAATATAAACTTTAACAATCAATTATAATCACTTACTAGAACCATATGTCCTGTTGAAATATCCATATTCGTCAGAGCAGGCTCTTCACTCCTGTAAATTCATTTTGGAAATATTATTTATTTTATTTTGAACTTTGTATTGTCATGAAACTATTTTAACCAAGTAATATTTTATTTTCCTTGTATTAACCAAGATAAATAGTAAGATTTCTAATTTACTTTAATTTACTCTAATGAAAAACACTAAATTCAGTAAATTTTCCTTAAAACCATCTATACATTCACAAAAATAATTTCCTGAGGTAGTATTTGTTATTTAAATACAAGAATCATATTATTGACTTGTAAATATTTGTAAAATTTAACCAATTACTGCATTTTCTTAAACAGAAAATTTTCACATTCATTATCTATTTCTTATGATAACTGTTTGTAAAGTTATAAATTTTGGTTATGAATCATAATTTACAGATTTATATATTTTTATTATCAGTTATTATTTCAAGAATTCATTTGAAAAAGAACATGGGCATGTATGAAATATTTTATAATTAAAATTTGGTTAATTTTATTATTAACATTAAACTGATAAACTAGATGAAAGATTTGTTTACAAATTTTTAAATATATATAAAAGGTAAAACACCTTAAATAATAGATTTTAATTAGTAAATTGATTAAATTGAAAAGTGTTATTTATAATTTGAAAAGTATAACTTTGATTAATGGAATAATGCATAAAACTGTTTTATTGCTATAGATTAAAATTATTTTTTACCAAGAAGAGGTGCTAGAACGAGATGATGGGCTGTTGTTGGGTGGTTCTCCTTCCTTTGACAAGGATGCTACTCTTGATGTTCCATGGGGTGTTCCTGGCTCAGGCTTTTCCCCAGCTGAAGATGCTTGTGGGCATGGAGCTGCCTTGGTGGCCATCCTTGCACGGCATAGATCCTTCATTGCCATGAACAAGTAAAGGAGGACACGTGAAATTACATATGACTAAGCGACTGTGAAAGTGATTAATTATTCATGGTAAGTATATGGTAGTTATGATCTGCAATCATTGACTTCCCTTTCTCATGAAACTTAATCTTATTGATATTATCTACAAAATGTATAATTTAACATTGTGTTACATAATCATTCGATTTAAATAAAGAAAAAATTGTAAGCAAATGGGCACATGCAGCTGATTAAGGTACTGAAAAGACATTCTTTTATTTTATTCAATATCATAAGCAAAGGAATCAAGCAAAATTTATTTTTAGCTCAATAAAGGCCTTTATTCCAATCTTGCAGAAATATACCCACAGAAAATTACCTAAGACACTTTCAGAAAAATTATTCCATTTCTTAGGGGATATAGCTTCAAATTCATTTGATATTTATGTTTGGTCTGAGACATTAACTTCTTATAGTATATAGATATATTATATGAAATAGTCTAGGCTTGATTAGGCTTTGTATTGGAATGGATCACTTAAATTTAGTGAAAATTTGAAGTAAATTATTTGATTAAAAAATTCATTTGTTATTCATAAAAAATTATTTGTTATTATTACATATGTACCTTCACTCTGTGGTTGTGCAAAACACTGATTTTTAATTTTCTCTAACTCTTGACTAAAAATTTTCTCTCAGAATCCTTCATTTACTTCAGAGCATTCTTATGCACAGAAATTAAATAGCAATTTCATTATTGCTCTGGTTAAGTGTTTCTGCAAATTGTTCCAATAATCCTGTTTCATTTAATTCAGTTTAAACAACACTAAGTGCAACTTAAACCCAATGAGAGCCAAAACTAGAAGATGAATTTCTGGATATCATAGTTTGCCAAATGAATAGAAAATCTTTGTGAAATAAATGAATATGTGTCTTTAAATATTGGTCTCAATGATTGCTGTGATTATGAATTTTAACTCATTACTGCCTCATGTAACTAGACAAATTATATATTTTCCTCCATATAAGAGACAGGGTAGAGGACGTATTGCCCAAGAATGCTATGTTCTAAGGAAATTTCTAAGTATGAATAGCGGTCTAAAAATAACCGTCAGAATTTTTCAACTCTATTCTTTCTTGGGATATTTTTCTTTACTAATGATGTATCTTAATTGAATTATGCAGGAAATCTATTACTAATGTGATGCTTACTAATTTTCCCCATCAACATGATTGCTATAATACTGTTTTTCTCCTTTGATATTCAACGGAAACATTAAGCTAATGGAAAGGTGCCATACCACCACACCAGTTAAGGTAAACCACCACCACGTTGGCCTCCTATTTCCTTTCCAAAGGTATTTTATCGTACCAGGTTAAATATCAAAAGAAAAATGAATTGAATTCATCTAATTATAATAGGAGTTAAACAGATTCCCATAGTTGGAATGTTGATGTATTTAAATAATTACCGGATATAAGAATGATATATGTTTTACCTGGTAGTCCTTACTGGCTTCTGTATCTTCTTTTCCTTCCAACCCACGCAACTTCTGTCTTGACTTCGCGTGCCTCCTCACTAAGAACAGCGTGCCCACGCCAATGATAGCGGCAGCTAACATACCACAGGCTAGAAAAGCTACCACTCGAAGCTGTCTTTCAGGAGCGCTTTTCTGCACGGAAGTACTCGGTGGCACCAATGCGGAACCTCCCCCTGGTACACCACCAGCTCCCCAACCTAGAGGACCTCCGGCCATCCCTGCTAATTCCACCGCTGTGTTTCCGGGAATCGGGAAAGGTGGGGTTGCAGAGACTACAGACACCACACCACCATCAGTTAAGGTAACCACCTTTTCCTGAAATCGTTAGAGATACTTAAAACGTATTGTTTTCTTGCCTATATTTATACTGTAAATTGGGTCAAGAAAGTGTGGTTGTAGTTCACGTATCGATGTAACATAGTAAGAAAGGCTTTATTTCTTTTCAAATTTTATGAAAATTAAAATGCGATCTATTCTATTTATTGATAAAATGGACGTATATAATATTACTATTTTTACTTAATTTGGCATTAGAATATATTGTACAATACATATGAATAATTTTCATAAAAGTACTATTCAACAGCTATTATACCAACTATGGATGAATTTTTGAAGGTTTATCTTGTTGAAAGTATTCCATGAATTAAAAGATTGGAATATTGAATGTATAACATGAATCTTATACGGAAAGAAGGTCTTCGATGTTTATGCTAACTTATTTTTAGTTCGATTAGTTCGCTTCTTTAATTATTCTTTCCTGAATACTATTATTTAGTCAAGATTGTTCTTCTGCAAGTCGTAAGCACTTTAATGATGATTTTTGAATAGAAACCTTTCATATACGCAATAATCAAGGTTAAATTAGCTATACTTACGGTAATTTCGATATTATAAATACAGAAGGCTGTTCAGTTCAAATCCAATCAAGAATTATATATGGATATCAAAAGACTAATAAATACGAACCGTAGTGTGATTCAACCACATATTTAATTGATTGAGAAGAAAACTGAGAAGAGGTGTGTTGACTTGGTGAGCAGTTTTGTAAAGAAACAACTTTTTGGCGACGTTATTTTCCCTAATATGTGGGACACGCTGTTGGGGATCCGGTTGCTTCGAGATAAGCACCGGGCGAAAAAGACTGCAGCGACCCCGATTTGCGAATCAACTACTAACAATTTGTCAGTCACTGTTTTGTAAGCAAGAAGAAAAGAAACTAAAAAAAGTCTACTTTGGATGTTTCAGGCGTAATAATGATTTCAAACGCCGCGCTATTTTTTAACGTCTAATTAAAAGGGTTGAGCTCAACTTCCACATTATTAAAATCGATCGCCAATATCACTGAGAGATCTCGGAATGAACTTTAGCTATTAATTATGTAAAAATTATTCTTGAACCTTCAAATCTAATCCATCCTAACAATGTTTTAAATATAATAGATTTCATTTCCGCTCGATATCAAAGAACAAGATGCGTAAAAAATTCAATATTTTAAAATACAATTATGCATGCAAAATGTATTTTTGATATACTCCGTTTCTCATCATGAAGAAACCACGTATTTCTTATGGCCCTGTAAATATACGTAAAGATAACTGAAGAATTAAGGCAAGGAAGGAAGTAGCCTTCATTCAGTTAGCAAGCACAAGAACATGCCACTGTAAATACAAGAAGGATTCGCACCATCTGCGAATTCCCCAATCCCTGAGATGGTCTAACCTAACACGATTTTATGCAGTAATATCCTCCAGATGTACTTATGGTCGCTTGTAATGATTTCATTTGTGCCATCGTAATCGAACATTTTAATGATAAAATAATTACATTTTATACACCGATGTTACAACGAAATTTTGTCGCAAATAATGTCGGTAATAAACAGCCCAAAATAACGTTTACCATTTAGGTTGCATGCTAAATACCTTGTTATTAACGATAGAATTTCTTCGCGAAAAATATGTGATATCTTGAAAGATAGACCCAAAGTTCTCGTTTCGAAGAAAATCGCAACCGATTCTCAGGGTTTCTTGAAAGTACAACTTCTTTTATTCTTCCTTCGATTATTATAATTTTTAAACTTGAATAATTCGCACTAGGTTGTTGAAATTTTTTCCCTAATTATTGATAAGATTTGAAACCAAATTATTTCAATTTCATTTTTCTCAACATAACGGCAACAGCGCGCTGGAATCTCCCGTTTAAAATGTACAGGGCCATAAGAAATACGCGGTCTCTTCTAGATGTGGAACAGAGTATAGAGAGATTAATTTTTCACGTAAATGGCACAGCAGACTTATTAATGAGCATCCGAAACTGTGAACAAATTGAAGTTCTAATGAAATTATGGTTTCAACATTAATAATCTCTTAGATTTTCCAAACCTAATGGCTCTAAAATGAGATTGAGAACATGTTGAAAATCAAGAGATTTATTAGGAATGCAAAAAGAGCCTCTCTTAAAGAAGCAAATCAGTAGAAGCAAAATTTAAAACTCTACGTATTAAATTCCAGAATTTTAAGTAAGGATCAGGATGTGGAGAGGTAATTAAACAGATTATGAGTTGTTACAAAGTTGTTATAACTTGAAGAAAAATTTCAGCTTTTATTTCAAGAATTAATAAATTGAAGATAATGCGTTTTTAGCGTCTAATGTAAGACAATAAGAGAAATATGCATGTAAATGATAGAAGGACTTTACGTTTGAGTGAGAGTTGAAAGAAAGTAAGACAACTGAAAACGTAATCTATTATAATTATACCAATGAGCATTGATTTTAAGGGAAGGGAATAAAAAAATCGAAAGAGTATAGGATTATTAAGATTAAACACACAGAAAGACTGGAAACCAAGTAGTAACTGGATTTTTGTAATACTAAACCCGCTGAAGGCAGATATTAAAACAAAATTTTATTTGAAGGAATATGACATACATGATATGATCACTATTACTTACTCTATCACCAATCCCTGCTGATGTTACTTCCACTCCTATTTCTTTCTTAAGTTCTTCTTTTATGTTTCCTATGAAGAGGAGAGTTATTAGTATTCGAGACGAAAGTACACCTTTCAGATATATAATATTGTTTTTAGTTTTAGTTAGCACTTGTTTTGAAACAAAACATCGGTTTTAATACCGAATTTACGATAATGTATCTCAAGTACGTGGTTAAATGTTTGGTATCACACGAGATAAAATTTTAGAATTAAAAGCGTTGATACATAAGCTATAATAATTTATATAATTGAGAAGAAGTCGTTAAATTATTACGATGTTTCTGTCGAACTCACCAATTCTCCGGGCAACTTCGGATGCATTCAGACCCAATCTATTTGGCCGCACTTTGAAGGTCACTTCATGGCGAGCAACTCTAAAAGGTTCAGATAGCATCCGAAAGTTAGTATAAAGAAAGTATCAAACGGACGCACAATTTTGATTACACTTTAAACACAGTTATACTAACCTTAAGTTGGAAAAATCGCTCCGGTGCAAATTGAGGACGTCGGCCACAGCATGAGCTATGTCAGCTCCCTCTTGCCATGTGTTTACACTTGAAAAGAAAATGAACATTAGGAAGAATGAAATGCGTCATTATGTCAATAGATTTGTTCTTTCATAGTTCTGAAAATTTTTGATCGTTTAAATGAAATCTTTAGTTTATCATTGAATGTTTCATTTGAGTATTAACCAATATTCTTTGAAGTAGAAGAGTAGCTTGTGGTTATTAATGCATTATTTTGGTATCGGAGTTTTATCGAGGAAAAATAGTAATAATGGACGGGAATACCGATGAGACTTTTAGAGTTTGATATGAAATGCTCTGTTAGAATTATTAGTCATTATAATGATTGGAAACTTCAGTTATTGATGTGAATACAAATTGAAAGGTAGCAGAGAGCATCTGCAGCAGAGTATCGTCTTAAGGAAACGTCCAACTTACGCGTCTTTGAATGTAAGGAAGGCGTAGCTTGTATCGACTGGGTTCCAGCCTTGTCCTCCCCCTTCTACTCTATCCCAACCACCGCTCAGCAAGCCTTCTCCATCCTCCACAAGATGGGTTTGACCTCTTGGCAACTCTTTCTTTTGAGCTGCAGACCTGGGCATCAGAAGTTCCGGAGTCTGCCAAAATGCAAATGTTAAACGGTTACAAACATCTTACTTTCGCTCTCAATGTGCATGAAACTTTCCCTAATAGAAAGGATAGTAATAATGCAACAATATTTTACTATGTAAGCGCGAAATTGTCCGAACGTAATTGAAGTGATATCAATCCTAACGAATTGAATTGGACCAGATGCTTGGTTCCCGTACAGCGATATGATAGACTGTTACAAAATGAAACGAATTAATTCAGTTTTGCTAGAGTTTATATTAATGTAATTTTCAGTTTCCAATGTTTATCTATTTATTAACTCTCCACTTATGATTCTATTTATAAGTCTCTGATTTGGGAATTCAGTTACACAGTGTTATTATAGAGGACGATCAATATGCTTCAATAATCTCCAGAATGTTTACTTCTGTTGAAGTTCCTAGGCAACCTCAGAATCGCTGTCGAATTGACTATTCCTCAACAGCGATACATGAATTGAATATTCTTCATGAGGCATGACTAAATATTAGATATCAAGCTAATGTGATATTTACAACGATGATGATCCTTGAGTTGAGAGAATTTTTATTTATCGTTATAATAAAGGATATTCAGAAAGCTCATTATTTTACTTAATAAATGTTACGATCTCTGCCAATGAATATTGTGAATATTCTAAACTATTTTTACAGTTAAAGAATCAATAAAAGGAGAAATAATCTGGGCGGAAGTTATTTCCCCAGAATCTTAAGGATAAACAGAGATGAAAAGTAACTACAAAATTAGATTTGAACACTCTCAAATACTATGGATATTATTAAAATAATCCACATCCGCTATAAGGTCAGGGTTCAGGTTCTTGTAATATTTTTGCTCATTTCCACTATTAAATTTAATAAGGGCTATTTATAGAGAGCGTTGTAAAGGTGACCTCTTTGATATGAAGTTCTTAGCTGCCTAGACTCTTTTGAAATTCTTACGATCCATTATTACGAAGATACATTATATACGTTTCTATAATCTTCGCTGAGTATGAGTTTATACAAACCCCTTTGTGATGTTTGAATCGCTCCGCAGCCATTGGAGATTCTTTTATTTTCTTTCTCTTCATATCATCAACCTCAAGATTGTCCCCCTGAGTCAGGTACTCGAGGTCGGCTATTTGAAAAAAATAATAGAAATTAAACAATTAAATGGGAGACGATGTTATTGTAACAATTGTAGCGTGAAGTTATGTTTTGATAGCTCTACTTTGACACTTTGGATTTTTTTCATAGAAAATCAGATTACTATAATATTTATACACTCGGATGTATCTTGATTTTACGATGCACAATTTTCGAAATCAAGAAATATTTTCATCGTTATTTTTGTATTTAATTAACTTCAATGATGGAAAAAGCTCGAAAGAAAATCTCGACTCAATTTAAATAAAGATAATGTTAATTGTCAACCTAAGATCTGTTTTAGGGAAATCCAGAAAGTGATTCGTTTACGTGTGATACTCACTGCCTTGCATGGGTTTGTTGTCTCCTGGAATATCATTCTCCGATTCTTGCTGAAAGTTTAGCGGCCACGACTTAACCTATGAATTAAATGGAGTTATTTATTGAGGATCTCAATAACGATCATTTAATCTACAGACCACTTTCATGATTTATCTCTTTATAATAATATAATAAAGAATCTAATAATTTAATGAAAACTAATACTATAATAGTAGTTATTATAATGAAAGAATGATAAATATACGAGTTGTTACTTATGCATTTTCAGGCTAAACATTCACATTGAAAGATAATTTTCATGCACACGCACAGAAAAACTATATGCTAATAGTTATGTATACGAGTAATTATCTTTGGGAATGAAATAGATTTTATCCATCCTCTCGTAATGGAATTTCATTGGAACGTATTTTTTTTATTAAAGAAAAAAAAATATTTTCAATCTCAAAATAGTGAATGATCTTACTTCATTATTAAAAGATTTTAGAAATCTGAAGTCGGTTAACTGAAAATCGGTGACAACGAGCCAGAACGAATACCGCGACAAAATGTACATCATTCTCTCAAGAAAAGCACTTTTCTCATAGTGTATTTGAGGATAACGGAACTAAATTCTCATTGGTCCTTCGTGTGAGAAATCGGCGAGTGAGGGCAACAGGTGTCGACGATTTACATGACAAGGGAGCTAATTGCATAACAATACCTGTTCTTTCTTAATCGGATCCTCTTCTTCATCGTCTTTGAAAGCGAACCCGTTGATTGCAAATGGTGGACCTGGTTTCTTGACATCAAGGCGCTCGGGTCTTTGAAACCCTCCCCAGGCCTCGTATTCTGCCAGTAGATCATCCAAAGTATCATCGTCCAAAACTGCTGATGGTTCTTCAGCTGCCCTTGTAGCTGACGACTGGGATTCACTCCCTCCAATTGCTGAAAAGTCAACATGTATGAGCGTTACTTACTATATATTTTTGGAAGATGATGGCAAGATTTCCAAAACATATATATGCACTTATCGGAGATATTCTCATAATTCGATCTTTCCAATTTTTAGTTCGCCCTTTTGTAGACTAAAAGAAGGTATTTTAGAAATGAACGTACTCAGCGTTTCACTGAATTCGGATGTATGATTTCGTTTCTCTTTCATTTTAAGTTAGCGAAGAAATATATTTGCTGTGGATTGTAAGGGTGGGATTGTGAAGTGAAGAATTTTGTTCATATATTCCTCATTATGCTAAAGAAAATAATACGAAAGATACAGCATACATTTTAAAATTTATAATGAGAGATATTAACAATAAAACTTAAAATCAGTTTTAATTGCGTATTCAAGTCACTAGACATTTGAGTGGAGACATTTGTTTCTTCTTTTATTCTCATTTATAAAGGCTAAATATCCATCGGGATCGTCTTCTTATGTATAGCAAAAATTAACTTATTAATAGAAATATAAAGTCATTCGATTGAATGAAAAATGGAGACGCACAGTAAAGTACATATCCTGTGTTATATGCAACAAGCTACGCTATTTCCTGGTATTTAGGCAATTTCCTGTCACGTATGTAGCAATCGTCATTGATAAAAAAAAACCTCCAACTCGTTCCTTAGAATGCAAGATATGACTTATTCCATTATCAATATTTATTTTCAAGCATAACTAAGCTACACTATCATGAAATTTTTCTTGATTCCGATTGATGCACATAGTATGTATTTTTTACTTTTTCCTTCCGTGACATAGGAATAAGAAAGATATTTCGTGAGTGCGATTTAACAATTTTAATCCAAGGTTCAGTCACGCCATTGCTGATTTTACACTTATATTTCAATATATGAATAGGCTGTCTAAATCTACTCCTTAGATTTCATTAAGGTATTTACATAAAGAAGTAGCTATATAAAGCTTAAGAAAGCAACAGATAGGAAGAACAATTTATGAAATTGCTCTTAATCAAAGAATATCAGGAAATAATAAGATAAAATCTATCCAATGCAATGTTTTATTTCAAGTGTTCATAATCCGTGAGCACTTCTTCCTAAAACAAGGTTCGAGGCTGAAAATAGTTTATTTTCAGATCTGATTTTCGACCTTCGTGACTAAGAGATAGAATCTTTGATAAAAAGGCTTAATTATTTCAGACAAAAAAAAAAACACAGGAGGGATCCGTGATGAGTTAAGAAGCGATCGATGGTTCTGGAAATACAACGATGAGGAATAAGGTCCAATAGAAGGGCCTCCAAGAGTGATAGTCCATTATTCTCCCCTATTTCGGGAACACCGCTTTCACGTCAATCATTCCGTAATGCTTGACGTCATTGGCAAACAGCTCATGATACGGTCTTTGCAACTCTAGAAGGCGCGCGCTCAATTATTTCCAAACCTGTTTTATGAACTTAAATTTTTACAGAGTCTATCGATATGAGAAAGTATGAATGAA
The DNA here is from genome assembly GCA_020796165.1 of Pantala flavescens. Classification (NCBI taxonomy): domain Eukaryota; kingdom Metazoa; phylum Arthropoda; class Insecta; order Odonata; family Libellulidae; genus Pantala; species Pantala flavescens. Next base: position 10,166,402 of record CM036883.1, read on the forward strand.
TTTCCTATTTTTTATTTAAAATTTTCTTTTTCAGTTAACTTTTATATTTTATTTTCCTCGTCAAAGAGGAAAATTTGCCGACGGCTTTTGAAAAAAATTCTTTAGATACGATTTTCAAACTTTTATATTTTATTAAATATTAAAGCGGTGCTACTCTAAATAATGCTCATCTTAAAAAAACAGTGTAATCAAAGTAGATGATTTTTATCGTCTTTCTACAGACGAAATTATTTCGAAGAACGAGAAAATTTAGGAATACGTAAATATGTAGAAATGCGAGGAGTATCAATTGCATGATCCTTAAGATTATGAATGATAGAAAGGACAAGAAAATTAAAAATACTAATTTTATTAGAATATATTATTTGATAATATTTTACTCTACCTCTTGTACGTTTTGATTGTGGTTACACTCAATAAATGGAACTGAATTCAGGATATTAGAGGTGAAATAACAGTGGACTTATATCAGACTTCCGATAATAGTGTATTGATTTTAATTTTCATAAATTAGTCTCGTAACATTCCAATTTCGTACAAAAAGACTTCTCTTTAGTTTTTATTTACATGAAAAGGTTGATAAATTCTTAATGATCGATTTTGATATTATTGTAACATAACAACGATCAAATAATGAATTTGAAGTAAAAAACTAGTCTTGGAATTTTGGTTGTTATTGGCATATTATAAAATTCAATTAATATGTCAGTGCTTAGAAGATTACCGCTTTACATAACTGTAGCGACCTTTGCCTGTACTGACTCACTTTGAAGTGGAATTCATGACAGGTAATTACACTCACGCTTGACGTTAGTGACATCCGGTGTCTTCTTTGATCCAAATACGAGCTTCGTTTTCCCTTATCTCGCATGAGTGGATCAGTTACGCATCGCGTGTTCAGTATCTGAGCTTGGGGAAACATAAGGTGATTAGAAAACCCTTTCCACGCAATCATAGGGCCTAAGTATAGTCTAGTATGCCATAAAAGAAACTTTGTAGACCTTTTAGTTCTATCCGTTTAAGGGTCACCTCCTGCTCATAGAATTTATTCTTAAGATAGTAACGCGAAAAATTGCAATACAAATAAAATCTCCTATATTTTATAATGTAAGTAATCGAATATGGATTGCTTTGAACCATCATTTCCTTCACCTTTCGGCGGCTCTGGAAGGTATATGACCCCTCCTTCGGTGTACACTCCGCCGGGGCCCTCTCTCCCTCCTGGTGCTTCTTCCTCCCCCATGAGGGCTGCTGCCACGCGGTTGATCCTGTTTCCGAGTCGGGATGGTTTTCTATCCCATCCTTCCTCTCCCACCACCTCATCGACAGGCTTTTCGTTGTCCGCATCGCTCTTGTCCTTCTCCTCCTCTCCCTTCCGGAAGGAGTCCGGGGTGTTGTAAGAGTTCCGGAAAGCGTGCAGCATCAGTGGCGAGGAGTCCTTCTTGGCAAGTCCGAGCCTCCGGTTCTGCATGGCCGCCGCCGAGTAGGCGGAGGAAGTGGCGGACGAAGAGGAAGCGGAGGATGTTGCAGAGGCGGATGAGGAGGAGGAAGGAGGGTATCGATTGCCCGGGAAGTCGTCTCTCAGGAATGGGTCCAACGGCAGATCTGCACGCGAAAGGATAGGTCGATTAGTAATGCTTAAGAGCTACGTAGTCCATTTACCGTCTCAATCTGCAACAGTTCCCGTATCTTTTATGGCGATTCTCTACTGCTCACAAGGGAACTCGATCGTATAAAGTGAGATTTAATAAGGTCGAGGAGTATTGTAATTGAGGTTCGAATAATACCGAAAGACTGTTATAAACTGTATTGCAACTGCATAAGGACATCACAAATATAGAGATCGTAATGCTATTGGGCTCTGAGGATAGTGTTTTAAACAATCCTGTATAGCATTATAAGAGAATTGAAATGCGTGAAGATTACCACTGATTTTTAGCACCTCCTAGATAAAGGGAAAAATCCACGCGTTTATAAGTATACATGTTCTTGTATTTATTCATTCTGATTTTTCATCACCAAACCTTTGGCGAGACTCTTTTTTGTTGAAGGCTCAGCAAGTATTCCCTTACTTTCATGCTCTTTTGTTATTTCTTTTCCCAAACTTGAATTGGGAATGATTACTATTAATTATTATGGTCAAAGAATAGATATGTTTGTACTTTAAAATGTTGTAAGTTTTTGTTCTGCGTTTCAGAATTAGAATAAATACTACAAGTAATCAAGAAACGTTTCCTCCCTCAATAATAGACTCTCGTTTGTTCATGATTCGTCTCCTTAACATTCATTAAACGTAAACATTTATACGTAAAAATCCATCAGACTGAAAATAACCCTTTTGAATTCAACTCCAAACATGACTAGCAAAGAATGAAATCCATCGACCATCCAAAATTAACCAGTTGCATTGATTGAATCAATTGCAATCTGTTGGCTAATATTCCATTTTCGGTCGCCTTCACATTCCATCTGTGCTTCCGACACTTCTCTTTCTTTCTGTCACATGCATACGTCCAATTATAGGTAACCTCACGTATGATATGTCGTTTTTATGTTACTGTAATTGAATTTGAATTTAATAGTACAACGAAAGAACTAGTGGCGGTAAATGAAAATATTTTGCGATATGATTAACAAAATGAGAATTGAATGAAACCCATAGTTATTGAGATTTAAGTATGAGAGTATAAATTTTTATTCTAGCTTCTTGTTCAACTGCCAGGGAAAACAAAATTCACGGAAGATTAATGGCTCTTTATCATTTGAATTTGGTTTCAATAAGTGCGAACCTCTTACAATACTTAATAACCGCAAAGCGTTTTACTTCCTAGCACTGAAGATTTTATCGATTTTTTATCTCCTAGTAAAAGTAATAAAAAATTAGTGACTGAGCTAGTCGGGCGTATTTTATATTTTAATGAAATATTTAAGCTAATTAAGAAATTTATCATGTTTAGCGGTTAAACTTTAAGCAGAAATCGATAAAGTTTGAAGTACCCTTTATGTTTTAACAGTTATTAGAACCTCTGTAAACCCCTGTTTTACCTCTTTCGTTTGCTAATTTCATTCGTCTCCCTTCGTATTCATATGAATTTATACTTATCTTCTATTAAATCAGAAATACTCCTTATTTATATTGAATAATGCGTTTAGGCACTTTGTGTCTTTCATTCTGCAACAGTTGCAAAGGAACAAAAGTTACCACAGTGCAACTAAAGATTTAAGAGTATCATCTAAGTGATTAACAAGTCATTTACGTAATCAAAACAATAAATATATAATCGTGAATGAGACAGATTAATAAAAATAATTCACTATATGAGGAAATTAAACACTGCTTAAAATTATTGGTACCTAAACATCTTCTTCAGAAAAATGTATTTTGTAGTGGAACGTGCGAGCAATGTTCAGAAAGAAAATACTCTAAATTAAATAATAATATAAACAATGTGTTGAATGACACTCTAAGATACCCAAGGTGGTAAAAATAAGTCTTCCTTTGAATAGACCCAAGGTTTGACTCCCGATAGAGACCAAAAATAAATTTATCCCCTCCCACATCACATGAATCGCTTAGCTTTAGAACCACCGACTTTAAAGACGACCATTAATCGTGGTCAATTAATCAATTCGCCAGGCACGTGTTCCGACACGAACGCCATCTGGTTGCGTTCTGGTTGAGCGATTCACTTCGGACGATCAATTTCCGTAAACTGGTCTTTCTGTACTCGAGGTGTTGCTGACATCACAGCGGTGACGCAACCCACCTGTGGATAAAAATCCCTTTGCGCATTTCTTTGGCACATAAACACGATAGGCTCGGTGACTCCACGCGACACCAGCCCTGAACCTGGCGAAGTGTAGGGAAGTATTGTATTCCTGGAAACGTTGTCACTCACCTTCAGAATTGAGGAGCGAGCGCGGCGGGGTGTGGGGACGGGCGTGGGAAGCTGCAGCCCTCACTGCCGCCGCGGCAGCCTCCTCCTCCAGCATCGCCTCCACCGCTGCGGCAGCCGCCTCCTCCTCCCTCATCGGGGGAAAGTACACCTCGTCTGCAAATTCCGTATGGGGGTCGGAAGCGCTCGGGGTGAACCTGACGTACGCCAGGTCGCGTGGGTCCACGCGCTGCAGGAATGGATTTTTTCGAATGTTAGACACGTGAGGGTTAGAATAAATCATAAGCGGTAAAGCGCTACGAATATCGATATAGAGAGAAAGCTCTGTTACCAGATACGTGTCAATAAGCTCCAATGAGTCTTAAACGTCCATTCTTTGGATTATGTTTTGGATATGGATTATAGATCTTTTTACAATGATTTAAGATGATTTGATTGAAATATAGAGAGTTATTTTAAGGCCTCATTGTTTTTCAGATACAGTATTTCCCACCCCTTTTTTTAAGTGTTTGTGTGTTAAGTGAGAGTATATATGTATATATGAATAGCGAATTATGAAATTCTCGAGCGAATGAGCTTGCTACTTAATGTTTCTTCTGAATAATAACATTCAGAATTTGCATATTTTCCTTCAAAACCGGCCACGGGTAATCTTCTAACGCTGGGGTCCCGGGTACAAATCCCGGCTGAGGAGGAAATGTAACTCTCAGATTGTGTTTGTGAACGTCCAATGTAATATTGTGAACCACGCTCTCCAGAAATGTATATTTGTGTGGTCTTTATTAAATGAAAAAATAATAAAGTAAACTATAAATAGCCTCTTTGAAATTCATGGTGATAAGATTTTTGCTCTGCTTCGATTAGTGAACTCCAGACAGTTTACAGGCAATATGAGAAATGGCAGATTGGTCCGATAATGTAAGTTAGTTTACATATTTTAACAAAAAACGCAAATTTTCTCATTTATATTCTCAAGTAAAAAATGTGTAATTATCCACACTTGCGAATACAAACTTTTTTATATTTAGAGAATGATGATTAATTTTATGCATAGAATGACCTAGGCCACCATTTCTTAGCAATGGAGGAATAAAGATGACGCTACATTTCAGTACATAGAGCGACTGAAGCAAACATTAGTTAACAACAGAGTTATAGAGATGACGTAGGAATATTTCCGAGATGCTATAAGGGTTAGTTCAGCGTGAAATACGGATCATGCTATGCATTGCAAGTAGCAACTTTGAGAATGTACGAAGACACGTAAATTTAGAAAGAGCTGAAAATTAAGGGCTTCGAAGCATGAAGTAACTCCTCGTTCAAAACTTATTAATAAAAAAGTGCTCTACACGAAAAGGATTAACGCAAAATCCGGTTCGGAACTCAGAAATGGTGGAATACCGCAACCTTACTTTTTTTCTCGTTCGAGCTTTCTAATTAACTAAATTAGCGTGTAATTGGAAACAAAAAAGAGAATGGACGTCGGGAAAACAGTCCCTCTGGAATAGCTGAGAAGGGGCTTCTGTAGACAAAAACTTGGAGTAGAACGGCATTGTTCACAACAGCAGCTGTGGGAGTCGGCTGTTAAACTGCTATTGCTTGATTAAAAACATACTCTCCATTATTTTCTGGACTTTCGCTGATTGAAAATAGGATAGCTGAAAATTGTATCCTTCTTTAGCATTCCTTTATGACGCATTACAAACACGGTAATGGAACGAAATCCATTTCGGTAGTTTGAATTCGGGACAACTTAAAGCCAAATTGCATGAAAAAGGAAAAATAATTATCATATGGTAAATTAGTAACAAGCGATGTACCATTTGTATTAATGTAATGTAGTGACGCTACTTACGCGAGAATATGACATTTTACATTGAGTTTTTAAGTAAAAGAGAAGCAATTTTGCCAATTAAAAAATAACATAAATCAAATTCCCAATTCATCGAAGATTGAAAATTAGTTTCAAATTTAGATGATTTTATAATTTTTGATCCAAAGAATATTGAAATATTTTACTAGTCAGGAAATAAAATAAGTAGTTTATGGTTCTGGATTAGAACTTTATATCAAAATGTATTGATTACAAATAATAACAGAAAAGTATTGATATCCACCTATGTTAAACAAAACAACAAATTTCCTTCATGTAAATCATACAAGTAAGGAAGACAATTTTTAAGGAAAATAGATTTTATAACAAAAGAGGTCATAAAAGATACATGCCATCTAATACTTAAGTGAGTGTTTATTCATAGATATATCCTTCAATTGGCTTAAAGAAATGTATAACACATTCAAGTTAATAAGAAAATTCATGTTATTTTCGGTAGATAATATGATTTTGAGATGACAAAATGTCATCATAAGAAAGATTTAACCACGAAGCGTAATTCAAACGTTTGTTGAAAACGCCATTTAAAATTAAAATATTTTCACCTATGGAAAATATCCTCGATTTCTGTGACAGGTAACCTTTCGAAACAGGGTATGGAATGTAGAATGGAAGGTTGTAAAAATTGTATCGAATTTCTCTACGGAATAATTCTAACGATTCACATTTAAGAATAATTCAATTTTATATTTAGATTGACCTTGATTGTCAGTTTGCTTTTCATGTAGTCGAAGCAATCAGCATAATTGTTAATGGTGCGCTATGATCTAGTTAGGTGATGCAATTGTGTTCTATGGAAACATGTTTGCAGTCAGTTTACCTGTTCATCTCCTTCAATAGCTTTGAGCGCTCCCTGGAGATCTTGATCGGCTAATGAGTTGCACATGCCCTCGTCGAACTCCTCACTGTTCCGAATTACAACAAACAAATTAGCAAATGCATTGACCAATCAATCCATTTGTAATAACAATGGTATAGTACACATAAATCTTTCAATAGTATTTGAAGAATACAAGGCAGGTGATCCCTTCGATTTTTAATAATATAAAGATATTAACTAAATTCTGTTACAATATTAGAATACGTACTTTAGTGAAGTAATACGTTCATAATGTGAATTACGAACTTAATTGATAATAATTATAATTATAAATATATATTCATAAAATTTAATTAATTATATATACAAATTATATTTTAAGTCGTAAATAAATCGATGCTGGAATCAAGTACCTTTCACACTCTAGATCTAATTCTCTAAGTCGATGGCTAAAGTCAATTGGCTAGAGTAAGGTACACACTCTCATGACACAGATGCACTAACCTCTTAGAACAAATTGCGTTTTACTTTCTCGAGTTCTCGTTTACTCGAAATTCTATAAGCCGAAGGTCCATGGATGAACGCACATGAAGAAACACTACAAGTTCATTGGTACATATGCGTAAATTAACTGCGAATATTTTACTGTAAAACGTTTTTCTTTTACCATTTAAGAAAACTAATTGATTATACTATCTCGTTCGAGTTAAATTGATACTGAAAGACTCCCTATAATCGAAGACAATGATGCAGTCAACTCAGTTCTGTCTTAAAGGAATAAAAGAACTAAGACTTTCAAATTGCATCACAAAAGAGAAGAAATATAACGCCCAGTAAAGTGCTGGAAAAAATAAATGACGATTTTTCAATTTATTTGGAATGAATCGTTCTCTCAGCGAACAGTATGAATTAATCAACTTAAAGTGCTTCCCGACGTCCGCCTACTTCGAGTCGATTAATTGAATTAAATTTGCACCGAATTTATTCATTTTATTACCACACGACGCAACTGTAGAATTCTAATGTCGTCAAGATTAATTAGCAATAAAATAGTGCCAAAAATGGTATAATTTATGCATCCATAAATTTCGCATTGCTGTCTCCTAAGCCCAATTAGTGTTTGAAAGGAACAGAGAGCTCAGTTATTAGGAAAAATTAATCCGAGTGAAAAATTAGGGTATCAAAATCTAACGAAGGAAGAACCGTTGAAATATGTGCGAAAAGAAAAATCAAAAAGAAAAATGTCGAAGGAAAGAGAGATTATAATGAATACATTGATGGATATAAATCACTTATTAGAACATACGGACAAGGTCAAATTCTTGGGTACCGGGGAAGTGTGCGTGATTAACATATTCAGGATGAATTGATAGTATGCCATATAATAGTGCAGAAATAGTTAATTATTACGCAATAAAATTATTTTTCACTAAAATATTCTTGAATAAACTTTGACGGTTTGTTGTTATTGATAATTTCTAAGAAAAGTTGAATAAATCAACTGAGAATATTAAAATATCATGTTCTGAGTTTCTGTGAGGGATATATAAAACGTACGAATAAGTAGCAAGGTAAAAAGAATTTAAATTCAAATTCCTGATGAAATAGGGTTAAAAGTATTATAATAGGACTTCAAAAAATTTTAACTGGAATTACAAGTTAAAATATACGAGAGAAACTTTAAATTCCTTGGCTGTACGATATGAATTGCATGCAACCTGTTTCTGAAAGGAATTAAATAACAAGTGAGTTTAGATTTAAATTTCTTACATAGAGAAGGTTCTTTATTTAATCTGTATATCTTTAACAGAAGCGCTCAATAACATCGAGACGGTACAATTTTCGGAGAAAAGCCTTGCTATGAGGATAAAATATAATTCCAAATACACCCAAAAAGAAAATAAGGATATGTCCTAAGAAAAATGTGGGAGGAATGAGATCAAAGCTTTTTGAGTATGACACGACTCTCTGTGTTCATGCTAATGAAGTACGATTTCTTATGAATCTCGTTATTCATGCTGACAATGACATTCCAAAGTATTCTTGAGCTAATCTAAGTACCAAAAAAGTTTATAACTACGATGCAACATGATGAATTAATGTTCATATGGATGATAGAAATTTATAATGCGTAAGATATAACATGAAAGCGTAAAGTTACGATCAATCGGTTTTTAAGAAATAAAAAATCGATTTATAAATATGATAAAATATGATTATGAAATTTGACATCTTCTCTCTTAACTTCTAACTTAAAGCTATATTAAATATAAAAATTTATCTATTCTGAACTTATCCTCAATATTTCCTAAACGAATCTTATTCTACACGCTCATCATAGTACTAAGCATATGATAATGATGTTATGAATATTAGAATGGAAATTTCAAGAAGTCGTTATCAAATACTCTGAACGAGAATCGTTCTGTTTCAGTGTATGAGTAACTCGAACAGCTGTAAAAAGACGAGTTCTGAAGGGCACCGATATATACGCTCTCAAAGGGAATTTAGAATGAATGACGTATCGAAATACTGAGGAATACAGATAATCGATTTGGGATAAAAGAAGGGATTCTGATACCCACGAGTATTTGTAGGACTGGAGCAGAGCTTGCAGAGTGCATTGGGTGTATGCGTGGCTCCAACGGTATCCCAGAGAGAAAAGTCTCTTCATCTCACGTTCCAAGCCATGGAGAGCCTTGCGATTCAGGTCGTGTCTGTGGAAACATGTTAATCATTAAACACATGCTTATTTCATTAAGATATGTGTAAATATTTGCATTCATTATTGGTTGCCGATATTTTTCTATTTTTTTCATTTAGAATTAACATCGAGAAACGTCACAAATGCATGCTTATCTTTCAGCAAGAAGCGAATGGATATGTATTATACTAATTATTTATTTGAATTGTAGTATATATGATAATTAAGATAGACTGGAGGAGATCTTATTGACAGAAATCAATATCTATGTAGCTACCCTCCGAGCTATCTCTTACCGTGTGATAGGAGGTGAACTAATTAAACGTAAATGCGGTAAAGGAATTAACATACTTCATTTGCATTTGATAAAACAGAAAGAGATTAAACGTAATGCGAAGCAAATGAATGCAAATATTTGTAAACCAATCAAATGTGCAATTTTCCGTGCAAAATAAGTAAAAGGATTTAATTTTAAAATAAATTTACCAATTAAATCAGAGTGAGTGATAATATTGAAATTTATGTTAATTGAGTTACTCTCATTAATTCATGAATTTTTTACATTGGCTTTCAAAAGTTGTGAAATTTACAAATAAACCGGTTGATTTACTCTTTTTCTAATTTAGGATAAATGTTATTTAAACATACATTCGAAATTAGAGTATTATTTTTATATTTAGCCATCTACTGAACTATTCCATGCAGCTTCTTTATTCGAATGCGTGCCGAAGATGCAAATGACCCAATTCTATAGCCCTATTCAAACCTTCATATAATCGAGTTAAAATATTTAAGTTTTAAAAAATCATTGGATTCGTTTAATTTCTTCCTAATAACTGGCTATTTTATAATAACATCGGGTTTTAAACTGGAGTCATTTAACCGATCGAAGGTGTACTACTGAATTGAATGCAACCTTTTGTTAGTCAATAAAAACACTAGTAGGCACACCGTAGATTACAAGAGCATATAAAAATAATATATTCTTTTAAAAATTATTTTAGAATTTTATCCTTTATACCGTTGTTTATACTTTATTTTTGAAGGTCGATGAAGCTCGAGTTTTATTTCACGAAGAAACCAATGAGTTTGAAATTAACCAGGACGATGACGGCATTTTATATTTTCAAGTTCTTGAGTCTTTTTACATCATTTCATCACTAATTAAGGTTTTTCAATCATCGACTCCCATGAGTGGAAATGTATAATGAACAGAATAAGTGACTTGATGTTATGATCTATGATGGTAGTAACAGGTCATTTATTTTATTCGGGAGTAACATCGGCGGAGGTGATCATTTGGGAAATTGTCGTTTGATAGGACAGCTGATTCTATAGAGAATTAGAGTGGAAAATTAGTACGAGTTCTTGAAAGGAATTGACACTATCGATTTGTCTAATGATGTAACCTAAAGAGCATCCATTACACTCTGCAATTGATGGAATAAAATTTCATTTTCTCGATACGTTTTGCCAAACATGGATTTCCTTTCAGGTATCTTATAAAGTGAATGGTGGATACAGTTTAAGCCTTAAAAAGTTTGTTTTTAAAATATTAAATAGTTAGATATATATATATATATATATATATATATATATATATATATATATATATATATATGGAATAGAAAATAGGAAAAATATCAACGAATTCATTGATACTGAAATAAACCTATGATTGCTGATACATATTTTCCTCAGTTTGAGGTTAGCAATTGAGCAGTCGATATAAATTTAGTTTAAACATCGAAAATAAGTAGATTCATTGTAAATTTCACTATTAATTAGAGACAAAACGAAAACCAATCACAAAAATAGGAGTAAAAAGTAAATGAGTTAGCCAAGATAGAAATATAATAATAAAACTCATAAAATTTAAAAAATTGTCATAATATAATACTACCAGAGATGATAACAATCAGTTATTGCAAAGATCTTCATTAATTTTTAATGATACTTCAATACAAAATATTGATATTATTAATATAAAATTATAACATTAAATTACTGACTGATTACTATGAAAAGTCAAAAGTAAAATGATCTAATTAGAAGAAGAATTAATTAGAAGCACAATTTTCACTCATAAAGATAAAAAGTGTTGATGTAATGAATGTGATATAAAAATAAATATAGTTTTCATTACTCACCTATAGAAATTCTCTTGGTCGATCTCTCCATAAAGTGGCACACATCTTCCGAAAGCGAAATCTGTCAGGGGATATAACAAACTGACGTCATACAAAGTAAATCAGGACTTTATGAGAACTACGACGACATATTTCATAGAAATCCAAAACTTTGAGATTTTTAGGACATATTTCTAGGAAACAAGTTGATGACGTTGATATTTCATATGATTTAGATTCAGAAAATCCTTGCTTAAGGGTTTTGCGGATAGTAGTTGCATTTCAATGAATGTGCTGATTCATTTTTGAAGAGCGCTCTTTATTCCCAACATCTATAAGCAGCGGATTAAATTGTAGTTTTTCTGGGTAACGAATGACGATCCAAAATTTTCTAAAGAAGTAGAAAATTTCATTGGAATGACATCTGAAGGTCGTATTCCAAAAGTAAGCATAACTACTAAAATAATTGGTTGAAATTGTATTAATCTCTGAATCTATGCTAATTTTTCTCGATATCCTATAATGGAATATCCACTTTAAAGTAAACTATAGAGCTGATATGTTAATTTTTCTAATCAGTGTAAATCAATTTAATTTGTGTTACAAGCTACGTATTTGAGAAATAATTTCCTAAAATTGAGAAAATCTTCTTTTGCTCTTTATAAAATATCTCCCTTTAAAGTAATTTAAAAGGGATATAACGTTACGAAAATACAAGCAATGCGTTGAAGAATATTTCAATAGAAGGAAAATGAACATTTCATTGCTAAGGACCTCAAACGCTGCTGATATTTAACTGTAATCAATGGCAAAATTACGTCACAACCTTAGTTGATTTCGAAGCACATAAGAAAAATTACCTAGGTGAGAATTTTTTTACGTAGCGATTATATTTTCGGCCAGTTCTGGAAATTAAATGGGTGAGGTCGGTGGGGTTGAATAACATTGGGGATGTAATTCTTGCAGAGGTCGCGAATCAATCCACGTGAAGACCTCAATGCCAAAGGTTGAGAAGGGCAGAGATAATTTGGGGGCCGAGGGCAATAAAAGAAAATGTCCGTCGTGGGAATGATGGTCTTGAGGATTTTCAAATCTCACCATCAAAGCACCACTCGTCCCGTTCATCGCAAAGGCTCTGGCTGAAGAGGCAACCTGCAAAGAAACAAGAAAGTGGTCTTGAACTTTGTGGAGAGTATAGATCTGCAAAAAAGATACATAAGCTAGGTTTACTCAGAGAATATGAAATCAGATGAAAACTTGTGCAAGCGATCCTCGAATAATACGTGATCATACATGTATATGCGAATGAGCACAGTACAAACGCATTTAATTTAATGTCATATGTTCATAGAGTGTTATTATGTTTATATATATATATATATTCACTGCTTTTAAGTTAAACATTGAATATTTGATAAATTTTATAAAATTATTTGATCAGTCACCTCTAAAATTTTGATTTGAGACAGAAAAATGGATGATGGTAATTTTCATAATCGTGGGAATTTTCGGATTCCCTCAGTTATTTTATTGGCATCTACACGACAACTGTCATTCCGTGCAAATAATGGTGGGAAAGACCAAATGTAAACGAACATTTACGATTTGTAGGTCGTGTAAACGATCGATGGATATATAAATCGATTTCACATCTTTTATGTATACTCAACATCCAACCGCGCGTATTAATCGCCAATTTAGACCAAAAATGCTTTCAGAGTTTTTAAAGATTCCTTTTATTTATGTATATTCAATATATATGCATATTTTAATTCGTATAAAAATTGTGTTCTATTTATATGTCCTGAGGAAGATAGTTTAAATTAATTTAAGCAAAACATAGACTTCTACCTTACGCTTAATTTATTCTTTAGATAGGAATAATTATAGAATTACTATCGTATATCTACTTGTGTCTACTATATTTGGAATTCTACTAGCGTTTGTATAAAGAGATGTACAGTCACATAAAAACCATTGAAAGAGGAGATTGAGTTAAGCGGATAGCCTACAATCAAAATGTAATGTAAATGAATCGTACAAATTGAATTGAAGGATGCTAACTCCAATTGCAGAATCTTTTTTTCAAATTTTAAATCACGAATTCTAGTATTCGCTTCGGAAATTCAATCCTACTTAATCAATTTAGCTTTAAGAAAAATTCTGATTTCTCTATGTTCGTGGGATTATCCAGGTAACAGCGCTTCCACAAAATCAACATTCACTGCTTTTAAGTTCGAGGCCAGTGCATCGAATTACAGCTAAAGTACTGCGCTATACGTTTCCACTGAACGCTTTGATTTGAAAAAATACTCTCTGCCGACATCTGCGCCTGTCTCTGAAACTAAGTGGTGATGTTTTTCTTTCGAATCTAGAAGTCTGCAAAGTGTTTTCTTCTATAAATAACTCATATAAACGCATTAAAATTTGATTGTTAGGTAATTGATTTACGTGTAATTGGAAATCTCGCGGTATTCGAGGAATTATTTAGAAAGTAATTGAAGATTTAAATATTGATTTAAATATCGATGCTAAATATCATAATTCAGCTAATTCATATGCAATTAATAAAATATTCGCTTAATATTTTTCCGTAGATTTTAAGTGACTGATTTATAAAAAATCTATCATGGAATGAATATTGAGGAAAGGCCTGTTATATTTATTACCTCTTATTGATTCCAATTTATGTTCTATGTAAAATAAATAAAAATATATTATATTATAAATAAACGTCACAGGTACCAAACTAAAATGAAGTGTTTAATGTCGCTATAAAGTATCTACCCAACAGATAAAATGAAAAAAGAGCATTTTCTAAATTATAGATCCTACTTGAAGGAATACTCGTTTATAAACGAGTGTCAAATATATTTCACAAATAGAGCCTTTAGTAAGGTAACCCACAACATTTTTTGGCTTAAAATTTAACTTGCCTTCTTACACCTTACAGTATCGTATTAAAGATAATTACATCTTCTCAATGCGTGAAAGTAGTACTTACAGATTAATTAATACTAATAATTTATATTTTTACATATACAGTATAATATTACTTCAACGTAACACATAGCGCTAAATATATGCATTGATGGCATTATATTTCCCTCCGATTATAAGATATAATACATTAAGAAATAAGATTACAAACCTATTTATTAATTTGATAATTTTGTTGTATAATTTTGAAAATTTAATATTTTCAGGACAATAAAACTGATGTCCACGATCGAGGCAAAAGATCCAATGGAATATAAAAACGGCGTTCGATGGATTGTACCAACATCCTTTACCTGCCCGCCTCATGTATCGGCCGTCGTTCGACTGATAACATCTCTCCATCGGACAATAATTTCATTAAGGTAGGTAGAGATTCCCCTCACTCCCGTCCAATGCACGAGGGCGTGACTGTGGCGGCTTCCAAAGGCTCTCTTGCCATGAATTATCGGACGTACAAAAATTTATTTATTCTGCTCAACGAGGAAGAGTTATCAAATCCAAAAGATCTTTTGATCCGAAAAATAAAATATATGAGATAATCTCGTTTTTTAACTCTTTTGAAGTTTAGTTATAAAATCAGCGGCGATTTCCAATCGTATTCCATAGATGAATTTGGTTTTACGTGGTAAATATGTCAATATCATATAAATATTAAAACATGATGTAATGATAATCTAAACCATATTTCCGTTTGCAGTTTATAAGAAACTAAATAACAGGAAGTAGAACTAGTGTTAATCTCAAACTTTTATGGAAAAGATTGCATACATTACGTTGATTGTGCATATATTTGTGTTTCAATTGCTACATTCCTTTGTTTTATTTGGCACCCATAAATGTATCATTTACTCATATACTAATTGAATGCTATTAGTCATGTCATTCTGTTAGAGCTCTAAGTACATAGAACACCATTTTTATAAAAAAATGGATTGAATCAAAAAGATGAACAGGAATTTCTTGAAGGAAGATAGGCAGTTATTTAATACAATGGCTGTTCTATTATAAAACTCAAACTTCCATTTACTATATATTTTCTGTGTCGTTCTTAAATTTTCTACTTTGATATCTTTCAGTTTCACTACTGCTTAAATGATAATCAATGGAAAATTCTTTTTACGTTAAATCGTAGAACAAAACGCTTAAATATTTTAAATGATATTTTCCTCATAATGAAAATATAAAATAACTCTTACTTTTTACCAGAGTAAAATATTATCAATGGCATAAACGAAATTCCCATGTCTACTTTAAAGAGATAAGGATTCGTATAAATTTTGAAAAATTTGTCAGTTGACCTAAACAGTTGAATATCTGCAACCACATGGTTTATCCTCACGATACTTTTATCTCCCATCATCTCATTCGGATGCATATATGAAGATAAGTTGGCAATATAGGTTGAAAAACACATCATGGGCAAAGCGTTCCAAGAAATGAAGATTCATGTTCATAAGAGGTTTTCCCAAGATAAATTGACGAATGGTATATGCAGCAAGTTTAAGGTGAAAGATGTTTCTTTTTCTTTCCTCACAGAGCCAGAATAAGGTCGAAAATAACAAAGTGCCATGAATTATACTTATCGTATCATTTAAAACGAGGTAAATGCATCTTAAGAAACTCACAACTCTTAACTTTCTAGTTACGACATCCGTGGGCAAAGTGAGTTTATGAAAATGTAGGATTTATTTTTTCAACAATTTTTCTCAATCAAAACGACAGTGAAAATTATTTCACTCGAAAATCTATGTTTCTTAGAGATTTTCATATTTGTTTCGTCTATTCATCCGATTTAAATCTCGAAAGTTCTTTTATGGTTGCCGCAAAAATAGCTAAAAACTATACGCTATAATTCTATAATCATTATTTCGCGTTCTTCAGCTTTTATGGTCATCGAAGGAAGAATTTTTACAACGCACTATTTAATTATACGTTGTCACAAGGTTTAAATGATTGTCACAAAGTGTTAAGGATCGAACCGCTCGTACGATTCTAATGAAAAAAATCATCAAAATAGATTCCCTCTTTGCTCTCTACGAAAATAAATGCAGTATCCTTATGTTTTGTATATTAATTAATAAATTAGATTTATTATTATTTTTTTAGGTAAATATAAAACGAAATTCTCCTGTGGGATACAACCACATTGTAACCAATAAAAATACGATCAATTCGATAAAATATCTTCTCACTCCTAAGGACATTATCATATCATATTATTATAATTATAAAATCACTCTATTTACTCATTCCTAGTACCAAATACCACTCGAGTGCATTAAGATTGAAACCCGTTGATTCATTCCCTAATGCTTCAGGGGTATAATATTACACCCTGATAATTAGATCTCGTATGCGCAATTTCTGCACAAAGGCCCACAAACCGGCGTTCTTCCGATATCTCAGAATTCCTCGTGGGAAGGATCGAGAAATCCATAACCCAATACGTCCTTCCGAGAGATTCCATGCAAGTGATTCAAATTTCAATTTGTCACTCCAGAGGGTCACAAAAGCAGAGGAAGACCATTGTGAAAGCGCGAGATAATTTCGATGCTTCTCAGCGTTATTTCTCCAAGAGTTCCCAGGTGAACGGATCGATGGCGGGAAAGAGTTAAGGTTGAGGAAATGGATTGGGAAAAGACGAGAGATGGATGGAGTTCCCAACGTCTTCGTGTGAATACGACCCACGCATCCTCCATTCATTTCTCTGGTTTACAATCTGAAGTAATTCCCAAATCCCCGCTCGAAAAAGGAATTTCTTGACGTCTTATGATGGGGATCAACTCTGAAGACCAACAGCGATGATGTCTTCTAGATGGAAGAAACGATGACTGAAATGAGGCGAGAACGAGGATTTCTCGATTTAATGTTAGGAATTGAACGAGAAGAATGGAATAGAACTAAAATAAGAATGGTTGACCGAGCTATGGGATTTTAATAGTATATCGTTTTCCATTATTTTCCGCTTTAAAACTGTATACGCTGATTTTTTATTTTGAAGGGGACTATGGCGTGCGTAAATGTAATAAATTCTTTCTCTAAAACTTCCGGGTTTTAAATCTGAAGGAAAATCAATGGAAATCACGTAAAGAAGGATGTCTTTCCAAGTCATACGATTCTTAAAGCTTATTTCTCCTTCTTCCTTTGAATTTACATCTTTCGTACTCATATTGACTTGTATTGATGATGACCATGGCATAGCCTGTTACCGTTCAGTTCAAGCTACATCATCGCGCCACATGTCGGCTTCGATTTCTCCAAAGAAGAGGCGTTTTCTTGGATGTAACTCCATTATCTTGAAAGACTATTTAAATGCAGGATCTGAGTTCGAAATTCTTTCGCTCTATACTTTTTCTTCGAGCGATGAATTTACATTAATCAGAGGTTACACTGATTCGTGATCGCTAGATAAACAAGTTAAAATGTTTTCATTTTATTTCCTCTTATAATTTTTCAAGAGCCATGGATATAGGTTAGATGGAAGAAGTGACTTTTTAGTCTCCACATCTCGCCTCCACAAATAAAGACCCAAAAGATATAAAATCTAATATAGAATACGATTGAATTGATCATCACCGATCAAAAAATACCTAGGAGGGTAACAGTATTTATCGAAGGAATGTCATCATCCAGAGAAGTTTAAATACAATGAAAGACTTTGGAGGCTTTTCTTCTCGTATTTAATCGGTTTTGCATCATTAGAGTCCCTTGTGATCAGTTTGTATTGTTCATTGTGAAGAGGAGAGAGTTTTGCAAAATGCTGAGAGATATTTCGAGAATTGAAGAGGTGACAGCTCTTCAGAGCCTCTGAATGAGACCCTTTGCTTTGATGGGATTCATGGAAACCCCAAACAAGCAAAGAGATGGTGGTTTGGAAAATAGCGAAATAAAATATTGAACGATTTAAGACACACAAAGGGATATAAATATACGGATATGAATTATTTTCCCCGTTTTATATTATCAAACTAATCCTTACTTAAGAAAAACACTTAAACAATGATCAATGTATAAATTTCTTCTTATTATTTCGTAACTAATCCTAGTTTATGTTAATGATCGGGAGACATCCTTTAAAAATCTATCTTAGAAATAATACGTGAAAGATTAATTTATCCATTATAAAAATCATAGTTTAGCAGAACAAAGAATATAATTCACCGGACTCTCCTAATAGTTTTTCTAATAGGAACTCCTAAATATTCATTTAATTAAATTATGGCATCATCACTACAAACATTACACACTAACATAAGTAAAATATACAACCATTTAGATACTAGTTTATTATTTTAGGTTTTCTTAAAGGGTAAGAGAGTTATTCATTTCACCATTTATCTTTTGTATTCGTATCGATGATTCATTCATTTATATTCCAAGGAACATATCTAATCCTGGTCCATTTCGTATTTTTACTGAAAATGTATTTGGTATTTTTTATATTCAGAAAATATTGATTGAGAATGAAATACTGTCGATAAACAGATAGTACCCATTGATTTTCGTGTTTTTAGTATCTCAAAAACAGCATGAAAGTATAATTGGTAGTTACATATGAAAAATTCTCAGTGAACCTTACGTCGAAGCACCGAAGAAGCGGCCGGAAAATGTAACAGGATACTACGTAGTTCAAGAAATTTACTTAGACAGTCATGTGAGGAAAAATGAAATAATTTCCTTGGGGATATCGGAAAAAAGGGAGCCTTAGGAGAGGAAGGCAGACAGAAAAAAGGAAATTGGTGAGCGAATATTGGAAGAAAGGGGATATATCTCAGCCTTGTGAAAATGAAGGAAAGGCTTCGATAATGTGCGATATTGGAAGTGGGTCAGGTACTTGAGAAATACAATGCAGGTGGGAAAAGGTCGCTAAAGGATTTATAAGTAACGAAAGACGCAATTTCTTGAGGAATGGAAAGATTTTCTTGAGGAAATGGAAAATTCTACTGATCCAAACTTGAAGGAAAGTAGAAAATAAATGCTTTTGGAATCGCTGATTATGGAATGCCTACGAATGAATAAAAGTTACATTTGGTGGAAACTCCGATTCGATGCAATCATCAATATATGTTTGAAAGGTTAATAACTATCAAATTTTCGGAGGCTCTTCAAAGATTTGATCAGATGAAAATTATTTATTCAGCTCGAATTGTATCTAAGCTGTATCTTCACTGAAACAGGCTTACTTTATTTTCGATTTCCATATTGAAAAAGGCATCGTCACCTAGTAATGATTAAGTAAAGGTCTCAACCATCTTTAAAATAGAAGCAATTGAAAACAATTGATAATCCACAAAATTATATTATACTAGAGAAATTTCTTAACCCGTTACGAAGGATCTCATGAACTCGAATCAAAAACGATAATTTTCATTTCCCTTTCTAAGTAATGAGGAATGTCTTATGTCTAGTCGAATGTTTGTAATTGTAGCTCGCTACTAAGAATGATTCATGAAGAAGGGTTGGGATTTAGATTCATTGCATTTACGAACTTATTTTCAGTTTTGTCATCATAGATGACCATCGCATTCATTAAAAGATCAAATATCTTAAAGAGAATTAGACGTACCTTTAACAGTATGGACATGTATTAATTATTCTATCCGAAACAAAATATTCAACTACAACTTAACATAATTTCCACTGCATATACATCGTGAGAGTTAATTAGTATTTTCTTTCAGATGATTACTTTAGCATTCCAAAAAGTAATGATAGGCACATTAACTGTACTGCTGCTTCACTTATCAGCACGCATTCGCGAACGTATGGGAACACAACACGCAGGATTCGTTTCATCTGCTCCGCACTCGATGTTCAATATCTCTCCCTCTCCGACGCCATCTTTCATCGGGTGAGGTACTAACCTCAACAGGTACCCACGTCCTTGTCACCTTGTTTCAGACCGTGTAAGGCACGTTTCCCTCAACGACAGAACTTGAATAGCGACTCCATTCATGTCGTTAGCCCCTCGGACAAATTCGTGTCACCTCTTACGCTTTATCTCCATGGATATGAAAGGACTGAAAGTGTTCTAGTTTTCGAACCACTTTTGTTTTAATTCTTTGACAAAGCGAATCTTGTTCTTTTTTTGAAAGGTAACGGGTAATTTTATCAGCCGAGAAAGTGCTTACAATGTATGGGCGCGAGAAACAAAAGATGTTTCCCTACAAAATTTTATGCCTAGAAATTGATTGTATCCTAAAAAGTTAGCAACAAATATCGTCGTAGAGGGAAGGAATTTCATCAGATGAAGAGTGAGGTTTTTTTACTTTGCTTCTTCCATGAGGCACTTACGTATTAATAAGGGCCCCAACCTAGATGTAGAGCAATGAACTTACATTAATCACTTTTTGGTTTATTTCCTAAAGATATAAATGCTTTCGTCATGTTTTGCTTTTTAGGCGTAAAAGGCATACCGAAGAAAATGAAAATTAAATATAAACGTATTCTATCCTTTATCAGAAGGAATTATTACATTCGTAAGGAAGAAAATTATTTCTCGAATAAAAAATCGAATGCTTTAATATGCCCCAACCTTCGTAGGCGTATAAGATTTGGTTTGAACGGACTCTGAGGTGAAGAGGTTACAAACGCAAGAAGTTGGCAACTGATAGATACGGCAAAGGGCAAACGACTTATCTCTTATTCGAGAAGAATGTGTGGGATGTAATAAGTGTTCAATTCAAAGATCAAAGGAGGAATGAAATAATCTTTCGGAGCAAATATAAGGAAGGTCTTTTTCAATATCTTTTATTGCCTGCAACCTGCTTAAAATAAAATTGTCCTTAAAATTGCCCATGAAAACATATCATGTGTGTTATGTTCGATCTTTAATTGTAATAATAGATCCTGAGTATTTTTGCTTGATTTCAAACCAGTCCTGACTGAGAAACATTCACACTTATTGCTCATTTTTATACGAGTAATTCAGTTCGGAAAGAAATACAGCAGTATGTATTACGATGAAATATTGCTACATTATCTTATTGAAGATTAAACATCAAATACAAATGTTTCGCAATCAAATTATTCGAAATTAAATAATCAAAATATTAATATTACTTCTTTCGTTAATTTTATCTGAAAATTTGATGTTATAGTCGTTTAGTGGAGATAGTAATCGCTAAGGTAACCTGAAAAGCTTGATGCAGGGATGTTTTCAATAATACCATTTGTATTTCGCAATTAACATTTTAGTTACGAGCATATATATATAAATTAGATAAAGATTTATTTAAAAAACTCCGAACTTAAATAAGATAATGTCCAACGCTAATTAGGTATTTCTTGTTTTAAGATGTGTATTTATAAATAATTATGCACTATTGTTCACCTTACGAAATGTCCAAATAAACCCTTTTGAATGGAATTCTCTCGCGAAAGGCTGCTAATGAGCCTCAATGAAAACAGGAATCCTGAATCGTGATACTACCAAAAGAACGAATTCGTTCGTGAGGAAGGTCTATTAGAGATGTTCAGTCAGTCGTATATTTAGAAAGGTTGAGGGATCAAAAATTTCATCTCAGGGCTTCCTTTGTTTGTTTTTGGAGTTTAATGATGAAACAATGAGAGGAAAATAAACGATTTCACTTGATTGGGATGGATAGAATATCGCCGCATCATTATGGATTCCTCTGCTTCAACGCGCTCTCTCTGTTATGTTCTTTTGAAAAATCCACGAAATACACGAGTTTGATTACTTGATCGCATCGCGAGAGGACAACGCAAAGAAGAGAGGATTTAAGTTCGTTGACCCGGGAACTTGAAGCTTTCTAAAACTTGGAACGAAATGTACTCTTCATCATCCTCTCATTACAGTCTCTGTGAACCGATAAAGGATTCATCTAGAAGCTAGAGGAAGCTATAGGAGAGTTCAAGGGTTAACACTTTACGTGTTTCATGATCTATAGCTGCAATCCACGTTAAGAATTAATTCATGCAAGTGGCATTCAAATTCCGAATCCGAATTTCGTATTATTTTAGGTCAATGACCAGTAGAAGGTTCTGCTTGGTATAAGGTGTTCAATTCCTCGGTATAGATCGTAAATGTATTGGTGGAAAATAAAATTTTTTGCATATAGAAATTATCATCAACACAAATTACGTCATATCGAATTTATTAGGGATATCTGAATAATTTAATTTATAATCATAATTTTAACAATATTTCAACATTCAAATTCGTTTAAAAATCAAAACTAATTTGAATGGATAAAGTTTGAATCAAAGTTCTGTTTCTCCACACTTCCTATTTAATTAATTTAATACGACTTAAACTTTTCTTTAGACCCGTCATCCTCATTAGTTTCATTCATCCTCTGACGCGGATTGTTTATAACTTGGTTGCCATGACCTTTACCCAAAATCGAATGTTTCTTCTAAGTTATTATTGTAATTAGTATAATATGTTTTATTTGTCTTTCAAATTCAAGTAATATTATTAATCAATTAAACTTGTACCCAATTTATAAACGTTTTAATTCGTTAATCAATGTTATACAATCTGATGCATTATACATTTCTTAAATGAGATGCTAAGGCATTGCAACTAATTTTGGTAGAGAGGGATTTGAAAGCAATCTTCTGCCAAATTAAAATAAATTTTAACGTTATACAAGTATCGATCAATGATCGATGGATCAATTAAACAAATGGTAATACTCTACGATGTATAAAATCGAACCGTACATGATTATTGCATTAAATAATCCGTGCACATCAAATTGCGAGGTATAAAAGCGACATGCTCTTAATGGGAACAGAAGGACCCATTCGCTGATCATTAAAAAGGACTAGAGGGCAGCAAGGACAAGTAGTCGAGGAAAGCTTTTGTGGAAGGCTTTAGAGAAGCCACTTAATTACTGGATGTGTGTTGGTGGATCGTTATCCCAGAAGAGGCTTCGACTGTCATATTCTCATGACATTAAGAACCTCGGCTCCAACTATACAAAGGCAGTATTACGTAGTTATGCGGATTATTAGTATTTGAAATATTATCCTGGTTAGTTTTAATACGAGTGTAAATTGAGCGTAGTTTACACCTGACGTTTTAAATTTATCGTAAGCCGAGTAAATAATGTTTATCAATTCTATTACGTATTATAATGAAAATCATTCAGTGTTTGAATAATCATCATTCGGTGAATGTTAAACATTTAGTCTATTGTACTTTTTTATACTCATCACAATCTCACTCATTCTCATCTCATTCCTAGTCATATGAATTCTATTTAACATGCAATATGTTATCTCTTGATATTAAGGGCACGTAAAGGCATAGAATAATGAGAGTTACTTAATATTCATATATTTCCTATACTTATCATAATACATATACTTGAAGATATTTCCGTATAATTGCAATCCGATGTATAGGATTAACAAAAGTTGCGAAATTTATCAAAGTGAGAATTACAATTTAAGGAACGAAAAATATATTCTGTTTACTAAAAGAAAGTAATAAGAATTTATTGAAAATACGAAGCGTATCTTAATATCCCATTACTAATCGCATAACTCCTCCATCCTTAAATATAGAAATTTTCAATAAACTGGACTTTCGTGCCTTTTAAAGATTTATAGACTTAACAAGGAAGCATCATCTTTTATGTCTTAGTTCGCCCACACAGAGAAATGTTAACATTTGCCTTTCGTTCAATCTTCTTCCGAGAACAGAAAATTGAGTTAATCTTATTTAAAAGCCGTTAATCTCCTTTCCTTTCTTTCCGCCATATAATTTGTGAACCAGCAATTTGATGAGCGGAGTATCTTGTTTGCTCAAAACATCTTTCTTTAATATTTTGCTTTTACGATGCTTATTAAGGTTTAATCAACTTTGCTTCCTTCAGTTAATCCCATTTTTATTAAAAATGAGCCAAAATATTCCACAGAAAGGAATCCATTCATTACCGAAAATACGCATTTGGGCTAAATATATTCCAAATTATTTAGTTCGGGATGGAATAATTAAATGAAATTAATGGGATTTTATTGTGAATTCTTCACTAACATTTCGATTCGCAACATAATGAGAGGAAAGACGACGATGTATTCTATTTTGCGGGTATTCAATTTGCTAATACGCTCAAAGAAGAAATGATAGATATTGTGTCGATATTAAGATACTTCTCCCGAGTTACGTAGCAGAGAGGTACGTACATTATCTTCTTTGTGTAAAGTTCCATGATGTGACATATGATCCCTTATTCATGCATTAGAAAATCCTTCAAGAAAAATCTTGTGAGGAAAATAAGTTGTCTTCTTTCATTGACCATGTTTTCTATTTCACATTTGAGATGTTTAGCATTTTATTTTAAAAATAGTTTTCCAAGAGGAAAAAACTTTCAGTTGTATAAATAGTACTAAATAAATTCAGAGAATAATTCACTCTCAAATAATTGTCTCTTAAAAATACTATTTTATATTGATTGACGGGTTATGTTGGTTACAGATTTCTGCTTTTCATAATCCGTAAATAATGTTTACGTCTTTCTAAGAGATCATAGTTTTAATATTACTGATGGTTTTTTTACCAGCTTCGATCGTGAATTTGAAAAAAGTCATTTAGTGAAAAATATAACGAATGGAGTTTTTTTTCCCTTTCTTTTTGAAAATTTGAACGAATTGCGCAAGCATGTATTTTAACTCCTATCTATTTTTAGAGAGAATTTAGCATTCGCCTAAACACTTCATTTTATTGATGGATTTAAATCCACCCTCCATTCAACCATTTATAATCTGCATTTCCGAAAATAGAACATTCAGAGATGTCTACTCATAGACGAAAATAGTTTCAAGAGAAATCCCCACTGGAAAACAAAAGCTCTCCGTCGCATTGGAGGACTATTCCGCCAACGACAGCTCGACACGCGATTGGTTCTCTAGCGGCCCAATGAAAACGCAGAACGAAAGATGAGATTGTTCTCCCTCTAATGTATAAGATCGATGCTAAAAAAGGAAGGATACTTAAATGAGGCTACAAATACCTCAAAAAACGAAGCTCTCGATAAAAATCGCAAAATCGATTCGATAATTAACGCGCCTTATCTGCACGTGGGGCGACCTGGCCGGTGGCGCGCTGGCGGGACAATCCGTAATTAACAGGCTCACTCGGGGAAATTAAAATTCGAGAAAAGAATGGATGTCATATCTCAAAGTGCATGGGATATTGTGCCTGGACATTTTAGATTCGCCCCTTCTGCGTTCCCTTTGGAGCAAGCGTGGGTGTACATCCAGAACCGAAACCTCTCCCCTCCTGGGTCACCCTCCCCCTATGAAGGCTTCATTCATCCTGGTTCCTACGTCATCATTCCGCCCACGCGCGAATCTACCCACGTCCCTTCGACGGATCAATTGGTGCTGGAAGGGCGGATTCTGCAAAGGGTGGACAGGTGGCGTCCATTGAATCCGATAAACGCGGAGAGATAAGCATCTGGATTATGACCGATGCTCCAGATGGAACGGACGATTATTTTACTGCAGATAAAAGTGTTTTAATGAAGTTTGGGAAGAGAGGCGTGTCCTTATTCTTGTTATTAGATGATTGATACCCCTCCATCTTGTTTTTTCATTTTTGGTGATCGAAGCTTCACGCTTCGTTGCATGATAGAATTGCCATCTCGTGGTAAATGGATGCTGATTGTTGTGATTGGAAATTCGTTTTCCGGGAACGCATCCTTCATGGTCAAATGGGCTGCTTCAATCACACGAGAATGTGTTCACCGTTTTATCTTTGAATGGTTTGACTTTAGAATTTATGTAAACTTAGAATCTTTTTGGTGAAGTTTTGGAGAATGATTCGATTTAAGGAGATGCTTTAAGAATCATATCAAAGTCTCATATATGTTTATGTCTTTTTAGGATTTAATTTTTCTTATTCTGACTCTCCTCTTCTTTATCGATGTTGGAACATTAAAATTATTGCTAACTCAGAGCTTCATATATTATTTAATAAGCATGATTAATGCGTGATCCATAGTAAGAGATTGGTAGATTTTAGGACCTCCTCACGAACATATTAAATCCTTTAGGAAATTAACTTAAAAAAATACGATATTTTTGGAAATTATGAGGCAAATTGTGCATCTTTAAACAATGTGCGGTAAAACCGTTGGTAGGCGGTGTGGGCGTAAAAAATCCACAGCGGCGCCTATAATTTGTAGGAAATTCGTGACGCATTTTAGATGTATACTTATCCACAATAATGTTATTATGTTATTTCCTCGTAACCGAAACCAATAGATCTGTGCAATAATGTACCTGAAACGTATGCATATTTATCATAATAATTCGATATGAAAAATCTTTATAACAAAAGTAAGAAGAGAGATTTTATAAATATTTATAGCTATTCGTATTAAATACTGGTTTTGGCCATTATCACCATTTCAAGGCGAATAAAATTGAAGATTGTGAATATTTTGGAGAGAGAAAATATCTGAGGCACTGACTCAAGGAAAAGGTGTGGCTAGGGAACTCTGAGATGAACTTAGGGTTACTACGATGCCTTGTTTCAATGTAGTCGAGTTAATAATTCTCCCCATTGTTAGAAGGATTTCAGTTATTAGAGGATATTTGTAAAATAAATATATATATATATATATATATGAAATTATTTATTTATTTTAGTCAACTGTAATTTTAAAAAAATCTTGTATCTTCAGTTTATAAACATGTCAAAAGTATCGGAGAAATAATTAAAGTTACAAAAATAATTGTAGAGTTATTACAAGAAAGATAAATCTTGTGAAAATATTCGTAAATTAAAAAAATAATTAATATTTCACTTATTTAGTACACCTTATCCTATTCTGGTTTCGACTCCCAATCTGCGCAAGTCTGCAATACATTGTTTGATGCGGAGGGATGCGAATTCATTGCGTCACAGACATCAATGAACGCAAACGACGAAGAAAGGGCGTGTTCAATACATGACTGCAATATCGTTAAATGAACAAGAAGACAGTATATACACAGCAAATGAATAATATATGACCTACTTCATTATTAACAGTCAATTACCTGATAAAATGCAAAAAATACCGTTCCCGTTACTTGGTGATTATTTGCAGATACCAGTTTAAAGACTATTTGGTGTAACTAGGTCTTCCCAAATTTTACCTAATGAAACCTTTAATTTCAGCATCTTGATTCTGGAGACAAATACGGCGTAAAGTCAATATAATCTTACGCTTCCCAAATTGAAAAGCCAAGTTGTAATGTTGTTTTGGATTGAAATTGATATTATTGTAAAGTTATTGATAGATTGTAAAGATTACAGTAATTTATTTATTAATAATCAAAGACCGCATCGGGTTATTATTAACATTGGGATAGTTACATTGTGGTTTTAAACTCAACAACGGACGTCACAGACATCCAGACCCAGGAAAATTTCCTCCCCAGCAGGGATTTGAACCCGGGACCTCAGTTTTAGAAGATTAGCATGCTAACCATTCCGCCAACGAGGACAGCAAATCATAATCATAAAATAATGCGAAAGATCACAGTAAAATAATTCAGACGCTAGATTTAAGCACAATATATTTTTTAACGTGTTATTGGAAGAAATATTCCCGTCGAATAATACGGAGACTTTGTCATTGCAGAGTTCTCGGTGGCCCAAAGCAAGTTTACTCGGTGAAAGGAGCTAAGTCCTTCGCACGGCGCTTTCAATAAACACAGGAAAAAGTTCGAAGAAAGTTTTGGAGCACCGGTGGATAAACTGACAACAGTTCCCTCTGGTCGTCGTGAGAACTGTCATACGAAGACAGAAAAGAAGTAAGCGATCCTACACTCTGCAGAAAAGGTAAGTGCAATTGCACTTAGCTACTTATTAGCGTATGCTGAATGTGGTTACCACATGTGGACAAACAGCGATAACGGTGCAGATGAATAGGGTTGTTAATAACAGCGTTCTGTTCTACCGTGGGTTTTGGCTCTTCTTTCCATTTGTCCACAAATCTGCACGCGTCCGAGACTAATTGAATCCGTGGTTGTGTTGACGTTTCTTTGCCGGGAAGTCCGGGGCCATTTGCCGCCGAGTGCAGACTTCCGTTTGCCCTGAAGGACCACTGTGATGATGGTACGATTCGCACCCCTTTTTAGTGGTGGATTACGCGTGAATTTACGAGCGGTGAAATGGGGCGGCGACGTCGAATGCCGCAAGACTTCACTTTGTCGGTTACGAACGGATTGGATTATTTTTAAGGGACCTTGCGATAAGAGAGACTTTTAAATGCTGCAGTTTTTTTGCAGATGGTGAAACTATTTAAAAGGATATGTGGATATAAATCTCAGAATTGTGATGAAAGGCGGTTTGTATTCTAGCCTTTTAAGTGTAAATCTAAAAGTCTAAAAAAATTTCAGGAAATTTAAGTCAATAATTCGTTAATAAGTCGTATTAACAAATCCGTTTACACGTTATAAATTAAGAATATTTAAAAAAATCCTTCAAGCGTAGAACTCAGGTAAACAGAGTGGGGGATGAGGTAAGAAAATTTAAATTTTCCTTAGATTAGATAGAAGAAAAGACTCCTTGTGATTCAATACAACGCTCTTTTATAGTTTCAAATAACTATGGTAAGTATTCTTTGAAGTATATATCGCGAACTATGCTTTTAAAATTGTGTATATAATTTCAATTGTACTAATTGATAAGAATATACTGGAGGGATTCCTTCCGAAATTAAGGCCATTTCTGAATTAAGGCCATTCTGAATAACATAAGCATATTTTACATTTAAACGTCCAGCGGGAAAGAAGATTCGCTTTTGCTAATATGAGGGTCAGGTATCGTGAAGCACTAAATTTAGTATTTGTCGAATCAAAAGTAATTTATGTATACTTCCAAATAAATTAAGTACATTATTACATTGAAACTAATTTTCTAGTCAAAAGAAGTTTATTTTCATATATATATTTTATATTCAAAGAAATTTATCTTTTACGAGAGTGATTGTTGTATGATTTAATAAATTCCATTTATCATTCACTGTTATCTTAATGTGCATTGTTATGATTGGGTCGGCCAAAATCGTCCGTCAACATAATCCTATTACGTCTATCCATTCATTCCCCAACAATGAAACAGTGTAATGCGCAAATGCGTATTCAATTAAGACCTCGATTACAGCGCCTCATTTTTGAGAGAGGACATGAAGGCTATCAATTACTCTGGAGCTCAGTTCGTTGATCCATGGCGTGTGTGCATGAGCAGATCACGAGGGAAATATTTCTCTGAAACTGTAAGCGCGTGGGTCGCTCGCAATAACTCCGCAGCTCGATACAGGAAATAATTCAATCAACAACCATTTTGTGCCGTAAATTCGAGCAAAATGGCTTCCATTAAAGGGGACTCGGTCAGGAGGAAGTAACGCATCTGCGTAATGGAATTTCCTCGAATTGCAATAACCTCGAGAGGAAGAGGGCCATCTTCGGGGAAATATCGGGATGCAGGAATAAAATTTGAGCATCGAAAGGCGTCGATACCGATTGATAGATGCAGTTCTCCGAATTCTATTCTCCAATTAGGGAAATGAACGAAACTCGAGAGGCAAGGAAAAGACCGTATGTTTGGATGAATATCCAAATTTAGATTCTATTATGCTTTTAATTAAATGCCCATCGAATGCTGGATTCATTTTGTAGGCTTCTATGGACGTACACTTTGGAATAATAGTTTTCGCCCACTTGCTCGTCGAAACTTTCCCGGAGATTGCATCAGCAGTTGGGATAAGTGCTCTGCTTTTGAATACGCGAAATCCTAGGAATTGAGCGAAACTTTTGCGTCCCAATTCTCCCGATTCGCAAATTGAGCTGGTAATCGAAAGAAAATATTGAGCTCGCTTATAACTCTTTGGTTGAGAGGGCTACTGCGCTAACTGGTGGTAATTATGCGTCAAACTTGGCAAGTAGCTCCCGCAGAGTCTGTTTAAACGCCTCATTTAGTTCTGTAATCGATTGCGGAATCAACGGAATGACATTAGCATAGGGATGAAAACTAGGCTGTGCACAACTCGCCTCTTTAATAACTCAGTTTCCCTGTTTTGACCACCCATTGTCATCGTCAGGTTGTGAATACAGTGTGCGCTTTAGTCAACAGCATTATTGACTGTCGCCCTTGAGCGAGTGGTATTCTGAGATAAATAATTGCGACTTTTTGAATTCGTAGAAAGAGGCCCCCTTATGATAAAGATTACCTGACCATCTGTGCGTGAAATTTATTTAATGCTACAAATTCTTCATGCAGATAAGCTACTATATGCCTAGAAAGTTGAGTTAATATATTTCTCAGTAATCGAAGTATATATAAATCACTCAACATTATTCAACACACTCCAGTAATTTTGCTGATTCGCATTTTCGCATATTTCACCAATATATCTTATTTGGAATGTATTCCTTGGCCTTCAAATGTCTCTTGACAAATATTTTTTCAGTTTTCCTTCAATAATCCCTTATCAATAAAACATGTATTTTTAACTCCATAAAATTTCCTATCTTTTGAAACTAAGCAAATTATCTTTCAAATTTCATAGTAACCACTTTTACTAAAGAGCTGAAATTTGGATTGTGGTGTGGTGGTGGTTTAAATTGCGGTTTATGTTACCAAACAAAATCGAATGTTCCGAAAACGCTGCTCTGCTTACATTTAATTTCTTTATCAGAAGTATTGATTCGCATATAAAATATGCATAAGCTGAGAAACTAACAAAATAATTGACGTGATTTTAATATAACTCAGTATCTTGTAGTTAGCGCTTCATAGATAACCTATAATAGAGTGATGGAGGACATAATATGGAAGGAATAGTGCTGTGACGCATGATATCCCACTCTAAGAACCCTCAAAAATTTACTCTCATTGATTTCTCCACATCCAATCTCACATTCGTACAATTTCTCTCACGGATTTCATTTTTCCGTTGAAGGTCGTTAAATAATTCAACTCGCGATCGAAGGCTGCTCCGTTTTAACGATAATAATCGCATGAACTCACTTCCCAAGTCGCAATTCTCATATGGAAAGAACACATCACCTCACGTACTGCCCCTTTTTCAGATCATTCATTTTCTCGCGCATTTGTTCCCTCCTTATTTAAGAGACGTTCCTAGACTTCCAAATGAATCCTTCCGAGTTTCCTTCCACATTGCTCTTTGGATTCCATCGGTCATTTTATTATTCTAGCGAAGGCATGTTTTTCCTTCTGCCCGAACGGCTCAGCACGAAAGTCCTTTCCGAACGCAATATGAATTTCATTCTTTTTCCTTTAGGTCGACCTCGCAAATCAATTCCTCTCGTTTGTTCCTCAATCTTGAACTTGAGACGGCGTGATTTACGGGAGCGGACAATCTTCGCGTGATCCTTCAAGTATTTATCGATATCATTCTGCCATTTATATGAGCCGCCTTTCGAATGCCGTTGAGTCGAATGCGATACACTTCGATAGGGTTGATATCGATATGAAAATGATTTATTACGAGGAAGGATTTAATTTTAGTGCGCGCGGTCGGGTATAAATACGCGGAAGACTGTATTAATGCGGCATCGTCATGGAAGTTCGTGCAGAAGCTTTCGAAAATATAAATAAGTTAAGTAGTGGTTGAAAAGTCGATCGAAGAAACGAAACGTATTTACGAATTTTCGTCATGAAAATTGACGTTATGCTTTAATATTTCATGTTCAAAATTTCGATGGAAAGCTTTCGACTTTCGGCTGTTGGCTAACGTCAGGAATTCAAGAGATCATGTAAAGGATAGTTAAAAATGTAAAATAGCTACTAAAATCTTGAACCTGTCGTTAAATATATAGAATGTAAACAATCTGTTTTTATCGCATCTTTCTAATTTTCTTTACTTTATGAAATACTCTTGACATTTGTTAACCATTTATTCTCCGTCACTCAACTGGCCTTCACTAGAAATATCTCAGCTCTCAAAACGCTATTTACACATGTCCTTGACGTAGTAAATCACAATCATTTCGTACACCACTTCAATATTCCCAGCACTATAGTTATCATGGAATTAACTCGCTATACCAAATTTATTTTTGGATAATTTAGCCATCTGTGCCCCATCTTTTTTACGATTCACTTTAAATCATCAAAAGGATTTTACAGTCTTTATTTCAACATCAATCACACTCCTTACAGTTTCCCTCCGATACACGAAAGAATTTTTTAGATACACACATTTTTTTCTAATCTAACTCTTTTTATCTTTCGCTCGAGAAAAATGGCTATTAGTGGAAAAATAAATTAATTTAATCTAGTATTTGCTTTTTAAAATCGTTATCGTCAAGTTAATTTCTTATACTTATACTTTTGTTTCTAAATTACCGTAGTTATGGGAAAAGTATAATTAAACAAATGAGATGGAAAAAAGGTTAATTAATTAGCTAAATTGTTGATTAAATATCATTACTCGAAAGAAAGGATAAATGGATTCAAAATAATTAAAAAAGAGACAAATGTATGAGAAGAATGGAGGCGATAATAAATGATTCTGATAAACTTTAGTTTCCGAAGAAGACGAAAAAGTACTTTTGTCCAAAGTTACAACGAAATTAATCTAGTCACTCGTATTGCTAATATTTCCTATTTAAGGGTCGTATTTGTTTTCAATGAATTCAAATGAATAAAACAAAATAATTCTCCACCAACCTGAA